>OU015608.1:637321-1259642 GCA_907165245.1 Habrosyne pyritoides
TTGGTAGGAACAAAACTACTGTGAAATTCAAATATAATCAGGCTAGACTGACCCAGCGACCTTAAAATCAAATATTCAGGATTAAAAAGCACTTTAAGAGGACCGTGCCAGCCTGACGTACATTTTACCTTTCAGACATTCAATAATGAAAACCTACTTAAAAACATATATATGAATTATTCGCAAGTTGCCAGAAACTTCTTAATTAGAAGGGTAACCCTCGTCGAGGTGTTTACTAACACAATAGCGTATCTCGTAAACTATCTTGAAGACCCCACTTGACACCCTACAATAGAAATCTAAATGCTCCAGAAGTACCTTCCTATCTCATTTCCTATATAAGTAAAATTTTATTTTATAAATCAATTCTAAATGTCTAAGTTTAATCTGTGTAATTGGTGTAATTTTTTTATAGTAGTATACTACTTTCTATATACATCTTTATTTTCTTTGCATGTCGGATTTACACTTCAGACTTTGATCTAAAAAGTGGAAGTTAGGCGAATAAATCCGCATAATTTTTTAAACATCAAAATGTAGTGCTGATATAACTATAATGGTTGGACATATCGTATTGCGTATATTTCTTATTCATCATCGTATCTTTATTTTTTTATATTATTTTTATTTTTTATTTTTTTTTTTTTTTTTTTTTATATTATTCATCATTATATCATATTTCTTAATATATATTATTAAATAACCTCATTGGTATCATTATAATTACATATCATTTAATTGTGGAATTTTTTAAATTAGTCCTGTAGTTTTTTAGTTCAATTAAAATAAATATTTGCTTTTTTAACCGACTTCAAAGAGGAGGAGGTTCTACGTTCGACTGTATATTTGTGTCCTATGTTTGTTCCCACCGATTTCTCCGTCAATCGTGAACCGATTTTCAAAATTCTTTTTTAATATTATTTTCGATAAAAAAGAGTTTATGCATAGAGTAGAGATACAGTAATTATGGTATAATTCCAAATTATACTGGTAAAAATAAAATAAAGAAGTATTTGAATAAAATTGGGCATAATGAGAGCACTTATGCCACTTCTATGTTTGCACAATTAGTTGTCTATGCCCAACATACATAAATACGGGTATAAATTGTTCGCAGGTGTTGGGTTAGCTTAGTTTGTGGAACACCTCGGTTTTTATGATCGCTACTAGCTCTGCCAACAAACATTCAGCTTTTAGGGGAAATATTTCTGTGAATATATTTCTACATTGGTTAAGCTGCTATGCTGGTCGACTGCAGTAATATCCTGAGACATTTTTACACACGGTCATCTGTTCTAAAACTAAGCACAGCTTGTTGGAAACCTGACAATTGATATACCACATATACTCATTTTTTTCTCTTTAAATACTAACCTATATTGATACTTACACTCAGAAGGAAAACAAAGAGACATGCTAAAAAAGTAATTGCTGAGTTTATTGCCGGCTCTTCTCAGTAAAAAACAACCTTCCGAACCGGTATTACAGTCAAACTATTCATAAGTGCTTGAAAAGGCCTATTTGAATAAAAATATTTTCATTTTCATGTTCATACAAACAAATTTTTAGAGTAGTAGAGCTCTTAGTGCAGAGTTCGTCCGGGGAAGTACTACCACCTTACCCATTTCCGCCGTGAAGCAGTAGTGCAATTGTATTACTGTGTTTCGGTTAGAAAGGTAAGGGGACCGGTGAAATTACAGGCACATGAGACATAACAACTTCACGTCTCAGGGTCGACAACGCATTGGCGATGCTCCTAGTGTTGCAAATGTCCATAGGCGGCGGTGACCACTTACCATCAGGTGGACCGTCTGCTTGTTTGTCGACCCAAGTGGCATAAAAAAAAAAAAAAAAAAAAAAAAAAATTGTTGTCGTAGGTGGGAGTCGAACCCACGATCGAGGCAACTGGCCCAGCACATTAAATTAATTAGTCGATTAGTTAATAATCTTGACATAATTGCATTAATTAATAATATTACATAAGATGTTTTTTGGCAATAGGGCATTACTTTTTGCTGATCAGCTTACGTGGATTAAGCCGAGATTGACCATTCCCCATGGACATAGTTTCGTTTTTGACATTTTGCTTAGTACATTAGTACAATTAGCAAGAGAATTCGGCAGTACTAATAATAAGATTACCCGAGTAAAGGTGTAAATGCCATCTGCTGATAAAACCTTCAAGGCAAAAAAATACAGTGGCACCGGGAGTGCCGAAAGAAGTAAAAACTGACACGGTTATATACGAGTATCTATGTACGTATACACACAATATATGTTTATATTATATTCAGTTATATTATCAATGTATTTCAACCCAAACTTAACTCTCGTGTAAGCGGGGCCAATATATATAGATACTTATATATAGAGGTGTCGGTAACGGTAACAGTGTCGCGAGTTCAATTGTTTTTTCCCAACTCAAAAGAGAAGTTTTCACTTCAAAAATAATCCCTACTAATATTTTAAATATGAATGTAAGTTTGTTTGTTTCGCTTTCACGTGATAACTACTCAACCGATCATCATGTAACTTTGTACACATATTTTTGGAGGTATAAGAAATAACATAGGATACTTTTTGTGCCGGGAAAATGTTACATCCCTCGGGAACGTTTATACGTTTATATTCTACTCTGGTACTAAAGTGATTTATGGAGTGGTTCAGAATTAACAAGTCGATAAAATATAATATTAAGAAAATAAAAATTCCATGGTTAGTGGGAAGCTTGAATTACTGTCATGGAAAAGACGTACCTACCATCGTAGTAGCTGTACATTGTTTTAGATAAATTTCCTGTACACTCAGACGGGTCAAAATTCAAAATTCAAAATTCAAAACCATTTATTCAGTTTAGGCCTTCGGAGGGCACTTATGAAGGTCAAATTTAAAGTTACTGAAGCTACAACCGGTTCGGAAGTCAGCCTTCAACTGAGAAGAACCGGCAAGAAACTCAGCAAGGTTACATTCTTTTTTATTTGTTATATAAATTTTTATCTATTCTGACTTTTTGGCTATTTTATAATTTCAATTTTACATAATTTTATATTTAACAATTACAAAATACTTATTATAGGTAACATTAATAAAAACAAAACAAAAAAAAAATATGACAAGACTACAAAATAGAAAATAACAATAATTAGGTACTTACAACTTAAACAAGAGATTTAGAGGTGCACTGTGCAGAGAGCAGCTATTTCCATACATTTTTGTCTTCAATATAATGAACTACCTTGTAATACGCTTTTTCTTTCAAAACTTTCCTAATATAATTTTTAAATTTATGATCAGACATTTTGGTTATTGAAAGCGGTATCTTATTATAAAATCGAACACAATTACCAAGAAATGACTTGTTAACTTTAGTTAGTCTAAAGTATGGAACAACTAACTTCTCCCTTTGTCTTGTATTTATACTATTTATCATTATGTCATGTCATTAATGCTCTTCCATCCCCCGAATTTAAATTCGTTCTTGAAAAGTAAAAATTTTTAACATATCTACGATTGTCAAGGGCCATTTAGATTGATTAATTTTCTATTGCACGGTATCTGTTAACTTTCAATTTTCAACCTTAAAACAGGAAAATAGCTTGCAAAATTGAATGGATGCTTTTAAGATTGATTGACATTCTTTAAATTACTTTTCACTTTATTGTTCGTTTTGGTGATAAATTATGCGTCTGATTAAAAATGTTACTTCATAAAATTATTCCTGTAAAGTAATAAATCTTACATGTTTTTTAATTACTGCCGGCATACCTAAGCCCTAGTTACGGGTGCGTAGGTGGCAGATATCGGAACATTAACTTCATATATGGTTAAAAGCCTATACTAAAATAAGCACTTTCCCAAGAAGTGGTACGGTTCATCAGGGAGCAATGGGCACGGTAGGACAATCTTCCAAAGAGCTGCAAAATCTTAATGACGGGAATAACATGCCGATAAACGCCATCAGTACATAAGTGCAGCAGTGGTACCGTGCAGCAGTAAGGGGCCAAAGACAGAAGTCATAGAAGAGCTCCTGACTAATATCCTTAGGCGGAACTTCAATCGGAGATCTGCGGTGCAGAAGTATGAGGAAAAAACAAAACAATCTTTCTCATAACACGTAGTCTCATGTCAGAAGCTACACCGACAAAAGCTAACGTTTTAAATTTAGAAGCCAAAATAGCATGGTAGCATTTTAACTAGAAAAATATAGACAAATTACTGTTTAAAAATTGTGCTTTGCCACAGCTGGAGCTCGAACTTTTATTTGATTTCTTAGTCTTCCTCACGATGTTGTCCTTCAGTTTAAAGCCTTTGGTAAATTCTTACGTGAAAACTCTAGGACGTGATTTGAAATTGCACCCTTATTGCGTTTACCTCACAGCTTTCAAGTAACCTAAATATTCATTAAAATCGCGGTTTACGATTTTAAATTGGAATATTATACAGATTGACGTCGGAATGTTGATTGATCACATCGCAAACATTGGCTACGCTAAAATGTGAATATTGGCAGTGATACCTAGATAGACGAATAAATATTAATTAAAGTTAATTAATTTTAATCTCGGCTACATCTGTTGCTTCCGCCGTGTGCCGATTGCTTCTACTACGAATCTGAAATCGAGGGAATTGGGGAGTTTTATGTGAGATATTATAAGTTTTTTATTAGCTGATCGCAACGACTAGTAGTCAGTCACGTTATAGTTCGATTCGTACTATTATTCAGCTTATTACTATGGAAAATAGCACAATCGTAGGGTAGGTACTTTCCGGAACCTTCTGGCTACTATGTACAATTTCCGTATGCTCTTGAAAGTCATTTCCCTTTGTGTGCGTACTACGCTACATGGTGACTCATAATTATTGATGAATATCAATAATATATGTTTAAAATTACACTGTAGGTCAAAAATATATAGGTATCTTATGAGAGTTTTAAAGTCTCATTGAAAAGAGCATACTGTTTCTTTCCAAACATACGTTCTTAATTTAAATTTGTGTGCTACGTGATTCTGTCAAATAAAATTTAAATGATCATCTTCTCACTTGCAATTCGCTTATATTTCCAACATTTAATAATAAGTACGGGGTTAGATTTATACGTAGTCATCAGCATACACAGTCTATCTAGTTCCGCTCGCAGGCGACACATGGCGTTGTAACGTTATCTAACGTTATAAATAACTGCTTTAAATTATATGCTTTCCTTATTTAAATACATACATTTGACCGAATACTTTGCTTGTACCTTATTATGAATGAATTATTTATGAAAATTATATATTTCAGTAAAAAAAATCGTCATATAGCAAACAGATTTTTCAGTTCAAATAAAATTAATAAATCATAAGGTTAATCACACAAGTAACTATTGCACCAATAGATGAACCTTATTTCAAAAGCAATAAAGATGATTTTTGTATGATATTTTTACCTGACAAAGCGGGCTATTTAAATCTTGACAACTTTAAATAAGCTTGCGTTTGGACTTGGAAAACAATGGTAAGGAGGCCGGTGAAATTACAGGCACATGAGACTTAACAACTTCACCTCTCAGGGTCGACAACGCATTAGCGATCCCCCTAGTGTTGCAAAAGTCCATTGGCGGCGGTGACCACTTACCATCAGGTGGACCGTCCACCATTTATGTGTGTGATCATAGTGTATGTTTGTTCCGCTTGGTGTAAATATCTTAATAAGGATATAAGCTACAGTTCCGCGGTTTCAGCCGCTTTCCTGAGGGATCGAATGTATGCCAGGATTATAACATAGGCTATAAACGTGTTACAAAATACCCCGTAAAAATATAATTTATTATCAAAGCCAACGATCCTAGTAGGCTGTCATGTCAGGGAACCAGATTATTTAACAGAAACACAAACAGCACCGTCTGCTTGTTTGTCGGCCAAGTGGTATAAAAAAAATTGGAAAAAATCCGGGTCGAATGGTAGCAGTCCCATCCCGATATGTTCAATAGTTTCGATGTGATGGTGCGTCAAAGGAACCGTATTCTCCGCATAGATTCATTGCAGCCTTGAAGACCACATTGACAAATTACTGAAACTATTAATTAATGACGATGTAAAATATATACAACATTTTGTATACCTACTGTATTGTGGTATTTAGCTGGCTGCTACCAATAAGATTGAGAGTCGCCAAGCAACTGTGTTTTAAGGGCCAATTTCCTTTTAGGTTTTGTGGACCTTTAGCCACATCATTACCTACCATAGTGAAATATGGCCAAATGTAAGCCTATAGCTTTGCATTCAGACGGGTAGGATAGCTTGATGTGTAGAGACCCTGACTCCCAAGCCAGAGGTCGTGGCTTCGATTCCCACCCAGGACAAACATTTGTTGTTCTATGTCTGGGTGTAAATATCTGTATAAGTATGTATTTAAAAAAGTAGTATATATATGAAGTATATCAGTTACCTGATAGCCATAGTACAAGCAGTACACATGTGTGAAGAATGTCCTGGGGATGTTTATTTACACGGGGTGGATGGCTTAATAAATAATAACAATAATAATAAATATCCCAAGACATTCTTCACACATGGTTACCTGATCCCAAATTAAGCAGAGTGTACTGCTTGTAGTATGGCTACCTGGTAACTGATATACTACATGTACTACTTTTTAAAAACATACTTATATATATATATATATTTACACCTAGACGCAGAACAAACAGACATGTTAATGCATACAAATGTTTGTCCTGAGTGGGAATCGAACCCGCGACCTTCGGTTTGGCAGTCAGGGTCTCTACCCACCAAGCCAAGTGGCCCGTCAATACTGGCTTGGTGGATAGAGACCCTAAATACCATGCTGCAAGTCATGGGTTCGATTCCCACCCTGGATAAACATTTGTCTATTTGTTCTGTTTCTTGGTGTAAATAAAGCTACATGAATATGAGGTATATCATTTATTTGGTTTCCATAACCCAAACTCTGTTTAGTTTGGGATCAGATAACAAAATGGATCAAATCATGTTTATATATATTTATTATTATCGTTGCTAAGTTAAAGTCAGTTTCTAATGATAACCAAGCAAAAAGGTTATTGTCTTGTAACATAAAACACTTTGTCACGTCATTTTCCAGGTATGGATATTCGGCGACGTCTGGTGCTCAGTCTGGCTGGCAGTGGATGTGTGGATGTGCACGGCGTCAATCCTGAATCTTTGTGCGATCTCCCTGGATCGCTACGTGGCAGTTACCAGGCCTGTAAGTTACCCCAGCATCATGAGCCGCAAGAGGGCTAAAGCGCTCATAGCTGGGCTGTGGGTCCTGTCGTTTGTCATTTGTTTCCCACCGCTGGTCGGTTGGAAGGATAAGAAGGTAAGCTGATTAATTTAGAAACATCTCACTAAAAGAATATTTTATTCATAATAGTTAGGTACTTACATTAAAATCTTTCAGACCACAATTTTTTATCAGCTTTTGTCAAGAGCCTAACTAAATTGTTTTTTTTTGCACTTTTCATAAAATGGTTCAATGAATTTCAAGATGTTTTATTTTATAACAATCTTATGGTTATTATACATATTATTTAAGACTAGCTGTTTCCCGCGGTTTCATGCACGTTAACAAGTTTATAAACTATCTATGAACTAAGTTTCATTCTGATCCGTTTAGTAGTTTTTAATTGAAAGAGTAACAAACATATATATATCCATTCTCGCCAACTTTCGAATTTATATTATTACCTTAATCGAGCAAAATGCATTGTTCATATTAAATGGCATGCTAGGTTCCTTACAAAAGGGTTAAAGTTCATGACCTTTGCTTTAACATTTGATATTACTTCCTCTGTTATCTTTACTTCACAGTCAGATGACCCAGAACTGCAAAAATCTCCAAACCCCCCCTGCCCGTGGACATGCGAGCTGACCAATGATGCTGGCTACGTGGTCTACTCCGCACTGGGCTCGTTCTACATTCCTATGTTCGTGATGCTCTTCTTTTACTGGAGGATTTATAAAGCTGCAGTCAGAACAACTAAGGCTATTAATCAGGGATTTAGGACTACGAAAGGTTGGTTATAGGAAGCTTTATGATAGTAATTTTACAGGTGGTCAGAGGGTCTGGTCCTGGGTTCTCCTCCTGGGTTGGACAACGTAATACTAACGGTTTTTGTTTAGAAAATTTTACCTCTAGCCCGGTATCGGTATGTGTCCGAGGGAAGGTGAAAATGTTCATATGTTACGTTGGGGGATTAAAATTAGCTTCGATGGAATGTGATACGTAATGGGGTAATAGGCATGAAGATATCTTTATTCACGTACACATATAAATATATTTAATTATTCACGTTATTTTCATTCAGTTCTCGTCACAGACAAAAGTCGTCGGGAAAAAATCACAATGAATGTCTCATCTTAAAACATAATAAATGCTTTCAGGTAAAGGCCTTGGCAGTCGCTTTGACGACAACCGGCTGACACTAAGGATACACCGAGGAAGAGGATCAGCTCGTCCACACGGTTCTCCACTATCAACAGCTTCCAATCATTCCACCAGCACCTCTCTTAGCGCGTCACCAGAGAGGTTGAGAAGGTAAAAATCATTCCATCAGCTCTTGATTTTTTTTCAGATGAACTCAGTTTAAAACACAATCGAGTTATTTTATTTACCGTTATCTAATCGAATCGTTGCCAGTTTATTGTCGTAAAGACCTGAACAAGACAAACAATATAATAATGGCTCTCCATAAATACCCTCAGTGTCAGTTATTTTCTTCTTTTATAGACACTCAAGCGCAAGGAGAGCTCACGAAAAAGTGAAAATCTCCGTTTCCTACCCGTCTTCTGAGCAGATTTGCCCGGCTCACGAGAACTCCCGGTCACCAAGTCGGTCACCAAGCCCTTCCCTGTATGCAGTTCATTATGAGCGGGATGGAAGGGAACTAACTGAGAGCAGGCTGAGGGTTCGACCTCCACATCATCTGGCTCCAGGACCCTTGTATGATGATTACGATGATAAGCCTAGAGCTACACGGAGGATGGGGAAGAGGAATATTAAGGCTCAGGTTAGTAATGTCCTCATGTTTTAAATCCATCAAGAGTTTAATTTGTTTTTTTTTTATACCACATTGGCCAACAAACAAGCAGACGGTCCACCTGATGCTAAGTGGTCACCGCCGCCTATGGACATTTGCAACACTAGAGGGCATCGCCAATACGTTGTCGACCCTGAGACGTGAAGTTGTTAAGTCTCATGTGCCTGTAATTTCACCGGCCCCCTTACCTTTCTAGCCGAAACACAGTAGTACAAGTGCACTACTGCTTCACGGCAGAAATGGGTAAGGTGGTAGTACTTCGCGGACAAACACTGCACTTGGAGCTCTACTACTCTAAAAAAAAATCAAAAAACCAGTACCTAATCCTTTCTGAATACCTTAAGAAGTAACTTTTATCCAATCGCGATCTAAATAAATGGATCCCTGGATTAATAACAAATTAAATCAAATCGTTCAATTACTTTTACATAGGGCCCGACTCAGAAATAGTGACAATATTAAGTTTTTTCTCAAATTCTGCTTGATTAAGTTAAGTGAATTTAAGTTTGAGCTACTTTTTATTTATGAAACTGCATCACCTTGACAAATGCAAATTTTTTAACAAAAAAAATATTTCGATTCCAGGTCAAAAGATTCCGTATGGAAACTAAAGCAGCCAAAACGCTCGGCATCATCGTAGGTGGCTTCGTGTTCTGCTGGCTTCCATTCTTCAGTGTGTACGTGGTGCGAGCGTTCTGCGGTGATTGCGTCACGCCGATCGTCTTCTCCATACTATTCTGGCTCGGGTATTGCAACTCGGCAATAAATCCGCTCATTTATGCGCTATTTTCTAAGGATTTCAGGTAAGATTTATAACCATATCCAACAGTAACTGACATAGTTCAACATGTATGGATGTGTGAAAGCTCCTCGAGGTCATAGCGTATAGGCAAGTGTAGTGTAGAGTGTTGCTAGCCTGTTTAAAAACTATTATAGCCGATTTGGGCCAATCACGGGCAATTACGGCAAACTGGAAAAAGATTTGTGAGGTAAATCCTGTATAGTTTAATGAAACAAGTTGTACTAAATATGAAAAAATGAACTGTTTTGTTAAGACCTTAGTCAGATGGACAACATACATGATATACGATAGGTGTGAATACCTGCTGAGAACAAGAAAATGATTATGTCATACCTCCCATAGTTTAACTAACCTAACCGCTAGAAACGATTATTTATTTATTTACGGCACTTTTTTGAGATTGCTGATCTAATAAGAAGTGTTTTTTCATCAAAGTGTTCACAGTCCCCTGATGTTCAAAGGTGAACTCTTCTTTATCACATCGCTGAGATTTACCATAGTACACTATATAGAGAATTTATCTTCCAGATTCGCGTTCAAGCGCATTATCTGCAAGTGTTTCTGCGGTGGCGGGTCATCTCGACGTGAATCTGAAGGCGAGGGTTCCGCTCGGCGCGCGCGCACGCAGCAACACTCGTTCGACGAGCATGACGTCACGCACACGACGCACACACTTACACACACTACGAACACAGTCACGCACGCGCCGCTAGCGCAATCTGCCGCTGACAGGTGAGGTGGCTTGTCACTATTTATAAGCACTTTATACAGCTGGGTTGTAAAACACAAGAAATAATTATATGCTTACATTACCCATATTTACCCTAGTAATGCAAAGTAACATTTCCTAAGAGAAATCTTTAAAATCAAAAAAGTTGATTCTGGTCAATATAATAAAAATAAATATCTTGGGTAATTTTTTAAACACCGTTATTGTATTCTGAGAGAATCAAGAGCATGTATTATGAAAACTAGATAACTGATAAACTACTAGAATATTTTTGTTCATGCATACACTTGATTGCCTTAGGTGAGCCGTGAGAACTGAACTCACGACACCGCGACATGAACGCCATCTAGCTAGCCATCTTGACACGTAAATAAAATTAATTCATGTTTTTTTTTACAGGTGACGTCTAAACATGCGACGGCAAAACCCGCAGTTTCAGTCGACCGTCGCATGTGTTTAGCCAGACTTAATACGAAGCATTATAATTATCTTCGGTAAAAAATCATGAAGAACAATCTGAATAAATTATATAAACTGATGCCAGAATGTAATCTGATTATTTCATTATAAAATATCATAATAACGTTTAAACCGTTAAAAACTGTTATAACGAGAGCCGTTTAAAGCTAAAAATTATTATTGATGCGTTGACTAACATACAACATATGTTTTTGTGAATTATTTATTGAAAAGACTGTCTGAAATTAAATGTTTGTATTATTGTAAATAGTATTAGATAGCCAATTATTATTTGTTATGTGAGAAAGTACATAAATGTTGATTTCCACTTTAATAATTGTAGGTGCTATAACCTTTAATTTGTTTTAAATATAAATAGCACAGAAATACAGAAGTAAAATATAATATCTTATAGAAAAAAATAATCTATGACTGAAAGTCTCGTTATTTTGAGTTTAACTCATCTAAAATTCTATCTTGAGCATGAAATTGATGTTAGCAACTTAATTAAATAATTATTAATGTTCCTTAAATTACCCTGTATAAGTAGATAAGCTAGAGACCTTAGGAAATGGTACATATAACACATTAACCTCCTTTCCTCGGCATCCACATCCTATGTACCTACTAGGTTATTTTTTTTAACTGTCATTGTTGGCTCACAAATAAATATCACTGGAAGTATGATACTAGATAAAACTAGCTGCCTACATTATCCAATGTCGCTCAGTACAAATTTAATGAAATATCCCTTCGAAATCCCACTTTTTACCTTTTTGGACTAAAGAAAAACATATACCTACGTTTGATATAAGAACTGGGATGACCCTTTTTCTTCATAACTGTGTTAGTCCTCCGATTATACATGCGAATTTAGTCAGCATTTGTGTGTTTATCTGTATTTATAGAAAGAATACAATCATGATGGGTTCGGTGGTGGACAGTGCCTCTATTTATTATTGAAAATGTATTGTACTTAAAGCTTAACTATACTAACATTATGAGGACGTTAATGTAACTCAAATAGTTAAATGAGGTGGTATACACAAATTAGGATTTTTGTATAAGTTCGTATTTATAAGGAAAATAGATATTATTCCCACCTTATTTAACTGGTATAATAATACAAAACTACCTTATGCTTAGTGTAAACGGGTACCTACCTATTAGTCAAAGAATAATCAAAGATCTCAACGTTCCTCAAATTTATTCAATTGTGTATCGATGTTTTAAACTAATATTCGTTAGGCGAGAATTGTATGTTTATGTGTGAACGATATAAATATTATTATTAAGTAAATATATGAGATGTTACCTACATGTTGTTTAAATTAACAAATTAAACCCCTTTTATTCAGTAGTACCTCTCCCTTGAAACGTCGCAGCTTGGGTGAAGAATGTAACCAGCTTTTACACAATTAGGTATACATATTTATTTATTTTAAGTATTCTTAATCATGATGATGAAGATTGCATGCTCCGACTAATGTTATAACTGAGAAACAAATGTGCCACATCATAATGCCAGAATTTGTAAATAAATAATACATAATAAATATTTGAACACAGCCACCTGATCCCAAATTGAACAGGGCTTGTACCTGAATACTGATTAACTATTTATACTTTTTCGTCTGCATACATACATAAAAAGACATTAATATCCAGACAGAGAAAAAAATCCATGTTCATGCACACAAATGTTTGCCCTGGGTGGAAATAAAACCAACGACCTGCGACTTAGCGGTCAGGGTTACTAACTACCAAGCCAACTGGCCCGGCAAATCCAAATGGAACGTGATACAATAAAAAATCATTCCTAAGAATTATACATACTTATTAACCAATCTCTCTAGATCACTTGGAAAAATCTGCTACGTGTAAGCTAGTAAGTAATAGGATTTTTTTGGTTAATTTGAGGTTAAACATGAGCGTATTTAGTGGAAATAAATAAATAAAACTTTTTATAAATTTTATGTATAACTATTTTAGCAATTGCAAATAATATATAACAAAGGTGTAAATCCCTATAGCACCTTCAAGTTAATAAAAAAAGTATTATTTATAAATAACGTAGCGGAACAAAATAGCAGGTTAGAAGTATGCGTTAAAAACGAACAGCGTCAAGCACTACGGCCGCCGTCGTATCACTCATTCTCCCCTTCCATTCATTGTTCATTCCTTCCTAGCTTTTCATTCAGTTGAGCGGCCGCGTTTGCTGAGAGAGCGTGTTCCATGCAGACTCGGTTTGTTTTTTTATCGAAAAACAATAAATAGATTGGAAAGTGTATCGTGTAACATATTGCAGTGGAGAAATAGTTAGGAACTCGACGCGATGAAGTTCTTCGGGGGCGTAGAAGGGTATGTTTAATGCTTTTTATTTATTTATGAACCATTTTTCGCACACAATGCCTGCAATCTCTTTGAAAGTTGAAAGGTTTACCTTGAATTTGCATTCCTAGTTGTTTCGTAATCCAGTTAATCATTATTTTTGATTAATATAAATTTTATTTATTTATATCGAATGAGTTCCGCGCCTATCGATATACACCGAAATGTCAATGCCGAACAAAATGAATAAAATATTTATTATCTCTCATTTTCGGAGTAATAAATAGTAATGCTTAATTAATTTGAATGTTGCTTTACAGAAATGTTGTCTAGAATACAAGATGCTTCATACATATATTTAGTTGTTTTCACCTTTAAAATTCTGACCGAGTGACTTTTACGCTTATTTTATAATAAATTTTACTTAAATTGAATTTGCTGTTGAGGATCTTAGTGTAATATGCCATAGACATATACTTAAGTTTAATTGTATGTTCAAAAATTACAATGTAGTAAAAACTAAAAAAAAAAGTATTTATTTATTAGTATTAAAATAGTAGATACCGAACTACAACTACCTAACATAAGAGTTTATCAATAATATGTTACATTAATTACCAAGTTGATATTATTTTCACCATTATTAAACACTTGGAAAGTTGATTCCAGCTATTCCACTGTGTGTAGGCAGGCAGACCCGTACGTGTTGGGAAAAAACACAAACATTTCATTAACATGTCCACAATCGCAAGTGCAAGACCGACCAATCAGGTGGCAGGATTTGATCGGCTTGTCAGCCACGCCGACAAAACTAAAACATGCTGATTCTCACTTTATTTCAAAGGGACAAGATTGAATTCGCAGTGGGGTTACGGAGGAATGCAAACAATTTTATTACAATTCATTGCGCGGTCGGCCTTGAATTTTATAACGTTTACTTTTGACAAGTATTTATGTAAATGTCATATTGACAGCTGCTTGAGGGAGTGCACTCGACGATAAACTGACATTTTTAATTGATGATAATATCGACATCAAAACAACAACATATTTTTTTTATCGTAACCAAAGGTGAAGTTGAATTGTCTTGTAGGTACATTATGTAGGTACATTAATTGAGTACATATTATCTTACTAATTGTAGTAGCAGTGAAGAAACTAAGAAAAAGAATATAATAGAATTACTAATCAAAAACGATTTTAAATTAGTAAGTAAACAAAGTTATTCAACAGTTCCCATAAGAAATACTTTATTTATTTACATGACCACGATACTGGCAACAAAGAACAAAACTGATTCCAAAAAAAGTATGCACAAATGAGTATTAAATAATGGTAACAAGATATTTAAATGGATTAACGTCCGGCCTATTTTTCTATTACTCTATGATAATGTAGCCGACTGTGGTATACGCACAAAGCCTAGAAGAGAACACCTTCACGAAAATTGATAAAGGTTATTTCCCGCATTTGTTTTTCGTATCACCCACATGATGATTACGATCCTAATCTTTATCCTCATTGATATCAAAGTCGTTAAACTTATCATAGCACAGACATTGTTGTATTGAACAATGTAACAGTGGTAGTGATCTAGTAGTCACTTAGCTACCCTCAAGATGAAAAACTGACAATATTCTGCTGCTTCTCTTCGAAACCAGCTTATTCTGATTTCCCAGAAATTATCAGAAGAATATGGAATTAAAACATGAAGTATATTTCTAGGACGAATTGAAGACTTGTTGCAGGAGTCAGGTTCTACCATAGGAAAGACGACTGGAGTCCGTTGATATAAATAATAATACTCAGGATTGAAAAACAAAAAATAGCGAGTTCATGCCCCCAAACTCTCGTATCACACTTTCATGACTGGCGTAAGCATCAGTTCCAGAATTTAATAGCCATCTGGGGCCCAATTCCACTAAATGCAACGTTCGTTCAGCACGTGTAGTTCGACAATGGTATGGTTACGATTAATGTCAAATTGAAGTTTGACATTTCATAAATATGGTATTCCTACGCACTACAACCGAAACAAACATACATTTTGACGTAATATTTCGAACGAATGTGAACCATTACCGAAACACAACCGCAGTTCGATCGTTGGTGAGTTTAGCACAATACGATTAAATGGCAAATTTGATGTTTGGTTGTGATATGGTAATGGTTCGGTGCATAATATGTTAGTGGAATTGCCCCCCAGGACCAAATCTTCACGACAAATTAAACCGATGGTCTGCCGAGCCATCTTTCTAACGATGGATATTATAGGTTATACGTATTACAATCATAGAATTGGAAGTAATTCAATAATGTCAACTTTCTAATAGTTACAAGCAATGGAAAAGTCAAAATTACATAGGAATAATCTTGTCTAGAAAGTTACTTTACCAGTTACTGCTTGCAACTTTCTAGCCCTTGAAGTTTGTTTAGTCTTGATTCTCATTTGTCTGGTGATAATAGAATATTTCTGTGCCCGTTATGCGATGCGATGGTGCTTTTTTTTCCTAAGTAACCTTTCCGCGCTCAAGGCAGCTCTCCAATGCTTTATCATGCGTAGACGAGATTATATTTTAGAAGATAGTCCTAATCTCTCCCATAATTTCTTAGTGCATCTACCTGTAATTATCTCTGCATCACCCAAAGGTTGTCTGGTAGAGAATGCCTTTAGCATTAAGACCGCCTTTGTACACTACTGTACATAAAGAATTCAATAAATAAATAAATAAACTTATCACTCAAAGTCAAAAACTTAAGTTACTTTGTTCCATTAAAGACTCAATCCTTATCTTTTCATATTTGCAAAACGTCATTTAGTTTTATGCTTTCCTAATAAGGCCATTCGAGTCTTAACTTACTTTATTCCATTCAAAAATGTCTGTTCCATCTTTTTCATCTTTGAAACGTCATTAAATAACATGCTTCCTAAACAGGACCAGTGGCCCATACGTCTTCATGACGTAAGTATTTTAGGTCAACCACGGGTATTTACTCTAGCCAAGTATCAATAAGGGTAAGGCATCTATTTCCTTCAGTTGTGGTTTTCCTACAATTTGCCCCGTCATATTTTTGCTTTCTGATTCCTACTATCCCATTCATTTATGGCTAAACCACCAAGCCAATAGCTGTGATGACAATTGTTACTGGATCTTGGATCCTGGATACTTTTTTGTTTGTTGATGTTTGAATATTTAACTGTTTTTTTGTTCACGCTGTGTGGATAAATCTGTGAAGTTTTTTTTTGCCTATGGACATTTGCAACACCAGGGCATCGCCAATGCGTTGTCGACCCTGAGACGTGATGTTGTTAAGTCTCATGTGCCTGTAATTTCACCGACCCCCTTACCTTTCTAACCGAAACACAGTAATACAATTGCACTACTGCTTCACGGCGGAAATGGGTAAGGTGGTAGTACTTCCCCGGACGAACTCTGCACTAAGAGCTCTACTACTTCCGATATTTGATCGATATATAATTTATTGTTGAAACAGGTACACCAGATGTAATTTCAATTTATACCAGAAGCTATAGATAGAGTTGACACATCGACAGACAAAGCATAATATCTGAATTGTCTGTATACATACAAATGATACACGTGTTTTACAGTAAATCAATTATGATCTAATTCTATAGATAAGATAAAATCGATAACGATCATGAACTTGGCTTGAAAGTCAATGGTATAATTCCACAATAGTTTGTTGCCACTTAAACCTTTCATTTAATAAATGGTAACAGTGGTACCTTGGCAGCCCAAAAACATAACGGAGACGCAGAAAAAACATAAATTTCTGTAGGTATTGCATTATTATGATGGCTCAATTCTAGTCCAAGCTTTTACATATAATATATTATAATAAGTGCAAAAAAACTTTCCATCGCTTGTAATTAGGTTTACTTCAATTGTATATGCTATGAGTTCGACGATTATGGTCTCCTTATCAATATTTTTTAGTAATACTTTGCAAATGCCTTGTCATCTTATCGCGAGTTTGCTATCTTTTTCTGATTGTTATTGTCTCCGTCTGTTGATGTCACAAATATAAACAACGCCCATTAAAACTTATTGTAAATGCTATTGTTTATTTATAATGCGGCATTTGTTATCTCAACGAGGCACGAGGCCTCTATACAGACAGCTATATCTATAAGTGGATAGAACCTTAGTATATACCTACCAGAAGTATCCTATAGGCTACAGAAGTTTAGGTATTCCCAACTCAAGCCCGCGAAATTCCCCAACTAATTAAACCTATGAGTCCCACGTAAGAAAGAAACCAGTAGAAACGCCCTGAGCCGAGGTCTGGGCCCACTCAGTCACTCTCAGCGGAGTTGTTTAAATTACCTCAGATGAGAGCCCTCTGCCCCAAGAGAAAAGTCCGTGACTATCACCTTCTAGAATTTAAAGACAGTAGGTTAGCATCCTGTAATAATTAGAATGACCCAAACGAGGCAAATATGGTTATTGAGGCGTGGAAGTGTAACATAACGAGTGATGAACAAGCTAAATTCGGTAAAGGTCGTATTTACTGAAATCAGATAACCGACCTTACACACGATATTCCTACCTAAAACGTTAATAAACAATGCTTCACTGTTATCTTTGGGATTAGTTAATAATGTACCCAATATAATGGCGGAATTTCCTTGTAAATGCAAACTCATTACTGACAAAAACACTCGAAGCGGTATTGATTGTGTTCTCTGTGCAATAAAACTTGTACGGCGCACAACATCAAGCGAAAGCTATTTGTTCTTTTCATTTGAAAAGAACGCAAATGAAATGGAGGTACATGTTATGTTTGTGAATCTGCAACTCTTCCTTGACTACTTCCAATGTCTCACTCCAGTTTTTCAGTATTCTTTCAATCCTCATACACTACGTATGGCAAATGAAACGGAACAAAACTATGAGATTAGACTTTCGCCTACATTGTGTAGGGCCTAGAGTTGATAACGCGAAAATCTTACAGACAACCTTGGCTCAAAATTGTTAATCAGCTAGGCCGAAGGAGGTGGAAGAAGCCACAAATTATTAAATATATTATTATATTAAATATAGAAGAGAGCCGATACCAATAGCGAGTTGGAGCGAGTGTCTCTTCTATTCGGCAGAGCTATTTAATGCCGAAACTCCAGAACGTGTGGAACATGTCTTGCATAGTAATTGCTTTGAGTCAATAACGCTTTATTACTACGACCTTATCAGTTTATTATTTCTGAAAGTCAAATCTATATTGTAGATACAACTATAATATAAATAATCATCTCCTGTCCTTTATGTTTGTTAGTGTGTCCAATTGATAATCTATGTCAATTTCTAAAATATTATAATGGAATGCCTTTGTTTCAAGAACTTATTTATTCGGTTTACCATCGTATATTACACAATGCCTTATAGTAAAAATCACAATTGAAATAAGCATGATCAAAATTCAAAATTCAAAACCATTTATTCAGTTTAGGTCCTCGGAGGGCACTTATGAAGGACAAATTTAAAGTTACTGAAGCTACAACCGGTTCGGAAGTCAGCCTTCAACTGAAAATAACCGGCAAGAAACTCAGCAAGGTTACATTCTTTTTTATTAAATATATTTTTATATAAATTTTATCTATTCTGACTTTTTGGCTATTTTATAATTTCAATTTAACATAATTTTATATTTAACAATTACAAAATACTTATTATGGGTAACATTAAAATATTAAAAATCATAGTGCAAATACAATTAAAGGCAAGCACAACATGCTATTCAAACTAATTTAAATTAGTGCGGAAACAAAAGGAAAGTAAACGACTTGGTAATTACAAGTTTTTAACATACTTAACTTACAAAAAAAAATATTTTATAACTTGAACAAGATAATATGTCTGTTTTATGAGTCTTGTAAATTATATTGTGCTCGTTACAAAGTCTTGTAAATTCTATTGTGCTCGTTACAAAGTCTTGTAAAAATGCTATTTACTCCAACATTGGTTCTAGATCTAGGTATTCTTTTAAGTATTGACGATAAAAGAATACAATAATAATTAGCCTTAAATATTAATCTGTTCTGCTTTTCAATATAACAAAGAAACTGACAAGTACATTTGCTCTTCGATAAGATATAGTATTCTCAATCGTAAAACAAGTAACTTTTACAATATACCTTCTGTATTCTAAACACTTGAGATTTTTTTGTATTTTTACGGATAAGACACAATAGGCAATATGAATTATATCAAAAGTATAAAATAGGTAATTAATTATTATTTACATTTGATTACAATATTTGATATTAGTGGACAGGAAATTTGTCTCTCTCACAAAACCCATGCGCGCACCTATTTCACGCATAATTATAAAATGGATTTTTGCGAACAGATTAACCTAACAGATTATTTTGGTGGTAAGAGAACCAAGAGAGAGAGAAGAGTAGATATTAGAGACATTTGTGTACATGAAAAATGAACATATCCTTTTGTTTGTCTGAGTGCAAATATTCATGAGAATGCATTTAAAACACGTAGTATAGGTATGTATATCTGTTATCTGGTTACCATAGTACAAGCTCTACTTAATTTGGGGTCAGATAGACGCATGTGAAGAATGTCCCAGGATATTTATGTTTTTTTATCAGACTAAAATTCTATGCAATTTTGCATACCGATAGGGTTATATTCTGGATCAACAACAAAAAAACGGGAACTATCCTGTATTAAAAAAAAATTTATCAAAGCCAGGGTATTGAACATCCAAAAATACACGGATACATCAAATGTGATCAAAATTTTATAATTAAAATGAATTTTAAGTACCAATCTAACTAAAAAGAGTAGAGCTTTTGATGCTGTACATTTATGACGTCACAACTCGGTATTTCATACAACACTCCCGATACATTCGTTCGTTTTGACATTTGATAAAAAGTTGCTAATTTGACATGTCAACCAACATCCCTATTATATTTATCCGGGGATAAAACGACGAGACGATAGCTAGTCCCTTATTATCCCAGGATATTATGGGGTGACACCTAGTGTTAGTAAAGATTAGGATCATTATAAATAACTAATAAAAATAATCTATACTAATAATATAAAGAGGAAAGATTTGTATGTAAGTATGTTTATTAGTCATTCAAACAAAAACTACTAAACGTATAAGGATGAAACTTGGCACATAGATAGAACATATCCTGGAATAACATATATGCTACATTTTATCCCGGGAAAATGTGATATCCCTCGGGAACGCGGGTAAAACTGCGGGGGACAGCTGGTTAATAAATACGAGTATATATTTTGGGACATTCTTTATACGAGGTCATCTGATCCCAAACTAAGCAGAGCTTGCATTATGGAAACCAGATAACTGATATACTACATACATAATATACAACTTTTTTTTGTTTTGGGTTTTTAAGTCATTTACAACGAGAGATAGACACTCCAGTTACTTATAACAAGCTCTCCTTAGCTTGAGATCAGATAACAGTGTGTCAAGAATATCTCAGCGCACAATTTAGTGTCAATATCATCATTGTCAAGACTAATCTTATAACAATTGCTTTCAGGGGCGCGACGCATTCAAACCTCGTGATATGTGACGAGAATGGAACCGTTGTGGGCAAGGCCAAAGGTCCTGGGACCAACCACTGGACCTTGGGCATCGAAGAGTGCGCAAAGAGATTGGTTCTCATGCTGCATGCTGCTAAGGAAGACGCCGGGATACCCGAAGACCAACCTTTGGATAGTCTTGTGAGTTGAAATACCTATATTAGCCAGATGATCCCGTCTGTGGGTAACTATATGCTAGTTTTTAAGCCTTTTATGTTTAATTATTATTATTGTTTTTATTTTTATATATTTAATTGCTCAAGTGTTAACAGACCTCAAATTTATAATATTTATATGTCTTTTTGTCTTGTACCATGTTGTGATTGTGATAGTCTATAATTAAAACAGCACTTAGTTTTATGTATTGTTTGTGACATTGTATTATATTCTATAGTGTATGCTTTGTTGGCTGTCCTTATAAATAAATATCAATCTGAAGGTGCTGCGTGGTAAGGGCGACAAATACCACCCTGAAAAAGTTTGATATTGATTTCTAAATCAATCTGTCAAATCAAGTCTGTATGTCCATGACATAAATTATACTACGTTTACTTACTTTTATTACACCTTAGTTGCATTGAAATAAGACCTATAATTGCTAGAATAACAATAAGTCAGGAGCCTCTTGCTATTTTGGTCTACAATGCCTATTATTACTATAATTATAACTTGTCAGAAGATGCAAACAATAACGTCTCATTCAAATATATACCTAATTGTACCAGAGATAATAAAACTCTATTAGAAAATACAAAGCAATGTCGTTGGAATCAATTAGTGGGTTCGTTCGAAGTCAATGTAACTGAATTGGCCTTGATTGACAATCGTGGGACGTACTGAATGAATATTATAGTACAATATAGTCGATAGATACATTTTTATATCTACTAGCTGTCCCCGCGGTTTCACCCGAGTTTATCGATAGCCCATAACTGTCTAGGAAAAATTCCGCGTCGAATGGTAGCAGTCTCATCGCGATATGTTTAGTAGCTTTGAGGTGATGGTGCGTCAAAGGAACCCTATTTTGATTCTCTATACTAATATTATAAAGAGGAAAGATCTGTAAGTAAGTATGTTTGTTACTCTTTCACGCAAACTACTAAAGGCATATGGATGAAACTTGGCACTTGGATAGAGCACATCCTATATATATATATATAGGCTTTTTATCCCGGGAAACTGTGATATCCCTCGGGAACGCGCGTAAAACCGCGGGGGAAAAATGAAAATTTGTCCGTATGTCCTTTATAGAATCGTAAATCGTAAACTATGCAACGGATTTTAATGTCGTTTTCAGCAATAGATAGAGTAATTCAAGAGGAAGGTTTATAACCAGATTGAAAGTAGGCAATGCCGCAGGGCGCAGCTAGTTTAAATATATTAATTAGAACTGGAGAGCCCCGAGACTATTTCTGTTCGAAATACTTAGGTACCTACATTTTATATAGACTTTTCACCAAAGAACATCATTGCCTGCATTAAAAAGATGATGAAGAAAATATGTATATTAAATGAATTGTTAAGTAAATCAATGTACTGATATTGTTTATGTATAATAGTATTTCAGCCGCGCTATATAATACACTGATTCGCCTTTAAACCATATCACAAATTATCGATAGGTAATACTATTTACGACTATCGGTAATTAACTGACTCTATTATCTATTTCCTTGTTATTCCCCAGGGACTGACACTCTCCGGGTGCGAGCAGGAAAGCAGTAACGCCGAGCTAGCAGCTCGAGTGAAAGAAAAGGATGGGAAATGCGCTAATGCTATCTATGTCGCGTCTGACACAGCTGGGTCGCTGTTCACAGGTGCACCTAATGGCGGAATGGTGCTTATTGCTGGTAAGGATTCCAAAATAACTTGATATTATGAAAGAAATATATTAACACCTTAAATGCTTACATCAATGTATCATAGAAACTAAAACAACAACTCTTCACGCCGATTATTCACAAAAAGGTAGGCAGTAGTCTCAGTACTGGGACTACTTTTCACCGCAGATAGATTGAATACCAATGTGAAATGTGGTAAGTGAGAACGTCACTCGGGCACTTTTTTGCATACACCTACTTGTATATGTGTACCCTGTCCAACCTGCCCCCTTATTCAGCTAATACAAGCTTCATCGGTGAGCCACTTTACGGAGGCCTTGGAAAGCTTATCTCTCACGTGATTAATAGTATTAGCGTAGTTAGCGACAGAGACAGAGCATAGAGGCTGCGACGAAACATCCTCGAGTTAGTGTATATTTTCCTTACAGAATCAAGCCTCTGGGAATCGAACCCATGACCTCCAGTGTCTTAGCCCAGCTCCACATCTCTTTGCCCACATCACAACAATTAATTAAAAACATTTTGACAATTAAAAGTATAACAAAATGTTATAATAACTCGACTCATAACAAAAGCAATAAAATCAATCGCATAGATTGATATGAATGCTAGTAGAGGAAGTAAGCGGAGACCGTGACACCAATTATCACATAGCCGACCTGTTTTGTAAAGACCAATGACTTGTTACCCAATATTTAATATCTGCATAGATATACGTACCTATCTACATAGGTTTAGTCATGAGCATAAATATAAGAGCAGTGAGAGCTCTGCAAAAATCATTCATTTGCTCAAATATTACAAAACCTATGCTGTAAGTAGTAACAGTCCTGTTGGATTATGTAAAGGGTGCACAAATTACAGACACATGAGACTTAACATCACGTCTTAGTGTATACAACGGATTGGCGATGCCCGTAGTGTTGCAAATTTACAAAGGGGGCGGTGACCATTTGGCGCCATATTGTCGACCTACTTGACATTTAAAAAAAACATCTGAACTTTTCGGTCGTGACTGTACTACTCATACATATAATAGGTGTTATGATTAAACAGACTGGTTGAAGTTACCTATAATTTTGACAATTTGATAGAAATTACAAAAACGTTTATTAGCAGCGTTTCACATTTTATTTTAAGTCTATGCTTATAACGGTGTGCCGTTGTTAGCCGAGCGAGACAAGCCTAGTTGGACTAACTTAGCCCTTATAAAAGCTGACGATAAATGGTAGGATGTAGAAGACTAGGAACTGTTTTGAAGCCTTGGTCCCGCTATGAAGAAGCATAGACTGACAACATACCTATAAAAAAACAAATAAGTAGCGGCCTTAGCGTAAAACAACACTGCGTGTCTCTAATGTCTTAAAATATGTCAGGTTTATTTTTTAATAATGTGCAATATTTTTTTAACAACCTCAACAACCGAAGGTTCTTTCATTTCAAGGAACTTAAACATTATGATGGTTTTTAAAAGTTCTTACATTAGTAGTGACGTCCGTCATGGCGTTGTTTTTTTGACCATCATCAGACCTTTGAGCTGAGTGTCAGCTGCAAATATTATCTGAATATTTAACCCAGATTCCAAACGGTCTCCAACAAACTGAGATTGAATTTAAATACAAATATTTATTTGATAAAAGCTTAATGTAGAAAAGCAGTTTATAAAGCATAAATAGCCGTTTTGAAAACAGCTTAGTCGTTGTGGTGTTACGATGCCACAGACCAAAAAAGCAGGTATAAATCTCTATGTACCTACTAATAAAGTAATTTATTCAATAAGAATTGGTCACAGAGATTTAGGTCATGTCATGAAACAGGGTCGCTCAATCAGCTGCAGATAACCCTTCACCTTGGGTGGTGATGACAAATGGGATATGGATGTAAACATAACAAATGCAGGTTTATCAGCATGAAATGGGATTTGTTTTGGATTGAGACGCTATTTCAAGTGTTAACTCAACTTGTCTGCCTTGAATAGAGATTTAATAAATTATTGTTATTCGGTTGCTACAAAATATTTTAAGTTAATTATATCGTTTGGTGGTACAGTCAACAATATAAGTACGCACATAATATTAATTTTATAAGTAACTTTTCGAATGTAAATTACAAATTTGTTTAAAGGATCGGTTTATTAAATTATGTTTTAATTGACTGTACACGGTAACACGATAATATTCATTGAGTGTCTAGCGTAGGTTTGATTGTCATTAGTGGAGTTTATTTTTTATTTTCAAGTGCCTGTAATTACTCTTAATTCAATAAATGTGATTCCCTGTGATGATTAGATAAAATTATGAAAATAAGTAGGTATCCTAAATATATGGTATGTAACTATCTATCTATTTATATTATTATAGTATATAGCTATTTCTTTAACAAATACTGAAGATAAAAACTTGTTTGAAAAACAGTTATAAAATGATAATGAATGTTAATTACTACTATGAAATTAATTACTTAAGTTAATGAATTCTTGTACTTTCAACCTAGTTATGAGAATGAATTGTTTTTTTGGATAGTAGTCATAGTAAATATTTTTTTATTCCGGCATATTTGTCAAGCTCTTTCAACCAGTATAATATGAATACTAATCTTTTATTATTATACTATAAAAGTCATCAAAACTATTATACCTTATTTCAGGCACAGGATCAAATGCGTTGCTGCGGACGTCAGAAGGACAGCAATATGGATGTGGTGGCTGGGGCTATCTTTTGGGTGACGAAGGTGGCGGTGAGTAGATATTTTGTTAATTTTATTTCATTTATTTTTATAAACACATCTGTTTAATATCTTTATTTCAATCCTTACTTAGTTTCAACTATTTCAAAGTGAGAATAAGAACTTCAGCTAAGCATACCCGTGATGTCACTATCACTATGTTAGGAATTCCCCGCCAGATAAATAGGTTGCTGAAACCTGGTTCTGGTTAAAGTGTAAAATGGTCACAGTAATATTAATATAATGATACATAATTAAAGTTAAACTCACTGAAACTGTCCAAAAATGAGGAGGCGGAAATGAGCTAAGCTACCTCTTCCAGAAGTTGGAATAGTCTCAAAATTTTCGTCATTTTACTCAGTCAAAATGATTCCGCAACGAATAGTCTTTTATCCAGAGAATTTGACTAAGTCATTGATCCACCGGGTCGTCCTACTTGCTGCTTTACGCCTAAATGGTTACAATTCAATAATCATTCTCCCATGTTCCACTTTTAATGAGCAACCAAGTTATTTAACCAAGAAGTTTAAGAGGGTTCATATATTTTTGAGAGCGTATAAACACAAATATCCGTAACTATTTCAGCATACTGGATAGCTCACAAAGCAGTAAAGACCATATTCGATGACGTGGATGGTCTCCGTCCATCCCCTCACTCCACTGAACGCGTTTGGGAAGCTATTCGTGAACACTTTAATGCTGATACTAGAGCTGATCTGCTGCCTCACGCTTATAAACACTTTGACAAGTCGCAATTTGCTGGTAAGTATAAATAGTATTCTCATGGATGAGAGATTTATAGATTTTACGATTTTTTTTAAGATTAAGGTCATTGAATTTATAGTCATAAAATGCTGAGGTTGCTGAAAACTAGCGTTGTGGATTCATACCGCAACTATATTGTTTATTAGGTCCCTTTTTGGACAGTATATTATACTAGTTATAAGAACCGTAGTACATAATCAAACGATAAAGGTAAAAGGCGAATAGATATCTTGTTCAAAATAAGCTAAATTTTTCTAAGAACAGACATATTTTATCACACACTCAATGATCTATGAGCTGATATCTTTTCGTTCGTCTCAACAAACATCATCATCTCCAGGTGTAACCTCCAAGCTATCATCTATAGCGTACCAAGGCGACTCTCTTTCTCGCCATATATTCGCCGAAGCTGGTAGCGTGCTCGCCGCACACGCAGTTGCGTTGTCGCGCCACACGGCTGCCACCCACGTGCGTGTTGTATGCGTGGGCTCGGTATGGAAGAGCTGGGATATACTCAAGCCAGGGGTATTAGCACAGCTTCAACACGAGCGGGTGAGTGACTGACAACTATTGTGTATTGAGTTTTGTGTTATTGCGTTATAGTTGTTAGTTGCGTATAGTTCTAGGTTCATGAGTTTAAGTGAAGGAATTACTCTTGAACCAGTATGGTTTCGTAATATCAACTTTATAGTACTTACTGGACTGGCTGCCGTCCACAAGTTGTCAGTTTTTTTCTTGAAATTGCCAGTAATTTCCTTCAGGCTTTGTGTATTAACCCAAAGTTGGGTCACAACTCTGACTAGGGTGAAATGTAGTCCAATAACCGCCTAATGAGATTTATTTATTCACTAAAATTGGGGTTGCTTTTTACTAAGATCGAATGTCACAATCATTTTTACTACTGTTAAAATAAACAAAAGCTTGTACATGAAAGCAATCATGAATT
Source organism: Habrosyne pyritoides (assembly GCA_907165245.1). Taxonomy (NCBI): domain Eukaryota; kingdom Metazoa; phylum Arthropoda; class Insecta; order Lepidoptera; family Drepanidae; genus Habrosyne; species Habrosyne pyritoides. The sequence goes on from OU015608.1 coordinate 664,591, forward strand.
TTAACACCCTAAATCCTCCAAACGAGACACAATATTTATCAACAGATCATTTTGTGGCTCAGGCTAGTAAAAAGCTTCCCCTCATCTTAACACCATGACCAAAATTAAAATCAGCATTTTACTTCTATGTCCAGATAAAAACAGAGCTAGAACTAGTCCGCTTACGTGTCTCGAGCGCAATGGGCGCAGCATGGCTAGCCGCCAAACACGTCGGCTACGATCTGCCGCGGGACGATTCAGCGTTCTGCCAAGTGTTCTACACCTACAAACCGGCGGAGACTATCAATGGTACAACAAACGGTAAAATGAACGGTAAAATACAAAACGGTAATGAAAGCTGCGGGTGTGGAGATTGGACGAATTGGAGCTAGTGAAGTAAGGATAGGGTTGCCAGTTTCGATGGAAAACTAGTTCAGTATATATCACAGCAAAATGAGATACTGGTTTACTTGTGAAACCTGTGTGTGGGCGGACAAAACCTAGATTCCTGGCAACCCTGGCTGTGTACCAAATTACACATATTTTCATCAGCTAAGGTCTATTCATTTAAAGAAGGTCTTTGTGATGCTCAAGAATGCTATAGATAAATTAAACTGAATGCTTCCAAATCCAATTTATCTTTAAAACAATTGTTAAATGTATTTTGATATAGATGACACTTATACTAAAGCATTAAACCCTATTTTTCTAGGGCATTCATAAAGTCAAACTTCACAGGCCTCCTTTATAAAATAATATAAAGTACTATTGATAAAATAAATTAAATGTGCTTTATTCAGCAGGATTTGACCAGGTTTTCCAAAATCCATTGTGATAATGATAAAGTAATCTAAACCCAATTTATATTATGAGAGGAACTGACAAAGGTCCTTGGTAGGTAGGTACTAGTCCTAAATAAGATGAAAATGTTGCTCGATCTGAAATATCTTGTGCCAATATATTGTTAATGATCTGACTGGTTTTAAATTAATTAAGATAGAAATGTAGCATTAAAGCGTGGTACTATTGACTTCTATCATGAGTAAAGCACATTTAACTAGTTACTTTTATTTATCAGTTTATATTAGTTTCATAATGATAAGGAAAGAGCGCGCTTACATGTGGAAGTAACACATTGCGCCGGCTATCTGACCAGTCATAAAATATTTATTTACGCCGTGAACTGCGAATTCATTAGCACTCCTATATCTACTCGGGAAATGTTATGACTTCGGGATTATTTACCTATGGGTTGGCAATTAAGGCCCTCCCTTAATTATTTTCTTGGGTTTCTGATCATTTTATCAGAACTGATACAGAATAAATGCATATACAGTTTCAATGGATTCCGAACGACCAACAAATGCAGTTTCAATTATTGAAATTATTACGACTCATGGAGTTTTTTTAAGCCGCCAATGGATAATGGTCACAAAGGCTAATCCAGCAGATTTTTTTTCTAACCTAGCATTAACTTACTTTACTTTTCACAGTTACCTACTGGTAATACAAATATTAGCACTATTCTGTACCTACTTATTATTGTATATTTGTATCATAAACACATTTTATTTTGTAAATAAACGTAGTATATAGTTCCTATGTAATGATAATAAGTTAAGTAATGTAGTAAATACATATACGATACAGATATATTGTGCATTGATAAACAAGACATATCCTATTGAATTGTATTTTTAATATTATCACTATTTTGTAATTAAAGTAGGTACCTTATTTTAACATTGAGATGCCTCCGGTACCTATTGAATAAAAAACTAATTATGTAGCTATTTTTACATTTTGAATAATATATTTTACTGTTTTATCACCAAATATGCTGTTTCATTCAAATTCAATTCAAAATTCAAAACCATTTATTCAGTTTAGGCCCTCAGAAGGCACTTATGAAGGTCAAATTTAAAGTTACTGAAGCTACTACCGGTTCGGAAGTCAGCCTTCAACTGAGAAGAACCGGCAAGAAACTCAGCAAGGTTACATTCTTTTTTATTTTATTAAATTCTTATTTATCTATTCTGACTTTTTGGCTATTTTATACTATCAATTTTACATATTTTTATATTTAACAATTACAAAATACTTAATAAAGCTTACATTCAAAAACAAAAAAAAAAGAAATAACAAGACAATATAAGAAAATAGAAAATGACAATAATTACTTACAACTTAAACAAGAAAATTAGAGGTGCACTGTGCAGAGAGCAGCTATTTCCATACATTTTTATCTTCAATATAATGAACCACCTTGTAATACGCTTTTTCTTTCAAAACTTTCCTAATATAATTTTTAAATTTATGATCAGACATTTTGGTTACTGAAAGCGGTATCTTATTATAAAATCGAACACAATTACCAAGAAATGACTTGTTTACTTTAGTTAGTCTAAAATATGGAACAACTAACTTCTCCCTTTGTCTTGTATTAATTTTGCTCATTTATTTTTCTGAATACATATATAAACATATTTGATATAAAACTAGGTCAAAAAAGGTTGGAAGATTTATCAACAAAAGACTGAGAATCTAAAATCCAAATAATAATAAGAATGATAGAAAATACAACACATAAGCATAGAATACTTGTAACTACCACACAACGTAATGTATGTATATTAAATCGCGTTAAATATAACGACGCTATTACGACGCTTTTTTAGCTTCACATCTCTAGTCTCTGTCAGTGTTTGACATTTCGCTTTAAGAGTGACTGACTGTAGTCTGTGGACGGGAGGTAGAATTGTCAATTTACGAATCAACAATGAGCATTTCGCGATTTTCTCGGATATTTTTGATAAAACCATTAGTAAATATTAACTACAGATGTATCAGTCGTGTAATACCGGCGTCAAACAATAATTATAGTGGCAGTAAAAATAGGAATAGCTATTTTTTTTGTGGAATATTAGGGGTCGCCGCGGGAATTATAGGTTATGTTAGTTTTAGAGAGAAATTATTTGCTGCAAGTGTTGTTACGGACTTGAAAGGTAGGAGGCAGAAGCATAACTTTATTGCGGATGTGGTGGCTGTTTCTGCGCCGTCTGTGGTGTACATTGAGATCAAGGATGGTCGACGATTGGATATGTTCACTGGTCAGCCTATTACGCTTTCAAATGGCTCTGGGTTCATAGTGAAGGAAGATGGGCTTATATTAACGAACGCTCATGTTGTTGTGAATAAGCCTAATGCTATAGTTCACGTCCGATTGATGGTAAGTGATGACATTATTTTTTGGTGTTGTGCAATAATATTTTGGGGTACATACAGATGCTAATCATTTATCATGTTATCCCTCAAGTAATTAAATTGATTTTACTCGCTCAGAGTGACTAGAAGGATTTCGGACAGTGTCCACTCAAGTAATTCCTTAGAATCCTTGATGAATTTTGAACAACTTATATTGCAGGACGGAACCACACACACAGGTTTTGTAGAAGATGTAGATCTCAAGTCAGACTTGGCAACATTGCGAATACCAGTGACTGGCCTGCCAATCATGAAGCTTGGTTCATCCTCTGATATCCAGCCTGGCGAGTGGGTTTGTATTATGTAACAACATAATAAAGCTTTTTGTTTTTCTTTTCCTCTTTTTTGTGAGCAATCAACAAAAAAACAAATAAATAGTATTGTAAGAATGGAATATGGACATAATGTAATTAAGTACTACAAATTATATCCACAACAAAATACCATTATTATGCAATATGAGGATGCACCTTAATATGCTTGCGGGTTGATCAGGTTGATCATCATTTTGAGCCAAAGCATCTGTAACCTGTAAACTTAGATAATTTGCCAATACTTGTCAAGAATGACTGGCCCATATTTATTTGTTAAAGAATGTACGAGAAGTGGGCCTCTTAGTGCAGAGTTTGTCTGGGGAAGTACTACCACCTTACCCATTTCTGCCGTATACAGACACATGAGACTTAATAACTACATCTCAGGGTCGATAACGCATTGGCGATGCCCCTAGTGTTGCAAATGTCTATAGGTGGCGGTGACCACTTACCATCAGGTGGACCGTCCGCTTGTTTGTCGGCACATGTGGTATAAAAAAAATATATATATTTGACCTCCCTTCTCACACAAGTGTGATAAAATGGATATTAAATAAGGTTTTAGATATGATAAGATTTTTCCAACAACAATTATTGAGATTAGTATAATCAGCATTCTTATTATCACAAGTGTAACATAGCTACTGGTTATTCTCTGTAACAAAAATGAATAATATCCTGGGACATTCTTTACACACGGCCATCTGATCCCAAACTAAGCAGCGCTTGTACTATGGAAATCAGACAACTGATATATTACATTTACTCCTTTTTTAAATACATACTTATAGAGATGAGACAATGGGCCCATCACATCTATATGTATAAGTGTATAATCACTATTTTGTAATATCTAAGTAGGAATACATTAGCCTCTGAAAAGCCCTCCTTGGCTGAGATTACATCAATTCATCAATTGACAGGTGGTAGCAATGGGCAGTCCACTCTCGCTGAGTAATACTGTTACTGCTGGTGTTGTGAGCTCAACCCAAAGAGCTAGTGAAGAACTTGGTTTAAGAGGTATAAATATTTGTTTTGAATTACAATCTTGCTGTGCTATGTAATGATCGGTACACAAAGCCTAGATACATTTTTTAATGAAATAAAAAATACTTTTACAAGCACTTATGAAGTCTGGTTATTGTTTTTTTTTTTTATAAAGAAAAACGCTGGCATAAAACTCAGCAATAATATAGTTACTCGTTTCTAAACAAAAAAATATTTATTAGTTATTGCAAACCTACAATTGATTTCGTTCCACTGACAATATTTGCGTGGTATACCACGCAAATATACTGCAGCGGCAGTAGATAAATAAAAAACAAATAACTAATAGAAAACCACACACAAAAGTAGACTAGCCTCACAGCACCGGTTCACTAGTATGACGCATGTGGTGGCCCCGTCACCCTCGTTATTTTGTAGGGAAGTGAGCGACCCGCCACAAGTTTGGTCTCCAAACATTTGGTCACCATTAGAACTGGATGCTAGTTGTTATAGCAGTTTGAATACAGTTTTTGTACAGTATCAATCTGCCACACTGTCTGTTTAGATACTAATGGCTGGCCGCGTGCCTGACGCCGGCCTTCTTCAATGCCTTCATTGTCTATTTGAAGTAAGGTGTAAAGTACAGAAAACCACCTACCTAAAGACATCAAAGAATTAATTACCTGTGCATAAATTTAAAAGGTAGTTAAGAATATTGTGAATTTATTTATTTTTCAGATCATTGCTTGTTTTTAAAAAAAATACATGTTCAGACGATTTGTAAGAGCCTGAACTTACATGAATCCTAAAAATATTATAAATGCGAAAGTTTGTATGTATGGATGTTTGTTACTCTTTCATGCAAAAACTACCAAACGGATTTTGATGCAACATGGCACATAGATAGAGCATAGCCTGGAATAACATATAGGCTACTTTTTATCCCGGGAACGCGGGTAAAACCGCGGGGGACAGCAAGTAAACAATATTTCTATTCTATTCTAATATAAACCAATATTCTAATCAATTTCAGGGAAGGATATGGTATATATACAGACAGATGCACCGATCACGTTCGGCAACAGTGGTGGTCCGCTGGTGAACCTCGATGGAGAGGCTATCGGCATTAACAGCATGAAGGTCACTTCGGGCATCTCCTTCGCTATACCCATTGATTATGTAAAGGAGTTCTTGTCGAAAAGTATGTACTTATTGCTCAGCCATTAATTCAGCTTAAGTTCCAAAAGGAGTTTTAAATAATTATACCCTGGGACATTCTTTGCACAAGACCATCTGATCCCAAACTAAGCAGAGCTTGTACTATGGGAACCAGACAACTGATATACTACATATACTACTTTTTTAAATATATACTTATAGAGATATTATATCTACATATAAAACCACACAGAACAAACCGACATGTTCATAATACAAAAGGTTTTCAATTAAATTTTGCAGGAAAAGTGAAATCTCCACAAGTTTCTCGAAGGTATCTCGGTATCACAATGCTGACTTTGTCTCCAGGCATACTTATGGAGTTGCAAATGAGGAACCCTGAGGTAAATATTGTGTTTAAATATTTATGAAATACCAAAAGTATGTATGTTTTATAAAGGTTGGCTATATTACATTTACTCTTCTTATTTCAATGTATTTTTAACCATACTGTCAAAGATAGTAAAAGAAAACGTTTAGAAATAGTATGTAACAGTAATCATACCCGCTCAAAACATAATGTGGATAGTAAATAACATTTTTTTTTGTTTATTTTTTATACCACATGGGCCGACAAACAAGCGAACGGTCCACCTGATGGTATGTGGTCACCGCCGCCTATAGACATTTGCAACATAAGGGCGTTGTCGACCCTGAGACGTGAAGTTGTTAAGTCTCATGTGCCTGTAATTTCACCGGCCCCCTTACCTTTCTAGCCGAAACACAGTAATACAAGTGCATTACTGCTTCACGGCAGAAATGGGTAAGGAAAGTACTTCCCCGGACGAACTCTGCACTAAGAGCTCTACTACTTAAATGTCTACTACAGCGGTTTCATCCCAATCCCCAACGAATCTCACCCGGGATAAATCAGATGTTTAGTGTAGCTTTTTATCAGTGAAAAAATTTCATCAAATAGTTCGAGTACTAAATATAAAACTACAACTTGTAAATATTAGTTTCTGGTACTGGGTTTGAAAATAACTATTGGAGGTAACGATATAAGGATGAATTATTGTTACTCTTTTACAGAAAAATCAGGTACTAAACGGATTTGGATGAAACCCGGCACATAAATAGTTAATAACCTGGATTAACACATTTTTTGTTCTGGAAAAATGTAACATCCCTCAGCAAAGCGGGTGAGACCGCGAGGGACAGCTAGTAGTTAAATATAAGCATATTGTTATAGATGCCGACAGATATAGACCATGGAATTCTCGTATGGAAAGTCATAATTGGATCCCCTGCCTACAAGTAAGTTACAAGTACATATAAGTATATTAAATCAGGTTCATTATACAGTCTCCGTACAATCCATCCAGATTATAATAATAATAAATCCCAAGACATTCTTCACACATGGTTACCTGATCCCAAGTTAAGCAGAGTGTACTGCTTGTGGTAATTAATATATTACATTACTAGTTTTTAAATACATACTTATATATATATTTACACCCAGACACAGAACAAACAGACATGTTCATGCAAAATGTTTGTCCGGGGTGGGAATCGAACCCGCGACCTTCGGTTTGGCAGTCAGGGTTTCTAACCACCAAGGCAACTGGCCCGTCAGACCAAGATGCAGGTCTTAACGTAGACTGAGATGATTAAGTCCTTAACATCGAAAGTTTTAAATTAAGTGAGATTTCATATTATGTTTAGTGAACACACGACGAGGGAAAGACTGAAAAGATGGATAGATCGTGTGATACTATAATATTATTAACATGGACAGAATGTTCTGCCAAATCAATTAACTATCGAAATATCTATAAATAATACTTTACACAGTATATCTTTAAAATTCAAAACCATTTATTCAGTTTAGGCCCGCCGAGGGCACTTATTATAGTAAATAATAATAATAAAAAATCCCCCATGTATTAGATAAATTTTATTAATAAAATAAACAAAAACGATTAAAAATAAAAGTATGTACTGAGATGAAAAAAAGTATCAGCTATCTGGTTTCCATTGTAGTACAAGTAGTACAAGGTTATACAAAAAAAAATAATTTGTAACAAGTTCCGCTGGATCTCCTTCTCTGTCAAGTCCCAAACAAGGAAACTCAACAGGAAATTTTGTACAGAAACAGAATTTCCTAGTTACAGATCCAGCGGAATTAGTTATTATACACTTTAAACACGCAAACACTCACTACACATACAAATACTACACGTACATACAGAGCACATACACACACTACACATACACACACTTTACATACATTCACTACACACTCACACACACGTCTACTCCACATACATGCATAAACACACCCCACCATGCACAGAATCGTTTGTATATCGAATAAGTTTACTTTTATTAACATAAATTTAAGATAATAGAAATGTAACACAGGTATATATGCCTAGCTCAGAAGCCAGAGACTGCAATTAAATTATGAAAGTTTATATGAGAATAAAATTTCCGCAAAGCCACGCCTGAGTCAATTAGTTATCAAGTAGTACTATTTATGCTTAATTTGGGATCAATGGCCGTGTGTAAATAAAGTAAATACATAACTTTTGCCCGAGTAAGCTTATAAGACGCCCCCGTACTTTAGGTATTCTATCTTACCACCTCCGACCACATTATCACTACGGTGAGGTTGTGGTGAAACATTTACAAGCAGATGTTAATGTCAAATTATTTTGTCTCGCAGCGGCGGCCTCCAGCCAGGGGACATAGTAACCAGCATCAACGGTAAACCAGTCCTTAGCGCCACAGACATCTATAGCACATTAGAAACCACTAGCGGTAGTTTAGTAATAGACGTCGTGAGAGGGCGTCAAAGAGTTAAACTCACAATTTTACCTGAAATCCATTAAATCGCAATTTTCAAGAGAAGATATTTGTTAAGTTATATATTAAATTATAATTTTGAAACTGTATTTTTTATTTCTAGGGTGATTTTTTAATCATTCGGCTTTTATACGTTTTTTTACTATTTTATTTTCTCTAGATTAGCGTACAGAGTACCTTACAATTGTTGAAAGTATAAAATTGTTAATGAATAATTGGATTTTAAATAAATATACAAATATTTTCATAATCATGTTAAGTTTTGTACAAAAAGAACTTTGACTGTCATAAAAACTATAAGTTTTAATTATTGTTAGTATACTGTCTAATGTAAAATTATATAGAATGTTTCGAAAGTTGGATTTCAGTCAGGGAGTCAGTCAGGGAGTCTTCAGTTAAGGGGATAATTTTGGGTCACACTGATTACATTAACCTTACAAAGGCCTAGGGAAAATGTTATTAAAATAACAACCAACTGACAATTGACATTAGAAGAACTAGAACTGTTTTCAGACTTTATCACCCGCTTAACACTTTCCAATCAGTATCCACTCTGTATATAACTATACCGGCGGTCATACAAAAGTTTTTTTTTTACATTTTTTTTAATATGAAATTATTGATATGCCTACAGCCGGAAGACTTGAAATACTTTTGTTTCGGTCTTGCATTATCATCCTATTCTGATGGTATTTGTATGTGTTTCTTATTCGGGAAACCCACAGCAAAATCTAATAAATGATAATAATGATAGATACAGATGACCAAGTGTAGTCTTCACACATCCTGGAACATTATTCCCACACTGTTCTGGTGATTGTGCTACGGTAATCAGATCATAGATATACTACATAATGTAATTTCATTTTTATTTAAACTCACACCAGTCTTATCTGGTTGGGTATCTAAGCACCTTGCCAACTGGCCAGTCAGTTGGAATTATAATTAAATTATCATCTCAAAGTGTTATTTTAATTATAAAAGCGATGAATTTATTTATCAGTTGGTAAAATATCCACTTTCCCCAGCAATTTTTCTTACTTTATTTATATCTTTTTATGTAACACAATTTTTATATTAAAGTTATATTGTTTTTTTTATATAAAGTGCTGCATTGTTCGTAAACTTTTGAAAGTAATGATTGTTAAGGAATTTTTGTACATTGTTGACAATAATATAAATTGTTATATATTGCTCCGTTGTTTTTTTAATAATGTGAATGTTTTTTTTCAGCGATAGTAAAACTTAATTAGAAATCGCGTTATATGCAATCATGCGTTCCATTTGGGATATTAATTTATTTTATTATTATGCTCGTATGCTGGTTGGGTATTGGTATTTTAATATAAACAGATAGTGCTGATAGTAATTTTAAAAATTTAAATAAATGATGATGTTCCTCTACACATTATTTCTGGTAAGTATAATACTAATATTGGTAATGTAAACAAATCCTAGTAATAGATATTATAAATGCGAAAGTTTGTGGGTACCATGTTTGTTACAATTTCACGCAAAAAATACTTACCGGATTTTGATCAAAATTTGGCTTGTAGATAGAGCATGCCCTGGAATAACATATCGCACCATCAGTACGATAAGGGCTTTACTCAAATTTTGCGAAATGGAGTTACGATCATAGAGAGACTATAGCATATATAGAGAACAAAGTACGCTCTGCTCGATGAATAGTAAAACATAGTCAATTTAATGATAGAATAAGCATACCGATACCTCACCCTCTGTAACACCGGGACCCACCCTCCTAGTAAGCTAGTAAATTATAATTATGGATACATATTGTACCTCCTTAATGGATCTGAGGGCTTGATATGCTCAAAAAGTATGTTTGATTGGTTGAGTTGTTATCCTGTCATATTCACGACCTTTGGGTTTAAGCACTGCCAATTTTCATCAAAATCAGTTCAGTAGCTTCGTCTTGAAGTGTAGCAGTATGTACGCTTTCGGTGCATTTCAGGTTTCGGTAGGCCGCCAACCCCCATTGGTAATTATGTTGACCATTTGGTGCATGTGTTCATCGGTATACCCTTAAAAATGATCGAGATCTAGAAGGCCTTTTGACAGCTACTATGTTATAGAAAAATCATCTTTATCGCATAAATTATTAGGTCCATATAGTTCCAATGGTTAACTGTATGTATGGTCGTGCTGATGTACTAAGGTACAGGATGTACAAGGTAGTGTTATAGATAAATGAACCCTATGGGATTATAACACTCTTAGCCGATAAATGGGCTTATTAGATATCTACCAGTTTTTAGATAGAACGCGTGTTTCCTAGTAAGAACTTTTTTACCTATCTTTAGATTTTTGCGTTTTGTTACTGACAAATAGGTAGGTAAGTACGTCCCGTAACCATTTCTATTGACAGTTATTGTGAATAACGAAGTTAAAATTTTACTACGATTGTGTAGGTAGTTGTGTTCATATTAAGTATAATAAAATGTAGTTTTGTCTAGTAAAAATAGTTTTAACTGATATTTAATTTTGAGCAATAGTTCATTCTAGTTTTAAGGAAGGCATACTATAGTAAAAACTAGTTTCTTTTCATTTATTTTAACTAGAAAAAACGATTCCAATCTAAGGTTTAAACTGTGACATATAGGTACACCTATAGTCGTATCTGACGATTCCCTTGAGTCCCCACTCAATATGGTTTCCTACTATTCGTCGCCCTTGCCAGTTAAACCTATAGTAATAGGTACATATTTATCGTTCAGATTCCGCTGCATGTGATGTGTTTACAAGGACGTAGTTATCGATCCAGTAAGTATTTTACTTGTACTATCTAATAAACAAGTTTATCATTATTATCGCCCTACAGTTTGACAGAACTACCAGCTTAAATGTTTACATTAAACATGATAGAGAAAGAGACAGTGTGCCTTTACCATGAGTTTTTAACGTACGTACTCGCTAGCGACGGCGTAAAACATTTCTATGGCAAATATGTACAGCGCCACTAGCGGTCACCTAAAGAACTAAAACCGATAGTACGAGTCGATAGGTAAAAAACCTATCGAATTGTAAGCTCTTACTCGCTAGAGTTTTTTAGCCTTTGCTATAGAAATTCGGTACCATGAGTCACAAATTTGACAGTTGCTATCGAGAAATACTCTATCGATAGTAGTTTACTAGCCAGTGACTAAAGTAAGCTTCGGTAGCAACTCATGGTAGAGGTACTGGGCTTGATTACCAGCTTTTTTTTCGAAGCAGTTGACGGCGTAGAATCGACTACTTGCAAATTCACAGACTATGAAGGTATTAAAACCGTCAGGAAACTAGTCACGCGACCTTTACCAGGCGATGACAACAGCAGTCACATAAATCTATTCAAATACCTAAAACAAATTTAGTATTATATCTACTCTATAATATATGCTTATAATACCTCTCACGTTTCCTGGATAAGGCATGTAGCGCCTAGCCTTTACACCACAGCTCACGCAAGAATGATATAGGTGTGGCAACACCGGACGGGAAAAATACCGCTAAAGAACTGAACATCAATCTTGTGTATTAATTAAGATATAAGTTTTGTGCCCCTGTATGGAATATGAATATGCACTATGAATATAAATAATACAATAACAATTATAATAGAGATTGGTTTGATTATTATTTCCACCATACCTCTTCACCCCGATGTGATCTGAACACGCAACCTTCTCAGTATACTCGTACTGTCCTGTTCTTGGCAGCGGTTGATTACTTACAGCGACTGTTTGCCTAGCCGGCCAGTAACTTATACCAGCATACCATATCTTATAAAAATCTGCCAATTTTAAGGTGCACAGGATTACTTTACTGTTTTCCTTCCCTGCAAGCTTAATATCATTGGAAGATTCGAACTCGCGACATAACCGATGTTTCATTACTCGTTATTGTCGAGGAAGTACGAGTGGCTGTGCTCCAAAAGGGTACCGAGATCGCAAATCGGTATCAATGCATATTTTAAATTTGTCAAACACTTTGTTAGGTGTTCTGGAAGATGGTAAACCAATTTTGCGTCTTCGAGCCGAACATATAGAAGATAATTCATCGAACAGTAAGTGGCTATGGATAAATTATTTGTGAAGAATATTTTTATATAGAAGAAATCAATATGTAGGTATGTTGCCTGTAGGTAGGTACTAATATCTACAAAGTTTAATAAAAAAAATGAAATGCATAAAATTTCCATTGTTTCCGCCCGGGATCGAACCGGGGGCCTTGTGCGTGTGAAGCACACGTGATAACCGCTACACTACGGAAACCTTACTTCTTATGATGAATTTTTCAATACGTTTCGTATTATTTTAAGTTTTTTTTTCTTGTTTCCACAATCTTAGCATAATACATTTGGATTACAGAGAAATCTACCCACGACCATAAGTATTCACCTGATGAACCAACCTGGGTTTACGAACTACGCAACGGCATCAAACGATTGGTCGATCATTACGGATACAATTCTGCTAAGCCACTAATCACACGTTTAGTTCAAGGTAAACAGTAAACAATGTGATTTTGAATTAAGACCCTATAGAAACTGAATTCGCAATCCCGTCTGAAAAAAAAAAAAAAAACTATAAACTATTATCTATCGTTATTTTCAGAGACTGAAAAATCTGGTCATGTTTTATTACACGTCGAAGGTAAGTTAATTGTTATTAACTTCTAAATACTTAGGCTACACGTTGGCTGAACCGGCTGACCGAGCATGTCTTTTTCGTATTCCTGCTAGGAGATGTTATGAAACACATAAAGCAAAGTTATGGTCAATAAGGCGCAAGCGTCATAAAGTCCATAAGATGCTAAGGCATTTCTTATATGTGAGTCACTGAGCCAAGGGACTGCTCAATGCATAGCCTCGATACTGATTAAAGCTAGGTACAAGTATATTTATCCATTTTACAATTAAATTGTTCACAGTTTCACAAAATGGTATGGATTTTTTTTATTATAGTAATAATAATAGGTATTGATTATTTTATTTATCGGATAACAATGATCCAAATAAGTGCCTACTTTCTTAAGCTATGTCAGTAGGTACCTTCACTACTATTAAAGAAAGAAAGAAAGAAAGAAACAAATTTATTTGTGACAGGGGGAAAAATAATTAGTCTTTATATTAAATTTACTATGTTGCCACTTATTTTGTTCACCTACAAGTACACGAGTGTAGGCATTAACACAACACTAGCTACACTATGATCCTATCTTTTTTTTCTTTTTTTTTTTTTATACCACATGGGCCGACAAACAAGCCGACGGTCCACCTGATTGACATTTGTAACATTAGGGCTAACTTACATTTTATTATGTTCCACATTATTTTGATAAGTGTAAATGTTAAAGTAAATAAATTACAACATAATTGTTTACTAGTAGCGCCATCTAGTACTTAGAAATATAACCTAATAAAATGAAGTACTTGTTTATTCATCATTGTAGTTTTAATATTAGGTAATAGTTTATAAAATAATCACTGCCACTAAATTTATGTGAATTTATAACTAAATACTTACACATACTTTATTTATTTTGGTCAGAAGAATAAGCTAAGCCATACAAAGTGGCAACGTAGCCAGCTTTCTGGGCACTTTACCCATCGACAGCTCTAACAATTTAAATTCAGTTTTTTATTTATAGATTATTGCTTTATTTATTAGTTAATTTTAAGTTGTTTAGTATGTACACTTTGTTTTATTATGTTAGTATTAGATTTATTGTAATCTTGTTTGCAAATCAAATTTTATTTAAATGGAAAAAATAAGGTATGTAAGGAATGTCTTCACATTCTGGCAGCAGTTATTAAATACTAAACTACATGTTGAGCATTCATTCCTCTTACCAAATCGTAACGCCATTACCTACCCCCTCTCATGGTGCGGCTAAGGAAATTTAGCTTAAAAAAGTCATTTAATAATGCTATCTTGTAATTAAAACCATTTAATCAAAAAGAAAAGTTATATTATTTTGTATTTTTAAACAATAAACCAAAATTAAAGTTTTCAGCTTTTCCAGGTCTCACATTTTTTGTTGTACCTACATAGTATTCTGTTTCCTCCAGGTCTATCATGGGTTGATTACGAATTCAGTAAGGGTGCGCAAAGGTTTTGTAAGTATTAACTACTGTGCTGAACCGAGCAACGTTTGCGTTATCGCCAATGAACATTTATTTAATTTGCCAAGCTACAGGTCGTGGGTTCGAGTCCCACCCAGGATAAAGCTTTTGTGAGCATGAAAATTTATGTTTGTTCTTATTCTGGATGCAAATAGGTAACTGTATACATATGCATGTATTTAGAAAGAAAAAAGTAGTAAAGGCATGTAGTATATCAGTTATCGGGATTCAATAGTACAAGCTCTGCTTAGTTTGGGCTCAGATGGCCGGCGACTGCGAACGGGCGGCGTGATAGTCAGAGTATCAAACTCAAGTTAATCCTCGGGAAAGCTGGGGAACCCGCAGGTTGGTAGTATTTTCCCGACACAAATAGAAACCTTACTATATATTTATTTTAAAAACGCCGACAACGTCGCACCCAACTAGCTTAATTAGCCGTTCAATTAACAGCCTAGCCTTTCAAATAAAAGGCGCCGTTCCGGTAGCGGCCTGAATGATATACAATCAAACAGCTAGGCAATTGACACATCGTAAATAAACAATTGTTAATGCAATAAACATCCTTTTTTTTAAACTTAACAACGTGATTTTATTGTATAAATACTTAACTAGATAACAGCTTTATCACAAATTTGGCACACAGATTATGACCAGACTTTTATTTTTCAGTTTTTAACAGTAAGTAATTACATCTGTAGTTTTGGCCCGTAAACTATTCTCTCTCTCTCTTTCTCTCTCTCTCTAGTCGTTTCCCTCACTGCTGAGGAACGTGGCTCTTTCTGACTTTGTCAACCAGCTGTCTCCATCGGTTTCGATCCGTTGCTTGGTGCATTGCCGTAAACTATTAGTAGGTAGTTAATAAGCTGAATTTCGAACCGGTGAAACTACAGTTGTGCATTTATCTCCATGTCGTAAATAATTACTTTGATCATAGTTGTCGGTTAGAAATGTAGGGGCCCGGTGAAATTACGGGCACATGAAATCTAACAACTTCACGTCTCAGGGTTGACAACACATTGGTGATGGCTCTATATGTTTAATAAAAAAATCAACAGTACGAGAGACATTGCCAATGCTTTGTCGACCCTGAGACGTGAAGTTGTTAAGTTTCATGTGTCTGTTATTTCAACGCCCCCCTTACTTAACTAACAGAAACACGTACTGTGTTTCTGTGTTTCTGTGTACTTCTGCGTCACGGAGAAAATTATGGTAGTACTTCCCCGGTGGAACTCTGAACTTCACTACTTTTTTTTTCCTTTTATTACAGGCTCAAAATAACAATAAAATAATTATTTCATAGTAGCATTTAAAAACCACAAAGGTTTGTGACAGTACTACACATATTGAGTCTACATTAACAAAAACACACAATACACTGTTAACAAAACATTATACATATAACATGTAGATCTTAAAGTTAAGTAAAAGATATACTTCTAACCTACTTAAAAATACTTTGGTTATATTGACATATTCCTTAAACAACAATTATTTCGTTTGGTAGGGCCAGCGAATTGTAAGTATCTTATTATTAATGTTATGGTAGTATGAACTATTAATGTTCCGAGCCTGTTTGCAGAATGTTGCTATTTGTAATCGAAACAAACCTCCGTGTTTTTTTAGATTGTAACGATTAATGTTATATTGTAAGATGGTATATTGTAATCAATAAAAACAAACAACTTTCTCCCCTTATACTTCTAGATAAATCGGTTGCCACCATTTAAGTCATTGACAGGCCAGTTGGCTTGGTGGTTGGCGACCCTGACTGCCGAGCCGAAGGTCGCGGGTTCGATTCCCACCCATAACAAACATTTGTGTGCATGAACATGTCTATTTGTTCTGTGTCTGGGTGTAAATATCAACATGTATGTAAAAAAAAGTAGTATATGTAATATATCAGTTACCTGGTTGCCATAGTACAAGCTCTGCTTAGTTTGGGATCAGATGGCCGTGTGTAAAGAATGTCCCGGGATATTTATGTCCCGGGATATTTATGTCCCGGGATATTTATTTATATATTATATACTAATCTTCATAAGCCGCGATCTCATGAAATCTTATTGAACGTCATGAAATTTTCTGTTTATGTTTAACGATTCATCTTTAACAGCAGTTTTATATATCTCAAAGTATGAGTACCTATACCATTTCTTATTGAATGTGCAACTTTAGTATACCGATCGTAATGGCAACCTTGTAGGTTTCAATAATGTATGTAGGCATATGGTACGGTCCGCAAGATAAGTAGCTAAACAGATTCAAATAAACAAAGCACTGTGTACACATAAAGTAATTCCATTATGTAAAAATGTTATAGCATAGGTTTTTGTTCCCGAAGTTGTGGACGAGTATGTCTACCTAGGACACATTGTCCATCTAGGTAGGTCCAACATACACGACAAAGAGGTTAATCGAAGAATCCAACTCGGTTGGGCAGCGATCGGGAAGCTATGGCATATCTTCGCGTCCAAAAACCTCACAGCCTGAAGACAAAGGTCTTCAATCAGTGTGTGTTGCCAGTGCTCATGGAACAGAGACGTAGTCTTTTACTGCTGACCGTATAAATAACCTGGAAGTCACTAGGCGAGCTATGGAACGAGCGATGCTCGGAATTCCTCTACGCGACAGGTTCCGAAACCAGGACATTCGTAAAAAAACGCAGGGTGTAGACATAGCTCGTAGACCACATAATTTAAGAAAATTATAATTAATTATCATTTCAGCACCTAATCTTAGAAATGGTAAGTATTTTATGTATCATCAATCAGCAATCAATCAAAGTAAGTACTTGCCTAGTTTTATTATCTTATATTTTAGGGTTACTAGACAACATTTTAGAGTAGTAGAGCTCTTAGTGCAGAGTTCGTCCGGGGAAGTACTACCACCTTACCCATTTCCGCCGTGAAGCAGTAGTGCAATTGTATTACTGTGTTTCGGTTAGAAAGGTAAGAGGGCCGGTGAAATTACAGGCACATGAGACTTAACAACTTCACGTCTCAGGGTCGACAACGCATTGGCGATGCTCCTAGTGTTGCAAATGTCCATAGGCGGCGGTGACCACTTACCATCAGGTGGACCATTTGCTTGTTTGTCGGCTCAAGTGGCATAAAAAAAAAAAAAAAAAAACGTGGAAACAAGGTCCTATTTAGATAAAAAATATTTTTAATGGATCACTATAAAATATATATCTATATAAATATATATCGCTATATATAAGAACTACTTTTAGTTATACTAGTATAAAGCATTCAGAAAAAAAAATTGTTTATCTAATAATATCAGTCGTCTGGTTTTCATAAGTTCTGCTTAGTTCGGTATCAGATGGCCGGATGTAAAGAATGTTCTGTAACTTTTTTTATTTATGTAATCTGATAGCTAATGCACAGGGTTGGGTATATGAGTAGATGGTCTAGATATACACAATGACGGTAACGCGAAGACAGGTAATAACCGCTGATAGCTTTGTCAGTACGGTAATTTTCCATCCCACTTTTATTGACGTGTCCACCATTGCCATATCAAAGGTAAGCGCCAAAGTTGCTTAAAGATATAAAGTAAAAAATACCCTGTTAATTCCATTTTTCCGCTTTTTTATAACTCTTATTTAAATTGAGAAATCACTTACATAGCTAAATTTATAATATAAATATT
Organism: Habrosyne pyritoides; assembly: GCA_907165245.1. NCBI lineage: Eukaryota > Metazoa > Arthropoda > Insecta > Lepidoptera > Drepanidae > Habrosyne > Habrosyne pyritoides. The sequence goes on from OU015608.1 coordinate 682,948, forward strand.
AAATATTATTGGTCCCCAAACTAGGTAAAACCTGTATGGGGGGAATCCCCTTCTTACCGTTATAGATATTTTTATTACATACGTTATGGACATGATTTGAAAAAAATATTAAATAATACTTTACTTAACCATATCAACAGTATAAATATTATATACAGATGTCTCCCAAATGCCGAAATATGGCAAGCCCAAATGGGCGTCCGATTTTGAACAATACGTCCAGAATTTGATTGGCAGACTACCGGGGAAGCATCTTGACGAGTACCTTGTACCCGTTATTCAAAGTAAGTTAACCAAGAACATACTGAATCTAGTTTAAAATTTGGCGCAAATGCACTAAAGTCACCGTTTACAAATTATAATGTGAAAGTGCGCGATTTTGTGAGTTTGCTCGATTGCACCAATTGGAAAAATTCTTTCACCAACAGGATCGTTGACAAAGGCTATGCTATCGATTAAATTAGATCACTCCTGCGGTTGAAACTGCTACGCGGAAAGCTAGTTGTGTTTAATGTATAATAAATTAAAAAAAATCGACATATAATTTTAAAAAATTTCAGCTTTGCAGACAGCACACAAAATCACCATACGGGATATAGACGGTAAAAAAAAATCTCTTTTTATAAAAACATGCAGAATGTACTACAAAAAATTTGTTTGTCATGCACAACTCTTGTCGGATGACTAAAAGAAGTGTATAGGTAGGCACTTGATTAGCCTTTGTGGGCTTACCCCTCCTCAATGTATTATATAGTGTTTACAAAATTGAACCAAGATATAGTTATGATTACGTAAAGTTTTGTTAAATAACCATTTTGAGCTAAGAACTACCTCTCTGCCCTTTGCCTACAATGGCATTAGACATTTGGAAAATGAATGGTAGAAATCTATCTTGCACCTACTTAATAACCGATTGTGTAATATCTATTAAACAACATTTATAATGAACCTATGTACGAGTATATGTTATGTTATGAAATGTCGATACTCTCTATATATGTCCTTTTATAACACAATTTGACAGGCCAGTTGGCTTGGTGGTTAGCGACCCTGACTGCTAAGTTGCAGGTCGCGGTTTCGATTCCCACCCAGGACAAACATTTGTGTGCATGAACGTGTCGGCTTGTTCTGTGCCTGGGTCTAAATATCTATATAAGTATGTATTTAGGAAAATAAAAAAGTATCTGGTTTGCATAGTACAAGCGTGGTTTGGGATCAAATGGATGTGTGTAAAGAATGTCCCAGGATATATTATATTTATTTAATAACTATTTGACCGATCTTCATGAAAATTGATTAGTCAGAACATGTGATTGCGTGTATGTATTATAGGATATACAGGAATATTTTGTAAGCAATGCGCAAAAAAAAAATTCGGTGGTTCAGTATTAGTAACAGAACACATTTCCATTATTTGTTTAATTTTTTTGTATTTTTTTTTTCGACTTTAAAATCAACAAACAATGGACACTATCTATTCATAATAATATGACAGGGCGCGCGCGCCGTGCGCCGTACGCGGCGGTAGAGCCAGCTGTTGCCAAGGCCACGGCCGGGGTGGGCGACCGACAGACAGTTGTACAGTAGCCATAATAACAATTTTAAAGTCTATATCTTTCGTTAACGATAACTTTATTTTTTTGTACTAAAACTTGTTAAAATAAAAATTAGGTGTTTAATAAAACTCATTTAAGTTTAATTTGTCAAAGTTTGCGCACGGAATAAAAAATTTTCCTGTATATGATATCGATAAACATAGGTGAAACCGCAGGTGACAGCTTGTTAATAATATGATAACAATATCCTGGGACAATCTTGACACAAGGTACATCATCCAAAATTAAGCAAAGCTTATTCTACGGAACACAGAAAAATATACTATTGTAGAATATGTTAAATACACAAACACTTATTCTTTAGACAGATCAAACAAACATATCCATGCTCACTAATACGATTTTTCTGGGGACTCTTGTAGTAGGAATGAGACAGCCTTGAGGATGTAACAACACTTATTGCTTTCAATTTTATTTCAGTTGATAGTTATGGTATGTATACTTTAATTGTTGAATAACTATTGTTTGAATAAATTCAATAATACTTACCTGGTGAGAGCTAAGTGGGCACATTAATTTCAAAGCTAGTTGCAGTCACCTAAAGCTACCACCGCGGTTTGAAACTCATCCTACCAAATATACCACATGGCTCGTAACTGCCAATCGGATTGGAATTAAATTTCCCACACCCGTATATTATATTTTGTTTTGTTCTATCCAAGAAAAGCTTAAGATCCCTCGAAAAAGGTATTAAATCCCGGGGTGGAGCTAATTTTCCAAATACAGCTGCAATGTCATTTCTTAAAGTTATGTGTGAATTATTGAAACCGAACAATTTTATTAAATCTGACGCAGGCAACGTTCACGTAACTTATGACGAACGCAAGAAAAAAGAAGGTGGGTAAGTACATTAGGTATCCACTTAATAAAAGTTTGGAAAAGAGTATTTTTATACTATAACTACCTGACCCGACAGACGTTGTCCTGTCTTAACTATGAATATTGAATTCAAATCTTCCGATTTAATCGACCGTGAAATGTGTACTTAATTATATAGAAATTATAAATTAATTATTTTATCAATATAATTCCGACCCATGCCTCTATTTTGAACGATATTTGCAGCGCGCATTCTGTCAATCGCACCGACGCGACTATGAAAAGACTGACAATAATGTCAAACAGGTTACATTAAAAAAGTTTATATTGTCAAAAGCGCTAGTAAAGTCGTAAAGTTTTCGTAAATTTTCTATTTTTCCACTCAACTTTCTTAATTTTTTCTTCAATAGGCAAATAGGGATTGATTTTTATATACACTTCTCGTAAAAATTAAAGGAACAATGAAATTTTTGATCAACATTTGTATTTCAGTGAAAAATGGCCGTACAGGAAATAAAACAACATAGTTTTTAAAGCTTGAACACTCTAGTTTACGTATTTTTTGGTTAAAAATTGACAAAAAAATCTGTCATAGAAAAAAAAAATTCCACCTAAAACGTTAACGTGGGAAAAGAGCAAAAACATGCCATTTTCCCTTTTTTTGGTTAATCGACTGTATCTTCGACAATATTAGGGGAAAATTTTACTGTCTAATGTACCCCAAAGTCCCGGCTAAATCGCTAGAAAAAAATTTTTTGGATTTTTTTTGTTAAGGCTCGTACCCGCGCCAACGACCTTGAGTGTTTGGGTGGGGCTAATTACCGCTCCCCGCGCTACCCTCTTCTACGGTAACGACACCGCTATGAAGAGTAGAAAAGTTACAGAGAGGTCACCAATGCTTAGTACCTTTTATGGCAGAAGAAGTAGTAATATTGTACTTTAATATCTTTTTGTGCTAAAAAAAACGGTACTGATAAAAAAATACTATATTATTAGTAGCATTATGTCATTTGTTAATAATAAAATGAAATAAAATATTTATTAAATAGCCCTTCACAGGCACATATGAATGGTTAAACTCTAACACCAATTCGGAACTCACAAACGCTGCTTATTACCTCTGCAGAAGTATCGCAGATGTACAATAATTATTATTGTACATGTATCATAATCACATGAATTTTTCAATCGTCAATCCTAAGCGTATAATCTTGTCAAAAGAACAATAATTTTGATCGATAGCAATTTTCTATATAATTTAAATGTACAACATTTTTTAATGGAAGTTAATGAAAGTACAATAATTGTAAGGCACTGGTACAATTATGATGCTTCAACTCGTCTGCCAACACTGCTCTCCAGTACCTAAATTAGTTGTATTCGATCGTAGGGAAAAACAATGTAATATAAGCAATAGTTTGTACACAGTATAAATATGAAACAGTATGGAAACTAAGCCTATTTGTAAAAATAATTACCTACGCTCAATTGAAGCTATAGGGTTGTCACTTTCAACCTTTTTTAGATTGACTTTTTATGAAAAAAAAGAGTTTTATAGTGATCATTCAATCGTATTGAAATAACAAGTTTACAAATAAAATTTAAATAGGTAATCTCAGAGCATCGGTTAATTTCAGAAAAATACGATACACAGTTTAATATTGACACATAACAACTTGTAGACCTTTGTTTTTGTTTTGTAGATCTTTATCTTGTTATTACAGCACGCAGCGTAACCTTTTACAAGTTTTGGTGGAAGCATACGTGAGCTGCGGTTAGACGAGGACGTTTCGTGTGCTCTTCGGAGCTTGCGCGCGGGAGGCGGCACAGGTGCCTCGCGGGCAGGGCTCATGCATGAGCAGCTGTTTTCGGCTGTTTGGGCATTTTCGAGTTGATTCGTACCGCATTTCAAACCTAAAATGGATTTGCCTAGTAATTAAAGAAACATTATAAAAATATCCATTTTTTCTTCATAAATTACAAAATGCAATTTAACATAATAACATAAAAGGGCGGTTACAAATTATTAACTGAAATAAAAAGCACCCCACGCTTTTTTTACAATAAAATATATTTTTTTCTTCTTTACACTTTGGGCCGACAAACAAGCGAACGGTCCACCTGATGGTAAGTGATTACCGCCGCCTATGGACATTTGCAACACTAAGGGCATCGCCAATGACTTGTCGACCCTGAGACTTGAAGTTGTTAAGTCTCATGTGCCTGTAATTTCACCGGTCCCCTTACCTTTCTAACCGAAACACAGTAATACAAGTGCACTACTGCTTCACGGCAGATGGTAATGGGTAAGGTGGTAGTACTGCCCCGGACGAACTCTGCACTAAGAGCTCTACTACACGTCACACACACTCTACACTATTCTTAATTCAAATTTATTTTCTATTTTTTAGTTGGATTTTCTATAAAAGCGTGTTTTTTAGTTTTTCTAAACTATTGTTTATTTTTATTTTTTTAGTTAATATATCTATGCCTGATGCCGCTATACCTGATTATCCTAGTAAGGATAACGGGTTAAACTATTTAGAATATTGAATTGTCATCGGTCCTTCACAAGTATGCCAAATTTCGAGTTAATCCGACATCTTGAAGAGTGTCAAAATCATGTTCAAAGATTCCGTTACATACTAACATACGCCTGAAGCTAATAAAAGCGTATTAAAAAACACTTTCATCTGGTACGACACGTACGGAATTCTTTATTATTAAGTTTTATTGTGTAAAAAAATCTCATTCTTATGAACAGTTTTTTAAGAAAAACTATTGGGAAACAAGGACAGGGTACTATGAAAGTGATTTTGTCGAATTCTTTGTAAATGAATTCGGCTACTTTGCAGTTTATGTGTTCTTTTTTAAAGCAATATCGAAAAATTTCATCCATTTTCTCGACACATTGAACAGAATCATCTGGTGGTACAATTAATAAGCTTCGGCTAGTATCTTTACTGTATTCTCTGTATCTCATGTAGTGACTTTCTGAACTGAAGTTATGGCGGGCTTGATTTGATTTGATGTATGATTTGAGAATTTGACAATCGTTGTGATATTAACCGCATTTTTTTTCAGAAGATAACCACATATATAAAAAAGGGAGTTTCTTTCGGTAATATCCATTTGATTATATTCTGAGCTCATAATTTGAACGTTGTTTTCTAAGTCTTCATTGCTCATACCGGGAGTTTCTTGTTGTTTGTAGCGGCCATCTTGGATTCCCAGTTTGACAGCACTATCGGCTTCAACACCCTCGAAAACCATGAAAACGATACCCATGACGAAAATTTGATAATTGATTGCAGCCGCCAGCTTGGATTTCCATTTTGACAGCACTATACTCTTCAACACCATCGAAAACCATGAAAACGATACACATGACGACAATATTGGTAATTTATTGTAGCCGCCATTTTGACAGCACTATCAGCTTCAACATCCTCGAAAACCATAAAAACGATACCCATGACCAAAAATATTGATAATTTATTAAATAAAATAAATAAAACAAATAAATAAAATAAGTAAAATAAATAAAAATAATAAAATAAATAAAACCCACGACCTGTGGCGTGAAAAGGATATATCTAACTAAACACGCCAACTGGCCTGTAATTTTTTCATTCAGATAATATTCTCGCGAGAAGGTACTTTGGCAAAGAGTGACCCGTCTATTTTTACTTACTCTTTGACTTGCAAATGCATATTATTTAGAAATTTGTCTAAGTAAAATTATTCCGCAAAGAAGCACACGTTCGTCTAGCAACGCGATCCGTCTCCCACTGACTATTTGGATGACGGCGGGGTACGGCAGAAAATTTTCCCCGATAAATTGCTTTTTATATTTATTATAAACAAGATATAATGAATTTTCAAAAATTAAGAACAACAAATCATTCGATATTGTTTTCTAAAAAAGTAAATAAATTTTCATACAGTTTAGATAAAAATTGCAGCTGTACGGTTATAACCAGAAAAAAATGGTGTGAATTCAGGATTTTTTATCTACAGTTCTATAAAATAAAACATATCTCTAGAAACAACACATCACGTCTCATATATATTGTAGAATACTGTGTATTTTTTCTGATTTAAAATAGTGCTACAGGTAATGGTAAAAACTGGTTACATAGATACTCAGTTTTACAGTATTTTACCGAGGAGGAGTCTTAATCAATCTTTAGAAAACTCAACATTGAGTAAAATGTAAAAACAAATGAAATTATTGATTTTTGAAAAGATTAGGTCAAGTTTAAGGTACAAAAATCTTGTTCCCTTAATTTTTTCAAAATTTCAATCAATTGGTCCAGGGAAACCGCTGAACCGATCGATCTACCGATTTAAGGGGGGCCTTTGGGGTACAGGGTAGACAGTAAAAAATTTTTTCTAACCTAAAAATTTCCCCTAATATTGTCGAAGATACAGTCGATTAACCAAAAAAAGGGAAAATTGGATATTTTTGCTCTTTTTTCACGTTAACGTTTCATTGGTCTAGCTCGAAAAAAAAATTCCATGCCCGTAGAGCGAAAAAAAAATATTCAAAATTGTTTTCTTTGTGCTTTATCCAAGAATTGCATGATTACCGGTGCTCCTAAAAATTTTTAACCAAAAAATTCGTAAACTAGAGTCTTTAAGCTTTAAAAGCTATGTTTTTTTATTTCCTGTACGGCCATTTTCACTGAAATACAGCATGCTGAAAATTGCATAAGTCTCGCAAAATTTTTTTGCGAGACGTATATATAGATAGATTGTGTCAATGATTATTTAAATTATAAATTTATGAGAAGTAATTTGAATAATTTCTAATGTTAACATTTTTATTTTATCATTACAGATTGAGTTTTGTTTAATGTCATTACTAATTTTAATTAATATAATATGACTAGCTGACCCGCAAACGTTGTTTTGCCATATTTCCTTTATTGTAAACTATACATGAAAAATTGTCGTACTACAATTATTATATTGGATAGGTGACCCGACAGTAGTTGTCCTATTTTAACTATGAATATTGAATTCGAACTGGTATGATTAATAACAAAAAATCCAAAAACATAGTATTTATGAATCTAATGCTTTAAGATACACAAAAAATTTACTTTAAACATGTGGCGTGATTGCTCTGAACTAACTGTGATGAACGCACGCTTAAGTGCTAAAAATTAAGTGTTAACATTTTCAAAAATATTTCGATTGAATCGACTGTGAAATGTGCACTAAGTAATGATAAATTAATAATTTTATAAATATAATTCCAACGCATGCCTCTGTTTTAACTGACATTTATGTCAAACACCATAAGGTTACATTAAAAATGTTTATATTGTCAAAAGCGGTAAGGTTACATTAGAAAAGTTAATATGGTCGTTATGTTTTCTTAAATTTTCCAACTTTCCGCGCAACTTTCCTAATTTTTTCGTTCATAAGAACCATCTCCTGACAATATAAATATATTATAATACATTATAAAATAATAGCAAGTACAACAAAAAAAGAATTAGCGAAATCGGTCTAGCCGTCTATGCGTGATGCCGCGACCAAGGGAAATAGGGATTCAGTCCTAGTTTACAATTTTATTATGCCATTTTACAAACTTCAATGTTTCAACTATAATGACATTTTAAAATATGTATACGAATTATACCACTCGACCATAGGTGTTGATCAGCTTTAAATACACACTAATATTTGATTTTTTTTTATTACAGGCCGTTCTAATACAAACGATGAGGTCGAGAACCCGTCGAAAAGGAAACACACAAGTTAATATTAATCACCTTGTTACTATTTTAGTACTTTCTGAGGTTATTTGGAATACAAGCAACATTTTTTTTTCAGTAAAGAAACGAAACTTAACAAAAATGGCCACAAGACCAACAACAGAAATTTGAAATAAAAATTAGGATCTTGTTTAGATTTTTTTTTTGTTTTTGATTGTTATATTAAGTAGTTTTTTATGTAAATGATGAATATAAAAATATATAAAACTGATATAATAAAAAAACCAGATTACAGAAACTTAATAAAACATATTTAAAAAAAATAACCTTGCTGTGTTTCTTGCCGGTTATTCTCAGTTGAAGGCTTCAACTTTGATCTCCGCGGGCCTTAACTTAATAAATGGTTTTGAATTTTTAATTGAATTTTTGATGTTTCTACCCTTTTTATATTATTTATGGTTTACGTAAGCCTGCAAAATTTCTTGTGATTTCTTCGGAAAGAAGTTATTGCACGGTACGGGCTTGGCGGATGGGGGCTTGGCAAAGAAAAGTGTAAGATATTTCACGATTTTATATTCTATAGCTGACCCGACAAACTTTGTTTTGCCATATTTACTTTATTATGAACTATACACGAAAATTTATCGTATTACAATTATTATATTCGTTAGCCGACCCGACAGTCGTTGTCCTGTTTTAAATATGAATATTGAATCCGAACTGGTATGATTAATAAAAAAAAAATCCAAATACATACTGTGGTGTATGATAAAACTCCTTACATAGTCTCTATGCTAAATCGCCAGATGTCTTAATTATAACGACATTATAATGTCAACTGTCTATATATATTAATAAACGATTTTACATAATATCATGATTTATTATTGGCGACGAGAAAAAGTCAAATAAACATTGTGTAATTAGATATTATGAAATGGAAAAAGTAAGAAAATATCGTGGCACCCTACGCGGGATGCTCACACGACTCGACACCTATGTCGATCAGAGAGCAACGATGTCTGACGAAGACATTGCTGCTCGCTTCCGGAGCCTGAAGGAGACGATCCTGGCTATACGGGAGGAACAAGAGAAAATCGAGAACAAGACTGTCGACGACAAGGACGATGACGCTTATGATCAAGAACAAGAATACAGGTACGAATTCGAAGAACTTCATACAACGATAACAACCAAACTTTTAACAAAACAGACACATAATAGAGAACAACAGCACGGCCAGCAACAGCAACAACACATAAAACAAAGTGAATCCAGGCATAGAAATACACCGAAGATACAATTTCAACCCCTACAACAATCAGAAACTTTCAACAATTACAAAAAAAGGCTAGAAGTATATTTTCGATTGAACGACATATCGGAAGGACACATGAAAACGAATATCTTACTGTCAACATTATCACCAGAGCTCCACGAGAAACTTTGCGATTTAACATTACCGGAAGAACCAATGAATATGTTATTTGCTGATATTACTGAAATAATTGACGACTACTTAGACCCAAAACCTAGCAAATGGACACTACAACACAAATTCATAACAAGAACGCAAAAAAACGACGAAACTGTAGCCCAGTACGCCGCAGGGTTGAAGAAACTTACCACTAACTGCGAATTCAATTGCCAACACTGTCAGAAAAATACATCTGAAAGCTTTTTATCATTACAATTTATAAGGGGATTGAAAGATAGCGATGCACGTACAAAAATTTTACAAGACCGAACAGTACATACATTCAAATCACTGACACAGATTGCGATATCTATTGAAATGGGAAAGGCAGAAAACGCTTCAATGATTACTAATGAACAACCAAGTACCAGTAGCGACCACATTAACAAAATCACCCCATACAAGAGACCGGCAGGACCAGGACCAAGTCCAAGACAAATTACGACTAAAGATCTAAAAGGAAAATGTTTCCGCTGTGGTGCTGCGAATCACAAATCCAACAAATGTGGCGCTATAAACGTTACATGCCATAAATGTAATAAACTCGGTCACCTAGCCCGTGTTTGTCTTCAACGCCACTCTGATGCGAGTCTTAAAAAGAATAACCCGAATACGAACCTAGTAGAAGACTCAACGACAAGTGACCATGATGTCTGGAATGATATTAATATCCTATCTGGAGAATCATCTGAGAAATATATGATAACGGTACATATTGAACACGTTAAAATAAAGATGGAATTTGACACTGGGGCTACACTAACTTCAATGTCATTACAAGACTATCAAAAACTAAACATTGGAAAAAGAATCTTCAAGACAAACATAAAGCTCAGAACCTATACTGGAGAAGTAATCAAACCAACAGGCGTGGCATACGTGCAATGCAGATGCCAAGATAAAGAATTCCATGGAAAATTGTATGTCATCAACAATAACGTCGACCCCATTTTTGGCCGCAGCTGGATGAAAGAACTCAAAACACTGAACTTAGCAGACATAAAAGCCGTACAACATGCTGAAAACATAGAATTAGACCAACTATTGGAGCTCTACAAAACATCAGTCTTTAGAAACGACCTTGGCGAAATACCCAATTACAGAGGACACCTAAACCTGAAAGAAAACACTAAGCCAATTTTTATTAGACCACGAAGAATGCCTTACGCTTTAAAAACAAAAGTGGATGAAGAAATAGAGCGACTCTGCACACAAGGTGTCATCACGAAAGTTGACCACTCTGAGTGGGGTACCCCAGTAGTACCAGTTGTCAAACCAAATGGGAATATCCGATTATGTGCTGATTATAAGGTTACCCTAAACAAAATTATACAAGATGAACAATATCCGATACCTATGATTGAAGATATTTTCACAGAGATGAATGGAGGTAAACTATTTTGTACACTCGACATAACTCAGGCGTACCTAAACATGGTGATGGATGAAGAGAGCGCAATGCTACAAACACTCAGTACACACAAAGGAACTTACAGAGTAAACAGGCTCATGTTCGGAGTTAAGGTCGCTCCGAGCTTATGGCAGAAATTCATGGACAAACTGTTACAAGGCCTAGAAGGCGTTAAATGTTTCTTTGATGATATAATTATACAAGGAGCTAACCAACAACAACTGCTACAGAGACTCAAACTCGTACTCGATAAACTAAAAGAAAGTAACCTTCGAGTAAACAAAGACAAGTGCCATTTTTTCCAAACAAGTATAAATTACCTTGGACACACTATCGACAAAGACGGTCTACACAAAAACAGGGACAAGATAAACGCAATAGTTAAAACAGAACACCCAAACAATACAGCAGAACTAAGAACATTTCTTGGGATAGCAAATTTTTACAACAAATTCATACCAAACCTAGCATCGATCACGAACCCTCTAAACAATTTACTAAAGAAAGAATCTAGCTTCTTATGGTCTGCAGAATGTGAACAAGCTTTTATACAAATTAAGAAAGAAATTGTAAGTGAAAGAATACTGATACACTTTGACTCTAAGAAGCCGTTAGTGCTTTCAACAGACGCATCGCCACTGGGACTCGGGGCAGTACTATCACATAGACTACCAGATGGATCAGAAAGACCTATAGCATTTGCTTCGAGAACACTGTCAAGTAGCGAGAAGAATTACAGCCAAATCGACAAGGAAGCTACAGCGATACACTGGGGATTGAAAAAGTTTTTCTACTATTGTTATGGTCGAAAATTCATCCTCGTTACAGACCATAAACCGCTGACAATAATTTTCCACCCACATCAAACGCTACCAGCAATGAGTACGATGAGGTTGTTTCACTACGCTCACTTCTTATCTGGATTTGACTACAACATTGAATACAGAACTTCAGCGAACAACTCAAATGCAGATTATTTATCCAGATTTCCAGTAGGAAACACCAAGACCAACAGAATTGACCAAAATTACAGTTTTCAATTTCAGCAAATCCATACCATTGATATTAATCCAGATGTCATAGCGACAGAAACAAGAAATGACGCCGACTGTACAATTTTGCTACACGCATTGGAAACTGGCCAATCACTAAAAACACTCGGTTACAAAGACAATGAATTTACTTTGCATGATGGTTGTTTATTTAGAGGATCACGCGTCTTAATTCCAAAAGCACTTCGCGAACAAGTGCTAGACGAACTACACCTTGGTCACCCAGGTATTGTAAAGATGAAGCTATTGGCTCGCAGTTTCGTATACTGGAAAGGAATTGACAACGACATTGAGACCAAAGTCAAGTCATGTAGAACCTGTAGATTGCAACAAAATGAACCAGAGAAAGCACCACTGCATCATTGGGAACAGCCACATGGCCCCTGGCAAAGACTTCATATTGATTTCGCTGGACCTGTGCACGGACACCACCTATTAATTATTGTAGATGCATTCTCAAAATGGACTGAGATTATACCAACCACGTCCACTACAAGCTCTTGGTGCATACAAAAATTGAAAGAACTATTTTGCACCTTCGGAACACCTCACATCTTGGTTTCAGATAATGGTCGACAGTTCGTTTCGGAAGAGTTCGAAAAATACTTGAAATATTGTATGATCACTCATAAGACCTCCGCCCCATACCACCCTGCAACCAATGGGCAAGCTGAGCGTTTTGTGCAGACAGTTAAGAGAATCTTACGAACCTTAGAGGGGGAAGGAGGTAACCTAGTAGAGAAGCTAGTGACAGTGAGAACTCGTCTCCGACGGACACCAAATGCTAATGGTCAAACTCCGTACCAGCTTATGTTCGGCAGGGAAATACGCACGGCACTACATGCTATGTTTTTAAGAAAAGGAGAGAAGACCGCACCAACCCTTCAAGAGGTTAATGTTAGACAGTTCAACCCAGGCGATCGGGTACAGGCTCGTGACTACACGAGTGCCACGCAGCGGTGGCAGTTTGGAAACATAGTAAAACGTTTGGGCCGTCTTCACTATATTGTTCGCACCGACAACGGTGATGTCTGGCGCCGACACCTCGACCAGCTCTTGGGTGCACCCTTGATCCGCAGCAGCTAGGAGGGGAGAGATGTGGTGTATGATAAAACTCCTTACATAGTCTCTATGCTAAATCGCCAGATGTCTTAATTATAACGACATTATAATGTCAACTGTCTATATATATTAATAAACGATTTTACATAATATCATGATTTATTACATACTATATATGAATCTAATGCTTTAAGATACATAACAACTGAACTTTTAATATGAGATATTATAAAATAGCCAAATAGTCAGAATAGATAAAATGTATATAAAAAATGATTTAATAAAAATAAAAAGAATATAATTACTAAATTAATAACACCTGCACTGTACACCTTGCACTGAGTGGCCAACAAAAATATTTCTTTTGTATGTCGTGCCTACCCCAGTACAGTCCAGTGGCCACCCCAGGATGGTGGACTGACATGATTAACGGAACTTTTGTTTTTTACTGGAGTCAGGCCCCACCTAAAAAATAACCCTAGATACGCCAATGACGATGAATGAAGTAGGATATTCAAATGTTGTGTGAAAGAAAAAAAAAAAATTCAAAGTAAGACGTGTGATAATCGTTCCTCCAATTCTTTTACATTTGAGAAGTTTCAAGTAATCATTTCGTGTTCAGACTTACATTAGTTTGTGTGTTAGTCTCAGTGCTTCATCATAGTTAAAACAGAAATAATATTCCAAAAGGATTTTGCAGTGGATCTTCGAAAAATATTGCAACAAATTGTACTACCTCGGATGATATCATCTTGAGTACGGTGAACTTGTACGAATTATGTTTTTTTGTTTGAGGGTGAACAAAGAATTCTTCTAAGAAGTTTATGCATCCTTACATATATCTCATGGTCTTATTCGAATCACACTTGAACAGACTATCGAATTCGCCACTTATATCAGTAGCTCATTGGCTTTGTGGCTGTTGCACTTACCTCTAGTGGCACTGGACGATCAAGGTTCAAACCCGACATCGAACAAAAAGATTTCTTTTTTGGAAATAAGTTTCTATCGTGACTCGAGCGAACGAGTGCCTGATCGGTCATATAACTAAGATAGGTGGCATTGCCCGCGGTACAAACATACTATACAACAGTAAAACAAACCACCAGTGCTAGGTGGCGCTACCTGCAAACTTATGAACATTATGGCAACTACTTCTGTAAACCCGTCGATGGCTTGTGCTGGGTGTCGTAACCAAATCAAAACTAAGGAATTTATGAAATGTTTGATTTGTAGTCTAAAGTTTGATCTTGAATGTAGTAATGTTTCGAGCAAACGATTCTGTTTGATGACACAGGATAGCAAACATTGTTGGAAATGCCCTAAATGTAAAAGCACGGAGCCCAAGCTGGACAACACCAACACTCCGATCCGCCCCTCACTACTATCAACACAGGAAACTGATAATGTTACAATGCGCGCCAGTAACAAACCTCGTCGCAAGTCACCCGAAGACATACAGAGCCGTGACGTCATGTCTAACGAACTTCTTCGAGGAATCATAAGAGAGGAGATACAACAGGCACTTAAGTCTGCACTAAGCGAGTATGTCACCGATCATTTGAAGAGTATAAATGACAAGATATCATCCTTCGAACAGTCCTTGGCATTTTACAATTCCTGTTACGAGGACATGAAGACAAAATTGGACGACAAAGTTTTCATGTTAGATCAGCTCACGAAAAATAATGAGTTACTTCAGTCTAAGGTTACAAAATTAGAGACTGAATTTAATACCAGACTAAGCTTAGTAGAGCAGCACCTGCGTGAGTGCAATGTGGAGATCAATGGTATTCCGGAGCATCGCAGTGAGAATCTTGTGAGTACGGTCATACAAATGGCAAGGAAGATTGAATGCCCACTTTCTAACGAGGAAGTTGTGCACGCCACGCGCGTCGCCAAACTTAACCAGGATAGCAGTCGTCCACGGACAGTTATTGCCAAGTTGTGCACTCGCTCCCTGCGGGACAGTCTACTAGCAGCAGTCATGAAGTACAACAAAAAAAATCTTAATGACAAGCTGAGCTCATCTGGGTCTGGGCGGCGACCGTGTTCCTGTCTTTGTATCGGAACATTTAAGCCCTGCCAACAAATCCCTGCACGCTGCCATTAGGAAGAAGTCTAAAGAAGCAGGATACAAGTTTGTCTGGGTTCGAGATGGCCGCATCTATGTAAGAAAAAATGAATCTTGCCAAGCGTTTCAGATACGCAATCTTGATAGCTTGAAATCAATAGTTTAGATTTAACTTCGTTAGTAGTGTTTTCGTGAATTATAAACTTACAATGCTTAAAATATACTACCAGAACGTGCGTGGGATGAGAACAAAAACCCACGATATTTATGTTAATATTTTGCAAAGTTCGTATGACATTTTGGTGTTTTCTGAAACTTGGTTGAATTCAAGTGTAAATTGTGGTGAGTTTATCGACCCACGATACGTTGTTTATCGAAGAGATCGGTTGTGTGATGGTTCTAACACCAAGCGTGACGGAGGAGGAGTATTGATAGCCGTATCGAAAAAAATTGAGTCAGCTCGCATGTTAAGCTGGGAAAGTAGTTGCGAGGATTTGTGGGTAGTTATTCGTATTCGGTTGGGTAATTCCATTAAAAAGGTTGCGATATGTGCTCTCTATATGCCTCCACCAGTCAAGTTGGATACATTACGCCTATTTTTGAATAATACCAACGAATCCATAAACAATGTCGATGATGCAATTGTGGTTGGCGATTTTAATTTACCCTTTATTGGATGGGACATACCTTCTAACTCTAACAATGTATTCGCTGCTCCCTCTAACCATGACAACCAAATGGGAAATGCTTTAGTAGATTTTATGTCTATTGTTAATATGTATCAATTTAATAATATCCGTAACGAGGATGGCAGAACATTAGATCTTTTACTTAGCACGTTTACTAATATTAATATATCCGAACCCCTAGATCACTTGAGTAAGCTTGATCTAAAACATCCGCCTTTATTATGCACCTTGGTAAATAGTCATTGTAAATACCTCCGCCCACTGGACAACGAATATTTAAATTATTATAAAGCTGATTACATAAGTATTATTAAGGATTTAGGTGGGATTGACTGGGACGCAGATTTTGGCCCATGCCTTGATGTGGATTCGATGACTTCTATCCTTTATAACAAGCTTAAGGTTATCATGGAGCGACATATACCGAAGCGTAGAGTCAAAAATACGAATCTTCCGCCTTGGTTTAGTAAATCACTTTCTAAAATGCTTGCTGAAAAGGAAAAGATACGGAAAAAGTATCGGATGTTTAAAAATCCACGCGACAAGATTGAATATGATATTATACGCGAGCGTTGTCAAAAGTTATACAAAAGCCTATACTCCGAATATATAGCTAAAACAGAAGAACATATAACTAAGAATCCCAGGACTTTTTGGCAGTTTATCAAAAGCAAACGACAAAGTCGTTCTTCTTTACCAGCTGAGATGCACTTGGGGGATACCGTTGTAGACACTGGTCCTGACATTGCTAATCTCTTTGCAAAAAGCTTTCATTCTGTGTTTGCATCCAGTATATCGTCAACTGCATTGCAGCGGTTGGATAGTCGGCACCACGTCAGTGGCAATAGTAGCAGTTGTTTGGGATCGCTATCCTTTACCGAGAAAGATGTTGGAAACAAAATAAAACAATTAGACATTCTTAAGAGTTCAGGCCCAGATGGTATCCCACCGCTGTTTATTAAACGTTGCTGTTCAGTTCTGACACTCCCTTTAACACTCATTATAAACCGTTCGCTTCAACAAGGAAAATTCCCTGAGGAGTGGAAAAGAGCTCGAATCATACCACTTCATAAAAAGGGAGACCTGAGCAGCGTACAGAATTATCGACCCATATCACTCCTTTCTTGTTTTTCTAAATTATTCGAGTCGCTCGTATGTCCTATTTTAACTAGACACGTCGATCATCTTTTATCCGAACAACAGCATGGTTTCAGGAGAGGTCACTCAGTGGAACCAATCTGGTCTCCTTTATCTCTGAGATATCACAGCTTGTCGATAAAGGGTTGGAGATTGACACAATATATACTGACTTCAGCAGCGCATTTGACAAAGTCAATCATCCACTACTGTTGAAGAAACTTGAGCGAATCGGCATTCACGGATCGACTCTTTATTGGTTTAACTCTTATCTGGTGGGCCGTCCACAGGCTGTGGCCATTAACGGATTTGAATCAAATATATATATTGCCGAGTCTGGAGTTCCACAAGGATCGCATTTGGGACCAGTGCTATTCTCTATTTTTATCAACGACTTGACCTGTTACATAAAGTACTGTAAATTCGCACTGTTTGCCGATGACCTAAAAATATACAAAGTTGTCAGTTCCAATCAAGACATAAATCTTATACAGAGTGATATTGACAACGTAAAGCAGTGGTGTGATGAGAATATGATGATTCTTAATGTGCGTAAATGCTATCATATCAAGTATACCCGCAAAAAAGTGACACTGAACTCTACATACAAATTAGATGGATCAATATTACAAGAGGTTCCAGAGATAAGGGATTTGGGTGTGACTGTTGACCAAAAACTAACTTTTAAGTCTCATATCGATGCTATAGTAAAAAAATCCGGCCAAATGCTTGGATTTATAAGACGGAATACGAAAGCATTTAGAACTACACACACCAAAATTCTGCTATACAACACGCTAGTACGAAGCAATCTTGAGTATGGAAGTGTGGCTTGGTGTCCATTCTATAGCATACACTCGCAACGAGTGGAAAATATACAACGATCTTTTACCCGATCCTTAGCATTTTCAGCGTCAGGAATATCTCACAGAACTTCGTATAACAATCGCCTGGCTCATTTTGGGATGCTTACTCTTCGGAATACAAGAAAAATAAGGGATCTGTGCTTTCTGCATAAAATCATCCATGGCACAATTGACTTTGCCTTTATTTTGAAAAATATTATGTTGCATATTCCTTGTCACTATCCACGGCAAAGAATATCCAAAGTCCTGAGTGTGGCAAACTGTAAGACTAATCTTGGCTTAAATGCACCATTTACACGAATGTGCCGGACCTATAATGATTTGTGTGCCCTCATAAGTGATCTAGATATTTTTTCGGATTCGCTGCATGTTTTCAAGCAAAAACTTCAAATCCATTTTTCGATTAACGACGTCATGTAAGTCAATAATTAGTAATATGTAATTACGTAAATTTAATCAAATATTATTAGATTATCTTTCTCTTTTTTTTTTTTTTTTCTTTTCGTTTTAGCATTATTTTAACAATCTGATGTTCTGCCATTCGGTTACGAATTTTACATTGTTTTATTTTACTGTATTGTTTTCGCACTAGTTTTGCTCTTTTTGTTGTAAATGTTGTGTACACCTATAATAGGTGCACATATCTGTACATTATGATAAGTTTTGTCATAATCAATGAAAATAAGGCTGTGTATATTTTTAATATGTGTACTGTTGGTGTATGCAAACTTAATAAATAAATAAATAAATAAAGATAATAAAATATTTTGAGTATTTTAATCTTTGCTATGCGGAGTTACGTTTTTCATCATTGCCCTTGTAAGCGACAAACCAAATACCAATGATTATTGTTATGAAAACAACATTTACATCATTCCATATCTCATCACTTAAACCAAGATTTCTTCGGAACTAAACATTATTTTACGCAAACAGAGATATGGGATGCCAGCTTCATTGTTTTTGAAATATTTCTTTTTGTGGGTAAGTAATAAGATTAATGGAAGACTAACTTTATAAAATAAGATTGTAGTTTAATTAATACACCAGGAAAAAAGGAAAACAGCGCTGGTTGAGACTTCTTTGCTCCGGTGGCTCGTTTTAAATGGAAACTCTACCTACCTAATGGGAATGGAAACTTACAACCGCTAACTATAAGTATAAAACTACCTTTGACAAATCCATAACCATCGGAAATCCACATCAAAAAGTAAGAATCAGCTGGAGAAGATGTCTAGCAATTTTTTTTTTTTGGATTTTTAATATCCCTAGGACATTCTTCACACATTTGGGTCACCCGTTAGGAATTACGAATTTTCGACATGGAGCTGTCATACCGCGGGATGGTAGACGGAGTGGTGCCCCCGTCATCCAAAGTTGAGTTTAAAACAAAGAGAGAGCCTAAAAGATCAGCCTTCTATTTTGCACTATAGGCCAAGTTCCCATCCGGCATTTGTACTGGTGGCAAAAACGACTTTCCTTGGCACCCTTGGCAAGAGACCAGAAAACGCGACACCCAGAGGTGACGCTCGTCAGCATCTCTGTCAATGAATTCATACAAAGCCTTAATGATAATTTGCTTACTGAACATCGAGGCAGCGTTAATCTTGTGTTTTGCATCAGAAATGTTAGGGTCCTGATTAGTTCGTGCCGTCGTCCAAGCCTTATAAAAAGTTTGCTTATTACGTCTAGGTTCTTTGCAGAACCGATTACACCACGGCCGATTTTTTCTCCCCTAGAGCTACTAACGTTCCATATCCGCCAGTATCGCGTCAGCGACTGCAGCTGCACAGGTGTCAGGATCATCTGATGCGAAGCTGAGCTGCCTCCACGAGTACCCGCGACGCCGCTAATATAGCCGGAGTGAATCGGAAAGCGCACAAAGCACTTGCGTTTGGACGAGACAGTGGTCCGATGAGCCAAGTAGCTCATCCACTGTAACAGTATAGTAACAGTACAGAGAAGCCTCCTCGTGGAGCACCCTGGGCAACGTCGGCTCCAACTGCCCACCAGGTTTTGGTGGAAACTTGGGGCTGGCGGTGGTTGGTTTTGCCCAACCGTCAGCCACTCTGTAGTTCTAAGTTCAGGACTGGGGTTCCGGGCTTCTGAGGCCTGGGCCACAAGAAAGAAAACCTCAATAAAAAGTGAGTTTCCCTTACTGGGCAGCCGATTTTTTTTTTTATGCCACTTGGGCCGACAAACAAGCAGATGGTCCACCTGATGGTAAGTGGTCACCGCCGCCTATGGACATTTGCAACACTAGGAGCATCGCCAATGCGTTGTCGACCCTGAGACGTGAAGTTGTTAAGTCTCATGTGCCTGTAATTTCACCGGCCCCCTTACCTTTGTAACCGAAACACAGTAATACAATTGCACTACTGCTTCACGGCGGAAATGGGTAAGGTGGTAGTACTTCCCCGGACGAACTCTGCACTAAGAGCTCTACTACTCTTAAAAAAAAAAGTCTAAAGTCGTCAAAAAAAAGAAAATTAAAATTCAAAACCATTTATATTCAATTTAGGCCCTTAGGAAACCCAAATTTAAAGTTACTGAAGCCACCACCGGTTTGGAAGTCAGCCTTCAACTGAGAAGAACCGGCAAGAAGCTCAAGGCAACATTTCTTTTTTATTAATTTAATCTAATCTGACTTTTTGCCTATTTTATGTCTATATATATGTTTATATTTAACTATAAGAAATAGTTGTAGGACGCATCTGGTTCTGCAGCCCCGTCAACAGTGAGAAAAGGATCTCGAGGGGGTATTAGTCCTTACGAATCGAACATAGCCCACCGCTGTGCACTCGGTGGTGGGTATGCATTAGGCATTACCCCTTCGAAAAAAAAGGAGGATTTGTCTCCGTGAGAAACATCAAATTCAAATATTTTTAGAAGACTTTTCAAAGACTCTAATACCGGTCCGGAAGGTTGTTTTTTTAATGAAAAGAGCCGGCAATAAACTCAGCAATTACTCTTTTAAAGATTTAATCAGAGCCGGCTGTGTAGTCTCGAGGTGTTGGTGGACTGCATTGATGTTTGCGTGAATTCCCCTGATGTTGCAGAAGTCCATCATAATTGTGGATGGGAAAGCCGCTGAAAAACGCTTTTTGTAAATTTTTTTGGCCATGTGTAGAAGGTGGTTTAGGTTTGAGATGAATCGCTGTGCCGGCAGCAGAACGGTCAACGCGCGCAGTGCTATAGCCCATGAGTGCTACACCGGTGATGTCGTTTGTTGGTGTGGCAGTTGAAAAGGCCCCCGATCCCCCCAGATACAGTCGGCCGAGTCCACTCCGGCACGACCGACTGCACAATGGATTATGCGCGAGGCGGCGGGTCACCCTCCCTGGTGACCATATTCACCGCAGGAACACAATACTACATGCGCAATCTTCTGTAAGGTGGAGGTACTTCCCCAGTGGGGCCGCTTCGAATTGCGAACGGGAAATCCCGTTAAGCGCTACCTCCCTTATCGTGTGTTCCTATTTAAAAAAAAACAATATTATAGCCATTATAGTTGAACCGGTGAATTTGGAATGAAACTGTACACTCATAAAATTAAAAACAGACAAGCAATCATAATCCGATTTCGAACCTGTT
The DNA here is from genome assembly GCA_907165245.1 of Habrosyne pyritoides. Lineage (NCBI taxonomy): Eukaryota > Metazoa > Arthropoda > Insecta > Lepidoptera > Drepanidae > Habrosyne > Habrosyne pyritoides. Next base: position 704,474 of record OU015608.1, read on the forward strand.
ACACTTGAGTGACTCTGAAGGAACCGTGGTCGACCTTAGGTAGCCCCCATCTCACGTTCAGTTGGTATAACAGTCTAACTGAAGGTAATTTTAAGTTTCCAATAGAATGTACTTTCTGCTTTAAGCTGGATCTCTAACTATAACAGGATAGATGACTGGATTCATTGCAATCAATATAGTGGACCGTCCGCTTGTTTGTCGGGTCATGTAGTACATGTAAGACGGTCCACCTGATGGTAAATGGTCACCGCCGCCTATGGACATTTGCAACACTAGTGGACAATGCTTTGACGACCCTGAGACGTGAAGTTGTTAAGTCTCATGTGCCTGTAATTTCACCGGCCCCCTTACCTTTCTAACCGAAACACAGTAATACAAGTGCACTACTGCTTCAGGGCAGAAATGGGTAAGGTGGTAGTACTTCCCCGGACGAACTCTGCACCAAGAGCTCTACTACTCGGGAAATCAATAAAACGTCGAGAAATATACTGAAAATATTTTACATATAAATAGGTATACGATTGAAAGGTAATTATTTTGTTTATACGGCAACACTTATTGATTGAACGCAAGTACATATATAACACTAGCCATGATGTATTCATGCATTATTGTTGTTTGTTAGCTGTAGCCAGACATGGCAAAACGAACGGGGTAAGGTATTTTTTGTGTATCAATAATTTACTTTCTAATATGGATTTTTTTTTATTAGATATTCATATTATTATTGTTTAATAATGCTTAACTTCTGCGATAACACACAGGTTTTGTCAGTGACACTAAATAAATATTTTGTAATAAATCTAAGACAGTTTTTAAAAAGAGTCATTGCTGAGTTTATTGCCGGCTCTTCTCAGTAATAAATAACCATCCGAACCGGTATTAGAGTCTGACTTTTCATAAGTGCTTGTAAAGGCCTATTTGAATAAACATATTTTAATTTGAAATTTGAGTTTGGTTTAGACCCGTTTAAGGGTCGGCTTAATATCAATTGATTGTCAACGTCATTATTTGGCCCTCAAAAAAATATATATTTCTTAACAATGTAGAGTTAACATTTTTTTTTGTTAAAGCGTTTTGATCTTATAAATAAATAAATAAAATAAAATAGCCTTTATTCAGAATACCTTATACCTAACTATAAACATAATAAGCTTAAAAACATAGAAAACTTAGTCTAATAGTTGATTCTTCCTTAGTTCCTGTAAATCTGTCTGCCAGTCGGCAAATGCCTCCTTCAACCTTTTCCCTTGGTGTCTCTCATGAGCCAGTCTGTTCCACGACACGCCTGCGTCACAATCTTGCTCCATTTGTCCTGTCCTCTTATCATGTGCCCTGCCCATCGCCATTTGAACCTTTTGATTTTATGTATTATGTTCGTCACTTTGGTCTTGTTTCTAATGACACAGTTTTTCAATTTGGCTGCTCTCTTCACATTTAGCATACTCCTTGTTGCAAGTTTGTTAGTTACGTCCTGTGTTAAAGCCCATGTTTGACTACTGTACATAAGGACAGGTAGTATGCAGGTGTTGAATATTTTACTTTTTATTTGTTGAAGTTTTTATCTTTCATAATCTCTCTAAAGCTCCAGTATCTCTTCCAGCCATTGGTTATTCTTCTCTCTACTTCTTTGCGTACTGGATCTTTTTGTGTCATTAACTGTCCCAGATAGATGTATTCCTCGGTATATTCGATTTCAGTGGTTTTAGATTTATGTGGTGTTTCTCTCCATTTGTCATTACCCTTGTTTTGTCCGGGTTTAGCTTTAATCCTACCTTTTCACTTTCGGTTGCCAGATCACTTATCATTATGCTTAAATTTTCTGATGTTTTGGCAAACAGCACGATGTCATCTGCAAATCTTAAGTGCGTTAGTATTATCAGTAAGTGTAAATAAATGTGTGTAATAAATTTTGCTTCGTTAGCTAGCTGCGTAGCTTTTCTCAGTAACAAACACAGCAAAACACCAGTAACATGAAAATATTTTTAAAGAATAGGCCTTTACAAGCACTTATGAATAGTCAGACCATAAAGGACTCTGTCCTCGTTGTTAACTACAAAATTTAAGCATTCTAATTTTTATTGATAAATAAAACCGATGGAGGTGCCGTTAATCAAGGATAAACAACGCACGGCATTCGCCATTTTATTTTAAATATAACGATATTAATGTGTAACTACAATAAAACTAAATAAACAAAAATATTTAAGTTGTCATTAAGACGATAATAGTAATCAGCACCTAACTTGGTTAATTCTTTTTACTTTATTCTATGTATCCCTAGAAGGATTTCAGTCAAATATTTTCATTTATTCTCTTAATGTTTGTTATTGCACCAAGGGTTCAAACTGAAATTAAATATAAAAATATAGGTATATACATATACCTACATACATATTGAAACTATATAACCCGACTACGGGTAAAGAAGAAAGTAAGTAACAGGTTATAAATATATTATAATTTATTTAGTCTCACATACAAGAATTTGGCTTTAAAAAAAAATTGTAAATGGAAAAGTCATATTAGATATGTGACTTTTATAGCCAAACCATATTTTTTTCTCGTTATAATTAAAAAGTTACATCAAGTTAAATAAATGCTTGAACCCATAACCAAAAACATGCCAACAGATCCCGAATAAAACCCGAGCGCCTGTGACGTCACAATGTTAATTTCTACTCATCGATTAATCGATTAAATCATGTTATTATCGTCAATATATTGGTAAATAAATGTCCAATCTTAAAAGCTATCGTGCCTTCTGTCGTATCATAATGTACGAATACTAAATAAAATAAATATTAAATGTTCCACATGATGTCAAACGACGAAATAAATTGTTTAAAAGCAGCGACGACCTAATCCAATAACAACATTTAAAAAAGTTGCGAAGATCATTTTGAATTCAATATTTTAGTAATAATATAGTAATTGAAATGAATCACGTTGATTATAAATCCTTTATTACACATGACTTAATAAAATTATCTGTTATTTCTAGTATTAATTTACGTGTAGAAGCCATTGAAAATATACTATTGTGAAACTAATTTAACATTATAACGTCACAAACAAGGCGACTAATCGAAGCGCATCTGTAGTCATGTGATTATTTTAGAATTTTATCAATTTTGAAATTTTCATAACATTTTTCTTATAATTAAGACGTTTCCCCATCGACTGTTATAATAGATAATTTATGATAAACTTTTAAAATACTTATAAATATAATTTTCTTTTCCACAAACCCCATTGTTCACAGTAAAAGTGATAAATGATGATATAATAGAAAACGACAAACTAAAGCAGACTTGGGGAATGTGTAGACCTTACGTAAATAATCAAATAAACATATTATATTTCAGGTTACTTTTACTTTGGCAACAATTACTGTATTATACAGTGGATGGAATAAATCAAGCACCTATCGACGAGTATCATTACAACTTTGAACCCTGGAGAAGTCCGTATATAGATGACACCTCCTTTATGATAGGCGAACCAGGCGAGACTCCCGATTATCGAGTAGAAGAAAGGCAACCGTTTGCTAAAGAACTAAAGGCAAAGGAACATCACAGACCATATCGGATTTCACCACATTATAAGCAAGTCCAGAAACATAAAAGCCAATCTTATTTAGTAATTTTTTTTTTGTTATCTTTATCACCAACCTGCTTTGCTCCCGATTGCTTAGGATCGGATGTATGCCTTATTTATATATATTCATCTTAATATGTATGTATCCTTTGCCGTTCGGTACATTACACATTACAAGAGATTTGGCACAATTTTCGGCCGTCTGCTTGACTCCAACCCTTTTTGGGAATGCTTTTGACCACTCGGTGCTAGGTGTAAAGTGCACGTGGTTTAACCCTGTTTAAGTCGCCTCTTCCCACTCCATAGAAATGAGTTTGAGTCGAAGTATTCGTCGCCGTCGTTAAATGTATAATCTAATATATAAAATTCTCGTGTCACAGTGTTCGATACCGTACTCCTCCGTAACGGCTTGACCGATTCTCATGAAATTTTGAATAGGGCAACATCTACTTTTCATACCCTTAAATGATAGGGGTGACCCACCCCTAAATATTTATTTTTAATTTCTTGACAACCTCTGTTTTTAATCGCGATTTTTATATTATTCTGTTCCATCCACAGATTCGCAATAGGGTTGCTAGATGGCAATCGAATATAATAATTGTAGTACGATAAATTTTCATGTATAGTTAATAATAAAGTAAATGTGGTAAAACAACGTTTGCCGGGTCAGCTAGTCTATATATGTATATAAATCAATGCCACTTTTCATTTCAATTTTATAACTCAAGAACGGGCTCACTTATCCAAACCAAATGTTTAGGCTTTGTTCGGACTATTTAGTAGGTGATTTATGTGAAGTTTGCACAAAATCGGTCGAGCGGTTCTTCATTTATCACATTTTTTGTAACAAATGAATTCAATAAATGGCGGATCATATGGTTAATGGGGATTTTGCTGTCAAATTGAAACTTTTTTCAGTGTTGACAGTACAAGCATATTGTTATGACATTCATACGGTCATTTAATTTTGGACGTGCTTCTATTAAACCAAATGTCAGGGATAATTATTGCTTTGTGTTTATATTTTTAAACATATTGTTGAGTGCATTCATACAAACGTTGAGTCTTGAATTGTTCAAATGTTTCCGCTCATAAAAAAAAATAAAAAAAGGTCAGGTACAACGGTCGAATTAAAAGTTTTTAAAATGATTTCAATGATAACTCAAGAACCAGTTGGTGTCCAAGCTTGAAGTAAACTTTATAACACAGCACACCTCAAGACCTATAGTTTGATGTATAATACAACTGAATTACTATTTTAACTACGTGAAGTGAAATGAAACACACGGAGCGAATGAAGTACGTTGTTGCTGAGCTGAAGTACGATGAGTCAATCCTTGTTATGCCCTTGGGCCCCTCTATTTCCCCACCAAAAACAATTTAAAACCCCGACCCAGTAGTTAACAAAGAGACCGTTGTTTATTTAGAGAACGATGTTTTTTAATAAAAAATGCCGTTTTTACTTCCAATATTTTGTCATGGTACAAATGTTATTATTAATGGCTGGGTATACTAATAAACCGTATACAGAAATACGGAGGCGCTCAAGTTTGTTTAATAGCTCTTCGGTGAGATCAAGGTAGCAGGAATCAGCGTATTCAAGGATAGGAAGGAGAAGAGACTTGGCAAGAGCTTGAGAGAGAACTTGGTGACAAACGGAAGGAAATTACGTAAGCGTCTTCAGGACCCAGCTGCAGCAAACACCCTCCTACAATGTACGTTTAAAAATGACACTTAGATTTTTTACAGTATTGCTATAGGAAATGTTGACTCCATCAAAAACAACAGCAGGTAAATAACTGGCCCCAACATATCCTCGTAATAAAATATTTGCTGACTTTAATAATAGCTTTAGTTTTTGAGGGATTTATTATGAGACCAAAACGCCTACTTCAATCAGAAATGTGTTCCAGATCTTCATTAACGCATTGGATTGCACTAGGTAGCATATCAAAAGAGGTTTGTCTGTAAATCTGGAGATCATCTGCATAAAAAAGTTGTAGAGAGGAAATTTTTCGAGTAATTTGAGATTTATACAAATATTGAGTTTTCTTTTGAAGTGGAAACAAGATGCCACCTTGTGGTGCACCAGTATAAGTTTTACACCATGAAGAGAATGACTCATCCGTGCAAATACGTTGCCGACGCCCATACAAGTAACTACGAAACCAGTCAATTACCGTTGGAGATATGTTAAGAGAGCACAATATAGCAAGCTGGATGTCAAAACCTGTATTAAAGACATTACTAAAACCTAGTAATGCAAGAATAGTGAGATGCTTTTAATCCATAACCAAACGAATATCATCAGTAGTCTATACTAATGTTGTAATGGTGCTATGCCCAGGACGGAAGCCGGATTGGAAAGGATTTAGAGAGAGTTTGTTTCTCGAAACATGAATACTTAGCTGATGATGTTGACCAGCCGTTCCAATGCTTTTGAGAGGAAAGGAAGGATAGAAATCGGTCGTTATTCTAAGAGAGTAAGAGAGAAGGATTACTATTTCTTGGAATAGATATAGTTTGAGCTCGTTTCCAAAGTGAAGGAAAGGAACCATAGGTGATAGAACTATTGGTCAGAAGAAGAAATTATAGGAGTAAGAAAATCCAAAAGCGGAAGGATGATTTTGCGGTTAATGTTGTCACAGCATACAGCGTTCGAACTAATGGAAAGAAAGTGCTCTTTAACATCGCAATCAATAAATTAGGTAAATGGAAAGACTGGGTAATAATTGGGAGATTTTAAAGAATCAAGCTTGTTTAATATATTAGTTTTTGGGGCATAGTCAAAGGGTGCCGAAGATTGAGTGAGTCTGAATTTAAGTTACTGAAATTAATGTTGGTTTTGGATTTTCCAACTCAGGGATTTTACAAATTTCTAGACTTTGCTGGATCTTCTACAAATTTATGAATATGACGTATCTGTGCATCTCTACACATCTTATTGCAGTGATTCCGAATCTGTCTTTTTTATATTTTTTTTGGATATGGCATTGTTTTTTTAGTTAACAAGAATTTTGTGTCATCCGTAAGCTATGGTGCTGGGAGGTGTTTTACTCTGACTGATGTATATCATACATGCACCATTAACATTCATTAAAGAGTTGAAAATGTCGATTTGCTCATTAACTGTTTGTAATTTATGAATACACTGTCCAGTCGATTTTCAAAGCATCCTTGTACCCTGGCACCAAAATTGCGCTGCGTAAGAAGCCTTGATTTATATTTAAGAGGACGAATTTTGTTAAATGCTCGCATTATGAAAAAAAAAAGGACTTGTCGCGAGATACTACTACAAGAAGTAATATAATATATATATTCATATATTTCTCTCAAAAAAAATATATTCACACAAATAAACTGATAATCTGAATCTCTGCGGCACTTATATCTATTTAAAAAATACATTTATTTCAGGAAAATTTACAGAACCTCGGTTGTTACTGCTGTACAGTATACCAGAGGCTGACTCCCCTGGCTGGATGTGCAGTAATTACATCAAGGCATATACTAACAACGGCTACTTCGACTGAATTAATTTTGGGGGGCAGAAAACATTTTAAAACCATGGAAGGTATACTCGGTGCATGGTACGACACATACGAAGATAACTTTAATAGTTCAATGTACATGACACCAGCGAGAATCCATTACCATCCCAGGGTAAATGAAATTTAATCTTACTTATATTACAAATGCATACGATTGTGGGTGTTGCTGTGTGTGTTACGGCTAAAGGTTTACCGTAACCTATTATGATGTTGTGCCTTATGCCATTATACTTTGAATATCAGCAAGGCGTTGGCTGAAAATGTTGTCCCTAACCCACATCCAACTCTCTGTTGCATTTTGTTCTCCTTCCTACCGGTCGTGATGATATTGAAACTAATTGAACATTCCAATGTAGACTGTAATGTAGGTTGAGATATACGTTAATACGTTATAAAACGTTATAATGCCAATTCAGTTTTACCACCTAATATAAAATTACATTTTATTATAATATTATAATAATTATTATATTAATAAACAGTTATTTGTTCTCACAATTAGATCCTTCAAGAAATCGATTTCTCACAATCAGAAATAAATCAATGTAAAGAAATGTTAATTGGTTCTATGCATAACAATATGTCTAATATGGTTTTGGTTTTATGACCGTAAAATCAAGTAACGTATGGTAGGTATATAGAACTACCATCGAACGATACAATTGGCCAATTCTTTGCAGTCAATTTTCGGCGAAACCTCCAGTCGAAAAACACTGGTGTGGCTTGAATTTTTTCGTTCAACCGTTCAATAGTGAATCGTGCTTACTGTGTACAATTGTATCGTTCAAGGGTTCGTACCGTACGGGATTCGGAAATAAATTTCTGACGCTTTATGAACATTCGAATTATATAGTTTCACGTATGGATAACAAATCGTTGTCTCTTTCCAGTACATCAGACCACATCTCGTGAATATATCACATCCATTGCCCGTCGTGATGGATCTCGCAGTATGGGCGGCTACTTACACCTTCCTTTATGAGTTCACAAATATTTGTCGGAGAGGCGGTGCAACACAGTGAGTGTATGACACTATACCTTTATGAGAATATTATATATCACTTTAGATATATTAGATACATTGAACACTTCATGCGTCATGTATGCGATTCCCACACAGGTCAATCATCTGTGTGCACGGACATGTCTGGTTATCTGTCTTTAATATATATAACTATTAAAAAAAGATAAAGGTTTATTTCTGGTTCCAATAGACCAAGTTCTACTAGGTTTGGGATCATAAATTCAACCTGAAAATCTTCCTTTCATGTTTATTAAGTTTATCACTACTGGTTTGAACGCGCTAATCTCTGAAACGCTATTTACCCATAACTGGGTCGGTGAAAGCGCGGGAGAAAACTGATTGATTTCATAATTACCTGCAACATTTTTTTGTACCCATGACCGCGTAACTTTATGCAAATAATAATGTACTATATGGGTACATCTAGACTCGCGGTAGCGTGTCAAGCCATCATCAAGCTAACAGAACTGGCGAGCAGCACCGTGTGTAGCCACTTTTGACCCCCTCATAACTCAAAAACTATTTCACATAAATACGCGCCACTTGCGAGATACATATTATGTGCTTTAAATTTAATAAACACACCTCAAACGGTTATTTTGATATAAACGTTCAAAAATAGTAATTTTTATCACTGACGGACCTGTAGATCAAAACTCTAACCCAGTTCCAGTTAACCTAGAAACTTCTAATTTAGCATCCAGATGGGTACTTGGGTTACAAAGGAATAAATCAGAAAATAGTAAATTTTATTATTTTTAATTAATTGATTCTATTCGGAACACTTACTTAAAGTACCTGTAATGTAAGAATCAGCAATAAAACTTGATGGCAGCCGCTCTATGTGGATTTTAAGATCTTCACGAGAATATATAACGAGTGGAATACCACTTTTTTTTTTTAACCCAGACATTTCAGTTTTAGAACTTATAACTAAGAGTATAGACGACTTTCGTATTTATTACGTGATTAGCTAGGATTTAGTGTTAATTATAAAAAATCCAGATATTGAATACAAGAAAATAAAACAAAAATATAAATACTCCGGAAACGTAGGAAAATACAGTAGATTAACAAAAACCATTTGGTATTAATTTTATTATAAATAAGTACTTACTAATAATTTCTGGACAATGAATATAATAATATATATATAATAATATATATAAAAATCCAACTAAAAAACAGAACATAAATTTAAATTAAGAATTGTGTAACTTGCCGATTTAAAAAAATACTGTAAAAAAAGCGTGGGGTGCATGGTATCAATAGTTATAAATATTTTATTGACAAATATGAGTAGAAGGATTATCATTTTGACAATATCTTAAAAAGCACCCCACACTTTTATCTATATTTTTAGCGTTTGAAGCAGGGATCAATAAAAAAAAACATAAACTAACAAGAAATCCGTTTATTTACAATTTGAATCAAATTTAGACTAAAGGGGAACTAAACATTTACCCTTTACATTTTACTTTCATTTTTCTTTCCATCCAATGGTTGTCTGGAAGAAATTGCCTTTAGCGATAAGGCCGCGAATTGTACCTTTATTTAAGAATCAACTACTGTACCATACTTCTTTCAGTGTAAAAAAGACTTTACATTATCTGATTTATTATTAGTGGTTCTTTACAAAACAAAAAAACAGCAATGAATTATTAGAGAGAGCGCGGCTAACGTCCACGCCGGCGAGGAGGTGTATTGTGTAGTATCGCGAGCTGAAGATTCAGCTGCAGTTGTCTGGGCTTTGGTGATTTCGTCGTCAGACTCGGCGAGGGCGTGCCTCGGTCTGCGAAGCCGACTGATAGAGTGTAGGAAGCGGCCTTTATTATGAGGGGGATTTTTTTGGTTAATTGCAGATTCGAAATTGTTACAATGTGCTATATCGAAATTGTACGACCACATTAGCCCTTTATAAAAAACCTTTTTTAAATGGGGGAATAGGAACTGGATATATATGGATCCTTTTAAAATTGGGTTACAAAAGTACCAAGATACATGCCTCTTTTTAAAATAGTTTATTTACCTCAGCATTCGAAATTATGCAGCATGTTTCTATTTGCCTATTTATGATACTTAATTTATGTTTGGTATCTTAGGTTGATAGTATTTTTTCATACAAACAGTCACTCGACGGCTTAGGTCTTTTTACCACATTATAAAATACACTCTTTGGAATCGTTTGGTGTACTTAAATTAATATTACCAAAGATGTGGGTTGGTTCCAGTTTGCATAACTACGCCCAATTGTTGTGTATCTTAAAGCATTAGATTCATAAATATTATGTTTTTGGGATATTTTTTATCAATCGTACCAGTTCGAATTCAATATCCATAGAATAAACAGGGCAACGACTGTCGGATCAGCTATCGAAAATAATAATTTAAGTACGATAAATTTTCATGTATAGTTTTTAATAAAGTAAATATGGCAAAACAATGTTTGCCGGGTCAGCTAGTTTACAATAAAATACGTTTTTTTCTTATTTTTCAAATTTATTTTCTATTTTTAGTTGGATTTTCTATAAAAGGGGGTTTTTTTAGTTTTTTTTAAACTATTATTAATTTTTATTTTTTTAGTTACACTGCTAATCCTGATTATCTCGTTTAACTGTTTAAAATATTGAATATTGTCATCGGTCCTCAATAAATCTAGAAAGTTTGTATGAAATCTGACCATTTAAAGTGGGTCAAAATCGCGCTTAAAGTAGTCGGTTACAAACATACAAGTGAAGCTAATAATATTATAAAGCGTGTAATATGTAATGATATCCCATCAAAAACATAAATGTCAAATATGAGCCAAATTCAATATTATGAAATATGCCTTTTTTGTTGACTTCAACGACAAAAGAAGTGAGATCTTAATGGATGCCAAGTTCAATGATCAGTCCTGAAATTGATTTATAACAACATACAATATTTATAACAACTTAAAGTATAATTTCCTCTTATGATTTAGGAATTAGAATAATATATTGAAGGTCTGACTTGGCTAGTTTTCATACACAACAATTTGGCTGGCTAGTAGAAGCAAGCCATCGAACATAAGGTTCTACCTTGACTGTTTTAGTAGGTACTTAATAATAATTCGTATATGAGAACTAGCCAAGTAAGACCTTCGTCTTCAATATATTATCTTAATTTATGAGAAGAAATTATATTTTAAGTTGACATAAAATATTTTCATCATATCCGCCCAGGGATATCCACTGTTGAACATAGGCCTTCCCCTTGGATTTCCACCTCGAACGGTCCAGCGACCCTGACCAGGTCGTCGGTCCACCTGGTGGGAGGTCGTCCCACTTGGCGTTTTCCTGTACGTGGTCGCCGCTCGAGAACCTTTCTTCCCCATCGGTTATCAGTTCTTCAAGCGATTTGGCCTACCCATTGCCACTCCAGCAGGCTGACTCTACGAGCAATGTCTACAGCCTTTGTTTTTCTACGAAAGTCCTCGGTTCGGAGCCTCTTGTCAAAATAAATTTTTAGGCCTACCTATTGGGAGACCCTGTTGAGGTCATTGAGCATAGTGTTTAGAGCAAACAGCTTATAAACGTGGCTCAAGATTGATATCAAGTTGTAATTTAGAAAGGCCTTATCACCCTTCTTGAAAAAAAGTACCACCACGCTTTCACTCCATGCTTCAGGCCTTATACCCTCGCGTATAACGGAATTAAAAAGCCTCTGAAGGACTAAAAGTATGGGTTTTCCACCCGCTTTCAGAAGCTCTGTTGTGGTTCCATCTTCACCCGCCGCCTTGTTGTTTTTAAGCTGTTTCAGAGCCATCGTAATCTCGTACAGGCTGACGTCCGGGATATCTTCGGTGTGATGTCGGTTTAACTTGGCTCTTGCGTCACTTACTGGTAGTGAATCCGGTTTCAGTGACGATGTGTACAGCTGTCTATAGAACTTCTCGATCTCTCTCAAAATCTCTGGCTTTGACGTGATGATGCTGCCGGTGTAGGTCTTCAGCTTGGTCAGCTGGCTTTGATCAATAGACAGATCACATGCGAATACTTTGGAACCTTTGTTCTATTGTATTACCTCTTCAATACGAGATGTATTGATCGTGTGAGCTGGATCTCTGCCGGAGACTCTTAGCACCCCTTTAAAATGTTTTATGTTGTTATAAATAGATTTCAGGACTGCCCATTGAAATTGGCATTCATTAAGATCTCAATTCTTTAGTAGTTGAAGTCAACAACCACGGCATAAATGATAATATTGAACTTTGCTCTCATTTCACATTTATGGTTTTGATAAGATTATTGTTTTGCCGAAACTGCTCACCTCTGCAATGGAGAATGTCTTCAAGGTCCTGGTCTAGAAGGGATATGGCATTAACAAAAATGGCGAACACATCACTCATCTTCGATTTACCGACGACATAGATTTAATGGCGGAGTCGCTGGAAGCTCTAGACACCACGCGCAATGACCTCAACAGAGTCTCTCAATAGGAACACAATGAAATGAATATGGATACGACGAAAGTTATATAATAGCAATAACATATCTCGTCCATACCGGTCATTATTGGGAGAACTATTCTCGAAGTTGCACTGTTGACGAGTATGTCTACCTAGGACAAATTGTCTAAATAAATAGGTCCAACTTCAACAAGGTGGTCAATCAAAGAATCTGTGGCGACATCTATGAACGAGGAGAAACACGCGAGAATCCTACATCGCACTATCAAGATTCTCTCAGGATTTGAAATACATATATACAAGCATCCAACATCAACAGTTGAACCGCGGCCCCCAGGCATGATCACCTAGCCTGGCGGAAAATCTTCCCTTTAAAATGGAGGAGTCTCATACCTCGCTCCTCCATAAATCTAACTCGGCTGGGCATCGTTCGGGAAGCTACGGCATATATTCGCGTCAAAAATACATCAGAGCCCGAATTTTACTGCTAACCGTATAAATAAGCTCAAAGTCACTCAGCGAACTACGGAACCGGCTATGCTCGGAATTTCTCTTCGCGACAGGGCCGAAACGAGGACATTCGTAGAAAGACTGGCAATGGGCAGGTAACAACGTGGTGGAAATACAAGGAGCCTCCCTTGTATTTCCACCACGTTGTTACCTGCCCATGTTCAGCAGTAGACATCCTTGGACTGATATGATGATGATGGTTACATGTAAATCAATCGGAAACTATTGAGTTTTCTTCTTTTTCAGGGATTATATGATATCTTCTACCCCACACCCGTATGAGCTGCTATTTGTAGTTGGCTTTCAGTGGATCAGGGCGTGGAAACGTAAACCCACTCCATTCCATAAGTACTTTCTACGTATGAGGCACTCTCACTTTCACCCGTGTCCTAAGGTAAGAAATCTCTAGTCTGTTTCATAATTAGAACAAACATTTTCGTGCATGAAGATGGCTATTCTGTACCCAGATAGGGTTAAAATATCTAGACCTATAAACAAAGAGTAGGGTAGGAGTATGTATCCGCTATCTGGTTATTAGGGAAGTGTAATTTAGGTTGATGGCCGTTTGTATACACTTGTATACACGGCCACTTATGGTCAAAAGTATAAATAACTCAGACATTTTGTTAATATAAAAATAAGTTATAATGTAACACTTCTTGAGGAATCGAAATCACAACTTTGACAAGAAATATAAAAAATATATATTATAACAGGTTGTTCAATAAGTTTTGTCGTTCGATAAGAAAAACACAATTTTATGGTTCAAAATACACTTTATTATTCAGTATAATCTCCCTGAACATTAGTACACTTGATCCAACGATCCTCCAATCTGTGGATTCCATCCATGAAGTGAGAATCCGGAAGGTCTGCAAAATACGCTTCAACAGCCGTTATGACTTCATTTGATGAAAAACGCTTGCCACGCATACATTTTTTGAGTTCTGGAAACAAATGGAAGTCCCTGGGGGCCAAATCTGGTGAATACGGTGGATGCTCCAATAATTCGAACTTAAATTCATGGATTTTAGCCATTGTCAAAATGCTCTTGTGACACGGTGCATTGCCCTGATGAAAAACGATTTTTTTTTCTGTAAACCGGGTCGTTTTTCACGAATTTTTTCCTTCGACGTTGCAATAATATTCAGAATTAATTGTTTTACCAGTTTGCAAGTAATCCACAAACAAAATTCCTTTCGCATCCCAAAAAACTGATGCCATAACCTTCTTAGCCGATTTCCGGACACGAACTCGTTTCGAAGCCGAACAACCAGGTTCACACCACTCTTTAGCCTCTTGTTTTGATTCAGGATCATGATTATAGACCCAAGTCTCATGCGGTACCCATTGTGCACACAGCTTTCTAAAACCCAAAATTTCACTTAAAATATGGCTCACACTGCCTAATGAGATGTGTAGAGCCTCTACTAAATCTCGCTCAGTCAATCGACGATTTTCCAAAATCATATCCTGTATTTTGGCTATGATTTCTGGTGTTGATGCGCATTTTGGACGACGACAATCATTATACACTTTTAACATTCGTTCGTGAATTTCTTTTGGTGCTACACCTTCCAAAAATAAGAATTTTATCACTGCACGATATAAAATTTTTTTCATCGTAAAAAAATACTGTGACACGGTGACACTAAATGGCTTGTAAGCAAAGAATGAATAAGTAAGGACAGATTGAAATGAAACTTCACATACGTTCATATGAAGAGTGTACTAACGAAACAAGAATAATTTTGGGCTAGTGGCAACGCCCTCTTATCGAACGACAAAACTTATTGAACAACTACAATATTCAAATTAAATTGTATTGAATATAAATTTTAGTCAGATTTAATTATAGTATCAGAATTTTTTTGGGTTCATTTATTAAATGGATGCGTAAGAAACAAAAATAAGATAAACAAACAAATCTATAGGGCAAAAATGGTACCTAAATGGAAGAGTCACGAAGGGAAAATCTAGGCAAACATTCATTGACCAAATAGGTAATGTTCTATTAAAGGGGCAGGTAAAAGCACCAAAACCCGGCGGGTATGTATAATATGCAGAGACTTCTGAATGTAAAGCAAGCGAAATAAATCTATGCGATGCATAGGAAATGGAACTCTGTGTTTTCTGCCTACCCCAAGGGATGACAGTCGTGATGATATGTATGGTAGTTATGTATTTTTAATTAATTACCTACATACCTATGTTAAAATATTAAATTTATTTTACAATAGCGACCTCTACTCTCGTTTTTGTTTCAGTATCTGGGCTAACATATTTAAATCATTTTTTTTTGCAGCAAGACTGGGGCTGGTTCCATTGTCTCAGGGCGCCGTTTTTTGCTTATGGAGTGGAATCAGGGGGTGCATTGCATATAGCCATAGAGGGACATGACGCTAGGGGTGATGGCATGATTGGAATTAACGCATTCTCAATTAAGCTGCGTACCAAACAAATCGTGCATTACTTTACAGTTATTGACACACATCCAGTTCTAAACTTCTTATATGCAGCTTACATGGGCAGACTCCCTTACGAATTTTTGGATGAAAGGTTCTTCGATTCTCAGTTCAGAGCACCGGTAGTAAAACCATGGTATGTTGTACCGAATGATTACAGCCGCGGCTGGGAGCAACTAGCATATAGGGAGGTACTATGGTGGTAGCTTAAAACCTTAAAGATTTTTTTTATTTATTGATCAACATTTTGATGATTTTATTTACACAAAACAGAATACAATCTAATATTGATAATGAGGTTACATATTAAACAAAAGCTTTGCAGAGGACTGCATTTGTAAGATGTGTACACAACATGAGAAATAGGCATACAAGTGGCACACAGTGGGCATGTTAGTAAGAAGTTAGTAACTTATACGTTAAACCGAAGTATTGGATTCATTACAAATTATATACAAACCTAAGATTTACAAAAAAATTGTACAATTTTGTGATTAGTAACTATGCTGGCGTTAGTATAGTTACTAATTACAAAATTAACGATGGTTGCGAATAATTCGATATAAAGCTTTTTAAAATTAATTTACTTTTGTATTCATGTTCATTAATGAAAATATTTTTATTCAAATAGCCTTTTCCAAGCACTTATTAATAGTCTGACTCTAATATCAATGGTACTACTGTAGTATACCATGATATCATTGTACTGGCGGTAGATTCCGACACTGGGGTTATTATAAAGAGGTGTTATTAAAGTAAACTTGCAGTGACAAATGTAGTCGAGCTCCAAATCTAATATTCCTAAATAATATTACATTACCTATTATTTGTTACGGTTATAATACCCATTTTATTTCATTACCCGAACATTTTAGTAATCTGTAAGTACTAGGATGTCCGATAGTCAAGGCATATCCGGACGGATGGTATTCCTAGTTGCAAATGTTGGCCTTTCCACTCCTCAGGGGCCCGCGGAGCGGCGGCGGTCATAGTTTAGCCGCAAACATTTGTAATCAAACAAGCTTGTTTTTTCATAGCATATCTGTATTGTGAATAAATACACATTAAGATATATACTTTGTTGTTTGATTTCCTCTGTGTTACTGTAATGTGTTATTTTGAATTTTCAAGTCGTGGTCGTAAGGTCTCATTGAATTGTCAATGGTACAAATCTATATTGACAGGCCAGTTGGCTTGGTGGTTAACGCTCTGACTGCCAAACCGAAGGTCGCGGGTTCGATTTCCACCCAGGACAAACATTTGTGTGCATGAACATGTCTGTTTGTTCTGTGTCTGGGTGTAAATATCTATATAAGTATGTATTTAGAAAAAAAAAGTAGTATATGTAGTATATCAGTTATCTGGTTTCCATAGTACAAGCTCTGCTTAGTTTGGGACCAGATGGCCGTGTGTAAAGAATATCCCAGGATATTTATTTATTATTTATTATTATATTAGTGAATTTTATACATATTTTTATTATAAGCATTTAAGTTCAAAACCATTCACATATTATAAAAGAATAATAGATACAAAATATAGGGGGCGAAGTTAATGAAGTTTCCACGTTTGGAAGTCCACCCTCAACTGAATAGAACCGGCAATATTAATAGGAATCTTTAACAATTACTTTTAAAATAGTAATAAAATAATAATAAAAATGTTTATTTCTCTATCCAAGGTTTACATTCAGTCTCCTCATAGGTTTTTGTTAGCAACCAATTAATCAATGTAGTTTTGCAATCGAAGTATTGTTTTGGATAAATATTGATGGCTTTGTTATCAGATTATATAGATGTGCTGACTGTTAGACATATCGGTTGCTAGCAAAAGAAGTTTTAGCGATACCTACCCTAACAACCTTATCGTTTCTTCTCTTTTTTAAAATATTGTGATCATATTTTAATGTTTTGTGTATTTTATCTGGTGTATTACTAAAGTTGTCAAGATCTATCACGCGTGTGGCGCTGTGAGAAGACTCACCAGCAAAATGATACAATTAGCCTTTGTATATTGAGACAATTGATGAATGGTTATTAAGATATGACTCAGTAGCAGTAAGGATCTCGACGATTTTAACGAAGTTACGTTGCGAAAAGTGTATTTGCCGTCATTGTCCTTTATTGCTGGTGATCGAAAATGGGGGAAAAAAGAAGCAAAGAAAGAATTTCTAATGAAAACATAATAACATACCCTGACTTCCCAATAGAAAAGAAGGTGGACGACACCTGATAGTTAAAATAAGGACAAAATAAATAAATTACTTTTACTTTCAATATAATAATAATATCCTGGGACATTCTTTACACATGGCCATCTGATACCAAACTAAGCAGAGCTTGTACTATGGAAACCAGACAACTGATATACTATTTTTTTTAAATACATACTTATATAGATATTTACACCCACAAAAAACACACAGAACAAACAGACATGTTCATGCACACAAATGTTTGTCCTGCGTGGAGCATTACGGCCTGTCGGTAGCATTGCATTTTGAAGCACATCGATATAATTTACAGCCGTCGCTCGAGGAGGTAGAGAGCACAATTCTCCTACACCATTCGCACTCATCCAGCCCCAAATATTTACGGAAATTCAACCTGATTCTCTATTTGGGATTACATGATCATCTCTATACCGTGTTGAATTATGTCGCCAAAGGTGTAGACGTCTATGCTGACTTGATTTAAACGTTTTTTCATCACAAAACATTGTATTAGACCAATCAAAGACTTAGTGCTCTCTGGCGAAGTTCAGACGAGCAAGTCTGTGAGCATCCGTCAAATATATTTTCTTGGCGTAATGCCTGTGGTGTTACCCCATGTAATGTAGATGATTCCTTATTGATTGGGCACTCACATCGAACATCTCCGCAAAATGATTTGACGGTTTAAAACCATTGATTTCATATTCACGTCTCATGAATTCTATCCCTCATTAAATTGGGCAATTATTTGTGTCCTTTCAGGAATGGTCAAGTTGGCAGGTATTGAAGACGATATTTAAAATATATAAATTTTTCTGAGGAAAGTAATAGAAATTACTAAAATAATGGTCAATTTTCAAAATGTCATTTGTCAGCTTTCTTTATCAAATAAAATTTGGTTGTCTAATTAAAAAGTATTTACTACTTTGGTTTAGAAACATTAAATTTCATGCACTTAAAAGACAAGTGACCTATGACGTATGAATACTTATCAATTAGGTTTACGCCACTAGCGGTCACCTAAAGAACTAAAATCGGTAGTAGTAAATGTAAACGCTAGCGAGTAACGTTTTTTAGCCATTGCTATAGAAATTCGGTACCATGAGTCAAAAATTTGACAGTTGCTATCGAGAAATACTGTATCGATAGTAGTTATGTCATTCACTAACAAAACGAAGCGGGAAAGCATTTCCATCGTATTGTTTGTTGAAAAAGTTTATTAAATTTTGGGTGTTATTTTGTCGAAATAATGTCGGCAAGAAGTTATTTAGCGTGGAATATGTTAGAGGTGACTGCATATGAAGACGAACGATGCGAACAACAGAATTTCAAGCTGGCATGAGAATGATACTTGGAAATCCACTCGAACACATAAGTGAAAACTATTTCGTAAAGGAATACAGAATTTTATATTCATACAACAGCATTAAACCATCCAAATATTCTAAAAAAGTTTATAAAATTTCCAATGATATGACAACAAAGGGATTAAAGATATTAAAACTATAATGATAATCAAATACAAACATTGAACGTCAACACAAAATAACAGTCTAAGAGCTAGCGAACCATCTGACTCTTCCGTTAACCACTACGCTAGAATTTTTTTAAATGATGTTTTATTATCAGTCGGCTACTACAATTTTAATATGTTGTAATTTACATATATTTAAGTGTAAAAAAATATTACTACCTATTTTGAGGGTATCAAGTATGTTTTTTTTTTTTTTTATTAGGGTAAACAAACAGTGGCACAATAAATATTAAAATTAAATTTCAGAACAAACTTGACATAATAATGACAATAGCAAACTTGTCATTGGGATAGTCATTCATAACCTGCTCCCACAAGGCTGCAATTCACTAGCTCTCCGGCTACAATACTAGTGTCACGAAAACTACGCGAGACACTTGATTTTGACAGAATATAATAATTAAAAATCGTTTCACATATTAGGTTGGGGAAAAAGTCTTTTCGCATTATAGTATGTATGAACTTGTAATAAAATCTCTGGCTATACTATTTGTATCTGGCTGGTTTTGGTATCATCGAAAGTTTAAATTTTAAAGAACATAATTCCAAATTCAAATTAGGAAAATGTGTGGTTTGCATTTGTTTTTCGTACCGCCAAGATGAGTGAATCTAATGAAGAAATTCGATTCATTTTAAAATTTTACTACAAAAAAGATAAAAATGCAACGCAAGCCGCGAAAAAAGTTTGCGATGTTTATGGACCTAGTGCAGTGTCTGTGAGAGTAGCACAAATTTGGTTTAAGCGTTTTCAATCCGGAAATTTTGATGTCAAAGATGCACGTCGCTCTAAAATGGATGCCATTTTTGAAAAAGTTGAGCAAGATCGGCATATCAGTAGTTACGACGTAGCTGAAGAACTGGGAATTGACCACAAAACAGTTTTGGCGCATTTGAAAAAAACTGGGTACACAAAAAAGCTAGATATTTGGGTACCTCACGAGCTCACTGAAAGAAACCTAATGAACCGTGTACTCATTTGTGATTCTTTATTACGACGTCATGAATCCGAACCATTTTTGAAGAAGCTGATAACTGGTGATGAAAAGTGGATCACGTACGACAAGAACGTGCGTAAAAGGTCGTGGTCAAAGGCCGGTCAGGCTTCACAGACTGTGGCGAAACCCGGGTTAACTCGCAACAAGGTGATGCTGTGTGTGTGGTGGGATTGGAAGGGCATTATTCATTATGAGCTGTTACCACCAGGCAGGACCATCGATTCTGAACTCTACTGCGAACAACTGATGAGATTAAAGCAAGAGGTTGAGAGTAAGCAGCCCGAATTAATCAACAGAAGGGGTGTGGTTTATTATCATGATAACGCTAGACCTCACACATCTTTAGCCACTCAGCAAAAATTAAGAGAGTTTGGCGGGAGGTATTAATGCATCCGCCGTATAGTCCTGACCTTGCACCTTCAGATTTCCACCTGTTTCGGTCTCTTCAGAATTCTTTAGGCAGTGTCAGGTTAACATCACGAGAGGACTGTCAAAACCCCTTGTCGCAGTATTTTGATCAGAAGTCCCAAAATTTCTATAGCAATGGGATCATGTCCCTACCTACAAGATGGCAAAAAGTTATCGAACAAAATGGTACCTACATACTTTAGTTAAATGTAAATAAACTATATTAAAAATGTTTTAAATTTTCTTAAAAAATGCGAAGGAACTTTTTCCCCAACCTATTATATAAAGCACTACTATATAACGCTTTCAATTAGCAGGGTGTATCAACTACTACCAACATGACGACATGAAAACTACTCGAAGTATCGAGTTAACGTTAGCGAGTACGTAAATGCTCACGTAACTCATGGTACAAGCTTAATCAAAAACTATTCGATGGTCGTTTACTCGCCAGTGACTAAATAAGTTTCGATAGCAATTCATGGTATTGGTACTGTTTTACTGTGGACACTGACGGTGCGATTGGTTCACCAACTCAAAGTCGCTCAGCGAGCTATGGAGAGAGCTACGGTCGGAGTCTCTCTGAAAGATTGAATCCGGAATGAAGTCATCCGTCAGAGCACCAAAGTTATCGACATAGCTCAAAGGATTAGCAAGCTGAAGTGGCAGTGGGCTGGTCACATCTGCCGTAGAACCGATAACCGTTGGGGTAGACGTGTTCTAGAGTGGAGACCACGGCTCGGTAAACGTAGTGTAGGGCACCCTGCAGCTAGATGGAGCGATGATATACGCAAACTGGCTGGCAGCGGTTGGAAACAAAGAGCTGAAGATCGTGCTCAGTAGCGTGCCATGGGTGAGGCCTATGTCCAGCAGTGGACGGAGTTAGGCTGATGATTATGATGATGTACTGTTTTAAATTTTCGTTTATAGACGCATGCGCCGAGATGTTACCGTCGCCAATATTTGCAACCACACTGAGTTAGCGGTCGCGCATATTTCTTTAATAGCTAGAATGACATAACTATACGCGGAGTAATGAAATAGTAACCAGCTGGATTCATCCTCTATCCGGATCCCCCCCACATTCCCCTAGTGCATGTAGAATATCAGTTATCTGGTTTCCATAATACAAGTTCTGCTGAGTTATGTGTAAAGAATGTCCCAGGATATATATTTTTATATTTTTTTAATGAGATAATGATGAATAGTTGGTTGTGGACAAAATTATGAAGAAACTGAGAGTAATGACGAATGGCTGCAATTTTCAATCTATTGGCACCGTGAAGGCTGCACAAAATATAATAATATGTGTGAAAGTTGTGGAGATACAACGAATCCATGAAAATTGTTTGCGATATAATGTGCAAATTTTCAATGATTATAAAAAATTGTGAATACTTTCTTAGGGCCATCTCTTCTTAGTATATCATCTAACATACCCATATTAACCATCATCTACCAAGAGTATACCTTTTTGGATCTCAATTCGTACTAATAATAATAATCGGTCAATGTGTATACAATAATGTGTTTTAATAATAATAAATTAATTAAATACCAAAAAGGTGTGTTATATTAATCGAGGAAAAGAGATATGTGAGATATGAGACTGGAATTACCCTACATTAAAGGCAAAATTACGGATGTCACAAATGCGCGCGCGCAGAACCAATCGATAGGTAAATTGGCTTCAACTTTAAATCTGAGATATTCAAATAAGTTTTAAGTCGACTATGTGCTGATACCATTGGATTGCAAGTTTAGCAACTCTATAGAGCTGTGTAGCTCTCTTTCCAACAATGAATGAGGACAACATTTTATTTAAATTCGTTCAAGCTCTGTTCGTCTTCCATGCCGGTAATTGAATTCATAATTTTTTTTACCCTAGCAGAATGGAGTCAAAGTAAAAGTAGACACCGTTTCGTATGAGGAGGTGCTGAGGAAGCCGCAAATAACAGATCGTTGAGGAAGAAGGTACCTTTACTTATAAGAGACCTGTGCCCTGAGCACGAACATCTAACGTGATCGTAGCGTGTACGCACACGTTACGCTTGCGATACCATTTTGGCAGCACGAACGCTCACATTTTAGTTAACGTCAACTCGCTAGTAAAAGTCCGTTTGCGTTTCACAATCGTGAAAAGAATTAATGACATTCAATTGCAAGGAATGAATGATGCGTTTAGAAATTTATTAAAATATTTATATTACCATTAAAATATTTTTTACAAGGAGTAACAAGAAAAGATAAATATGAAAACATGTTATTATGCTCAGATGTTTTTATGGTTAAATGGTTTTACAATCGAATTCATAAGTAATTCTTTTATTATTAAAATTTTAATTTAATGATCTTGTCAATAAATTGTTTAAATAATGTTGAACGAAAAAAGGGCGCCATGTTGATAAGTTGAAAACTTAATATTTTGGTGATATGGAGGTTGCAGTTTTCGAAAACATGAAGACGAGCTAGATTTTATGAATTTAAGGATGATAACGATTTTTGTGGGAGGCAAATCTTTTATGAATAAAAGATTTTTTTTTTATTTTCGGGTATTATAATTAAATATTAGGTAGAATAAATTGATTTTTATTATAAGTTGCTTCTTTAATGAGGATTAAAATTAATAAGAAAATGTTCACAAATAATCTACTTAGATATTTGGTTTTTTATGGAACTGGCTCTTATGTTCTTGTTCCACCGCACCACCATATCCCGCATTGCTCTGCCCCTAGAGAGGTTGTCTGTCCGTGTGTTCGACTCTCTCACCATCTCTGCTCGGATTTTTCAGAACCCCAAATGTATTATCTATTATAAACCTGGTGGGAACATGCATTTTGTTGTATTTATCTTCCGGGAATTCCTTTCTGGTTCGTGAAACGGTGTCAATAGCCAGGGCCGTTTAGGATAACTGGAATCACCTACAATGAAAACTTTATGCTGTAGGTATTCCCAATGCTCAACAAGCAGAATACTATCTGACTAGGTACCCAGTCATTAGCTTTAATTTTATTTATTTGTAACTTGTTTATTTGTAATAGATAATAAAGAAGCTTAAAATTAGCACGAATAAAAATAAAAATTGACTAATTTATTTTCAAGTAACCTTCAACTCCAAGCTGACTCTTTTAGATACTTTCAAGTTGATGTTATGGTGCAATTTGTCAACGATATAGTAAACTGCCTTTTGTTAATCTATACTGCCTGTAGAACTCTATATCGTTGATTTTACTTGGGTCGAAACAATTCCTGAGCCTGCGGCGTTGATCAATATAGTAGATATAGATCTAGTAAAAAAAAAAGATTAGTTGCTAACTAGGTCAATAATTAATACTTTACAGCAAAAATCTTACCAATTAACTTGTCCCTCATGTTAATAACTTTCAAGTATTTATATAAATAAGTTACTGCTTCGCGGTCTCCACATTTTGAATCAATTAAATAAACTGATATTTAAGTGATAAAATTAAACAACCATTACATAAACTCTTAAGCATATACAAAATAAAATAACACCTAAAATATCTTACGAGGTTTCAAATAAACTATCTAATAAAACTAACTTGATGAAGGCTACAAACTCTAATTTGGCGGTGAAAACATCGACAAACGCCAGCTAGGCTTTCGTATGTGGCGATACCTTACGCCAAAAAACGCTTCGTGCTGCCAAATAGTGCAATTTTACATACATATTCCCGTCAACGTAAGTGAACGTCACGCAAGAAAAACGCGGCAAGTGTCAAAACTGTCCATGCTACCAATTCTAAGTTCCGTTTGCGTACGGTATGCGTAATGTTCGATTCTTCATACAAATTAGCTTTTTGGCGCACACGAGACGATGACGTTAGATGTTCGTGCTAAGGGCACAGCTCTTAATAAATATGAATGTGTACAGGCGGGCTATACACTCGAGCATAAAAAAGTTTTCAACTGAAAGCAACATGGTGGATCGACATGTACATTCACAGTACATGTAGTTCTAACTCGACGAAATTTTTAGACGAGACGAGTTTTCGACCCCTTAATTTATTAAAAACGCAGCATTGATGCGCTCTCTGGTGAAACACAGCTGCACCATTTGGCTGTGCCGGACGCCGCACCACGCCCGTGGGAAAAATGAAACTTTATTGAAGGCCATATTGGCACGGAGCCAAAACAGTATGGTACGGAGGCAGTATTCAAATATTATTATTTTTGCATTTCCGCTGCTCTTCAGGGATAGGATACACAGCGATTTTCTACCATAGAATCTTACAATCATATTGTTTATATTCCTGTCTTAGGATTACATGCTTTAGAGGGAATTTCCCGTCGTTTTATTTTTAACGAAAGCTTGAATCTAGGTAAGTGTGAACACGTACATACTACCTATGTAATTTATCAAAGAGTTTTGATGTACACAATGCGCTACTTAAATTGAATTTTCTATATTTATAGTAGGCATTATTAAGACACACATAGAATAAACTGGGGTGACATTCTGTAAGTTAAAATGACACTAGCTCGAGGATGTTTCGACGCGGCCTCCGTGCTCTGTCTCTTTCGCTTGCTACCCAATCATGTGAAAGGAACGCTCTCGGAGGCCTCCGTGCGCCGGCTCGCCGACAAAGTTTGTATTAGCTGAATAAGGGGGCTGAGCACAGCTTGTACATAGCAACTACTACTCAATCAGATAACTGACATACAAGGTGAATTGTTTTTGAACACGTACTTTTGTAGATAATTTACGGTAGAGAAAAGTAAAAAACACGTGAGGCATCCAAAAATGAATCTAAATATAGTAAGTAACCAAAAAGAGTAGGTTAATCGTATGATTAAAAATGTATTATATGTATGAGCCATTTACCTACATATGACAAGCAGAACTTTTATATCTAGATCAGTAGTAGTAGATCAGTTATTATAAAATTGAAGCCGGTAGATTATATAAATGATGAGCAACGCAACCGAGTAATTCGGACGATAAACTTAACTATTGCAAGTGCTAGACTTCACTATTGCAAAAACATTCACGAAGAACTGCATTTTTTCGTCTATCAAAATTATGGAATTTCTTAGAAGTGCATATGTAAAGAGATTTAGTTGATTGTAATACCAAGTACCTAGTTGACCTTCGAGCGTGCGGTTCAGAAACTTTGTACTTACGGTTGTTGTTACTTGCTATAGTAGGATGTGCCTGCTTGCCTCGGATGGATATTAGTAGGGACGTGATCGTTGGATGATGCTCAGAGACTCAGCTATTCATATTACACAGACAGACATATCATTTGGGTGGACTCAGACATACGTTGGTATGGAGAAGGAGATGATCGTTGGATTATGCTCCGATGCTTAGACATACATTGGTATGGAGAAGGAGGTGATCGTTGGATCATGCTCGATGCTCAGACATACGTTGGTATGGAGAAGGAGATGATCGTTGGATTATGCTCCGATGCATAGACATACATTGGTATGGAGAAGGAGGTGATCGTTGGATCATGCTCGAGGCTCAGACATACGTTGGTATGGAGAAGGAGATGATCGTTGGATCATGCTCGAGGCTCAGACATACGTTGGTATGGAGAAGGAGATGATCGTTGGATCATGCTCGAGGCTCAGACATACGTTGGTATGGAGAAGGAGATGATCGTTGGATCATGCTCGAGGCTCAAACATACGTTGGTATGGAGAAAGAGATGATCGTTGGATCATGCTCGATGCTGAGACATACGTTGGTATGGAGAAGGAGATGATCGTTGGATCATGCTCGATACTTAGCCAGTCATATTACTCAGGTAAACTGAGATGGACATGAGTGGAAAGGGGTCGCTATAAGGGGTGGCGGAGGCGACTTAAAAATAGTCCATAAACTATTGACTCAGGCTATTGCTCAGAAGTGTCTCAGTATAGTAAAATGAAGAGTATAAACCCTCAACACAGTTTGCTCTCAGACAATCACCACTCAGATCAGCTACATGCATATTATTTATCAGTTGAGATATGATGCATCAATTCCTGTATAAAATAAGGAATTGATGTCTACTGCATCTGCGATGTTAGATATATAGATTCTTTGGAAACCAGGCTGGAATTATTTACTATCTATAGGTACATTTACTTACCTTCAAATATCATTAATAATTCCTATATTTATCAGGTATTCGCTAGACCTATTTTACTTATTAGTACAAGTTTGGCGACATGGTGGAGGAGCTGGGATTTGAGGAAGTAGTCCTGTTTGTCCAAACTCAGCGGCTGATTCATAATATCATAAGAGAATATTAATAAGTTAAATATGAGGTGTGTCCTTGGTCTTGAGTGATTGTAAGACTATTAAGATATACTATAAAGTCCTTATTGTCTAGTATATTAAGGTAATAAATGAATTATAATTAAAACTATGAATGTGAGGATTATGAGTATAACAATTGAATAAATCATCTGAAATTAAAGATAACATTATAGTTAAGTTACTATGGTGAGATAGTTTTAAACAAGCACACAAATTCATTAAGTTTGGAATGCAGAATATTACAGGATAATAGTTGTATGTGAAATGAAAATAAAGAAATACCTACTGTTTAAAAGGTTATGTGTAATACTACAAGGTATTACTAATGGTACAACAATGATATAGAATACTCATGATGCTATAAACAACAACAATAATAAGCAATTATCTACAAAAAAAAATGCAATGATAAACACTAATTAAAAAAGAAAAAAAAAAAGAGAAAATCAGAATGCTTGTGGCATAATATAGAGGTTACAAAACTCAGTGGTAAACCTTATTTATGTACTCTTTATAGAAATATCTAATATGAGATTATTAATAATGTAATAATAAATAGGTATGTCCTCTTTTATGTTAACATATAGAGATCTACAGTTAACAGGTTAACATGATGGATTATTATGAAAGTTTTGCATTATAAAAAAAAAAAGGTATTTATATAGGTTATAAAATAAACCAGATTACATAACTAATTACAATGAAGTAAGATAGATTGCTGATTGTGCTTGCAGTGGTCAAGCATATAGGAGATGTCTGGTGTATTTATCCTCTGTAGGTACAATAGGTACATATTGTTCAGCAACAGTTCTTGCAATGGTCATGCATACTGGAGATGTTTGGTTTGTTTCTCTTTTGTAGGGACAACATTAAGTAATGTTGTTTAACAATGCTTATCTAATAAATTGGTCGGTATAATCAAGTTTAAATAAGGATGTTTGAGATTTACTAACAAAATATTGTATAAGAGAATAAAGGCAAAAAAAAAACAATAGTTGAATAAATAATAATGAATATGAATAAATATAAGTTACATGGTTTCTATGAATAAATGCATATAGGATGCATTACATGCTTATTGTAGCAAATTAATATATACAAAGCTTTAAAAGGATATTGAGAAGTAATATCTTTAAATGGTAATATAATTTATTATTGATGCCATGCAATGGGGAGTTTTATGAATATAATTATAAATATTGATTTATTGTGCATGAATCTTTATACAATGAAAATAAATTATGACATAGAATTCTAATTAATAGAATACCTAAGTAATAATATTGAAATGCTTTCACCTATACACAAAGGTTACTAATGAAATTTACTAGGTTGAGATGGTAAAAACATATATAACAAAGGTGCAAAAATTTACAATATACAATAATAAGAAATACAGCAAATTATATTAAGCTTTCCTTACATTGGTGAATCATCAAAGGTAATGATTGATAAATAAGTATAAGGGCCTATTGTGCTTATTTCCTGGCATGGTTGGGACAAACATGCTTTCTTAAGTTTGTTGTGGAAAGTAATAGGAAACGTGTACACTTGATGGTTTTGCTGTTTATTTAAAATGCAATTGATTGTCAGTGTTGACTCCTTGTGGGGATTACAATATGCAGGCCTAATTAATGCCTGAATTTTCAATGTCCAGATAAACAGTATCTGAGAATTGATTTCAAATTATAACTGCTTTGTGTGGCTTAGTGGTCAAATAGCTTACCTCAGATTTTTAAAGTCATTGATGAGTCAATGCCTTGATTTAATTATTAAAGTTATCATGCATGTAAAATTATGAATTTAATAGCTACTTGTTGGAAGTTGTAATGAACAGCAGAGGCAAAAGAAAACAAGAATTATCTATCAAAATGGACAGTTTTCATAAGACGATTGCAACAGATTATTATTATTATTATTTAATTATCAGACAGGCAGTTGATTCAACTGTCGAGTGCCTGTATCCTGTTGTTCTTTTTGAGATGGTTGTCAAGTCGGTTTTTGAATTGATTAACATCTTGAGCTTGTTCCATGCTTTGACCACTCTGTTGTTTAGGGAATATTTGTGAGGGTTGTTGTTTGAGAAACTAGTGCTCAATTTAAGACAGTGGCCCCTTAGACGGTCATTATTGTCTCGTTTAAATAGACTTTGGAACTCCTGCACGTCGCAATGATAATAGAAAGCTGGTGTTAAATTGCAATCAATATGTAATTTCAATGATGATGAAACAAAGGACTCTAAAATGGTCTGTAAAAGGCTAGAGATATTTATCACGAAATTTACTTCAGGTTGAGTTCAGAGCCATCAGCTGATGATGTTTCCCACTTCACCACGGTACAACTACAGGCTAAAGAAATTCATATTGAATTAGCGTTAAACAAATGAAAGGGTGCGAATTTAAACATGTCAATGTTCTTTCCAAGGAATTACCTAAACTAACATTGCCAGAATAAGATGGAAATATTTTACAATGGAAAGTATTTTGGGTTTGCATCGAATATAAATGAACGTGATTAACCCGACGTAGACAAATTGCTTTTCG
The DNA here is from genome assembly GCA_907165245.1 of Habrosyne pyritoides. Taxonomy (NCBI): domain Eukaryota; kingdom Metazoa; phylum Arthropoda; class Insecta; order Lepidoptera; family Drepanidae; genus Habrosyne; species Habrosyne pyritoides. The sequence continues at coordinate 734,025 of OU015608.1, forward strand.
AGACGTATTAGAGAATACCTTATCAGCCAGAGAAGAAGCAAGTCATTTGGTACAAGAAATGGATTCCCATTTAATTTAAAGGACAATACGGTAGCAAATCTCCATTTATTTGACCGGCCAGTTGGCTTGGTGGTTAGCGACTCTGACTGCCATGCCGAGGGTCGCGGGTTCGATTCCCACTCGGGACGAACGTTTTTGTGCGTGAGCGTGTCTGTATTTTCTGTGTCTGGGTGTAAATATCTATAAGCATATATAAGGATGTATCAAGAAACAAAACCATAGCGACAACGGTCAAAACAACGGAACTACAAATTACAGAAGAAGTAAGGAAATTTATGATTCAAAAGGAAATTTGGTCGATCCGATCATAGAACAACAGAGAATACAGAAATACCGTTAAGATCAAGCATCAGAAATGAAGAAGTGAGAAGAGATGCCGTGTCAGGAGAGAAGTTACGAGTCGGAGGAGAAAAAGATAAAGTAATGTATGGTTTCTAGAGATTCCCATTTTAATGAAGAGTGCGCTGAGTTCGAGTCAATTGTAGAAGGAAAGGCTGTACTGATCGTTGCTGCGGTTGCTTTCGCCTGGGACACAGTAGTAAGAGTTGCTGCTGGGAGAGACTTTGTGTGCACTGTAAAAGGAATCCGATGGTCATAGTGGAGCTCTATGTCTCGGAATTTTTCCAGTCAAAAGTGAAGCATCAGGTGCGTTTCAGCCAACGCAAGGAATACATCGACTGTGGTGCGGCGATTGTGTACGTGCAAAGGCACTCAAAACTTTACTCTTGCTTGAATTTTACAATGTCGTAGTCTCATAGATTCTTGTAGTCAGTGTGGCTATATAGCGCAAAAAATTGCCAAGGAACTTGATCATTTAATAGCAGAAGAGATCCATGGGGGCTCAATGGTAGAGGTGAAGTTCCAAACACGAAGAGTTGGGACTCGAACTATATCTGCAAGTGTTATGTCGGTGATTTTTATTGTTCTAGTAATAAACATAATGGTTTAGTATAGATATTAGGTGTGTATCAAGTGTTAGTGCAAGAGGTGTCCACCTATAATGGTTGTGCATTTAGTGTTTATGTTTAAGTTTTAGTTTAAGATTTGTATGTAATAGTGTAGCAACTGCTGGTGAAACATAATAAATAAATAAATTTCTCAGTGTTCCATATGCTAAGCAGAGGTTCTGCAATGAGGGAGATCCCTATATTCTTGCAGATGGTTCTTTCTCTGATAGAGTTAACATATTGATTGGTAACCGTGCCGTGATGTATGTAAAAGTACTGCTTCAAGAGATTTTATTTCGGTCTATTCTAAACTAGGCTATCTATTAGGAACTGTTGTGGTTACTGAGTACTGCGATTACCTATTCTCAATTCGGTACGGGTTTGGTCGGCTGGACCTACCATTAGATGAGGGGAACTGGAATCTATAAGTGTCATAGATTCAGCTAAGGCGGATCAGTAAGAGGAGGCAATGAAGAATTTGAGTTAGACTGCAGTATTGGTGAATAATAGTTGCTGTGTTTGTTGGGCCTGGACTGAATATTCCCCAGACTTGCCCACTAATTGCGGCCTGGCATTTTAGTCGTTTAGTCAATTTGATAAGAAACCTAGATTCGAAAGCATTGCTATCCTATTGTTGGGATTTAAACAGACCTTAACAAAAAGGGCTACGTACATTCACGAACATTCATAATCTGTGGAATAAAAAGATATTTCGACGCCAATCCGCATCATCGTTTTGGCGCCACCGGATACAGTACACAGCAAGCAGAACTCTCACGCCAGCCGGCAGCGAAAACCCCATTAAGAAGAAAACATCTCAAATGTGTGTGATGTGAAATTATTGGTGTATGAACGTGCCTCAGGACATTCAGTAAATGCATAGTCAATAATATCAAGCCCGAATTTCATTACATTTCATTCAAACGCTAGGCGCGTACAACTATAAGAACAACTAGGAAAGGTAATAATTGTAATAGTACTACGGATAATCTTCAAGAGTATCCTCTACATTACCTACCACATCATAGTGTGACACAATTGGAAAAACCTATTAGAATTATAAGATTTAAATCTCACTGGATTGGAATATCAGCAGATATTGTGAAGGCGTTTCTACAGATTGGTTTGATAGAAGGGATAGAAATTTCTATGGGTGAAGTATACAAATCAACCGATAACAGAAAATAATTTATTACTTGCAAGGTTCAGTAGAGTACCATTTGGCATCATATCAAGTGCATTTGTACTGAAAGCTACAATCAAGTATCACCTTTGTAAAACTGAAACCATATAATAAACTCTCATTTCTCGCTGGGGAGGATCTATCGAAAACTGATGAGCTTATAAATACAAAGATATAGAAGATGATAGTGTTAGTAATACACATGAGAATTGAAGATGAAAATGAAGTTAATGTTGTGGATGAAAATTATTCCTTACAAGAACTTGGAAGAAATATACAACGGGAATATTACCCGGAGGAAACTAGTGGCATGGAGGCGAACTTTAGTCGAAATTGGAAACTCCGTTGATGTGGATGGACTTTCACGCTGCAAAGACATTAACAGATAAGATTACTGTTAGAAGAGAACCCTTCAGTCACAATTAATAAGAAACTACGAACTGCTCACAACAATAGAGGAAGTTGAAGCGGTTCTTAACACCTGACCACTTACCTACGTCGACTTTGAAGTGGGTCATATATTGAAACCGTTGGATTTTTATCAATGGGTAAAACCTTACCTTGCAACAAACGATTAAATTATGTAAAGATATATTCACTAATCGGTGTCCACTAGACTTGGGAGAACGGTATGGGCATGCAAACAAATAGCCAAGAGTGATAAGTGAGCCTTGCTAGTGAATGCAAGACTGTATGGATTAAAGGCGACTCGAAATATTGAGAGAACTGGAGCGTCGGGAAAATAGTGGAACAATTTAAAAGCAAAGATGGTCTTTGCATAGTATCCCTGGGCAAATCCGGAAATACGGTATACACAAGATCCATCGCTCATATGTATCCCCTCGAATTTGAGAATACTAATAAAGATCATATAGAGTAAATTGTCGAAGCAACAATATTTGAAACAATATCACAGTTTGTACCACAAATCGAAAGAACACCTTTTCATGAGACTATCGATGTGCCTATGCCTGAGACCCTACTAAGCGACATCCCTGTAGTAGAATCAATATATGATAATACGAGAGATATGGACTCACGTAAAGTAAGACGTAATGTACAGACATCAGAGCGTATTGAAAAACCTGAAGTAGCTCGACAAAAAGGACTGCGGCCACCCGTGCCCTTGAAAAGATAAGGGAGTGGACACATAATAGAAACTTCTAGCTTTGCTCCAACATTTCCCCGGTGGGAGTGTCGCGAACTACGTCGCGAAATGTACCATAAATTGTAAATAACTAAAACATCAAACCTTGTTAATATTAAAGACTGGCAACCCAAAAAGTCCTGTCACCGACATTGACACATTTTCTCGCGACTGCTACCCACATAAATAAAAAATCAATTATAAAGTGTGAACAAAGCAAATAACTAACTATCCAGACAGAGATTGAGAGATGTGAGTGTGGCAACCTGGGTGCGCGTGTTGCGGGAGGCCTAGGTGAGCGCTTTAGATTTAGTTGATTGTAATACCAAGTACCTAGTTGACCTTCGAGCGTGCGGTTCAGAAACTTTGTACTTACGGTTGTTGTTACTTGCTATAGTAGGATGTGCCTGCTTGCCTCGGATGGATATTAGTAGGGACGTGATCGTTGGATGATGCTCAGAGACTCAGCTATTCATATTACACAGACAGACATATCATTTGGGTGGACTCAGACATACGTTGGTATGGAGAAGGAGATGATCGTTGGATTATGCTCCGATGCTTAGACATACATTGGTATGGAGAAGGAGGTGATCGTTGGATCATGCTCGATGCTCAGACATACGTTGGTATGGAGAAGGAGATGATCGTTGGATTATGCTCCGATGCATAGACATACATTGGTATGGAGAAGGAGGTGATCGTTGGATCATGCTCGAGGCTCAGACATACGTTGGTATGGAGAAGGAGATGATCGTTGGATCATGCTCGAGGCTCAGACATACGTTGGTATGGAGAAGGAGATGATCGTTGGATCATGCTCGAGGCTCAGACATACGTTGGTATGGAGAAGGAGATGATCGTTGGATCATGCTCGAGGCTCAAACATACGTTGGTATGGAGAAAGAGATGATCGTTGGATCATGCTCGATGCTGAGACATACGTTGGTATGGAGAAGGAGATGATCGTTGGATCATGCTCGATACTTAGCCAGTCATATTACTCAGGTAAACTGAGATGGACATGAGTGGAAAGGGGTCGCTATAAGGGGTGGCGGAGGCGACTTAAAAATAGTCCATAAACTATTGACTCAGGCTATTGCTCAGAAGTGTCTCAGTATAGTAAAATGAAGAGTATAAACCCTCAACACAGTTTGCTCTCAGACAATCACCACTCAGATCAGCTACATGCATATTATTTATCAGTTGAGATATGATGCATCAATTCCTGTATAAAATAAGGAATTGATGTCTACTGCATCTGCGATGTTAGATATATAGATTCTTTGGAAACCAGGCTGGAATTATTTACTATCTATAGGTACATTTACTTACCTTCAAATATCATTAATAATTCCTATATTTATCAGGTATTCGCTAGACCTATTTTACTTATTAGTACAAGTTTGGCGACAGGTCTCATGTGCCTGTAATTTAACCGGTCCCCTTACCTTTCTAACCGAAAAATAGTAATACAAGTGCTCTACTGCTTCACGGCGGAAATGGGTAGGTGGTAGTAGGTACTTCGAAATGAAATGAAAATATTTTTATTCAAATAGGCCTTTACAAGCACTTATGAATAGTCTGACTCTAATACGAACTTCTCCGGACGAACTCTGGGCTGAAACCTCTACTACTTAAAATATATTCAACGCATTAGAAATATATAACATTTATTAAAACAAATTCTATGCAATGAGCATAGAGATTATATATTCTGTCAAAAAACGTCAATTATATATAGAATTTCCACCACTAGTTTTGATAATCATTTTCGATAAAATTTAGGTAAGCCATGTTTTTATTGGAATTATGATTAAAATCGAGTAAAATAATGTTACATTAGATATACTTGTATATTTTGTTGTAAGAAATAAATGTTCTTTAACCCCATATATTTGCCATATACGCGCGAGGAGTGCCCAGCTTGGGCGGTCCCTGGCGCCGCCTTGTCCGCGACAGTCGGGGCGGACTTGTCGCGGCCGGCCTTGCTGAATGCCATGATCGGTAGCGAGGAGTCCTGGAAGGAGGCGGTGGAGCGGGAACGGGAAGACGACGTCAACTGGGCCCCGCTCCGTCGCCGACGGGGCAGGCGGTCGTAGGACTCGTCTGGTCTCGCAGCTGCGTCTACGGTGGAGATGGAACTCGAGGGGTTTTAGTGGGCAGGCTCCCCAGTCCTTTCCCACAGGGGAAGGGGTCGGGGAGAGAGTCCCACATATCCACCGTGCCTGCCCTGGCGCAGGGGTATGCGTAACGTATTCGTAAAAAAATAAAACACGGTATATTGTTGTATGTTATTTATGCAACTGTGTTTTTTTAGCTAATTTCACAACGGATTTCGATAGGAGACACTTCAACGGAATGCGTGAATTGGTGCAGTACTTTCACGTATGGTATTCCAATATTGATTTGCTGTTAGAATATAGAAATTTCATATATTTAAATAAGGACTTGTTATTGTTTTTAAGTTATGCATTAATTTGGTTTTTTATGGGATTGTGTGTTGTGAATTGAATTTTTTGTATTCATTTGGAAATCGTTATCGATTTCCAATATTGATCATCTCATTAAAATGGTTGGTTGGATCTTTATTTTTGGTTTGTTTCAGGTTTATTACATATTTAGTTTCAGTGAAAATCAGCGATCTTATCAAGTGGTTAATTGTTGTTTTATTTATAAAAATATTATAAATATCAGTTTCGGTATAGAGGAATTATTTGTCTTTGACAGCACATCTTTCCTTTGGGTCTTCATTTTAACTTAGAGGTCTCTCATAACAAGATCTATGAATCCAAATTCAAAAGGTGTGTGTTTGTTCGTAAAGAATCTGTTAGACATCTTCCTCGCGTCTACTGATGCTGTATATCATATTTGTTGTTTTATTTTTGTAGAAACTTTCCGTGATGGAGACCAATTATGGTGGTCAGGCCGGCCGTCTGCCTGACATCAAGGATGCTCATGAAGAACGAGCATAACGTTAAATAGAAGCGGCTGGTAAGCTCCTTTACTTTGGTCACTTCTTTAGAACCAATCCTCATGGTAATTGTCTCGCGATTTACAGCGTACTCGTGTTATTGATTCAGAGTGCCGCTTCTATATCTTCTAAATTTCCCTATTTACGTTCCGTTGAATCTTACATCACAAGTATATGCTCTTGTCAACATTTGCAATGGCTTGTCCCCCTTTTCAAAAGGGAGACAAGTGTAACATAATCCATAAACCTCATGTAAGTGGTCATCTTGCCTACTATCAAAGAACTTTAACAAGTGTTGTCAGAGTGCCAGTTTCCCCGTGGGTATGATAAAGAATAGAACCTTTAATTTAGTAGATAATGTGATTATCATAGAATATCAGAATATTGTATTAGAATCTACCTTAATGGAAGGGCCCGTCCACTCGGTATTGTAATCGGTCATGTTACCTATGTTTAGCCATAGTAATAAGAATAGTAAAGTAATAGTGATGTAACATATACACAATAGAATATGTAACTAACTTAATTAGTAAGAAATGTATTAGAATATAAACTACTAACATATTAACAATTTGATGATTTTTAATTATTTAATACATAACTGGAACGTGCTTGTTGTTTGTGTCTCTTCAGAATCTTCCAGCGTTCATGCGCTGGTGGCGCCCTATTAGAACTACAGAATAACTCTGACCCGTACACCCATCCTGAGTGTAACATCCATCGGACGTAAACGGACACCTCCACGACCCATCATACGGTATCATACCCCCCGAGCTAGTAATCCCCATCTATCTGAAAAAACCACTAGTGCGGATAGGTGTAACAATATTTCCCACAAACTACCTTTGATCCGTTTTCAAGACCTAGAAAAATTAAATATTTATTTCATAAAAAATGCACCATTGCATACTTAAATGTAAAAAATGTTAAATATTAATAGACAAAAAAAAAACAATCCCCCCCTTTAACGAAGTGCAGTATATTTCTAGTTAGATGAAAAAAATCTACATAAAAAAATAGACCTTATATTCAGAATTCTAGGTGCTATAATGCACCCTGATCTATCTATCTACGTTGTCCAAAATCAGCAACGCGTGCATATCGACGGGTTGCTAACAGTCGCCGCCGAGATGGCGGGAAGAAAGGATGCACCGCCCAGACTTTCGGTAAATTGTGTTTTATTCATTATTTTACGGCTTAATTCCTTAAAGTATCATTTCAAACTAAAGATAACATACTGGAAAAGTTATTTATAATTGTTTTGATTGCCTTAGTAACATTTTTTGGGGAACCGCATATAAAATGGTGTACACTTTATTCATTTTATTTTTCACAGCTACAAGTCAGGACATCGTTTAGAAGCATTGGCGCCGTCTATAAACGCTTCTTCGGATGTAGAGAGTGGTTCTGAAGTTGAAAATGAAGAGAAAATTACTGAAGAACGGTCCTCCTTACCCTACCCCTCCATAGGTTCAGGCATTGTGGACATGAATATATTAGAGAGTTCTGAAAATGATACAGAAGACAATAATAATGATACTGAAGACAGTGACGCAACTAACGCTGATGTTGATCTACCTAGCGTTAGTGGTATTGATGGCAGTGGCAGAGATTAACTATGTGCTAGAAGTCGGAGACAATTTGGACCATGAGAGACTTTCGCTGACTACTGTTATTAATAACATGCTACCAACGACTGACAAAGTCAATTATAATGCTATAACAAGTTTAGCTTCATTATTATCGGTTTTGTTATCGAAGGCTTTGTCTGTGGCTAGTTCATCAACACCAAGAATAAGATAATAAGACCGAACAGAAAACCACCAACGCAAGCTTAGCCAATGTGCGGTCCAAAAAATATCAAGAAAACGCAAATTGTGAGCTACAAATGAAAAAAGGACAATTCAGCCACAAGGCTGACATTCAACCAAACTACTTCGAGTTTGCTTTACCGGATATTGACTCTCCGTTGGACTTTTTTTATCGGTTTTTTCCCTAGATATACGAGTTGATATCGTAGACCGCAAAAAATTGACATCAATTTCAGAATTTTGCAGAATTGTGCATCTGGAATTGTCTATTATTTTCTGCTGTACGGCGACGTTAACACGTTCCGGTATATCGATTTTACTGAGGAGGAAGAGCAGATAATACTAGGGCTTAATTGGTATTAGCCCTCTGCAAGACAATTCATACTCCAGGATGTACTGTTTATTTAGACAATTATTTCACGACGCTCTACTTGATCTGGTATTTTTGTGAACACAGGGTGATTTTCAGTCTCGGAACCATAAAACCAGCAAAATAGTCTGAAAAGTTGCACTAAAGTACTGTTTAGCGACAAAGAACTGAAAGAAATAGGCAGATGTTCATTTATCATTGTCAAATAGTACGACATTAAAATTGTGACACTGGCCTATTCCTATGTAGATTCTTATCCAGTTAATGAAATCAAGAGATGGAGCCACGAACAGAAAATGAGAGTTACTGTCAAGTGCCACAATTAGTTCCACATTACAATCAACATATGGGAGGAGTTGACCGGTGCAATATGTTGATAGCTCTTTACAGAACATCTTACACGAGCCGTCGTGTGTATATGAACATTTTTGGCCAAATAGCGGTTAACAATGCCTGGCTTCTCTACAGGAGAAAATGCAACACGAAAAGCCTCAACAGAGGTTGGCGGTCGAATTGAGGCAAGAAGGAAAGTCGTTCCAAATGCCAACAGAGGTAGTGCTTAGTAGCGAAAAGAAATTTCTTTTATAATTTCTACAGTAAGTAAGTACAAATAGGTAGGCAGGTGATAAAAAGCAAGTGATAATTTGATTATATATTTTGATAATTTTAAGAACTAGAAGACTGATTGATTTCAGTGCCTTTACCATGAGTTTTTAACGTACGTACTCGCTAGCGACGGCGTAAAACATTTCTATGGTAAATGTGTACAGCGCCACTAGCGGTCACCTAAAGAACTAAAATCGATAGTACCAGTCGATAGGTAAAATACCTATCGAAATGTAATCACTAGCGAGTAACGTTTTTTAACGGTAGCAAGAGTCACAAATTTGATAGTTGCTATCGAGAAATACTGTATCGATAGTAGTTTGCTCGCCAGTGACTAAAGTAAGATTCGATAACAACTCGTGGTACAGAGGTACAGTATCAGATTTAAAATAAGATAAATGAAGATTTTATAGGTATTTAACTATTATGTTCAAAACATAAGCATACGTTTTCGCTATTCCTATTAGTTTTTACAACGGAAACCAATGTAACTAAGAGACTAATTTCTAAAATAAAATGAATATTTTATTATGGAACCACTTGTTTCTTTTATCCTTACTCTTTGACAATGGAAAATATATTGCACATGATTGGAGTGCATCAGTTTCTTATGAACTTGATAATGTACAGTATAATGGAAGTAGATTTTTCAGGAAACTGTAATAGATAGATCTTTTCAGGTATTTGTCCCTTAAATCCTACGAACCTAAATCTGTAACGGTAGTACATATAGAATAAAAAAAAAACATCCGTGGAATTAAGGGTTAACTGCTTTCATAAGCTTCATAATTTCCACGAACCGCAAAATATGTAGGTACTGCATTCAAATATCAATTAATTTACGAAAAGGCCGCAAAATTCCCCAACCACTTTAGAATGACCTGTCAACCTTCCCGCTTCCTCAACGTCAGAGGCCAATGCAGCCGTGCATAGTGAAGTGTGGAGGGTCAACTAGCTCTGGTTAGGAACGGCTGCTGGTATGAAGCAATGTTCAGTTAGTGTTATTGAAGCCGTAGTGACGTACGGACGTCCTCGCGTCCGCGAAGTTATATTTATAAAGAAAGACGAACACAGTATACAAAACTATTAATTCGTTTTTGGTTGTTAATTCATCTGTGTTGAGTTTTTTTGTTGGTGGCAGAATTTGCCCCGCTTCTGGTAAGTAGTTTTAAAGTTATATGGAGTTTCAAGAACAACAGTTTTGGAATACGTTTTAATTTTAATATACCTATAAAATATTTGTAGAAATATGATACTAGATCGTTTTATATGGATATATGCTTAGGATTTTCACTGTATGTAATTGACTAAAAAAATATTATAATAAAACTGCCTGTACTTAGAGAAAAAACATTTTGATGAAATTCTATATTTGATTATTATGGAAGTTTCTTTGACTATTAATGGTACAATATATTCAATAACATTGTGGAAATTTCAAATAAATACGTAAGTTGTCGATTTCTGGAAAAAAAAAACATTTTTTTAAGTTACTTAAGAAATATATTAAAATCTATCAGTTAAAAAAATTACGTTTTGTTTTACTCCAAACTATAAAGCATGACATATAATGGCATATAATATACTTTGTATTTCGGAAAATGGAACATGCTTCGGGAACGCGAGTAAAACCGCTGGGGACAGCTGGTTAATATGAGTACGGCGATAATACAAAATATTAAGCAATATTAACTTTACAATACAATAATCAATGTAAATTACAAATGGTACAATTTCTTTAAACACTTACGCTTATTCATATTGAACAAAAAATAGATGCATAGATCTTTGATTCATAAATAATTGCATTATTAAATTACAGATATTTATACCGATTTCTTATGATATAACATTTTCAACTCGGCAACATTTTATATATTATTATAAGTTTAAAATGAATAAGTAGTCTTCTGTTAAGCTATGGCTAGCAGAAACCGACCATTAATTAAATATATCAGTCAGATGGCAGGTAGTTCAATTCAAAAGGTATGATTACCTTGTTTTAACATATTTCAGTCACTACAATTATAATGCATTCGTTTTACAGCAAAATTGTACTAAAAAATAACCTTAATTGGAACACGACAGAAGATCTGAAATCTTATCAAAAGCTGAAAAGCATTGAAAAGCTTTTCTTAGCAAGCTGTAGCCTGTAATATTCACGTGATAGACAGCGACCTCTTGTGTTGAGCGGTTCAGTTTTAACATGAAAGAAAACACGCCGGTAAATGTAGCCCTAGGTCATTTGAAGTCAGTAAATATAATGGGAGCTTTTCAAGAAAAATAAGTTTTTTGGATTCTATGGCTTGAAGTTAAGGCTCAAATAAATTCGCATCATTTTTTGCATCGCACAATAGGAAACAATGTCCTGAAAATTATACAGTGATATCAATGATAGCTCGGGGTGCAAAAAAATGTTGTAAGAAAGAAAGAAGAAAGAAAAAACATTTATTTAAACCAATTAGCACACGATAACAATCAAATAACATATTATAATATAAAAAAATAATGACTACATAGTATAAAACAAAGTCGCTTTCTCTACCCCTATATCCCTATGTATGCTTAAATCTTTAAAACCAGGCAACGGATTTTGATGCGGTATTTTGTTATAGATAGAGTGATTGAAGAGGAAAGTTTTTATGTATAATACATGTGACATCCCACGGGAACGCGGGTATAACCGCGGGGGATAGCTAGTACAAATTAAAATAACAAATTTAAACATAACGATTGCCATAAAATCATCATCGTCAGACATCGTGAGGAAATCATAGCACGATAGTAAGGTACTTTATAGTACCAATCTGGTTGATATCACGATGTTTTCCGGTATTTCACTTGTTATATCGTTTCTTTCTGTGCTTTGTATAGGTAGGTCGGCAAGAGATTGGCAATCCCCCCGGTATTGCCAAATAAGTATCGGTCAAATACTACCATAGTTAGCCTGATAGTCAAATAATATAGTCCATATATATAAGGCGCAGATGTGGATGGCGCAGGAGAGTGGAGGCATATACCCCGCAGTGGGCTGACGTGGACTGATATGAATGACCATCATAGCTATGTCTTGTATAGTGTTCTATTTCTTATTTACTATAATACATATATATATATACTATATATATCAAACTAAAACACCGAATTGAGAATTGACGTCATGAACAAAACGCTGAGTTGACTGAAAGACTTAAGACCCGAGACGCCCTGTTAGATCTTTGATCAAAGAACTCATTTACTGGAACCTTAAAAATGGTAAATCACACCGCTACAAAACAGGGACTCAGGTGATTCATACGCGTGAATATTTAAACGTGACAGCTCTGAAGGATTATTTTAGGAATACGTAGTGATCAAAATATAGGGTAAAGGAGTAACACAGGATTACAGAGGTACCTATAAGATTCGTACTTTACTTCTAGCGCTTCTACCTTTATTTCTATAGGTCCCGACTGCAGCTTTAAATATCGGTTAGCCAGTTACGAGTAGCAATAGCTGAAGTTGTTTATTTAAAAGGCTTTCGATAGGCTTTATAATAGGCTAAGTGCTTTATGTAGGCTATGTTTCATTTGATTTACATGATAGAGAAATAATTTGAAAAAGAATAAAAAAAATGAGAAGCAATAGTGTTTATTTTAAAAAAGAAATATAACAAATAAAATTAAAATCTTAACTAAATATATGTGTATTTTTAAAATTAATTTATAATATGTTTATAAATTACATATTGGATCATATAAGTATATAGTGAAAATTATGTGGCGCCTCCTATCTCCAGAGTTTGACATAAATTTTTAAAACTAAGAATTTATAATGGTTGGCCTTTTTTCTCATCGAGACACTAAACCCTTCCTTTAGTACCTGGATGGCCGAGCATTGCTCGGGATTTCTTTACTAACGTGACTTTTACCGTATTCTCTTTTTTAAAGCACTGTCATATATACCTAAATACAAATGAGATGCGATAATAAATGGCTCCCAATAACAGTATTTCTCACAAAAGACGTAACTTTCTAGAATAGTAGAGCTCTTAGTGCAGAGTTCGTCCGGGGAAGTACTACCACCTTACCCATTTCCGCCGTGAAGCAGTAATGCAATTGTATTACTGTGTTTCGGTTAGAAAGGTAAGAGGGCCGGTGAAATTACAGGCACATGAGACTTAACAACTTCACGTCTCAGGATCGACAACGTATTGGCGATGCCCTCTAGTGTTGCAAATGTCCATAGGCGGCGGTGACCACTTAGCATCAGGTAGACCGTCTGCTTGTTTGTCGGCCAATGTGGTATAATAAAAAAAACAAATTGAACTCTTGATGGATTTAAAACATGAGGACATTACTAACCTGAGCCTTAATATTCCTCTTCCCCATCCTCCGTGTAGCTCTAGGCTTATCATCGTATGTAATGTATGTACGTATTTGAATCGCCTAGAGAATTGTTTAAAAATATCGAATAATATTTACTAATACTAAATGACAGGCCAGTTGGCTTGGTGGTTAGCGACTGTGCCTGCCAAGCCGAAGGTCACGGGTTCGATTCCCACCCAGGACAAATATTTGTGAGCATGAACATTTCTGTTTGTTCTCTGTGTGGGTTAAATATCTATATAAGTATGTATTTAGAAAAAAAAAAGTAGTATATGTAGTATATCAGTTATCTGGTTTCCATAGTACAAGCTCTACTTAGTTTGGGATTAGATGGCCGCGTGTAAAGAATGTCCGGGATATTTATTATTAAATTGCTAATAAAGTGTCAAACATTTATTATTCGGTTTTTATGTCATAGTGTTAACTTAAGGCCAAAAATTATAAATGTTCAGACATATGAAATAACAATATTAAAAAAATCAATGCTTAAAATCATTCGTGTATGAGTCCAAGTCGTACTTGACGGTTTTTTTATTACTCCTTTATAAAATTAAATAAATATCTTCAGTATTCACGGTAGGTATTTTCCCTTCATGGCAATGTTTCAGCAAGTCACTGAAAAAGCTGATAGTATCATAAACTTGATTAAATTCGACGCACCTGATATTGCAGGTGGATTATCGAACGAAGGACTTTTTCAAAGCTTAGTCTGGTGACATTTCACAGTCTGTAGATTTCAGTAAATGATGAATAATATAATATCTATATATATATTTATTATATATATATATAAATGAATCCCTATTTCCCTTGGTCACGGCATCACGCATGGACGGCTGGACCGATTTCGCTAGTTCTTTTTCTGTTGTATTTGTTATTGTCAGGAGAAGGTGTGATGAATGAAAAAATTTGAAAATTTAAGAAAACATGACGACCATATTAACTTTTCTAATGTAACCTTACCGCTTTTGACAATATAAACTCTTATAATGTAACTATATAGTGTTTGACATAAATGTCAGTCGTTTAAAGCAGAGGCATGGGTCGGAATTATATTGATAAAATAATTAATTTATAATTCCTTAGTAAACATTTCACGGTTGATTCCATCGGAAGAATCGAATTCAATTCTTAGTTAAGACAGAACAACGTCTGTCGGGTCAGCTAGTTAAATGTTATGTTGGTTTGTGTACGCTTCAAAAACTCAAAAAGTTCTGCACCGATCGAGCTGAAATTTTAGCATGGTATATAATCCCCATCAAGGATTGTTTTTATCTATTTTTTGCATCAGTCACATATCCGCGACCGTCTTTGTTTTGTTTCTCATTTCTCAACCAATCAATCACAATGGGCCACAGGGAAGCGTGGCAGGGTACAGCTAGTTATAAATAAAACAAGATGTTTGAAAAATTGTGTGTTTATGACACGATCATACCTAAACGACTCAACAGAATAGCAGCTCTAGACAAAAGTCAATTTCTATAGGGTGTCTCCCACCCACATTTAAAAATCTGTCTCCACACGCAAAGCTGGTGTGTAATGCAACTACACTCGAGATGATCCCTTTACCTTCATATCCTTCCCTTAATACATTTCTATTAATTTATTTATTGAATAAAGGCTTGCCAACTAAAAACATACAGAACGTTACATTACTAAATACATTAAAAGTAGTTTTTTATATGTACAGCAGTTATTCTAAATTAAAAAAAAATTTAAACACAAAAATCTAATAAAAATGAAAATAAAATTATTTTATAATAAAAACATAAAAGAACTTGAGAGGTGTCAAGGGATACCCGGATGGAACGAAGATACGCATTGGAATTGACCAAAACGCTGAGTTTAGGTCCAGTGTTGAGAAAAACTTGCAAACTCTCGTCTTTAGTATTAGGTCTTCAATAAAAGATCAAGACTATGCTAATAATTACTAATTATACTAATTTATAAATGGAACAGAATTTTAAACATGTTGTATGTAGCCTTTAAATAAATTATGAAAAAAACAAACCCAATAATAAACCATATCATTTAAATTTCGAAAAAAAGTGTCGTTACACCTTTTCGTATGATTTTTTTCCGTCTAGCCCCCTTTCACAACGCGCGATAAGGAATTTCGTTCCAAAAGAGACTGAAATATGTAGAAGTTATTGTGCATTTAAGAATTTGAGGCATATAACCTAATACAAGCACAAAAGTGATAACTGCATGCAAATAATGAAAGAAAAGTCTTCTAACCTTTTATAGCCTTTGTATGCTCACCATCTTCAGACTCATCATTACTAACTATGGCGACATTGTGGGAAAACAGAAGTTCATTGAAAGTAAAATATCATAGCAATTTGCCATGAGTAATTTTACACTGGAAACGTGTCTAGTTAATAATAAATAAATAAATATCCTGGGACATTCTTTACACACGGCCATATGATCCCAAACTAAGCAGAGCTTGTACTATGGAAACCAGATAACTGATATATACTACTTTTTTTTCTCAATACTTATATAGATATTTACACCCAGCCACAGAACAAACAGACATGTTCATGCACACAAATGTTTGTGCTGGGTGGGAATCGAACCCGCGACCTTCGGCTTGGCAGTTAGAGTCGCTAACCACCAAGCCAACTGGCCTGTCAAATAATTAATTAATAAAACCGTTAATAGGCAATACATCGATTTTCGGGACTAATTTCATTCACTATCTTAAAACTGGCATTAAAGGAAAACTCCGCAGTTATAAATCAAAGGGATTGTCGCGATTTGTCGCTTCTTGAGTAATGGGGCAAATTAGTAGAATCCTATGAATTATTGCTGCATGTCAGGAGACAAAAGTTAAGATGCTCATTTTACGGAGCACTGCACAGCAGACATGGCGTTTAGTTGACTATGTCATTTTTTTCTTGCAATTTAAAAAACGTTGCAAAAATAATAAATTAATGTAAAGTAAACAAAATAATTAGGTACAGTGTTTTCCTAAGGTACAATTAATATACCCCATATGCCTGAACTAGGAAAACCTGCGTTCCTTAAAAGGAAAATCATGATACAGCGTTAAAAACCAAGAACCCACAATGCTCTCAAATAATAAAATATAGATACGTCACTCAATGTTACTAAAATTTAAAAAAGTGAAAAAATAAGATATTTTAACAACCAACATAATATATTACCAATATGGGGTCATCAATCAGGAACTCATTTCTAAACTAAGGTAATAGATATTACCTTAAATACTCAGGAATCGAAACCAGGATGTCTGGGTCTCTGGCCGAGCTTCATAGCACTCGACCACTGAGGGGATTATATATCGATAATATATCGATAAATAGCAATATAACAAATAAATTAAATATATGTACATAAAACGCAAAAATATAATCGGCAGTGGGTAGTCACAGAAAGTCAATCAATCAGACTAGGGTGTGATTGCGTAAGGACGCTATATCGCGGCCACTTTGGTTTGTATCCTTCGATAGCTATGCTATCACTTGAGAGGTCTACTCTGAGGCTTTGCCGACGAAGTGTATAGTAGCTTTTATCATATCTACAGGGACAGCTCCATTAAGGTTATATTAGAGGAAATATTGTTGTTATTACTGTAATATTTTTTTTTTTTTGTATAACACTCATACTTATATTTGTTGTTTGCTTCAAACGAGTGTTATGTAAGATATTGGTAAAAATTCTATTTTAGTAGCTACGTGGATAGCTGTAATCGGTCTCATAATTATAAGTTCAAACCTTGTAATTTTTTATAGTTTAAGACGGTTGCTGTCCCAAATAAAGAAAAAATAAAATAAAAATAAGACTGAACAAACTGCCAGTTGTCTAATTACTCATCATCGAGTCCTCTACTTATTACTAATTAGTTTATTTCCCGTAAAAAATCAACACAAGTAAATATGTTAAAACATTCAAGGAATTAAATTTATAATGTAAGATGTGTCGTACCCATTACATAGGTTCAGGTTTAAGGCTTTATCGTCGTCGACGATGTGTTTATTAGCTTATTATTACTGCCCCCATGGCTTCATTCGCATTCCCAAGGGATGTTACCTTTTCCCGGGACAATAGTCTAATAAATAGGGAGGTTTTATATATGTGTCAAGTTTTATCCCTTAACTAGTTTTTGCGTAAAAGAGTAATAAACATGTATTATCCTTCATGTGTTTACTTGTGCTCAGCTACATCTTCAGCTATTTGTACTATTTGATTTAAATTTTATTAACCACATACTTAGTGAACCAATTGTTTCCGTGCATATTACATTAAAGCGGGACAAAATTTTAAAACGATTGTAATTATATGTTGTTTATTTTCAATTAATTTCACTGTAAATCAACCAAAATATAACACGTCAATATTCAAATAGGGCCTGTCACACGCCACAAAACGAAATAATTGGGAATTCATTCGATTAAACCGTGCAGCGTCGAAAAAGAGAAACTCTTATTGGCCAGCGATAAATTCCAATTTGGTATTTGGTACGGTGGCGCCGCGAGGGGAATTAGCGGGATTGTAGAGACGCAATCAAGTTGAAAGCCCCCTGAAGGCTAATAGTGATAACAGGACGGGGCAACAATTTTCATCGAGGTGGAGATTTCTATCTAAACTCATATTGGCTTATCTTCTTATTAAACTTCGCTACTTCTCTATCGCTTCCGTTCCGTCTTCCAAATACCTATACTCTTTCTTTGTCAACCAAAACTTTATAATGCACAAGGCCTTTATATTTTTACTACCTGTTTCCCGCGGTTTCAACCCCGAAGTATGTTATTTTTCCCTAGGATAAATTTGTAGTGTTTAGTTAAAACAGTAATAGATATCCATATATCCATAATATCACACTTTTGCATTAATAACTATTATAGTAGGTTGGATATTGGTATCGTGGCGACATCTATGAACACGCCTACAAATTCTTCACCGCCCGCACTACAGTGATGTGGCGATATCTATCAACGAGTAGAAACACGCGAGAATCCTACATCGCACTATCAAGATTCTCTCAGGGTTTGACATATATACAAGCATCCAACATCAACATTTGGACCGCGGGCCTGGCGGAAGATCTTCCCTTTTAAATGGAGGAGTCTCACACCTCGCTCCTCCAAAGTATGTTCATATATGTATAGTAGGCATTGCAGTCATGTACCAATTTTTAAGCTATCATACTCAAAACAGTCCTCAGTCTGTCTCACAGTCCATCTGTCCGCATGGAATTCTAACATACCTATTAGAATAAGACTATCGTCACAATAAAGATAAAAATAATAAAAAAATGTTGGGTGGCGCTCTTAACCATACAAATGAAGGATAAAAAGTGTAAAGTATTCTTAAATTACCTACTCTTCAAAAATGCGGGCGAAATTAATGATATTTCCATTTTTATTATTATTATAATATAAAAAAAAGTTAATAGTTTGTTAAGTTCTAAAGACGCTTTTAATGTTAAAAAGTTTCTAATATCCATTTAATTTACGACTGTCAGCGATCTTTAACAGTTTACTAATGTTTACATATTAAAGGCAGAGTTAAATGCTAAGAGCTGCCAATACCAAATAGTGGAATATTTGTTTTGTGTTCGGCTGAATACAGGCCCAGCCGGCGTGTAGCGTGAAACTTCGTCCAGCAAAACTGGAAAAAGTAATGAACAAACTGTAGTTTTATTTGTCCTATTGCAAGGCAGCCTAGTAATTGGCTGGTCTGAAATTCAGATATCTTGATTTCTGTTCGGTGTGGGTTTTATTGGGTACCTACTGTTTTTTAGTGTGTACAAAACTACTTTTGTGTTTGAATACAATGTCACTGTGGTATTTACGTAGTGATGTAACCTATGGGTCAGCACGCAGAGTCAGTGGCGTAGCAAGATAACCAAAGGCCCTAGGGCAAAAAGTTAAGTAGGGCCCCAACAAAACTTCAAGTAATCAAAAAAATTATTTTGGCCAAGTAATAATTACCTTATACAAAAATATTTCCAAACTTGGCTAAGATCCAGCAAATAGCGTTAGTTTGGACGAAGTTTTGGGCTTAACTTACAGACCAAATCCTGGATGAAATCTATTAAGACAGCAAAAACACTAAATATGCTTAAGATCATTATCGATCAACCTAATAAACGAGGTAATTCATCTAAATTCTAACATTAATTCTTAGCCAAATGTTTTTTTTAGTTCTACGCGATTAAAGGTGGATTAAGTAAATTCAATAGATTTCTTTTTACATTAATACCTAGACCAAAGTTATCTAAAAACTAATTTTATATGTATAATAATAATATAGTTTACTGTTGGTGTATACGAGTATATAAACTCAATAAATAAATTTTGAATGCGTTGTGGCTGTGTGTTGTACTTTTTTTTTTTTTTTTTTTATACCACATGGGCCGACAAACAAGCGGACATTCCACCTGATGGTAAGTGGTCACCGCCGCCTATGGACATTTGCAACACTAGGGGCATCGCCAATGCGTTGTCGACCCTGAGAAGTGAAGTTGTTAAGTCTCATGTGCCTGTAATTTCACCGGCCCCCTTACCTTTCTAACCGAAACACAGTAATACAAGTGCACTACTGCTTCACGGCAGAAATGGGTGAGGTGGTAGTACTTCCCCGGACGAACTCTGCACTAAGAGCTCTACTACTCGAGTACTATCTAACTACTATGATATAGGTTAGGGACATATGTACAATGTACATATATCCCAGTAAAGTTATTTTAAGACACTTCAACATTTCCAAACATATAGTAGATATACAGATAGGATTCCGCAGTTTCTATAAAACCAGTACGTAAATAAACGGGCGGAAGGTGAATCACAAATAAAATTTTCACGAACCGTATTTCACGTTAACTATTGTTGGTAGTGTATGTATTTTTTTAGTTAAAACTAGATGAATTTGGTTGATATTCATTACAATTTTAAAGGTAAATATTCAGTGACTTCTTGTCCCGGGATGGAATTAGGGAATCGTCTACAACCTATTGGAGGCCCTACGCACTTTAGAATAATTACCCTAATCTAATCTATCTCGTACCTTTAAACAAGCAATTCTTGTTTATACAATACATATATATATAATTAGGATCTCGGAAACGGCTCCAACGGTTTTCATGAAATTTAGTATGCAGGTTTTGGGAGCGTTAAATCAATCTAGCTAGGATTCATTTTCAGAAAATGTCGTTTTATCCGTGTTTTTAGGTAATGAAAGCTGCTACTATGTCATTAGAAGGTAAGGTTTTGAAGTTATATCTTTTCTGAGAAATACTGTTAGCCCTGGGAGCCCTTTATTATCGCATCTAATTCGTATGTAGGTATATTTATGACAGTGCTTTAAAAAGAGAATACGGTAGAAGTCACGTTGGTAAAGAAATCCCGAGCAATGCTCGGCCATCCAGGTACTGAGTATAATAGGACAAAGAGCGCGACACACCAATCCAATCTGACGACACGATCTATCGCATGCGTTTTCTGTAACCTCTGGCCGTCCAACCTTACCGTAACTTCAGTTGGTGCTCTGACAGGAACTAAGGGACACTTGCCCAGAACGCCCAATGGAAAAGAAGGGCCTGGATAAATAATGTACCTTTGTGAATGAATGATTTTTTTAAAGGGGTTCCGGAAATTACCCACCACGTATAAACTAACTTACAAAATTCGCTCTATCTCATTAAAATTATTATACCTCTACCCTGCCACGCTTCGCTGTGGCACATTGTGATTGAATGGTTGAGAAATGAGAAACAAAACAAAGACGGTCGCGGATATGTGACTGATGCAAAAATAGATAAAAACAATCCTTGATGCGGATTATATATCATGCTAAAATTTCAGCTCGATCGGTGCAGAACTTTTTGAGTTTTTGAGGCATACACAAACCAATATAACATTTTTATATATATAGATTAATCTTGCTAGAAGTATATATTAGGCCATTTTATGCACAACTATAATCTGTGTTTGTATCTATTTTGTAAATGATATTACTTGTATTATATACTATATATTTAGCATGTTTACATCCAGACCGAACAAATGGACATGGAGATCCTCACAAATGTGTTCTGGGTGGTAATGGACCCATCCCCGCCTGGCGATATTAAATGGATTCAATGCTAAAAGCATTTAAATAAGAAACATTGAATCTAGATTTACATATAATTTTATTGAAGCAATAATGGAGTGGTTGAAGATAGATGCTACTATCAAAATAACTGTCTGTAATAGTACCTACAAACTAAAGGTTTCAATAGTGTAGATAGTGGTCGGTAAATATGTATATAACCGTAAATAAATACATCCACGGCTTATCGCTTACCAAGCAATGATTGTACCATGGAAAACGGAAAAAAATCTTTTTCTTCTTCTTTCTATCCTATTCTATCATTTTCTATTAATTTAATATAGTATATTAATATAACATTGTAATAAATCTGTAGAACCTTTGTGTCTGTACATAGAAAGAATTTAACAAAAAAAAATCGACTTCACAAAAAGAAACTATTCCAAAACAAACTAATACGCACTAAAAAGAAAAAAATTATTGTATTATTAGACTACTTATAAGTCAATCAAATTATTACAATAAAATAATGTAGTTACAATTATTATTATTTTTGGAGTCAGTTTCAGCCAACGTAGGCTTGTAACTACATACATAGGGGAGATGTGCTTGTATCACACGCGCGACTTTACCAGGCGAGAGGCGAGAGCGGGGCCGCGGCGGGAGGGGAGCTGTTAAATGTGTTAAATTATTAAAGTATTCTCGTATCATTATTGCAAGGTATATTGTAGTGATAATTGTAACTACATAATATTATCGCAATAATTTGATTGACTTTTAAGTAGTCTAATAATGCAATTATTTTTTTATTTTTAGTGCATAGTTTGTTTTGGAATAGTTTCTTTTTGTGAAGTCGGTTGTTTTTTTGTTAAATTTTTTGTTTATTTTTTGCTTTTTAGTGAATCTGAAGTGCACAAATTTTTTTTCTGAGTATGGGTAGACCTACTAAACGTGATTACATAAGGTGTATTATGTATGCCTACACATTTAAGGATTTTCCTCAATTTTCTCAGGATTCCATCATCAGGTCTTGTTGTAATGATCATGGGCCATCTGTTAAGTCTACCCTTTTATAAATCGAAATCGGTGGGCGTGATATTGAGTTCCTCGTTCATTTGTCGCACACATACTTAATGCTAATTTTAGACTTATATGGTTTTCTCATGGATGCCAGTGTCAGAACTGGACCAAAAAATGGGACCATTCGGGAAGCACCAGCTTTCAAATACAAAAATAATCATTAAAATCGCAAGTTATGAGGTAACAAACATAAAAAACAAATACAATAGAATTGAGAACCTCCTCCTTTTTTGAAGTCGGTTAAAAACTGATTGCGGTTGATGTAGGGAGTGTGTAGTGTAAGAAGTACCAGATAAAGTTGATGGTATTTTCACAGGTAATTGGAACGTTGCTTTGGGCAAATCAGCAAACGTAAACAAAACCTTCATTTAAAGTTATTATGCGTACGTACAAGTAGCGGTAACAGCTAGCCTTTAATATTCATAAGTGGGAAACATACATCAAAAAGTTGAAAGTGCATATTTTGACAGGACAACGTCGGCTAAACCAGGTAACGTAATACTAACCTCTCTAAGCAAAGTTACTAACAGACGAGCGAATTTTCACTTCGAATAACAGAAATCAGGACAAGCATTCAAAACTTTAGCGGCTGTAATAGACTGATTGAATTTCGGTCTGCCTGCACTGCGAGTCCATTATCGACAACTTGAGCTTAAGCTACACAGCTCTTGGACTACGCTGGCATCAATTCTAGACACTCGTAGTGTCGTAGTAGTAAGCTTGGCTGTTGACTTAAACCGTACGTTTGGTACCTTCGACGAAATTTATAAACAACAACAATATTTTTTGCAGTGCAACAATTCTATGAAAAACTAGCTGTTCCCGGGACTTCGTAACTTTTAATGAAGATATTAGTTTTTACAAGACAAAGGGAGAAGTTAGTTGTTCCATATTTTAGACTAACTAAAGTAAACAAGTCATTTCTTGGTAATTGTGTTCGATTTTATAATAAGATACCGCTTTCAGTAACCAAAATGTCTGATCATAAATTTAAAAATTATATTAGGAAAGTTTTGAAAGAAAAAGCGTATTACAAGGTGGTTCATTATATTGAAGATAAAAATGTATGGAAATAGCTGCTCTCTGCACAGTGCACCTCTAATTTTCTTGTTTAAGTTGTAAGTAATTATTGTCATTTTCTATTTTGTAGTCTTGTTATTTCTTTTTTGTTTTTGAATGTTAGCTTTATTAAGTATTTTGTAATTGTTAAATGTAAAAATATGTAAAATTGATATTATAAAATAGCCAAAAAGTCAGAATAGATAAAAAAGAATTTAATAAAATAAAAAAGAATGTAACCTTGCTGAGTTTCTTGCCGGTTCTTCTCAGTTGAAGGCTGACTTCCGAACCGGTAGTAGCTTCAGTAACTTTAAATTTGACCTTCATAAATGCCTTCTGAGGGCCTAAACTGAATAAATGGTTTTGAATTTTGAATTTTGAATTTTTTGAATAATAAATAAGCTATATGGCTAGCTACATTTCAGTTACCTGTGTGAACTCCATAAAAATCACCTAATATTTAGGATATTAGCAAACAAAGACGAACGTGTTTTCAAAATGACAGATTGACAAAGATTTCAAAAACGGTCTTATTGTACTCTGAAACACTCCATAAATCCGCACTGTGCTATCAAAATCACGTTAAAAATGTATCGCCAAGCTTACATGGACTCTTTGCCACCATTAACCACTTTTTCATCTGCTTCGAGAAAGATGTTTTAAGATCAGTGGAAATAGACAAACAAGTACACCGTCCACCTGATCGTAATTGGTCACCGCCGCCTATTGACATTTGTAAAACAAGGGGCATCCCCAATGCGTTGTCGTCCCTGAGACGTGAAGTTGGTAAGTCCCATGTGCCTGTAATTTCACCGCCCCCTTAATCTTTCTAACCGAAACATAGTTATACAAGTGCACTTATGCTTAATATCGGAAATGGGTATAATGGGAGTACTTCCAAGGACGAC
This sequence comes from Habrosyne pyritoides, assembly GCA_907165245.1. Taxonomy (NCBI): domain Eukaryota; kingdom Metazoa; phylum Arthropoda; class Insecta; order Lepidoptera; family Drepanidae; genus Habrosyne; species Habrosyne pyritoides. The sequence continues at coordinate 758,601 of OU015608.1, forward strand.
CTCAGCACAAAGAGCTCTACCACTCTAATGTTCGAACACAAGAATGAGCTTGAACAGTAGGTGATGGAAACTAATTGCAACGAAACTAAGTATCCGCCTGGGGTAGCTTCCATCGCTCAGAAGTCCGTGATTCACCGCTGCACATTATATAAAAACAGTAATACATCTACATAAAAAAACTATATATCGATAAACCAACGATCAAGTACATCACTAGCCCGTTGTTAAGTGTTAATGACCTGCCATGGTAACGAAGGGACGGAACGATATCTCAGAGACAATCTCGCAGAGATGAGACCCCACCGAGAATGATCTCCCTAATTCAATTATCTGTCTTGACAACTGGATTTTTATGTCGTTACCGAATCACGACAGCCTGTTAGTTTAATAAATACACTTAGTCTCCAGTCGTGGATTCCATTCCCATCCAAGACAAACATATGTGTGTATAAACATGTCTGTTTGTTCTGTAAGTGGGTGTTAATTTCTATTTATAATATGGTATGGTGTTCAGTCATCTGGTTACTATAGTATGAATCCTTAGTTTGGGTTCAAATAGTCGCGATTAAAAAATAATCCTGTTCTATAGTGAATTTCATTTATGTTGATTGAAAAACGGATCCTCCGACCTACGGAGCCGTGGAAATGTACTAAAAACATAGTCTCTAGCCGATTCTTTTTTGTTAATGTTTGTATTTGAAACGGCGGCGGGCGTAGGTACTTATCATTAAGTGCTTTATTTATTTATGCCAGTATTATGAACAGAAAGAATGCGAATTTAGTGAGATTTTATAGTGCAAGGTCCGGTATTAGGAATATATACCCTCATCTGTTACTTATTTGTGATAAGAAATAATTGATAGATGATATTCACATTGACATATTGTAAATAGCCTAGTTAAATTGCACCCGGATAATATTAAATATATTTTTTTTTTAAGAAATTTATTTAATCTACTTCCCTCATCGGTTATTTAAAAATAATGTAAACTAGTAAAAGGAATATACCCAAGAGAATTGAAAACGTAAAGGTTGCCTACTTTCACAACTGCGCAACTATGGGGTTGCCAGGTATAAACAGGTGAGTAAATGTTAATGCAAGCTGTGTCAAATTAAAACCTGAAGATTGTGGCTGGTTTTTAGATGGCTATTTGAAACCCAAATGGTTCGAAGGAGATCCCACACCTGTACAAGTTGAGGATGTACTGACTGTATTGGAGAAACAAGAACTCAATGAAGAAGCAGACGTAGATTTTTATGTGGCCACTTCTGACGAGTCAGAATCAGAAGATATTTTTAACTGAGCTATTATACTGATAGTTTATATTTTTATATTAATAAAAAATCTGTAATTATGTAATTATTCACATATAAATGTTTGTGAAAAAAAATAATATTATTGTTAATATATTAGCCTATTATTTATTGGTAAAAAAACAGTATGTATGCGGACGATAAGCTTCTGTTACATTTTGCATATATTTAAAAATTATTGTAAATATGTACCTTTTGAAAGGTACATTATTTTGGATGAATTTGGAAGTGTATTTAAACTGTACATCAGGAGTGCATCTAAAGAATATTGGGCATTGTTGAGACATTTATTTCATACTAAAAGCATTACCGATACAAACTTTCAACCCCTATTTCACCCCTTTCAAGATTAGCCATGTCCTTCCTCAGTATATAATCAAACTACTTGTCAAATATCATTACGTGAAAGGTAACATACTAACAGATAGAGTAACTTTCGCATTTAAAACATTAATATAGATACAACAAAACATAATATTAAATTATTATATAATTTGTTTTGATAATTAATTGTAACGATTACTATTCATCAAATTCAATCAAAATTTTGGTGTCCTCGTCAATATTGGCACTACAATAAACCCGTCAATTCTTTAGCCATTACCGAAACTTAGGTTGGAACTCCTCACAAACTTTCGGCATAGCATTAAAATTTCCTTCACTGCCAATCCTCAATTCTGGTCGAATGCCAGACGTAGTCTCACTGTAAACTGAACCCTATGCATTCGTAATCGTGGTTTATTTTTAATGTTTCGTTTTTCGAGGGCCAGTAAAGTGATTGCCCGGCTTCAGTCCCTATATTGAGCAGAAGGCTTTGTCGTCGTAATTCATCAATAAGCCATGATTAATGTTTATACACTGGTGCGATAAAAACGATTTGAGAGGGAAGAAAAATTATCACAGCTCCCAACAACACACGGTGTCTCATTATGAGCAATTTGTAGGACCTTATTTAGTACTCGCTGTGCCCGTGTCTTTGTACGCGATGTCTTTAAATTAACATTTCTTTTCTAGAGAATTATTTAATGAAATAAAGCCTAATTGTCCCAACTTCGCTTCAATTTCCTGTGAAAACCGCATACCCGCTCATAATATATTTTACTATTCGACAGATTCAAACATTAAACCGATATACTTAAATCATTTTTTTTCTAATTCAATATAAACTATGGGCGCCTCCAGTTTGGTACCTTTAGTGCAGGTGGCGGATCTACCCCGATCCACCACCCGCAGTCCCCGGCTTACGGCGGCATCCGGGCCGCGAAGGCCAGACACCGCCTGCCGCACCTCCGGCGACGGAGCGGGGCCGAGTTGATATCGTCCTCCCGCTCCCGCTCCGCCGCCTCCTTCTGTGACAGTACAGCGTCACAGAAGGACGAGGCCGCCTTCCACGACTCCTCGCTGCCGACCATGGCATTCAGCAAGGCCGGCAGCGACAAGTCCACCCCGACTGTCGCGGACAAAGCGGCGCGAGGGACCGCCCAAGCTGGGCACTCCTCGCGCGTGTGACGCGCCGTGTCCGCGACTGCCACCGAACAGTGGTGGCACGTCTCCGTATGTTCAACACATCCACACGACGCTTCTACAGTTTCCAATCCAGAGAAAGATATGTATGCAAACAATTAACACTCACTTGGATCAATCAGCCATGATGTTGATCTTCAGTGACAATCAATTACATGACTAGCGGCGTAGCATCAGATTATTTAAAAAAATACCTTAAAAGCCTATCAAATCTGCATTCCAAACATGACACAGTCAGCCGCAAAGCAGCGTTTACCCAGAAAAACTAGGAGCTTCATTTTGCTGGTATTTTTAATTATTACGCCGTCAGGTAGGCCTCTGGCCTGAGTGTCGTCGAGAGCCCCGCTAACAATGCACGCCGCACAATGATCACTCCAAAACAAATGTTTCTGTTCTCCGCATAGCGACGAATGTGCTGGTTATTTGGCGAGGAATTTCGTGTTACGAGAAGGAAATTATCCGATCCGACTCATGACGTTAGGCAACTGAGTAAATTTAGAATTTTAGAACTCACAACCCAGATTTTAACGGTTGAAAACACGTTTCGTGCATAGCTCCCAATTTTACTACCACCAATGAAAAGACTGAGGTAATAATCCTGAAAATCACGTTGTTGACATAAATATTATATGTACAGGTATGATAATATCAAGAACTTTACTTAAAAAAGTTGGACAAAAAGCAAACATCTTTGATGAGAGAAGCTACTAAATTAATATTTACCAACTTACGAAAAATGTAAGGTGAAAAAACCCAAGCTAAAATTGTTCGGTGTGTAAAATATTCATGATAATTTGATTCGGTTAAGGCAATAAGGTAGCGTTGGTGTATGTTTCTATTCCTTGGATAGAATTCAGATTAAATAGTTCTTGTGGTGTGGGTTCCATATTTTTAATTGTTCAAGTGGCCCGATATTACCTTGGCTGACGGTCTGCCTGATAGTAAGTTGTCACAGTTTTGCAACACCAGGAGTACGCTAACGTGAAGTTCTTAAGTTTACCTTTTTTAATAAAAGCATAGAAATAGAAGTGCACTACTGCTTCACGGTAGTAATGGGTATGGTGGTGGGAGTTCCTCAACGCTCTATCTCTTCTAAAATTATGCTTTTGTATAACATATAAATTACATTCACATTTAATTCGAGTAGTAGAGCTCTTAGTGCAGAGTTCGTCCGGGGAAGTACTACTACCTCACCCATTTCTGCCGTGAAGCAGCAGTAGTGCACTTGTATTACTGTGTTTCGGTTAGAAAGGTAAGGGGTCCGGTGAAATTAAAGGCACATGAGACTAATCAACTTCACGCCTCAGGGTCGACAACGCATTGGCGATGCCACTAGTGTTGCAAATGTCCATAGGCGGCGGTGACCACCTACCATCAGGTGGACCGTCGGCCTGTTCGTCGGCCCAAGTGGCATAAAAAAAACAATTAAAAAATCATGGCGATATAAAATTTAAATCGAGATGTCCTGATACATAGTCATTCCTCAAATGAAATCAGTACGTAGTCATAATTAACAGCATAATATTTATACCATATCTCCTAAACCGAAAAACATAGAAACAGGGAAGAAAGATAGAAGCTAACTTATTTAACTTTCTATGGTACCGAACGTAAAGGACTCAACGGAGCCCTACCTTATAGGTCTCTCTATTTATCTCCCGCAGAGTTGTATATTTTTAACTGTGATGCATGCGCAACTCCAATTCGCATTTGGTAAATTTTTTTGTACGTTTAGGAATCTGAAATGTCAATTGTCATTTTGCAGTCATCTAGAGCTAGAGTTAATATTTGACGTTAGTAAACCTTACGGTCACATTTGCATTTACATTTCCCTAGTGGAATTAGAACAGCGCTCTAGTGACACTCATGCAACTATAAATACACAATTTAAATATAGACACACTGCCAAAACTGTACAAAGTTTTAACTTCACCTATACTGGGTTTCGATCCGCATATAAGAGTAACCTTCCGGATTGGAGTTACACTCGTTACGTCATAAATAAATTAGTGTAATAATTGTGAAAAAAATAATGTGTATGTATTTGTTACTTAATAATAATTATATAATAATAATTTATATACTTAACGGATTTGAATTAAATTTGACAACAGCTAGATGTTTTGTATCAACCCATTCGATATGATTTTTATTCCTTGAAACATAAGATCCCTCTGAAAAATAGGTAAAACTGCAGGACGAAAGCTAGTGCCATAAAACAAGTTCAGTCATCAGATACCTTGGGTCCTGGATCGTCGAGCAGGTTTATCATGCCGATAGCATCTCTCCCCGGACGAAACGTGAATTATAGCCCGAATCCATTTTATATTTACCGACTGAATATACTGACGGTACGGAGGTGTTTTTATGATACCCCTGTGGTCGTATGTGGTCGCGTGTTGTCGTGAAATACTTTTATGTTGGCTCTATATTATAGTGCACTTAAATTACTTTTGTTTTTAATTATATTTTTTTGTAAATAGCAATTGTGAAGCTAAGTTTAAATATTGAAGTGTGAGTTAGAAGGTGTTGTTGAAATTGAAACTGTTAGTGAGTAGATTTAGGAGAAATATTGCACTGACCAATTGTCCCTAAACTTTGTAAATGCTGTATTAACATTTATAAGTGACTTTGATTTTAAATAGTGAATATATTATTACACCAAATAAACTTTCGAGTAGTAGAGCTCTTAGTGCAGAGTTCGACAACGCATTGGCGATGCTCCTAGTGTTGCAAATGTCCATAGGCGGCGGTGACCACTTACCACTAGGTGGACCGTCTGCTTGTTTGTCGGCCCAAGTGGCATAAAAAAAAATAAAAATAAATAAACGATTTATTTATATGAACAAATTTTGAAAAGAGAGTATCTGAATTTCGTGTTTGTATGTAGGCGGAGGGTAAATTCGGGAACCACGGCAATTATTTGAATAGTTCATTCAGCATTTAAAAGGTACAATTTTCTGGATGGATTATAATCCCAAAATACATTACATAGAAATCTAAACGATATAAATTAATACTAGCATAATAACCCAAAAAAACCCTAGCTTGTAATTTAGAATGCATTACCTAATTGCACAGGTACGGAGTAATTGATTACTTATATATTTTGTTTTAAAAGAATGTGCCCCGAATTAAATTCTCAAAAGATTTCGCTCCAACACATATTGTAATAAAGCTTATGTTTCTCAGGAAGCCAAAACTTTAAATTGTCTGCAGGAAACATATGTAGATTTGTTCATATGAATGTTCAGTGACATTACCGCAAAGACAGAACACACATTTAAAAATTAATAGTTAAATATCTTACGCCCATCATCCCCGAAGAGATCTGAGCAGAGGTCTGAGTATTGAAACAAATATGGCACCATGATTCAGGGCACATTACCAATCCCGAGTTACAGATAAACATTATTGACAAAGAAACGTCAACTTTACTTTACCGAGCTTTCTACCGTTCAACCGACTGAAACATAAAAAAAACTAAATTACATCTACAGAAAATGACGAGCACAACCCGGCTGGCCACGGTCATCACCGTGCTGTCCCTGGCGGCTGCGTCCAGCGGCATCAAGTGCTGGAAGTGCGGCCAGTATAGCGACGGCGTCGGCTCTATAACCCCGTGCAACAATCGCAGCGCCACCCGCCTTGAGGACTGCCCCAATGAAGCTAAATACTGCATCGTGAGTATCCCCCACTACAATACTAAAGCTACATCATTGTTTAAAAGCAAACAGAAAGAGTAAATAAAATATAGCCGAGTTCGGGTATATGAAGTTGGTCTCAGAGTAAAGTTTGTTAAAATTCATGTGAACCCTCGCGCTTGCTAGTTTTGAACTCATTGTGTGGTAGCGACGAAAACTACCTCCCTAACTTATTTCTGTAGTGTCGTAAGAGGCTTAAGTGTACTGATGACCACGTGCACTTTACTTACACCGATAAGAAAACAAAAGCATTCCGAAAGAGGATTTGGCATGAGGATAAATTAAGTGACTCTAAAACGGCTGGACTGATTTTGATACAGCTTTCAGACATCCAAATCGTAGCCCTTTCCTCCCCTATTGGCTTATGTAATATAAAATTAAAGTATTATTATTCATATAGGCCTTTACAAGCTCTTATGAATAGTCTGACTCTTATATCTATTTGGAATGTTCAAAATACAACTTTCTGATCTTAATTTTTTTATGCCACGACCCCGACCATATAGATGGTCCACGTGATGGTAAATGTTCAGCGCCACCAATGGACATTTGCAACACCAAGGGCATTGCCAATGCATTCTCGACCCTGAAGTAAAGTTATTAAGTCTCACTGCCTGTAATTTCACCGGCCCCTTACATAACAGAAACACAGATATACAAGTGTACTACATCTTCACGACGGAAATGGATAAAGTCTCTGCAAAAGGAGTTCTAAAAATTTATATATTTAATTTTATTTGCAATGAAGAGCAGGCAATTAACTCACCAATTACTCTTTACAAACTATGCATATGAGACTATTCTGATTATTCGAATCTTGTACCAATAGCCAACATCAATAAATTTGCAATCCATGAAGTAATAAAAGTGCATATAAACCACTATAAATGCCAGCAGTCACCACTACAGGGTAATTAATTACTCTCAGTTGACCACGATGCGCTGTTCTTGATACTAAATGTAAAATACTGCACCGTTTCACCCATTTAGCGAGTATGTTATAGAAAAGGATTTAGCTCCAACATTTAAAGCTAAGAAATAAAATAAAACCATCAGAAAGCTACCTATCTCATTCTTTTGTGGGCTAAATCCTAAAGATAGATGTTTTTCTCATTTTTGTGTCACTTTTCCGTTTTATCGAATTTCAAATCATAACGGGGCAGCAGGAGTTTTCATTAATAAAAGGATGGCGATGCCCCCTCCGGACGAAGTGTGTAGTAGACAGTGGAGTTCTCATCTGTGATATCAAAAGCTCTGAATAATTCTACGTGTGAATTGTAGCTGTCTTCGTGTTAATCACTACATAGAATAAAGCTAAGTCGCTTTCTCTGTCGCTATATCCCTATGTATGCTTAAATCTTTAAAACTACGCAACGGATTTTTATGCGGTTTTTTTTAATAGATAGAGTGATTAAAGGGGAAGGTTTATATGTATTAGTATGTACATTGCACCTGAGCGAAGCCGGGTCGGGTCGCTAGTATCATATAAAATGTTTTAGTTTGTCGTTGTTTTATTAGATATTATTCAGATGATTTCTATGTTTACTACCGGCTCTTCTCAGTAAAAATACAAACTTCTGAACCATATTAGATTCAGACTATTCGTTAGTGCTTGTAAAGGAAAGGAAATCAATATGATATATGATTTAGAAAAACCAAACCACCTATCAATTATCTGCTTTCCATAGTACAAAGATTGCTTCGTTTGGGATCAAATGGCCATATATAAAGAATATCCCAGGATACTTATTATTTGGTTAATATATGTATATCTTGGGTCTTATCAATTTTAATAAAATAACGTAATTGTGCAAAATTTTGTCGTGTTTCGTAACGACTGTTCGTGTAGTGAAAATAAATGTTGCTAGGGTATAAAATAATATATAATATGTATTTTAGTTATCCCCTAGGCCTGGGTGATACTCTCTCTCTCGGTAATAAAATATGCAACTTTGTGAGAAATCCGCTGTCCATAGCTTTGTTGTGCAAAGTCCAAGCGGTTTTTTTTACATTATGCAGCACCAAAGAAACAACGCATAGTGACAGCGCGAATTCATCGTCTAGCCAGTGGCAGAATTACGCTGTAATAAAACAATTTTCCCCTTTTCATATCCTTCTTCAATAGGTAAATATCCTAAAGATATAAAATAATGTCTCCCAGGTGTCACCCGGCCATATTTTACGTTGTAGCATTTCGACGGGTACAAATACCTTGAGTTATAACGGGGTAGACCTGGGCGGACAGGGAAAACAGACATGTGACAGATTAACCCTTTGATCTATTAGTTTGTGTAAGGAAATTGATAAGTGATACTAAAGGATTGTCGTGTAGTGAAGCGTTCACCATGTTTGTAAATACTTATTTGTTAAAATCTAATATATAAAATTGTCGTGTCGCGGTGTTTGTTACAAAAATCCTCCGAAACGGCTAAACCGATTTATATGAAATTTTTTTGTGCATATCGGGTAGGTCTGGGAATCGGCCAAAATTTATTTTTCATACCACTAAATGATAAGGGTATATAATATATAAATAGATTCTATATATAAATACTCTATATATAATAGAATAAATAGATATATAAATACATATAATTAAATATATAGATAACCACTAACCCACCAGTGACCCACCCATAAAATTTTTTTTTATTATTTTGACAATTTTTTTTAGTTTTATTTTATTATGATTTAACATTAAAAAATACACACAACTTCAAATTTTCACCCTTCTGCGATCAACCCCTGTTTTTTAATAATCGATTTTTATATTATTCTATTCTATCCACAGATCCGCAATTGGGTTGCAAGACGGCAATCGAATATAATAGTTGATTTACCATACATTTTCAAGTAAAGTTTATAATTAAGTAAATATGGCAAAACAACGATTGCCGGGTCAGCTAGTAATGACTACATAGTATAAAACAAAGTCGCTTTCTCTGTCCCTATATCCCTATGTATGATTTAATCTTTAGAACTACGCAACGGATTTTGATGCGGTTTTTAATAGAGTAGAGTGATTGAAGAGGAAGGTTTATATGTATTAGTATCTACATTGCACCTGAGCGAAGCCGGGGCGGGTCGCTAGTATAATATAATATGAGATTTCATCTTTACAAATGATGTGAAATGTAAAATTAATAGCTTTTTTTGTGTTATCGATACCTTCATACATATATTCTGAGAGTCTTGCTGGGTTCTCTCAGTTGAAGGGAATAATTTCCGTAGACCAGTACCTATCTACTTACATAAATGCACTTCTAGGGCCTCATCTAAATAAACTTTGAATTTTTAATGTTATATTGAGATTTTCTTTTAATTTTACTTGGATTTAAAAGGTAAAACGAAAATCAGTACTAAATACACAGATTGTTTATATCCAAAAAAATGAGTACGTGTAACCTTCACCTACGCGCGGTTGAAGTAAAACTCCATTGACCTTTATATTACCAAAAAGGATAATCATACAATTAATATCTCAATCTATGTATAATATATAAAAATGAATCCCAATTTTCCCTTGGTCACGGCATCACGCGTGAACGGCTGGACCGATTTCGCTAATTATTTTTTTGCTGTGTTTGTTATTGTCAGGAGAAGGTTCTAATGAATGAAAATATTAAGAAAGTTGAGCAGAAAATTAGAAAATTAAAGAAAACATAACAACCATATTAACTTTACTAATGTAACCTTACCGCTTTTGACAATATAAACTCATTAATGTAACCTTATGGTGTTTGACGTAAATGTCAGTCGTTTGACAATATCGTTTAAAACAGAGCCATGGGTCGGAATTATATTGATAAAATAATTAATTTATAATTTCTTATTAAACATTTCACAGTCGATTCAATCGGAAGATTCGAATTCAATATTCATTGTTAAGACAGGACAACGTCTGTCGGGTCAGCTAGTATCTAACAAGTATATCGTATTTAAGTTTAAAGTAGTATTTATTGATAAAACATGTTATAATGGGTGTTATCGAAAGCTATATTTAGGTACATAGAGTGTTACTAAGTCAATTCAAAGATCATATTTTTTAAATGAAAGTAAAGGTTTATTTTAACTTAACTGAAACATATAAACTGTACTTTGCAAATTTGCGAGATTTCCTGAAAAAACCGCATCAATTGTTGACAAAGTCTCATCATCATCATCATCAGCACTGAGCTCGATCTTCAGCTCTTTGCTTCCAACCGCAGCCAGCCAGCTTGCGTATATCATCGCTCCATCTAGCTGGAGGGCGCCCTACATTACGTTTACCGAGCCGTGGTCTCCACTCTAGAACACGTCTACCCCAACGGTTATCGGTTCTGCGGCAGATGTGACCAGCCCACTGCCACATCAGCTTGCTAATCTTTTGAGCTATTTCGATAACTTTCGTTCTCTGTCGGATGACTTCATTTCGAATTCGATCCTTCAGAGAGACTCCGAGCATAGCTCTCTCCATAGCTCGCTGAGCGACTTTGAGTTGGTGAACCAGTCGCACCGTCAGTGTCCACGTCTCGGCTCCGTAAGTCATAACAGGTACAAAGGTACAAGGACAAAGTCTCAACAAAGTGTAAAGTTATAATGTTTTCAGCCAGCTGCACGTTATTCATGTAAATACTGCATTACTATAGAGCAGTTGTATATCCGCAGTGTTACCAATACATGTGGATTAGATACTTATGTTGAGAATGCCTACTATAGCCATTAGAGTATTCGATGAGAAAAAACGGACGTTAGAAGAAAAATAATGTGTTCTATCTCATTCCCTCGCCAACTTTACCCTATACATTTATGTGTTTGTTTCTTTATCGTGACGCATTTTCGCTTTATCGAGTTTCATATCACAACAAATTCTAAAAATGTTTTACTTCAATAAAACCATTGTTACAAATCTCGGATTAACATATAATTTTCCCGTAGTAGATGATGAAAGACCTTAGAAAATATGGTTTCCTTGTGTCCTCATTTAAGTATATAATATACATTTATTGATGAGTCCTCTATCTGATAAAGTCAATTTAGTTATTATTTTGTTAAATAAAGCTTATTAAAAAGAGTCTTGATACAGCGAAAAGGAAGTATGACCTCGTATATTACAGACCAAAATTTGTGTGGTTGCTTACAACAAAATTTTGGTACACACTGTATTAATTAAGTGTAGGCACACATGAAGAATTTTTCAATAAACCTCTTGTTCAAAATGGGAAGCTGCAAAATTAGCATTTTAATTGAACTTTAACACTGGAAAACAATTGGCTTTGCATTTTGCAAGTGATATGGGTAAAGCTATTAACGAATTATTTTTAGCTTGCTTTCTTACCGATTTCACCCACAGTAAAATGTATAAAAAATGGTGTCCTTGGACACCAGACAGGAACGAAGTTCCTTATTATAAATAATATGATAAAGTATCATTTTTGTGATTATTTAAATAAAATATGGCTGCGGTGACCGTTTACCATCAGACGGGCTGTCTTAGTAGTTCATTGACATAATACATGCTTCTTTCAATTCAGTGCGATTCAAAATTTACTTTTAACTTATTCCTTTTCATATAATAATTACTAATTATACTAATTTATAAATGGAACAGAATTTTAAACATGTTGTATGTAGCCTTTAAATAAATTATGAAAAAAACAAACCCAATAATAAACCATATCATTTAAATTTCGAACGTAACAATATGAAAAAAAGTGTCGTTACAACTTTTCGTATGAATTTTTTCCGTCTAGCCCCCTTTCACAACGCGCGATAAGGAACTTCATTCCAATAAGTGTGCGAATTTTCAGTAAGATTGGTTACACGTGAAAACGAAACAGAGAGGCTTTCGAATTTATAATTAGTTCAAATACATCCGGGTTAAATACTCCAGAGTACGATCTATCTATGGGCCATTTGCCATTCAAATCCTTATAGACATTACGGTGTGGTTAAGTAAACATTCAGAAAAACTGTCGCATTATAATATTAGTTGGTTATGAAACAATTTGTCTTACAAATGGATGGAAAAACTTCGTAATCATTTTGTCGCGCTATTTATTATTTTGTTGTCTCGGGTTTCAAAGAATCCATATTTTCCTGGAAAATTCTGAGCTTTTCGTATGACTAGGGTTACCTCTCTATTTACAATACTATTCAAAAATTCAATAACTAAATACGATAGGATAAAGAAGCAATTTTCCGTAGTAGGAATGCAAAAAAATAAAATTAAGCCGGTGTGTATATAGTTATTTTATACCGTAGTAAATTTGGCTTTGAAGTTTTATATGCTCTTCATTACGAGAAAGTATAATATAAAACTAACTATACTACTTATTACATTAAGGCTATATAAAAGCTAAATATACACACGTCGTTGTTGTCAGTTGTTATATACATATAACACAACAGTTTACATAAGCGACTGTTATGTATTATCACCGAAAAGGGCGCTATAAGACCAATTTCCGCCTGATCCAGCTACACCCTACAAGCCTTCATTCCGGTCTTATTGCCATGACACCGTAGTTAAGCCTTATCAGTCAAAGGACGCCGACAGATGAACGTTAAGATATCAGTTGCTTAGTGAGGGCCACAAAGATATTGGAGTTTGAAATGTAAACTTTTTGTGTTAGTTTTATATTTATCATTGTTTCGGATGTAATAGTTTTAATGTTTTTTTAAGTTTCTGTTCTCAACAACTCATTTCATATACTCTATTATCTTATACTCTCTACTCTATATGGCTGCACCTATTTCCGTAATAGGTTGCCTGTGACATTTATACAGAAATTTGTAACTGAACTTTATTCTCCTTTTTATATTCCGTCGCTCTAAAACTCCATTACGTAAAATGGTCTAGAAAAAAGCTCTCATTACCAAACAACTTCAATCTTCGATAAGAAATCCACAGAATTGTGTTAAGGAACAAATCTAACTTTCAACTTTATCTAATTCATGTGCATTCTCTGTAATTAAATGTATAAGTCAAGAAAAAATAACTCTCTTTACCAATAAATAATTATCTACGATAAGAAATCCTTAGATTGATGTTGAGGAAGAATCCAACTTTCCACTTTATTTATAAAACTTACAAGTGCTTTGTATTCGCAAGTCACTTTGTTTGGAGCGGGACAGCCTCATCTTGTTTTTTGTCCTCCCCTTTGCTAATGGGGAGAAGTTTGCAACTGTTTCCTTAAGTCCTTAATTTTCTTTCGATCAAACTTGTTGTGTTTTCTTATAAGTAAAAAAAAATCCGGGCCGGTATGTTATGCATTATTCTCAGTGTAAGATTCCGTAGATAATACGATATACTCCACACCTGGGGCTCGATTCTGTAAATAAAATGACAATAACTCGAGGATGTTTCGTCGCGGCCTGTATGCTCTATCTCTGTCTAATACTACTAATCATGTGAGAGGGAAGCTCTCCGAGGCCTCCGTGAAGCGGCTCGTCGACGTAGTTTGTATTAGCTGAACATGGGGGCTGAACAATTATTATTTGAGAATATTGAATTGAATAGTTACTTTGACAGGCCAGTTGGCTTGGTGGTTAGCGACTCTGACTGCCAAACCGAAGGTCGCGGGTTCGATTCCCACCCAGGACAAACATTTGTGTGCATGAACATGTCTGTTTGTTCTGTGTCTGAGTCAATATCTATATAAGTATATATTTACAAAAAAAAGTAGTATATGTAGTATATCAGTTGTCTGGTTTCCATAGTACAAGCTCTGCTTAGTTTGGGATCAGATGGCCGTGTGTAAAGAATGTCCCTGGATATTTATTTATTATTTATTTATATTTATAAATAATATATATTATAAGCTGTTTTCGAGAGTCATCACAAATCGTCTCGCGCGTAGACTCGACGAGTTTCAGCCTCCAGAGCAGGCTGGGTTTCGAGGAGGATACGGCACCATAGACCACATTCACACAGTGCGGCAGGTTATACAGAAGACCGAAGAGTATAACCAGCTCCTGTGCCTTGCGTTTGTGGACTATGAGAAAGCCTTTGACTCCGTTGAAACCTGGTCTGTTCTGGAGTCTTTGCAACGGTGCCAAGCTGATTGGCGATACGTCCAAGTGCTGAGAGGACTGTATGACACCGCGACTATGACCGTCCAAGTACAAAATCAGCAGACTGAACATATCCCCTTACATAGAGGAGTGAGACAAGGGGACGTTATTTCCCCCAAATTGTTCACTAACACTCTGGAGGATATGTTCAAGTCCCTAAATTGGAAAGGACGGGGCATAAATATTAACGGCGAGTACCTCTCACACCTTAGATTTGCGGATGATATCGTCATCATGGCTGAAACCGTGCAAGATCTCCAATTCATGCTGACTACCCTGGCTGATTCTTCTGCACGCATCGGTCTCCGGATGAACTTGGATAAAACCAAGATCATGTTCAACGAGCATGTTATTCCGGAACCGGTTGCCCTTGACGGGGTTCCTCTCGAAGTTATTCACGAATACGTCTACCTCGGGCAAATCTTGCAATTGGGTAGACACAACTTCGAGAAGGAAGCTCGCAGAAGAGTACAGCTAGGGTGGGCAGCATTTGGAAAACTTCGTCGAGTCTTTTCATCGCCCATACCCCAATGTCTAAAGACGAAAGTCTTTAACGAGTGCGTCCTACCTGTTATGACTTACGGAGCCGAGACGTGGACACTGACGGTGCGACTGGTTCACCAACTCAAAGTCGCTCAGCGAGCTATGGAGAGAGCTATGCTCGGAGTCTCTCTGAAGGATCGAATTCGAAATGAAGTCATCCGTCAGAGAACCAAAGTTATCGACATAGCTCAACGGATTAGCAAGCTGAAGTGGCAGTGGGCTGGTCACATCTGTCGCAGAACCGATAACCGTTGGGGTAGACGTGTTCTAGAGTGGAGACCACGGCTCGGTAAACGTAGTGTAGGGCGCCCTCCAGCTAGATGGAGCGATGATATACGCAAGCTGGCTGGCAGCGGTTGGAAACAAAGAGCTGAAGATCGAGCTCAGTGGCGTGCCATAGGTGAGGCCTATGTCCAGCAGTGGACGGAGATAGGCTGATGATGATGATTTATTTATTATTTACTTAAACTGTCCTATACCTATACCATTTTACTAAAGGTTAAAAAAAACATAAGGTTTCCAGAACATGCCAACAATGTATATAAGCACTTGATCAATAAAATGCTGGAAGCAAAGCTCAAAATATCTTTATAAATGCAAGCAAAAAATTAATTAAACATGTGTGTTTGGGGTTTGATATCCTATAATGTTACTAAGCATTGGAAAAAGTTAATTCATCACTACATAGTATAAAACAAAGTCGCTTTATCTGTCCCTATATCCCTATGTATGCTTAAATCTTTAAAACTACGCAACGGATTTTGATGCGGTTTTTTTTAATAGATAGAGTGATTGAAGAGGAAGGTTTTTATGTATAATACATGTGACATCCCACGGGAACGCGGGTAAAACCGCGGGGGATAGCTAGTTTAGAATAAATGCAAAGAATTTACATCTTGTATTCTATTAATTTCTACGTTCGTTACATAAGCAAACACCAGCAACATGTCATAGCCCTAAAACACAAAAAACGAAACAAATAATGCCCCAAAACTGTTTCTCTATGAAAACAACGTTTCGAAGGCTTACAGTAATCCTGTTTTCTGCTTCCGCGGGTCCAATGACGGGACAAACACGGTTAATAGCGAGCTAAAATCACATTCGATGGGGAAAATTGACCAATAAATGAAAAATTTTTGGTGTTTTTATGTAGCTTTTTTGTAGTCTTTGAGTTTACTTTATGTAGAATATTAATTCAGGTAGAACAGTAACAATATAACCATACTATGTATTAAAACACATACATTAAAGTTACCTTCATGACGCAATTTTCATCATCATCCAAGATCTTTGCAGAAATAATTAAAGACATGGTTTTGCACGTAATTTTAATTGACGGAGTGAATGAGATCATCCTAAATAAATATTTAAAATGAAATTTGTCTTCAAAATTAAATATAAATAATGAAGCTCAAAGAAAACAGAATTTTCTAAGCCCGCAGGCATTGAAACATGAAACCGAATGTTTCCTTTGCGAAAAAACTCTATCAACAAGAAATGTAGTCTATTTATCGAGTCCTTTTTCGCTTAATGGAGTTTTGGGCGAGAGGAAACACTGTATGGCATACTTATTACAATTCGAAATCTTATGAACATGTCGCAACCTTATTCAGTGTGGCTAGTGTAACCAAAATGGATGGCAATGTACGCCTTCTAGCATGACACTCATGTCATGCCAGAAATTGCAGACTATTCACGTAACTTTCCGAGTAATTCATGCTTAATTAAAAATATCTCAGCGTTCGTTATCTTCGGGGAGGTTAGCTCACATCTCATTGGTATTGTGATTCTCTACTTTACATGTGGACTGACCATATTGTGAAGGTTATATTCCTAAGGATAGCCATGAGCCCAAGGTCTGCTAACCAACGACTAGCCTACGAAGATGAATAAACAGAATATTGTTGCAATGGGTATAGGATCCATCAGCACCAGGCGTACACCTTGTCTAAGCTAAAAATAATGTGATTTAAAGCTACAGGTATCAAAATTCAAAACCATTTATTCAGTTTAGGCCCTCGGAAGGCATTTATGAAGGTCAAATTTAAAGTTACTGATGTTACTACCAACACTTGTACTTACTATAAGTCCAAGTCCGAGGAAGTACTTCCACCATACCTATTTCCACAGTGAAGCAGTAGTGCACTTGTATTACTGTGTTTCAGTTAGAAAGGCAAGGGGACCGGTGAAATTACAGGCACATGGGACTTAACAACTTCTCGTCTTCACAAAGCAAATGTCCGTAGGCGATGGTAACT
Organism: Habrosyne pyritoides; assembly: GCA_907165245.1. Lineage (NCBI taxonomy): Eukaryota > Metazoa > Arthropoda > Insecta > Lepidoptera > Drepanidae > Habrosyne > Habrosyne pyritoides. The sequence goes on from OU015608.1 coordinate 775,999, forward strand.
TATCATTAGGTGAAACGTCTGTCAGATTGTCGGTCTATTTGAGAAAATAAAAGGCGTAGAATAGTAATTGATTGATGACTATACTATATTCAAGATCTGATCTTAAAACTGTAGATCGTTTAAATTAGAATAATTCTCATTGGTAATATAACTAACACAGTACATATAAAATACAAACAGGTGCACCTCGTGGGAGCTGGTTTGTTTGAGTTTGTTTTTAATATTGATTTATTTTCTACTTTGTATAGGCTTTCACTGCAATGGTAAGAGATAATGTGGCCAAAAGTGGTAAGCACACAAAGAGTCTAGAAGGGATCTGTCACATAAATACAATATTTTATGCCGCCTTTGCCCGCAAATATTGTCAGTGAGAAAATTTTATCTAAAAGTCTAAGTTAGTTTCCAAAAAAGAAATTGCTGCCTCGTCACAGTAAAATCAACCTTCCAAACAAACAGTAGACTATAATATAGATAAGTGCTTGTAAGGCTCTATTTGAATAAAACTATTTTCTTTTCCATTTTTCTTGAAGCGTCTCAAGACCGTAATGGCAATCCATGATAAATCGATGGACTTTCCGAGCTACTAATAGACATCATCCATTTTGATACTAACGCTTCATTTAAAAGCTGATATTACTATTTGTATTACTAAATGATACTATTGATTTTTTCCGAACCGTTCAACACTTTGTTGGGCGACAGTACAACAACTCTACAAAGATTAATTGAAATCGATAGAATTTTAGGTACACATCGAAGATAAACGAACAGACGTACAAACAAACATATTTTTGAATACATTATTTGGTGTTCCCTTTTTTTTCAATGCGTCTGAGTACTATAACACCCCAAAGCTTCATCGTAAGCGGACGAAATTAATAGGAAACGAGCGAATAAAAGGCGAACATTTATATTAAGATAATATGTAAGAGCGGTATTCAATAACATCTCTCCTATTCTAAACTTAAGTAGAGAAAACCAAAGTACGCGTGAAACAACAATCTCGCACTTTAATAAAGCTTTTATATCAAAGCCTTACAAAATATGCCAGTGTGTTCGAGGCTTAAAGCTCGGTTTCCCGCACTTCATGCTACAGTGGAAAGCACTATCCGGCTTAGCTCAGATAGTTGAGTTAGTTGGCTTATCTTTCAGGCTATGTAGAGAAATAATTGTTATAAACTTTAATACCGACGCAGACGCGGATGCTGAATATAAATATAAAAAATAATTTTATTTCTGTTCTAATAATGAGCATTCATTATTAAAAGCTTGTGCTTTTATATAAAAGAGTAAAACAATGATTAATTAATAGAACGCTTTAATAAATGCAATTAATCTATAATATGGTTATGATAGACTCCACAGAAACAGCAACAAGTTTTCAAAATTGTAACACTATAATTACTTACTTAAAACATTAATAAATCAGCAAAATTTTAATCTAAATCATAATTGTTTAAATAAAGAGCGGAAAGTTTAAATAGACATTTAGTTTTTACATATAATTCAATGAAGTAATTAAAATAATGAATATAATAATAATAACAAAAGCGAACCCAACACCAAATTAATGAAGCAGAGATTCAGAACGCCGTCGCCTGCAGAATGTTGTCGCCCGTCGGCCACTTCGCTTCTGTGTCTCGGAATGGTCGACACGCCTTTATATAGTGACCGCAGGGAAGAGGGGGCGCTGCACGTGCAGTGCTGGTTATGACAAGTTGGCGTGGCGTGATGTTTTAATGACGCGCCGATACGGCCATACTGATGAATGGCGCGTCCCCTGCGCCTACCTCATTTTTTATCTGATGAGAGCAAAATATGTTCATTAGGATTTACATTAATAGATATATTGTAAGTACCATTAAGCAGGCACTGATCATTCACATCACAATACACAATATTCACGTCACAATATTCATGTCTCATAGCCTCAGCGCTAATTTTGACAAAAGGCTTCAAGACCTCAACGTCTTTTTTTTAGCCGTCTCGACACAATTGAAGGATATAGATTCTCGAAAAGTAACGCATGATGTCTCATAGCCTCAACGCTAATTTTGACAAAAGGCTTCAAGACCTCAACGTCTATTTTAGCCGTCTCGACCACATGACACAAACGTATTACCACCATTAATCGATCTGCACGTTATTATGAATGTCACTTATAGAGCGACCATAATTTGTCTCACTTTGTCTCTCAGGGTTCTTGTTTATATTATCATCCAGGTTTAGATTCATTGCCGATATGGCTATATTGCTATGGACACCAAATTGTGGTGTAGCTCTAAGATTCTCATGACAAACCTTCCTTGATCGTCCCCGGCCATTGATTCTGCGCACTTCATAGCGATCTTGAGGTAAAACCTTTTTGATTTCAAATGGCCCGGAATATTTTTGTCCCAATTTTGTATTTTGTCGTGAAGGTTCACTTACGAGTACGAATTCTCCTTTGTTGAATCGTGTAATTTTTGCTTTGCCTTTGTCAAATCGTTCTTTATTTTTTAGTCCAGCTTTGATTATCCTGTCTTGAACCGCCAATCGCATGGATTCTGGATCAACTCTGTCATTTATGTCATCAATCAGTGAAATTAATTCTGGTGGAACAGATCCTTTTTTACCTGTGAGTAGTTCGATTGGTGTTTTACCAGTGGTTCTAGAAAAAGTACAGTTAATTGCCAATTGTAGTGCATTAATCGATTTTGCCCAATGAGTTTTCTGCATATTTTTTATTACCGTTAGTCCACTTTTTAAAATTCTCATTACCCTCTCAACTTGTCCGTTTGCTCTACTTGTATAACCTGCACATTTGTGTAATTTTATACCAAATTTCTCACAATATGATTTGTAATGAGAAACGAATGCGCCATCACCATCAACTATTATTCTCTTAGGTGCTCCAAATAAATAGACGATTTCTTGCAAATGTCTAAGCGCACTTTCTTGATTTTTGCTTTTAGCATGCTTTAATATAACAAATTTTGTGTATGCATCAATGGCAACGAACACATACTCCTTTTGCGTCGCCGTACCGCTTAACTTGCCCGATATGTCAATATGCAGCGTGTGAAAAGGCTCTGGAATTTTATCGATAGGATGAAGCTGACTTTGAATTGCTCCTGATGGTCCTTTCATTGTTTTACAGACGACGCAGTGCTCGACAAAGTATCTGATAACAGAAGACATTTTAGGAAACCAGAAATGTTCTTTGATCTTAGCAAGAGTTTTCTCCCAACCCATGTGCTTTAAAGATTCATGATAACTATTAATCAGGCTCCACTGATATGATTGTGGCACAATTTTTAAAAATTGTGTCTTTCCATTAACGTCAGTTTTATAACATAATACATTATCTCTGAGGGCGTATTGCTGATTTTGTTCTTGATCATTTTTACAATTTTTGATAATCTTACTCAATTCTGCATCACGATATTGTTCCATTGTTAGCCAGTTGTCATGATTAGTTATACTCAATACTAGTTTGGTTGGATTCCTGCTGAAGAAATCAGCATGTTTCAAGCGTTCACCCTTTCGATATTCTACCTCAAAGTCAAAGTTTTGTAGGTATGCCCACCATCTGTGGATTCTAGGTAATAGTTCTTGTTTGTATCGTGAAGCTTTAACTGCATTACAATCAGTAGCAATCGTGAACTTTCGACCGTAAAGGTAGTGGCGAAAATGTTTCACTGCTCTTACAATTGCTAAGGTCTCCAATTCATACGAGTGGTAATTTGATTCAGCCTTTGTGGTACGCATACTAAAATATCCAATTACGTGTTGTCGTCCTTCCTTGATTTGTATTAATACTGCGCCGAGACCAAGGGAGCTTGCATCAGTGTGAAGTTCAATCTGTAACCCTTCTTGAAATATAGTTAGTAATGGTGAAGATGTCAGAAAATTTATTATTTCGTATCTTACTGCCTCGTGTTTCTCAGTCCATTTCCATTTTACTCCAATTTTTGTTAATTCATAAAGGGAAGCCATTTTAGTCGAAAAGTTTGGGATGAATCGTCGGAAGTATCCAGCTAATCCATTGAATTGACGTAGTTGTTTAATATTTTGGGGAGGGGCAGTTTTAGAAAGGGCCTCTATTTTTGTAGGACTTGGCCTTATCTTGCCTTCGCTGACCACATATCCAAGATACTCAATCGAGGTTTTCATGAATGAACACTTTTTCATGTTAAAGGAAAAACCTGCTAAGGTTAAGGCTTCGATTATCTGCTTCAGTTTCTTCATACCTTCTTCAAATGTTTTGCTGGGGATCAATACGTCATCTATGTAAACAAGAGCTGCTGTACCACGAAGATTTCCAAGTGCTGCGTTAATTGCTCTTTGAAAAACAGACGGAGCATTAGTAAGACCAAACGGCATTGTTAAATATTCATACTGGCCATCAGGGGTTATGAATGCAGTTTTCTCAATCGATTCTAAACTAATTGGGATCTGGTGGAATCCTGATGCCATGTCCAAACAAGTAAAGTACTGCGCTTCAGACAATTCATCCAACTGATCTCCAATAAGTGGCAGAGGGTAATGATCCCTAATGGTGTTGGAGTTCAACTCTCGATAATCCACGCATAATCTATCTTCTCCATTTTTCTTCTTCACCAATATAACAGGACTCGCGAATGGTGAGCTACTTTCTCTAATAATATTCTTCTGTAACAAGTCGTTAGTTATTTGCTGTACTTTCTCTCGTTCAATAGGCGCTAATCGGTAGGGTCGTCGTTGCACAATTTTATCCGGGTTTTTTAATCTTATAGTTAATTCGCCAGTGGTAATCCTAGAATTAGAAATACCTTCTACGAAAAACTCACTGTACTGGTTTATTAGTTCACTTAATTTCTCTAAGTTCTTAGTATCTGTAATGTCAGTATTGATGTTTGTAGTGCGCATGAGACAGACACTTTTCGTTTGTATCTCTTTGTTGCTGCGGGTGATAACGGTTCTGTTCTCTGCTAGATGGACTTCAATGCCAGGGGTTCTTAATAAATCTCTTCCAATAATTATTTTTGTAGGTATCTCATGGTCGAGTACAACATGTAAGAGAATTTCAATGTAAATGTTTTGTATATTGCATGTGGTTAGGATTTGACTTACTGATATGGTAGGAACGGGCCCAATACCCTTCAAATGTGTCATTATGTCCTTGCGTTCACCAGCAATCATTGATGCAGTAGATTGTTTTATTAGTGAGCAATCGGCACCACTATCAAACATGCTATCTATGGTTAGATCTCCAATTTTAATGGTAATCAGATTATTCTCCAGCTTACCTTTTTCGCACAAATTAACCGATTTCTCTGAAGCCATTCGCTTGAAGCAAGTCTCATACGTATGACCAGAGATGGAGCAGAATGTGCATTCCTCCTTTCTATCTTTTATTTCTCCAGACATAGCAACAGCGTTCCGACTGCAATAACGAGCTCGATGACCAATCTTCCCACATACGAAACAAGTAATGCCTTGATCAGACCTTGAATTTCCATTTTCAGTCCTTGGTCTTTTTAATTGCACATTTTCCCGTGTTGGATGTGGATACTTTCGTTTGTGTCCACTCATAGTTTTTGCAATAGCGATCAACTCCGGGACAGTCTGTGACTTACTATTTAATAGCTCTGTTCTAAGTCTATCATCAGTAATGCTTCCAATTACAAATTCAACTGCATCTTGCTCTGTAGGATTCGGTTTAACTATTCTTTTGAACATTCTCCATACTTTAGAAATATATTCTTGAATGTTAGGAGCGGCGTCTATGGAGTAATTACGGAATTTCAAGATTTCATTAAAATACCTACTCTCTGGTTCAAATGTTTGCAGCATATCATTTTTCATTTCCTCCCAGGTGGTGGTTCTCAGTAAACACTCATCGGCCCACATTTTGGCACGTCCTTGCAAGGCGCCCGCGGCTTTCAGTCGTACTTCGTGATCTTGAAGATTATACTCGCTTTGTGTTTTTGAGATAAGTTCCACCCATTCTCTGACATCCATTCCATTATCAGGGTTATAAGAAGGAAAATATACATCTGAAATACGTATCTTGGGTGCTTCCGAAGGATTAACCAGTTTAACAAGATCACTGATTGTTGTGCGATTCTTACTTGACATCTTTACAAGCAATTCAGTCATGGTATCTCTCAAAGTATTAATCCAGAGGCTAAGATTCGGTGGGTGCGAGGAAGATGGTCCCTCGTCGTTTCTTGAGTTATTATTTTCCATGGCGTGGCTTTTAAGATCCCACTTCTGATAAAAGAGTAAAACAATGATTAATTAATAGAACGCTTTAATAAATGCAATTAATCTATAATATGGTTATGATAGACTCCACAGAAACAGCAACAAGTTTTCAAAATTGTAACACTATAATTACTTACTTAAAACATTAATAAATCAGCAAAATTTTAATCTAAATCATAATTGTTTAAATAAAGAGCGGAAAGTTTAAATAGACATTTAGTTTTTACATATAATTCAATGAAGTAATTAAAATAATGAATATAATAATAATAACAAAAGCGAACCCAACACCAAATTAATGAAGCAGAGATTCAGAACGCCGTCGCCTGCAGAATGTTGTCGCCCGTCGGCCACTTCGCTTCTGTGTCTCGGAATGGTCGACACGCCTTTATATAGTGACCGCAGGGAAGAGGGGGCGCTGCACGTGCAGTGCTGGTTATGACAAGTTGGCGTGGCGTGATGTTTTAATGACGCGCCGATATATAGGTCATGAAATGAAAAAGTGGGGTTGAAATTATTTAATATTTATGGGTTAGTATGCGATTGTAAAGGCAAGGAGATTCGAACTTATAAAAGATATTATACATTATACTGTATTAGGCGTCCTTTCATAGAAGATATCATTACAGAAATATTGATTATCTTGATTCGGAACATAATATACTTCCTTGTCTCATTCAGTCACAAATTATCTTACTCTCACAGACTTAATTTTTTCAGAAAATCAATTCTAAATCTACTTACGCTATAATGCTTTCTTCACAATGATACCTGCAACAAAAGAAATTAAGTTATAAAATAAGAAACAAAATGAAATCAAACATCATTTCGCCACATCGACATCAGACGCGCCGATAAAGGCAGCCGTTCAATCAAGCGGCAGAGGCACTGTCGGCCTTGACTAGGGTAACCATCCGGCCGTTCGTTTAAGCCTCCCGGCCAGACTTTGTCAAGACCTTTGATTTAGGGGCATTAGCAATAAAAAGGACAAGTATCAACAATGTTCGATTTAATTTTGTTATAAATCATTAATGCTCCAAAATTTTATAGACGGTTTTCGGTCAGGACTTTTTGAATTTCGAAATGGTTACCGTAGCATCTACTCGTTTGGCAACTTATGACGGTTCCATGGATGCCGGCCGGGATGGAGAGCGCTTATTGGCTCATAGTTTGTTCCTGGCAATGACAATAACGAACCAGAGTGGAAATTATTGTTGTTCGATGTTCGGTAACGACAGTTTGAGAGTGGCACTAATAACTGACAATGAGATAGTCTGCTACAATTTATTGTATGTGGTAGCGGCAACGAATACCAACTGATCTCTAGGGTGTCGTAAGTGGTGACTAATGAGTATTCCAATACGTAAGTAAATTCATATTGGCAAATAATTTACTGTCACTGTTGCTTGCTACTCAACTACGGTATATTACAGGAAAGTAAATATCATTTATAATTAACTAGCTGTGCCCCGCGGTTTCACCCGCGTTCCCTTGGACTTATATTCACATTTATAATATTTGGTCGCGGCATTGTTAATGATGATTCAAAGAGAATACAAATTACTTATTATTGATATCTGACAAAATTTATAATTAATAAATTTTCAATCATACTTAACCATAGACAAAATTACGTTTAGCTGTCATTTGAGTTTTGTTATTCCATGTCAGATGCGTTTTCTCTTTGACGTTTCATGTCACGTCACACGGGAACGCGGTCGAAAGGGATAAAAAGTATCGTATGTTCTCCGTCTCCTGGTTCTAAACTACCTTTCCACCAATTTTTAGCCAAATTGGTTCAGCCCTTCTTGAGTTATAAATAGTGTAACTAACACGACTTTCTTTTATATATATAGATAGATGTGGATATTGTTTTTTTTTCTAGGTTTTATTATTACTAATGCTCACCCATTGGTCAAAATTCGATTTTGCTGCGAAAAAAACGCGGAAATTGATAACTATAAATTTCGTCAATAACAAATAAACAAAATGATTCACAAACAGATGAGAAAATGGTACTTTACTATGTCTTAACTTGTCTTTAACTATTTAAATATAGATTATTAATGTAAATAAGAACTGGTCCTTATAATTATCCCAATAAAACACATTTTCTTTTATTTACAATCTCAACACACGTAAATAATATACACGTTGGTAAAATGAGATAACTGAAGAGCACCTAATTTGCCCTCTTATTTATTTCACCCTAGTAGTACACAATAGGGCATCGTAAATAATCTCGGTGTAGTATATAGCAACCTATATATTATGTTATTGTTATTATCTATACCGGTACCTAATACTTAAGTAAAAGGCTATTTGTTGCCTTTGTTGAGGTAACTCACTCACTTACTGCTAAAATCTGTATTAGGCTGGCTGTGATTTTTCTGTGTAAGACTAATAAAATATATTATTACTAGCTGTCCCCCGGGGTTTCACCCGCGTTCCCTGGGGAAGTAACATATTTCTGGTACAAAAAGTATCTTATGTTACTTCTAATACCTCCAAGAATATGTGTACAAAGTTTCATGATGATCGGTATTGCAGTCTTCGCGTGAAAGCGTAACAAACAAACTTACATTCACACTAAACTAAATGTATTAAATTTGCATTACCCAATGTTAAAAAACTAGACTGTAGTTTAATGATAGACAATGAAGCTCTTAGCCTTGTTGAATCAACAGTTTTCTTAGGAATTACTTTAGACTCAAAACTTCAATGGGGGACACAAATATCAGTCAGTCATTAAATAACAGTCAGAGTCGAACCACTAAGCCAACTGGCCTGATTCGACAAGTCATGTGTAATTATAACAATGAAATGGGAAAAAAGTTATTGTCTGTATAAATTTGATTACTTGACATTGTTTTTGGTGATGCTGACAGCTACTTTGATAAAAATAGATTTTTTTGCATTTCGATCAAGTTGCATTGCCCCTGGTCACGACAAGTCGCAAAATAAAAGGGTGTTTGTTTGTTATTGTGCGTGCGAATAGATTTACAATTTAATAAATAACATGACTACAATTTTTTGTTTTTTGGACTGAAATGTGGGGAATAGAACATAATCCCACTTTCAAAATCACGAGTTATCAATACAAGTTTTAGGCAGACCCCAATCGAGGTCCTACCTCGTAAACTTTGCGGTCCCGCAACAATTACTAGGGCACTACTCCAGTCTCATTAATTACTTTAACTATCAACATCAATTAATAATCTGTTCATTGAATCAACAAGCTGGTTCGACTCTTGGGTTGAACAATTTGAATATATTACTTGTAATCGTTAGGGTAATGGAAGCTTTAGGTTTTGGATGTGTGTCAAAGTCGGTGACATTGCGTTTTATAATATTGGGTTCACGTGATTAGTCAAAGTTCAATAAATCAATTACAGGCACATGAGACTTAACAACTTCACGTCTCAGGGTCGACAACGTATTGACGATGCCCCTAGTGTTGCAAATGTCTATAGGCGATGGTGACCACTTACCATCAGGTGCAGGACCGTCCGCTTCTAAAAAATCGGGAGTTTCCTTAGTAAATCTACTTTACACATACATACTTTTGTAGAGTTAGTCCGGGTATAAGCAGTAGTGGAGGTAAAGATCCATATTAAATATGTATTGAGGAAAAAGATACTAGTATATCAGCGTACCTGATGCAAGCTCTGTGTTGGTTGGAATCAGATAGTGTTTAAAGATGATTATGAGGAGCTTAAGATATCTCAGGATTTATTTAATTAACCGACTTCAAAAAAAGGAGGAGGTTCTCAATTCGACTGTGTTTTTTTTTGTATGTTTGTTATGCGATTACTCCGCTACATATCAATTGAATCTTATGGTTTGGTAGGTTTTACTTCAGATGTCCCATACAAATTTTATCAAGCATGGATAAGAACATTTTTTTTAATTTGTCAAAAGTATGGTATACATAGACGACTTATTCCGAGTATCTGGTGGAATCCTACACTAAAAAAGACATAAAAAATAAAACTTTTTAACAAAAATAAAACCGACTTCAAAACTAAAAAGCGGAAGGATTTTTTTTTATTGATACCACACTTTAACACTAATTACATAAAGATAACAAACATAATGTGTGCATAGTGTGTAACCGACTTCAAAACTAAAAAGTGACAAAAAATATTTTATATGTACTTTTGAGTCGGGTGCCGAGTATTTCAAACATCCGACACTTAACACCCGAATCCAAAAATCCTTTTAAAAAGTTTTTAATAAGAACCTTGTAATATTAGAGGGAATGCCATAAAAACAATTATCTTTCACTGACTATCTTTCTATAATTAGTGCTGGTAGGTACCACAAAAATAACATTTTAATCCCAACTACATCAGACAGAAATAAATGTCTGTCCAGTCAAATGACTCGTATATCTCAATTTAGGCCTAGGCTGTAGAAAAAGATTAGCACTAGCATAATTCCTAGGCTCCCAGTGGACCTATGCTAAGCGATATTGGGACTAACATCAAAGGAGGTTAGATTAAGGAGGGAACATAGACTTATTAACCATTAAACTCCTGGGTAGGTATAGTTCTAAATTGTCAATGACATTAATAATGTAAAAAGATCTTATATGTACTTGTACATTACCATTGAAGTTCATTTTCTCGGTAGACAACCATTTTTATTTTATCCGAGGCTTTTTTTTTCTAAATACATACTTATACTCGTATAGATATTGACACGCAGGCACAGAACAAACAGACATGTTCATGCACACAATTGTTTGTCCTGGGTGGGAATCGAACCCGCGACCTTAGGCTTGGCAATCAGAGTAGCTAACAACTAAGCCAACTGGGCTGTGAAATATATATACGATACTTATCTTAAGTTGACAAAGTAATCAAAAACAAATACCCACTTATATGAACTCTGAATGCGCACAAAACCAATGTGAAAATGTATCCTTTATACAAGTTTCTACATAAAGCCACACCAGCCTACTAATTCCAAAAACAAAAGCCGCATTCCCTGTTAAAGAATTACAACAATGCATTTATTTTTGTTTCAGAAATACGTGAGCGAGTTGACAATTGTGCGGGACTGTGTACCCACCTGTCGCGAAAAAGGTACCTATGTAAATCGATGTAAAGTACAGTTTGGTTTGTAGTGGGGCAGTCAGGTCCTGTGCGTGCTCGTACTTAATGTGATAGTATGATATTCTACATTTGGCTACTTTAAAGAAGAAAATCTGCGGCACATTTATGTCTTTCATCGGCTGTACTTAGATGTCAGTTCTACTAGCAACTAGGTCGGCAGGAAATTGGCAGTTCCCTTGGTATTGCAAACCTGGTCTATTGTCTGCTGGTGACATGAGGGTGATAGCCATTCGGCGGGTACTACACACCAGCCAATTATCGTGAATCGTTTTGTCAAGGCTCAAGCTCATTATAGGGTTAGACCTACGCCATGACCTTCGCCATGCCATTCAACGTCACTATCATCGCTTTTAAAAAACGAAAATAGAGACAATCCTAAGTAAAATATAAACATTACTTAAGAAAATTGACCTATCAAGTGACTGTACACTTTAAGAGTTTTGTTATAATCGTACAATTACTCCCTGGTACTTTAGCACAGGGTTTCCTACTTTAAATACCACCTGCGCAAAGTATGAATTTACCTATTGTATTGACTATTTTGTTCTGGTACAATAAATAAAATAAAAAATAAATATCCTGGGACATTCCTTACTCACGGCCATCTGATCCCAAACTAAACACAGCTGGTACAATGGAAACCAGATAACTGATATACTACATATACTAGTTCTTTCAATACATACTTATATAGATATTTACATCCAGACACAGAACAAATTGAAAAACATACATGTTCAATGTTCATGCACACAAATGTTTGTCCTGGATGGGAATCGAACCCACGACCACCAACTGCCCCGTCATATCCAATTATCTTATCTTGAAAAATGTAAAGCTCAATCGCATTCATTCGAACAAATTTGCCAGTTTAAAAAAAAAAATTCTAAATTCAAAACCATTTATTCAGTTTAGGCCCTCAGAAGGCACTTATAAAGGTCAAATTTAAAGTTACTGAAGCTACTACCGGTTCGGAAGTCAGCCTTCAACTGAGAAGAACCGGCAAGAAACTCAGCAAGGTTACATTCTTTTTTATTTTATTAAATTCTTTTTTATCTATTCTGACTTTTTGGCTATTTTATAATATCAATTTTACATATTTTTATATTTAATAATTACAAAATACTTAATAAAGCTAACATTCAAAAACAAAAAAAAATAAAGAAATAACAAGACTACAAAATAGAAAATGACAATTACTTACAACTTAAACAAGAAAATTAGAGGTGCACTGTGCAGAGAGCAGCTATTTCCATACATTTTTATCTTCAATATAATTGCCACCTTGTAATACGCTTTTTCTTTCAAAACTTTCCTAATATAATTTTTAAATTTATGATCAGACATTTTGGTTACTGAAAGCGGTATCTTATTATAAAATCGAACACAATTACCAAGAAATGACTTGTTTACTTTAGTTAGTCTAAAATATGGAACAACTAACTTCTCCCTTTGTCTTGTATTAATATTATGGATATCCAATTTTGACTCAAACATTCCTATGTTTCTACGTATAAACATTATATTTTCATAAATATATAATGAAGGCAATGTCATTATATTTATTTCCCTAAATAAATCTCTTAAGGATTCACGGGGACCCATACCGTAAATTGCACGAATTGCTCTTTTTTGTATAATAAATATTGATTCTATATCCGCTGCTGCTCCCCAAAATAAAATACCATAGGACAAGAGGCTATGAAAATATGCAAAATAAACTAATGACCAGTGACGTCATTACAACTAATACCAATATGTAATTCATTCAAATTTCCATGATGCGACTCCATTCATTGACTTGTTGAAACCACAAAGCCAGATAAATAACTGAAACATATCTACATTTTACATGTTGAATATGTCACGTCCCTAATCACCGCCATCTTCAACGTGGAGACGTGCCTTAAAAAAACATCTTGTAGACGCGACCGGAGCGTAAATTAACCCATCGATGTATAAAAACTAGATGCACAAAAAGAATTAATAAAAATCCTAGAGATTTTTTTGCTACCATATTATTGATACCAAATACAAGTGAACTGTAATTGTGTAACTTTAAAAAAAAACGAACTAACTGTCAAAATTATTCCTTCTTGGGCTAGCCGGGGAACTAGGGTTTTACTAATATATATCTTCTCCCAATCTCAGGTAAAATACTTCATATTACACTCAGACACGGAAGTACAAGACATTTCAACTGTATTTCTTTTGTCTTTTTTTTTTATGCCACTTGGGCCGACAAACAAGCAGACGGTCCACCTGATGGTAAGTGGTCACCGCCGCCTATGGACATTTGCAACACTAGGAGCATCGCCAATGCGTTGTCGACCCTGACACGTGAAGTTGTTAAGTCTCATGTGCCTGTAATTTCACCGGCCCCCTTACCTTTCTAACCGAAACACAGTAATACAATTGCACTACTGCTTCACGGCGGAAATGGGTAAGGTGGTAGTACTTCCCCGGACGAACTCTGCACTAAGAGCTCTACTACTCTAATCTGTCTTGGGTGAAAATTATGCTCACATGTTGAGTACTAACCGAACCGTTGATTAACCGCCTTGCGCTTTAACCCGCGCTTTTGAGGGATTATATGTTTAAAAGTATAAAATGTATGTGATAATTTAACATAAAACATAAGATAAGTTTAATTCTAATCCGATAAGCTTTTACCGTGCTAAATAGTCATAAAATAGGAAAAACACAATATTGCAGATTTGTAATAATTATTATAGGTAAGAATATTGATTCGAGTTCGCGAACAAATAAAAAATCTGTTTTATTTTATTATTGTGCATCTAGTGTTTTATATATCAATCACACCCTTATAAAAACCTTTCGTAAACCTAACCGTGTACAGACCGTATAAAATGCCCATCCGGCTCCCACTCCATTACCATAAGCCAGGCACAGCCGGGGACAAACGACTGTTAACTCCCAACTTTATTTTTTTTCTTAAGACATATGTTTTATATTTATCACTGACTTTTTATTTTGTATTTATATTTGCATTTGAATAGGTTTGATTGTTTTGTTAATTCATATATGCATTATTATTTTTTATTTATTTTGACAGGCCAGTTGGCTTGGTGGTTAACGCTCTGACTGCCAAACCGAAGGTCGCGGGTTCGATTCCCACCCAGGACAAACATTTGTGTGCATGAACATGTCTGTTTGTTCTGTGTCTGGGTGTAAATATCTATATGAGTATGTATTTAGAAAAAAAAAAAACAAAAAGTAGTATATCAGTTATTTGGTTTCCATAGTACAAGCTCTGCTTAGTTTGGGACCAGATGGCCGTGTGTAAAGAATGTCCCAGGATACTACTATTCTCCTATAATTAATAAATATTTTGCTGTCTTTAGCCAAAGTTTCTCGTTGAGCCTTTTCATAAGGTTGAGCTTTACATGTAAATCATGTAGCCTCATAACATCATCTCCAACGGAATTACTTAGGTATTTAATTGTTGATTATTTGCTTTACTATGCACAAGCATAAAACAAAACAAAATAAATGGTCAATTAATTGCTATTAATATTCACCAGACTTCACAATAATTAATTAAAAAGAACAATGAGATTAAAACAATAATTCCAGTTGAAATGCGAGGCAATCCATTGAGCAGTGTTGATTAAATACCTATTCCAATGCCTGTCAGTATTTACTGAACGCTGTTTACTTGCTGTTCATTTAAGCGGCCTTTGTTATGAATGCTCTGATAAATTGTGATATTCCACAATCATAACACAAACAATATTAATATTATTATATAATAACAATAATAATATAATTGCAGTATAATGTACAAGCTTAGACCATCTTCGTAGCAGTTCTATGGTTATCGTAGCAAGAATTAGAAATCGTAGGAAACCAAAAATAGTTATAGCGAGATATGTAGCTCGTAGCATCTTCATAGCAATTCTATGGCTATTGTAGCGAGAATTAGAAAGCATAGTAATTCAAAAATAGTTGTAACGAGATATGTAGCTCATAGCATCTTCGTAGCATTTCTATTAACACTAATCATACCAACACTTACTAGGCACCTATTTCTACCATAGCGGGTCAAATGTGACTTTAATTTTCCTTCTTGAATGTATGAAATATGGTTGTTTGGAAGGGAAAATAAATAGTATAACTGTATATTAATTAGTAAGTAAAAGTCATGAATTCAAATGTGCAAAAGCAATAAGATGATGCGTGCATTTTCAATGCAAATTTCAAAATGGGTCATTTGACCCGGTTATGGTATTGTTAATGTCATCGCAACAAGTTTTGAGCTCGTAACAGTTTAGACATGCTCGGAGTGTGACGTCTAGCTCGCAGCATCTTTAAAGCAGTTAGAATCGTAGCAAGATTTAGAAATTAGACCTCGTTGCAATTCGAAGCGAGCGGAAGCTAGATGAATAGCCTGTAGAATCTTTGTAGCAGTACTGTTAATGCCATCGCAAGAAGTTTTTGAGCTCAAACATTCTTGCAGCGTGAAGTGTAGTTTGCAGCATCTTTGAAGCAGTTGGAAGCGTAGCGAGACTAAGGCGCGTCACACACGATGTAAATACAATAATATTTTATCTTAAGATCAGTGAGACAGCAATATTTGATAAAATGTCATCTCTTTCACTTGTATACTTTCTAAGGTCGTCATAGCGAAATGTGTAGCTCGTAGCATCTTTATAGTAGATCTATTAATGTCATCGTATAAGAATTGGAGTTCGTAGAAAATCAAATATAGCTGTAATCAAGTGTAGCTTATAGCATCTTCGTTACAGTTTTATCATTTTTTATCATAGTTATATGAGTTTCTCGTAGAATTTTCGTAGTAGATATATTAATATAATATTATCGTAGCTGATTCAGAGCTCGTAGCATCTTCGTAGTAGTTTTAATAATATTGTTGTAGCAGAATTAGAGCTCGTAGCAGATATATTCATACCATCGCACAGTGTTTCAACCTGAACATGCTAGCTAGACAAAAGTCACTTTCAAATTTCCAAAAACTAATTATCTAAGTAGGTAGCCATTATCCCCATTATCCCGGTTCTAAGAAATATATTGCACGCATTTCAATCACTGATAAGCTAAGCAATTTTGCTTCTGACGAGAAACGTCATAAGCTAGTGAATTTTATACTTGTTAAAAAAACTGTGATAGATTTTGTAGCTGAAGGTATGTACTTTTTATTTTGATACCTAAAGTACCTATAGTTTTTTCCCACTATTTACAAGACGCGCTATGTTGGAAAATTTAAATATTTTTTTATCATTTTTAATGTTTGATGGACCAGAAACTATCTCTCCCCTCTTTGCCCTAGGTTGATTTTTTGATATATCATAGCTTTATCTTTTAGCTTTTGATTTTTAGTAGTCATAAAATTCACAAAACAATTTTTTTAAATGTTTTTTCTAGAGATCGAATTAACCATCTCGAAAATAGAGTTTTGGAAGAATGACGTAAACACCCAAAAGAAAATCGAACCAGTGCATTATATGAATATATAAGGAACAGACACGGATTATTGGGTATCAGCGATGATTCCGTGAAAGAGTAAAGGCACCATATCAGCAGAACTTCTTCAAAATTTGCTGAAAAATGGAAAATTTCCGGAGGCAATTATGAACGCTTCTTGGCCAACCATTCTGCTTACTTGGCAGAAGATTTCAGGTGTAAAGTGACTGTCCACCACCCTAAACCGTCAACATCTGCTCCGGGTCGTCCTACAAAAACTTTTGATGGCCTGAGCGATAAATCGAAAAAAAGGCGACTCGGCGATTTACTCCAAGAACTACATTTGTGGGGCAATTCCTAAATTTATGAATAATGAGTCTAAGGATTTTTTTGTAAATAAGAACAATCTGGGTTTTGGTATATTCCCACATCACGCTTGTATACGTTCCTTCGAATGTTTGCTTCACATAAGATATCGTCTCGAAGTTAAAAAATGGCAACATAGAGATGAAAATGACAAAGCAAATGTGAAGCAGCGTTCGGCTCGAATCCAAGATAGGTTAAATTCGGAAATGGGTTTGATAGTAGATAAAACAAAACCTGGATTCGGGAATACTAATAATACTGATGGAAATACTCGTCGGTTTTTTGGGACTCCTGAACTAGTTTCAGATATTACAGGTTTAGATGTGACCCTAATTAAGATCTTTGGAACCATACTTAGAACGTTAGGTTACGATATAATAATATTGAAAAATTTTATAGTTTAACGCAGGACACAAAAAAAATATACCATAGTCTTTATTCTTATTATTATATGCAATTCACGGTACAAACTTCTAGTGCACAGTGTCGATATTGTGCAATCGGCTCTTCTACCAATTGGGCAGCTTTCTGAGGAAGCTCAGGAAGCTGTGATGTACAATAAGGAAGCGGACTATTGTATTGTTGTAGGTTATTATTATATCGCTTTATTTAATTACGATTTACTAATAAAAAAATTAAGAATGTAAATACTTCAAGGTAATTTGCTATATAAAGTTAGGTAATTAGATCCCACTGTGCAATCAGTAGCTATGATACTAATTGAAGTATATTATGTGTTGTTCCCCCTTTTTCTATTGTGTTTATCTTTACTTGCCTTAATTAAACACAACTTATACTGGTAATCTTTGTTTTCTTTAAAATCGTCAACAATCAAACACCTACAGGTACCTACCTACCACCTTTTATTTGGGTGTTTTGCACGAATTACGTAATAAGACATCACATGAAAGCCGTATATGACAAAAAACATCAATAAATAATTTTGTCTAGCTAGCATGTTCAGGATGAAACACTGTGCATCGTGGCGAGATTTTGAGCCGGTAGCATTTCAAAGCTGTAACAAGAAGTGTTGCTCAGCTCTTCTAAAATCATAGCTGTAAGTATGTCGTATATCATCATAATGATATCAGGGAACTGTCCTGTATTAAAGATAAATAATCGCGAAAACATCAAATATAATCAAAACTAAATCATTAATTATTTACCGATCTAATTACAAAGAGTATTTCATACAAAACACCATACATTCGATCCTTTTGATACTTCAAAAAGAATTGCTGATTTGACAGTATACATCCATATACAAAGCTAACCTTAACGAGTTGTTGTATTAATTCAATAACCGAAGTTGGGAAATGTAGCGCGCAAAGCAATTTCTTAGTAATTCAATGCCAACCTATAGTAAGTTGTACAGGCCATTGTACCTACCTACATAGCAATTCAATCATCATCGAGATGTAAAATGTTGTATGTAATTATTTGAAATTCAAATACCTACTTTAGTTCATTCTGGAATCGCACATTCCAAAGTAAAATAAATTACAAACAAATCCTTTGTTTCGAATACAATGAAATCCTTCATACATGTATTATGTACTTTTTAATTTGTTTTAGTACTCCATGGAAATCAAATAAAAGTATATTAGAATGATCGCATGAGATAGTGATACCTTTATGTCGATACTTCGTGTTTGCCGTGTGTTGTTAATGATAGATAATTTCAGCCTTGCATTTCAAACTGCCATTGTTTTGCGATCAGTTCTGTTGTAGATGTTTTGATCCACGCAATGTAGTAGGTAGCAATGTTTATGTAGTGAATCAGCTATGTATTGCTGGTTAGGAATAAATATTTTTGTGCAATGTATTTAGTAATACAAATTCTGGGGATTGGGATCAGATGGTCTTTTGTAAAATAATCTACCCAGATATTTATATGTATTTTTTTTATTTTTTTCTTTTTACATTTTCTACGGACTTTTAGTCCGTACTCTTTGAAGATTCTACGATAAATAATTTTAAGATTACTTTCCGCGCGTGCTCAGCTCGTTGTTTTGAACTGAGGCTCGTGGTTCCTTAATAATAGTGTTACATAGAATTTTTTATATTACCGATACATGGATTATAAATAAATAACTTAGCATTTACTTAAATTTTGTTACACTTATTCATCAAAATTTATAATTCTAAATATTTAAGTTTAAGCTATTTCGGCCTCGGATGGTTTCGCTGCCAAAAGACTCTCCATGACAACTGCATCTCGATATTTATATGTATAACGGGTTGTCAGAAAGGGTCAGCGAAGCGGTCTGGGCAATTGTCATCCATCGTGGGCGTGTTATAGTAGTAACGTCAACAATCACTTATTTTATTCCAATACAAAACATGGCGTAAAACACGGAATATATCTGAATTATGTTCAGATTTGATCTGTATTCTGTCTAACGATCGACAACCGTCACCGTGTAGGCGCAGACTTGCTACTCTTTTCGAGGATACCCGCTCATATTTGACTATTCGACAGATTCAAACATTAAACCGATATACTTGAATTCATATTTTTTTCTAATTCTAAATTCAACAACAACAAATTGACGAATTTCAATCAGTTTTACTTTAGTAATTAACTCAGAGATTAGATTCTCTTTCTAAGGTGTCGCGACGTCATATATATTATAAAGTTTTATATCATATTATTGTATTTTAGGCTTCATGGCTTAAATATATATTTAAATAGACACAGACACGGAACAGAATAAACAGACATATGTATTAACGGGCGCAAATGTTTGTCATAAGTGGGAATCGAAACTCACGATCCAAGGCTAGACAGTCAGATTATCTAAACACAAGACCCCAACCTCTCCGTCATCGTTAATATCTGGTTTTATTATATTTTTGTAACAAAAGTTCCCTGTTCACAGAATGGTGGGGAGCCCGGACCTTCTGCTGCGACACGGACGAGTGTAATGCCGCGTTCACACGAAGTCCTTCCGCCATCGGAATCACAGCTGTGATCACAGCCTTCATGCTTGCGCGCTGACCGCTCGTGTAAACAACTCTTTAGTTTCGTTTATTCTTAACACCAGATAAAGTCGGGCAAATTAAAAGTTGAAGATTGCATTGCAAATTCATTTATGTACATTTAACAGAATAATAAGGTAATTGCAAAAACAGTAGCGTATATCGTATGTTAATTAAAATTGTTCATCCGTAGTATGTGAAATAGTATGCAGTTCACTTGTTTGAATGTTGGCAGTCTTCAACTGTTTCTTTCTGTACTCATAAAAATAAAACCTGACTTTTTTATTTTGTAAACCAGGCTTAAAGTACCATTTAAGTTTCATTCATGGTTTGTTAGGTTTTGAAAACAACCGAAAAATATTATTACTTATACATTTATTATTATTTTATTATTTATTAGTGTAAACTCTTTATAACGTTATCCTTTATAACGATAAACTCCCTATAACGTTGAAGTGAGCCCAAGTTGGTTGGTTTGTTCACTTTGTTTTGTTTTTTTTTGTTCACTCCATATAACGATAACTCTCTATAACGACAAAAAATGCTCAGTCCCTTGAGTTTCGTTATAAAGAGTTTACACTGTACTTCTAATTTTACTAACAAAATACCACCATTTGTAAAAACCGTGTAACCATAATGACTTATAATGGAATGGAACCAACACTGGAATCGCGCAATAAAAATGTTGTGTACATTTAAATGAAATAAATGTAACCACAGTTTCGTTATTTGTTCAGCGTGATAAATGCAACATACGTTTTGAACATAATGATATTTGGCAACCCTCACAGTGTTATAATTAATGACCTATTTTCAATAATATAAACTTTATTATTAATTGTTATAGTGACATGTAATTTGAACTCTACTGTTATTTGAATTGAAGTTGATAATAACTTAATCCCACTTTGCTGATTTACTTCAATGGATATTAAACTTATTATAATTAATTTTAGATAATTATTGTATTATTCACAATTGACGCTTTATAAAATAAAAATCACAGTCAAATTCTTTCTAGTCGTAACATAAGTGTAGTTAAAAACTTATAGTACTGTCGCTTATTAAAGTTCTGAAATAGTCACATAAAAAGTTAATCTTTTAAACATTAAATCGATTTCATTGCAAATTAAAACACTTAAAAGTATTCAGTGAGCAGTGAATTAGTAATGATTTATAAAAAAAAACTTTACACATAATAGGCGCTTTTTATTTTTGACATAATTATACACATAAATTTAGTGCACTCAAAATTTTAATGCAGTTTGATGGCTTAACTTTTTCTTATTGACTCCAAACCTAACCGATGGAGTGTTCAGACTAAAATTTTAATTACATTCTTCACATAATTAATGAAATATCTCAATTATAATATAAAGCTATCGGGTAGCTTTTCTCATAAAGCTCAGGGAAAAGCGTACATCTGGTAAGTTTGCAGTGGATGTCATGACGAAGTTAGATTTCCTTTAGCTTACCAAGATTTATAGAAGCTATCACAGAGTTAAGTTATGAAGTTCGATAGCTTCGCGAACTTTCATAATTATCTAAGAGGTTTTTTGTCATTGGAAGTGAATAATATTTACGTAGTACCTATTTATTAATCATTAGTCATCATAAAAGATAAATATACTAAAAATATTAAATTAACGCATTATCACTTACAAACATCACGAAGCTAAAATATTCTAAATTATCATTAAATAAATATTTAATGTTTATAAGTAACATAATTAGTTAGTAAGTAAAATGCTATATTAGTTTAATGGATCACATTGATAAATTAGAAAACAAAATAATGAAATATAAATATTTATTTATGGATGTTATTGTGAAAAATGTATCACTACGGTTTAAAGTCTTTGGCAATATTTTGGCACATTATTTCATAACATATACATATAACATATAAACTTATTGTATAATTGAAACTTTAAAAAAGTTTACGTTTTTAAACGGACTTACTCATAAAATGTTGTTTAACTAAAATTGTAATAAGTAACCAGCCCGATGAACAGGCAGACGGTTCACCTGATGGTAAGGCGTCACCGACGCCAATGGTCATTTGTGACACCAGGGGCATCGTCAATGCGCGAAGTGTTAGTCGGCATCCATTAATTACGTGAGGTGTTTACGGGGGGAAGGGGTCAAGTCAAACCTCACCAAATCTAACGTGGGGGAGAGGGAGGGAGGGAAGGATCTCGCCAAATGTCACGTAATATTTTTTAACACAAGAAACAGTGTAAAATTAAGGGAAAACTGCCCACAGAATTATGGCTGAATCATATATCAAACTATTTATTGCGGATATGCGATCGAGACAAAGTGCAGGAACAAATCTCACATAAGATTAGGGGGGAAAAGAAGGGGGCAGGAGGTCGCGCAAAATCTCACGTCATCTCACCAAGGGTGAGAAAAATTACAAAATTACCTCACGTAATAAATGGATGCCGTCAACAACCAACAGTAACGGTTGAGCAAACTGAACTTGTAATTGTCAAAATTTTAATAATATTTTAGCTTGATTATATTTATGAGTTTTTAGTAAGAGCTAAGCAAATCAAATATAAACTAACACTAGGTGTTAAATATAAAGATTCGTTGCCTATATTGTAGTTCAACATTCCCATGTATAATTGTAATTGATGATTAAAATAACGTACATTTTAACGAATAGTATGCTGTTTTCAATTTAATTCTTAGCTAAATAAAGACCAATTTATCATTCATTGAAATATATGTTTCTCTTTCCTTATTTAAGTACCCTAAATATTTAAAATTAATGCACTTTTTTCGTAATCTTAAGAGGTTAAATATTTGTACACATATATAATTATTTTGCATTTGAAAATACGTAAGTATTAAACAAACACCGGACAAGTGCGTGTATGACTTGCGCAACATGGTATTATTTACTAGTTTTCAGCATGTGGTTTTTTCTTCTGAAACCATCTCGGATGCCCTTGCAGCAATTCCACAAAATTTCATCATAATCGAATGATTGCTATAGAGCGCAGTGAAGACAAACACACATATATTTTTATAAATTAAACGAAGATTTATGTTTATTGTCTCTTTGTAATGAATATTTTTTGTTTTGGCACTAAATGCTTTTTCTTATTATTGTTATATTTGAACACAATCGAACCATTGTAATTGATTATATGATAAAGAGGTTAAGAGCTAGTAGGCCTAGAGAGACACCTTAGTGTTAAGGAAAAATGATCCCAATCGTGTTATGGAAAGGTTTCTTCAGTAACATCATACAAGTAACAATAGAATCGATAAATGGACCTTATTTCTAAAATCAATAAAGATAATTTTGTCATAACAAGAGATTCTGGTGCAGACAGAAACGAAGAAACGTGGGGCTCTTTAAGAGAATAGTGAACAGGCTACTAACGGGAAAGCGAGCTCCATCCTCGGTCTCTTCACTTACCATCAGGTGAGATTGAGGTCAATCGCAATTTCGTCATTCATTTTTTATTTATTTTTTTATTTTATTTTTTTATACCATATGGGCCGACAAACAAGCGGACGGTCCACCTGATGGTAAGTGGTCACCGCCGCCTATGGACATTTGCAACACTAGGGGCATCACCAATGCGTTGTCGACCCTGTGACGTGAAGTTGTTAAGTCTCATGTGCCTGTAATTTCACCGGCCCCCTTACCTTTCTAACCGAAACACAGTAACACAAGTGCACTACTGCTTCACGGCAGAAATGGGTAAGGTGGTAGTACTTCCCCGGACGAACTCTGCACTAAGAGCTCGAAATAGAAAAAATAAAAAAAGCGTAGATTACTTATTTTTTTCTATAATAATAATCCATTCTTTATTGACACATTATTGGGTACATACAAAATTTGCAACAATTACTATAGGCCACCGGCATCAAATTTTTTATTGTTTACCTCTATAATAGAAGAGATTCTTCGTAAGTTATTTAATAATTGTAACAAGTCAATAGTTCTATGTGGCGACTTTAATGTAGATACTCTTAGTAATTCATCTGAAAGTCGGAATTTAGTTGCCTTATTCAAATCATTCAACTTAGATATATTATTTAATGAGTCAACAAGATCTACAGCCACTTCGGCTACTTGTATTGATAATATATTAACTAATAGTAGTATACTAGGGAAATCGATTATTAGTGGTGTTCGCTCGGATCATAAGGCTCAATTAATAGAATTGCCATTTAAAAGACAAGTATTTAAAGTAACGAAAGTAATTAGACCTACTACTAAGGCAAGATTAGACAACTTTAAGAATAATTTAGAACTGAAACTCTGTAATACAATATATCATAGTAATGAGCCCAATGTCTTGTATGAAGGTTTATTGTCCGGGATTTGCGATAATTTTAATAGAGCCTGTCCTACTAAAATAGTGAAGGTAAATAGTAAAATGGGATTTAGTGACTGGGCTACTAAAGGTATTCGTAAGAGCAGGGATTTGTATGTTTGTATTTGGAAGTTGTATGAACTTTATCATTTAAAATCTCTAACTCATAACGAGGAATTTCATAAATATGTTAGAAACTTTTCAAAAACATTCAAGTTAGTGTGTAATCAAGCTAAATCTCACTTTATATGTAATAAAATAGGTAATGCGAATAATAAAATAAAGACAGTCTGGAATGTTATTAATACGGAAACTGGTAAAATTAGAAATAATAATGAACAGGTAACTCTTAAAATTAATGATAAAATTTTAACGAATAATTTAGATGTAGCCTGTGCTTTCGAAAACTTCTTCACGAGTATACCTGGTAAAACTACTAAAAGCCTTAAATCATGTCCTATAGTAGCGGAATCTTTACTCAAACAGCATATTCATAATATATTTCCTAGTTTTAAATTTGAGCATATTAATGCTAGCGATATCTTAAATACTTTTAATTCGCTCAATATGAAAAGTACTGAAGATTTATGGGGCTTATCAGTAACAATCGTAAAATCAATAATAACAGTGATTGCACCGGTTTTGTCAAATATTTTTAATGAATGTATTGATCAGGGTTGTTTTCCTGATTTGATGAAATACAGTAAAATAGTACCTATTTTTAAGTCCGGTTGTAAGGAGAATCCTTCTGATTACAGACCAGTTTCCGTTCTGCCAGCACTTAGTAAATTTTTTGAAAAACTGCTGCTTAATCAAATGTTAGGTCACTTTACTAAGCATAAGATATTGCATGGTCATCAGTTCGGTTTCACGAAGGGAAGATCTACATCCGATGCGGCAGCAGCATTGCTGAGACACATTTATGGCGCATGGGAGGATTCTCAGGATGCGATTGGCATTTTTTGTGATCTATCCAAGGCTTTCGATTGCGTTGACCACCGTACGCTACTTCTAAAACTTGACTACTACGGAATTCGTGGAACTGCTCATGATCTTGTTTTATCTTATTTATCAAATCGTCAACAAAAGGTAGGGATTACTGGCACAACATCCAAGGGCTCTTTAGTCGAAATGGGGGTACCCCAGGGTTCAATTTTAGGTCCATTTTTGTTTTTAGTCTATATAAATGACTTGCCATATGTTGTAAATGATCTCACAGATATTGTCTTGTTTGCTGATGATACATCATTAATTTTTAAAGTTGATAGAAAAGACAAAGATCTAACTAAAGTTAATCATACTATGTCAATTGTCTGTGGGTGGTTTGCTACAAATAATCTATTACTAAATTCAAAGAAAACTAAATGCTTAAGGTTTTCTTTACCGAATGTAGCACAAGTAGATAGCCAAATAATAATAGATGGGAGCCATATTGATCTTGTTAATAAAACGGTATTTTTGGGTCTTACATTAGACAATAAATTGCAGTGGGGACCTCAGGTTGATACTCTAGCTGCTAAGTTAAGTTCGGCTGCATTTGCTGTTAGGAAAATTAAACAATTGACGAATGTTGAGACAGCCAAATTAGTTTATTTTGCATATTTTCATAGCCTCTTGTCCTATGGTATTTTATTTTGGGGAGCAGCAGCGGATATAGAATCAATATTTATTATACAAAAAAGAGCAATTCGTGCAATTTACGGTATGGGTCCCCGTGAATCATTAAGAGATTTATTTAGGGAAATAAATATAATGACATTGCCTTCATTATATATTTATGAAAATATAATGTTTATACGTAGAAACATAGGAATGTTTGAGTCAAAATTGGATATCCATAATATTAATACAAGACAAAGGGAGAAGTTAGTTGTTCCATATTTTAGACTAACTAAAGTAAACAAGTCATTTCTTGGTAATTGTGTTCGATTTTATAATAAGATACCGCTTTCAGTAACCAAAATGTCTGATCATAAATTAAAAAATTATATTAGGAAAGTTTTGAAAGAAAAAGCGTATTACAAGGTGGTTCATTATATTGAAGATAAAAATGTATGGAAATAGCTGCTCTCTGCACAGTGCACCTCTAATTTTCTTGTTTAAGTTGTAAGTAATTATTGTCATTTTCTATTTTGTAGTCTTGTTATTTCTGTTTTTTTTGTTTTTTTTTTTTGTTTTTGAATGTTAGCTTTATTAAGTATTTTGTAATTGTTAAATATAAAAATATGTAAAATTGATGTTATAAAATAGCCAAAAAGTCAGAATAGATAAAAAAGAATTTAATAAAATAAAAAAGAATGTAACCTTGCTGAGTTTCTTGCCGGTTCTTCTCAGTTGAAGGCTGACTTCCGAACCGGTAGTAGCTTCAGTAACTTTAAATTTGACCTTCATAAGTGCCTTCTGAGGGCCTAAACTGAATAAATGGTTTTGAATTTTGAATTTTGAATTTTTGAACTATAATCTTTATTGTGCCAGCTGGTTTCAATTAAGTTGCACGGTTGAGCACCTCATGCCTAAACCAGGTAAGGACATAAGCATTAAAACTTTCTACATATGTAGTAAACAAGTCACTTTAGTTAACAATAAACATCCTGGAACATTTATTAAGCTGGACCAACAGATCTTGGATTTTGGTGACAATACCAGTATAATAGTATAAACGATAGTAGAAACATCACTTTATTGTACCCCCTAGACAAAGTCAAGATACAAAATAATATGGACCAAAACATTTATTAAATAAATGTCTCTCTGTAGCCACATAATTAAATAAAGATCCCTTATTCAATTACTGATTCTGCCAAAAGAACAATTACTTCTTCGGAGACTGAAATTATTTGCGGACGTGATGTGGTTCCCTAAAATAAGATTAAGTAATATTAATGAAAATGAAAAATGATTTTGTCTCTATGAGGTAAGACATGGATTACCAGCTTCAATTTTATTCGTGGTCCCCAGGAAAAACATTTTTCCCGGAATAAAAGTATCTTATCACATAACTAAGAGATTTATTTAGAATAAATGGCAATCACATTATAACGATAATATAATGTAGTTACACTTAGATTAGGCTTGTAACTACATACAAAGTTATAGTTGAGATGTGCTTGTGTCGCACGCGCGACTTTACCAGGCGAGAGGCGAGAGCGGGGCCGCGGCGAGAGGGGAGCTGTTAAACGTGTTTGATTATTAAAGTATTCTCGTATTATTATTGCTAGGTATATTGTAGTGTTTCCTTGGCTGATACCATCTTCAAAAATAACAATAATTGTAACTAAGTTTCCTTGGCTACTCCTTTTTTGAAGTCTGTTAAAAACAAATGTTATGGCCTACACTATTTATTTTTAGAGATATTATATGTATATGTACTTATGTTAGTTACACTTTGTTATATCCATAAAATTAATACAAGACAAAGAGAGAAGTTAGTTGTTCCATATTTTAGAGTAGCTAAAGTTAACAAGTCCTGAGTTTCTTGCTGGTTCTTCTCAGTTAAAGGCTAATATACGAACCAGTGGTAGCTTCTGTAACTTTGACCTTCATAATTGCCCTCCGCGGGCTAAACTGATTAAGTGATTTTGAATTTTTATGTTCGAGGACATATTTTATCCGTTTGCCAAATTTATGAAAGTGACGATTACTGACGCGGCCTTATCGCTTATCAAAGGTACTTTGAAATAATTTCAATGTATGTACTATTGTTTACCGTACTGAAATTAAGCAATAAATTACAACAAAAAAAATATAACCTGCATATGTTGGCTGCATATCAAACTCGCTGCTTTCGACACTTACACAACCGCAACAACGCAAGTCATAAAATGTTATCAGTCGTTGTTACATGTATATTTTAAAAGTAAAACACTTTAGAGAAAAAGGAAGACGAGAAGAGAATAGAAGAAGCATACTACCGGCATTAGAATTAGTACGCTTTGTCGTCACTTGCGCGTGAGTTCACAAAACGACCTGATTCTTTAGTCGGTGTGCATGTCAACTTTAAGAGAAGAAGATACAAGATAGCAAACATTCAGTATATAACAGTTGGCTTGGTGGTTAGAGACCCTGACTGCCACACCTAAGGTCGCGGGTTCGATTCCCACCCAGGACAAACATTTGTGAGCATGAACATGTCTGTTTGTTCTGTGTCTGGGTGTAAATATCTATATAAGTATGTATTTAGAAAAAAAAGTAGTATATGTAGTATATCAGTTATCTGGTTTCCATAGTACAAGCTCTGCTTAGTTTGGGACCAGATGGCCGTGTGTAAAAGAATGTCCCAGGATGTTTATTATTATTAAAACTGGTTACAGAAAATAACATTTCAAAGCATATAAGGTAGCGTATCTGTATAGCACATCAAATGAATGAGAACCGAAAACCCAACTGCTTCTGAGAAAAACATCAAAAAGATTCACCACACACTTTCGTGTGCGCCCTTAGTTTGTCCTCCTTTTTAACCGACTTCAAAAAAAAAGAGGAGGTTCTCAATTTGTCTGTTTTTTTTATGTTTGTTACTTCATAACTTTCGACTAGGCGAAGTGATTTTAATGATTCTTTTATTTGAAAGCTGGTGCTTCCTGAGTCCCATTTCAATTTGGTCCAGTTCTGATAATGGCATCCATGAGAAAACCATATAAGTCCAAAATTAAATATATAAAGTTGTAATAGTTTGGTCTATTTATTTAGTGACCGGCCCTGTACAACTAATAGAGCTGTCCAAAAATATGATAATGCTCAATAGGGGGTTAAAATTCATTGGCTTTTTATTAGATTCACTTATAATAAAAAAACCTAACTATGTAATAAAATTATAAAAGTTTATTTTAATCTTCTTCTAATTGTCCGATCGATATGAAACATTGCATGTATGTGAGATCCGAATTAAGATACTTAATTAAAAGGATTTAATGTCATCGAGTTGATCTGGTGGAGCCAGGAGATGTTTAATGGAACTCTTCAGGTGCTACCAGTAAACCTATTAAGTTTTTTTTGTTTTGACTAGTCCTATACCTATTAGTAACAATGGTCCAAAGCGGGTTTTTTAGTTTTAAAAGCTATTGAATTTACCTTCACTTGTAACAAACTTTATAAATAAGCGGATAATAATATACTTCTTTTAGTCCATCGATTTAAAACTCTGCAAGTATGTGGAATCCGGATGATAATTAAATAATTTGGTGTCACCGAGCTGATCTGATGATGAAGCCAGGAGCTGGATAGTGAACTCTTCAATTGGTAGTAAACCACTCGAGTTTGGTACCTAGTTACGTCTGTCGATTTTACGCAGAACTCGCGTCAGCACTCTATCTTCTAGTAACTCGGACCACATCGAAATGCTGAGTCGACAAATGTACAGACAAGCCCATCCGCTCCGCGGTGGTCTGTTGTTCAGGCCATAGATTTAAGTTAGAATTAATTTTGTATTAGATACAATCTTGTAACGAATAAACGTCTTAAAATTAAAACATTTACTTTTAAAAAGCTCCTCCATCTGTTTGAACGACTCCTATAAATTGCATTTAGTAAAGGCATAAAAAGTTATGACTGCTTTTACACACTTATGTGGATAAATGGATTGATTTGACCATAATCTTAGCATGGTATGATGTAGCCGACGATGGTAAGCACCCAGATCTGAGAGCGAACTTTAATACGCAGATACTGTTACCGATAAGTGCTTGAAGACAGATTATCAAATTAAAGACAGCTTGTCATTAAAGTGAATCTTCTTAATGGACGTAGGAGAGAAATTTAAAAATCGTCACATTTTTCTGTTACCCTCGGCCGTCATGTGCCATGTTTTCATGTGTACACTATTACACACACCCTTTTTAGGGTTCCGTAGCCAAATGGCACAAACGGGACCCTTATAGATTCGTCATGTCTGTCTGTCTGTCTGTCTGTCCGTCCGTCCGTATGTCACAGCCAGTTTATTCCGAAACTATAAAAGCTACATTATTGAAATTTGGTGCGTAGATGTATTCTGTAAACCGCATTAAGATTTTTAAATAAAATCAGAAAAAAATCCAAAATTTTTGGGGTTCCCCATACATAGAACTGAATTTCAAAAAATTCTTTTTCATCTAACCTATACGTGTGGGGTATCTATGGATAGGTATTGCGCGAGAGACTCTTCCAAAGTGGTAAAATGTGTCCCCCCCCCCCCCCCCCGTAACTTCTAAAATATGGGCAAGATAAAACTGAAAATAATATATGATGTGTATTACTATGCAAACTACTAACGAAAATTGGTTTGAATGAGATCTAGACAGTAGTTTTGTTTTTAAACGTCATAAATCAAATTACCTAATTTATTCATTTTACTCAAATATATAACAATAATTTTACTATCACAGGCCTTACGCATAAACCGTGAACCATTATTTTCTTATAGTAAATCAGTGATAAGTAAATAACATTATTAATTCGCTCAGAGCGTGGCTTGATCGGTCCGCGCGGTCCAACACGTCGATCAAACTTACAACGAACTACAAAAACTTGTATATTACTATGTTACCTACCTGCTGCTACGGAACCCTTCATTGGCGAGTCCGACTCGCTCTTGGCAGGTTTTTTATTCAATTATGTTATAGCCATAATATTTTATTACATGTCTGTTTACAACTAACAAAATAAAGCACAAGTAGTAGTTACAAGTCTGGCCATGTTACATGCAACTGTACTATCTCTAGTTAGATTACCTATTCAAGGATATAGTGGGTATTTATATTAAAGTTTGTGTATTTAAAAAAATCTGCAATGAGTAGAGTTTAATCGGGCGACGTTTACGCGCTTCGCTTCGCTGTAAATGACTTTAATTTTGTTTGAAGAGTTGCTCTTAGGTATTCGTTTATGTGTCGAGTGTTTTTTTTTATGAATGTGCAATATTTTTGTGTTTATGACCTAGCTTATTTATCATCACTTTATTAATAATCTTTCACCCCGTGTGCTGGATTCTGTGCTCTTTTATTTAATTCGATCTGCAATAACGACTCTGCGTAGGAACTAAAACATTAACTTTTACATTTATAATATTAGAAGTACCTAAGCTATTTTAGCTTCTGTTGAGTTCGTATTAAAATACCAAATTAATAACACCGAAAAACTATTGATAAAGGTTAGCTAACCCAAAAATATTATGTGTAATAAATAAAAATATATCATCGGACATTATTTTCGCGTGGCCACCTATTTCTTGGGAAAATAACCAGCAGGTAATATTACATACATGAGCAAACTAGGTTTAAATATTACATATTGTAAAGCCAATTAAGATTACCACAGATTATATTAAACTGTAACGGTTGCTTATTATAACAGTAGGTACAGTTACTCGTCCCAAGTTAATAACGTGAGAATAAAAACAAAACAAAAAATACTTCCAGTTAAAAAAAAATCCAAATTAGGCGGAGCTTGTACTTGTTGCTATG
Organism: Habrosyne pyritoides; assembly: GCA_907165245.1. Lineage (NCBI taxonomy): Eukaryota > Metazoa > Arthropoda > Insecta > Lepidoptera > Drepanidae > Habrosyne > Habrosyne pyritoides. The sequence continues at coordinate 807,916 of OU015608.1, forward strand.
GTAACCAGATAATTAGCCTCTACGTATACTTCTTTTGAATACATACTTAGATATAAATATATGAACGCCCAGACAAAATAAACAGACATGTTCATGCACATAAATGTTTGTCATAACCACCAAGCCAACTAGCCCGTCAAATAATATAAAATGTAAATGTTTGGCTGAATCTGAATAGATTTATTGATCACAGGAAAACATTGGACCCCTTGGGAACGCACGTGAAACCGTTGGGCGGAAGTACTTATGTAAATTTAACAGTTATAACATAAAGCGATTGTGAGTTACACTACTGATTTTGTATTAAAACGATTCGAGTGGTTGTGATAGATGAAAATATTGAAATTTAAGTAAATGGCTTATTATAAAATACTTACGATTCATCATCATCATCACCAGCCTACTTCCGTTCACTGCTGGACATAGGCCTCAACTATGGCACGCCACTGCGATCGATCTTTAGCTGTTTGTTTCTGATTGATTAAGATTTATTATTACAATTTACGTGTCTTACGTTTCTCATTGTTACTAATGTTTATATTAGCCTCGGGCTAGAATAGGGCTCGATTCTGTAAGGAAAATGACACAAACTCGAGACTATTTCGTCGCGGCCTATATGCTCTGTCTCTGTCGCTTACTACGCTAATACTACTAATCACGTGAGAGGTAAACTCTTCGAGGCCTCCGTGAAGCGGCTCGCCGACGAGGTTTTTATGAGCTGAATAAGGGGCAGATCTTCTCAAAGACTTCCGAACCGTTTCGGACTTCGAACTTTTCGAGTAGTAGAGCTCTTAGTGCAGAGTTCGTCCGGGGAAGTACTACCACCTTACCCATTTCCGCCGTGAAGCAGTAGTGCTATTGTATTACTGTGTTTCGGTTAGAAAGGTAAGGGAGCCGGTGAAATTACAGGCACATGAGGCTTAACAACTTCACGTCTCAGGGTCGACAAAGCATTAGCGATGCTCCTAGTGTTGCAAATGTCCATAGGTGGCGGTGACCATCCGGTGGACCGTCTGCTTGTTTGTCGGCCAAGTGGCATAAAAAAAAAAAAACCGTTGCTAACTCCCGTTGATTTAACTATCTACTATGTGTGTCGACTATATCAACCCGGCTTTGAATTATATAAAATTTCGTCAGAATATCTAATCGATAAACAAACGGGTTACATCACTAGCGTCAACCCGACAAGCGTAATGAGCGAAACGAGCGAATGTTGCGACGGGATGCTAACGACGAGTACGTTAATGTGTGGACATCATACGTCGAGACGTGTGTCACACATTTAATATTTACAAGTATGTACATGGAATTTAATATCACCAATATTGAATGAGAATGTTTGGTTATTTGAAATTTAAGTCAATCATTTCGAAAATACCTAAAATTAAATATGATATTTCTGATTATGTTTATTATGTATATTGTGAATTTAAATATAAAAGATTGAGATAATAAAAAAAAAGCCAAAAGTATTGAAATTGAATTTTTATAAATGAAATTTATAAAAAAAAGGTTTAAAAAATGTTACCTTCCTGAGTCCCCTACCAGTTCTTCTCAGTTAAAGGCTCAGTTTAGGCCTGAACTAAATAAATGGTTTTGAATTTCGACATTAATAAACTGATACTTCCGTATAAAAATAGACAAATGTTTTTCCTGTGTGGAAATCGAAATCACGATTTGTAACTTGGCAGTCCGAGTCACCATCAAGGACCACCACCAACCAACCTATTGAGATGGATGTACGTACTGTATTAATAACTAGCTGTCCTCCGCGGTTTTACCCGCGTTCCCGAGGGATATCACATATTCCCGGAATAAAAAGTAGCATATATGCCATTCCAGGATATGCTCTATCTATGTGCCAAGTTTCATCCCTATCCGTTTAGTAGTTTTTGAGTGAAAGAGTAGCAAAGATACTTACATACAAATCTTTCCTCTTTATTATATTAGTATAGATATACTCGTAGATATAGACTAGACGGAGGTGATACGTCTAATCCAAGATAATATCTGCAAGCCAATGGAAAACTTGGGTAAAAGCTAGTGCAAAGCAAGCTTTAGTGGTTGACCTAAGCGTAGGAATGCAGATTCAAATGAAGGATCTGGGGCCATTTCAGGCTGATTTGAATAGTTTCTGAATCAAAAAGGAACTATATTGGTTTCTTTATTATTCAAGTTATTGGGCAAAACTCGAGACAGTTTTTACTGCCAATTGTTTGTTGCCAGCTTTTTGTTGATCACTTGGTGGAAGGAAGTCGCTATTCTCTTATATTAGTATTTTATGATTATATAAGTCGGGTCTTACGATACCCTAGGGATAAGTTAGAATAGTACATATTCATCGCTGCTACCTGACAGTATCTCTAAGGTCAATTTATAATAATTATAAAGTAACGTCCAAAATGGATAAGCATAAAATGTGGTCCACGAAAGGCAGACATTAGGCAAGGAATTAACATGCATGAAAATATGCAAATGTCACTAGGATTAAGCCTCTCCAAGAGAAGCTGGCGAGGATTATTCAAATAATCTGAATATAGAGATCGTAATAAATTGGCATAGAACTGCCGTTCAAGAAGGAAATATATTTTTCATCACAACTATTGGTATTATTTAACAGTGTGTTTTTTTTGTATATTAAAATTCTACTAAGTTACTTATTCCTCACAGGGATTTTTTTTATCAAACATACCTAATTCTAACCCACCACAGGTGAGCACATAAAGCTCAGAAGGAAACTGCCATTTTTTAAATTATATATTTAATTTCATTTCATTATCAACTTGAGGGTGGTAGTCAGCCAGGTGGGTACTACAAAGTACCCTACCAGCAAGCTGTGGTTTTCCTTCAACGAACGCCTTTATATATTTAAGGGCTAAGACTCTCGTCGCAGCATTCGACATCAATGCCAACTGGGTTATTATCGCCTTAAAATGTTAAAATTGATCAAATATTGTTTCCCTTGACCTAGTAGCTTCAATAACTTTAAATTTGCCCTTCATAAGTGCCTTCTGAGGGCCTAAACTGAATAAATGGTTTTGAATTTTGATTTTTTTTTTGAATATTCATTTAAAGAGAAAATATTAATAAAATCATAGATTTACATCAAAAGGCTATTTTTATTAAAATTCAACACTTAATAATGACAGTATAATAAGAACGAAATACGAGGCGCTGTAGATAATATAATAATATTTTTTATTTATACATATAAATATATTTATAAAGATGTCAGTTATTTCTTACTGCGCTACCATTTCGCGATTTACCCGCGTTCTGAAGTATCTAAAGTCCCGGAATAATAAAATAGCCTATGTCACTTCTAAATAAAATAGCTAATCGGTCCAGTAGTTTATGAATATAATTATTACAAAAAATTTTTTTTTTTTTAACCTCTGGTGTTGCAAGCGTCAATGGGCAGCGATGACCTGCGGTTAACCATCAGATGGGCCGCCAACTGGTTTTGTCATCAGTAAAAAAAAACAAATCTTTTCTCTTTATTACCTATTCTATGATATTTGTAGATTAAAGCTCAACTGAAGCTCTTGGTTGTATTCAAAAACTAGGATCTTCATGGCATTTAATGTTAGTGACATTGAAGACTTAGCTTTCATCGCTTCAAAATAACAATTTGTAGTGTAGGCTGGATTTAACATAGCCTTTACTATGTGTACGTAACATGCTACGTGTTGGTACGTGATTTGGAGATGCGAATTTTCATTAAAAATGTAATTGAACGATGGTTTGGTTAGTGCGGCTAGGAATCTAGACTGCCACGCTTCTGGACGTGGTTTTGATCTCCAACCAAGATTATATTTGTGTGCATGTACAACAGAGATGTTGTCTGTTTGCTCTGTAACTTACTGTTACTTATATAAAGACTGTGAATATTTAACCGCTTATTGGAATGAAATTAAAATTGGCAAACAGATAATGTTCTAGACTATTTATATTCACAGCCAAAAACATTTGCGTTCATTCAGAAAAACATTACTTTTCGTCGGAAAACACACGGAAAAAATTGATTTATTTTTAAGAATTTGTTCCTAGTTTAAAAACAACAAATAATATAAAAAAAATTTGTAGCTCAAATGGTTCGAAGTGAAATAAGATAGCATTATTAAAAAGCTTGATTTAAAATATATTTTATCATAACCATAAAAAATTTAAAGTTTTGGAAGTGAACGCAAACTAAACAAACATAAAACACACGAAATTCTAGTTTATTCCATATTGTTTAACAGTAGAACACACAAATAATATATTATTGTTTTTATTGTGAGATATACTCCCGGCGAAGACCGTTTCATATATTTTTTAACTTTTATCATCGAACGTACACACACACACACACACATAAAAAAATATATATATTTTATTCACTATACAATTGACATGCAATAGAATTGCATGCATACATTTGATTAATAGAAATAATATAATAATAAAATTCGTTTATTTTTCTCCCACACATAAAAAATACAACATTTTTTTGTTATAAACAGGTTACATTTAGTTGTGTGAGACAGGAGCCCAAACTAGGTTAGCCTGTGCTATGAGCTTCCTGGCTCCCCCTCTTGGTAAGAAGAAGTTACAATTGAATAATATATTCTTATTCATGTGAAAAAAAGAGAAAAAAGAAGAAGAAACCGACAAACAGACATGATATATAATGATTATGCCCAAATACTACTGGTTGGATTTTAATGAAGCCTGGAAAAGTACTTGGTTAACATAATGCGGTACTTTTGTTTCGAAAAAATTAATAGTTCCCATGGGAAGACAATATTTTATCATCTGGCTGCGTGACTTGAGAGAAACTTTTACTGTTGAGTAGATTATAAAAGATGCCTACCTAGGGATAGGGGGGATAGTCTCCCTTTCTTATTTTTCTTTCTCATACAATGTCAAAGTAATTAATTCTCGTTTGGCAGTGGGACACTTATAAAGTACAAAGCTACTGTTGTTCCCAAAGTACCACGGAACCCAGTTTCACACTCCTCTGGCGTTTGTAATTACAGTCACACATAAACGGCTCATATTATCATTACATTTAGCACACAGATAGAATATATTCTTGACATAGGACACTTTTAACCCTAGAAAGTATTAAATCCCTTGGCAATATATGTAAAGCCATAGGGCAGCGGATACTAAATATAAAAAAAAATTTTTGGTATCATAGTATCATCATTATTAACACACAATATTATTAATTTTACATTTACTCAGCTTATTCTAAAGTACAAGATTTTTCGAAACAAACTGCCACTTTTCCTATTTAAAAAAAAATCTCGTGACATCTCTGTTTCGTGAAATCACAGTCTCTCACTTGACTTATAGCGCAGCTTTGTGACTTGATAAATTGCATTATTTTCTACGTGTTCCTCATTACCAGACGAACTGAAACTTTATGTTGAGCGCAGTAAATGCTATTTCATATTGTGCCGAGAAATTCGTGACTTTTGTACACTATAAAGAAGGGATGTACCGAACTCTCGAATCAAAAAAAGTTGTGACCCATCTATTTTTGGGGTAAATCTATATAGGGGTAATTTATGTTTATCATTTGAAAAACTTATACTTGAGACCAATTTTATTTTGGCCTCAGTTTTATTGATTACGGTTGATTTTAAGAACAAAATATATGTAGACCCATATATTTCTAATTTGTTAAGAATATAAATAATTCTGTAGAATAACGAAGACTTTACTATAGGAAATATGTGGAGAAATTTTGTTAAATCCTTTCATAGAGTACGTTATAAAGGAAATCGCGCTGTACAACTTTCATGTAACTGTAACGGGTCAGCGTTAATGAATCAGTCAGTTGGTCAGTCGAATGAGTGAGTGAATAGTCAGGCCATGCTCTCTCATGGGTAGGTATACAGAAGATGCATTGACTCGAAGCGAAGTAATTACAAATTGGCGAGTAAATATTTTATCAGACGAATTTCAGCAAATAATTATTTTTATTGAACTATTTAGATAGAAAGACATTTTATAATAATTTTAGACTTATATGGTTTTCTCATTGATGCCATTGTCAGAACTGGACCAAATGGGACCATTCGGGAAACATCAACTTTCAAATAAAAAAAGAATCATTAAAATCGCTTCGCCCAGTCGACAGTTATGAGTTAACAAACATTAAAAAAAATACAGATGAATTGGGAACCTCCTCCTATTTTGAAGTCGGTTAAAAATGGATGTACGAGTATATAGGCTTGTGACACGTTTTTACTAAAAGAATAATTCGTGTTACCGAATAAAGTTTATCTCAAAGCAAATTTTTATGTAGGTATTATAAATATGTCATTAAATTCATTTATTTTAGAACTACAAATCAATTATTTTTGTTTCAATGTCATTCCATTTATATACACTGTTTTCTCAAATAGTATTATAGTATTTTCGACAGTGAAGCTTATATTAGAGTCAAACCAATCCTTCGACGAACCCTCAGGCAAGGATAAGTATCTAATCGTAATATTTCGCAAAATATTTCTCCCTTCGGCTCTCAATCACAAAACCCCTTACAAAAATGACTCCTAAAGGGTAAAGGCTTTATCATGCGAGATTTAACCACTCAAATCAGCTTTATTGCTTAATTTCAGCCGTACCTCTGCATAAATAACATTTAATTAAATGCAAACGATGTTATTCCGTGATTAAAACTGGTTTTCTACTACTTACAATAATTTTGTGAGCTAATTGGGTTTTGCAGGCTGCTTGATACACCGTAGTGTAACTTCTACCTTCCATTTAAAATCGGTCAAGTGTCTACAGAATCACAATATAATGTAGACAATGGATAGGTTCCTAGGACAATATGGATTCGATTCATCACTAAGAAATATTTATGATTAGGCAACTTATAAATAAAAACGGCCAAATCATTCGTAATATAAAATAGAGCGAGTAGTCTGAAAGCACACATACTTATTGCGTAGACCTAAAATATTTAGAACAGGGCAGGCGGATAGTGATATTCTTCTTCCATCGGCCTACTTCTTCCGAAATCTTCTCACTAATGCCACCATAACACTATTGCGCTATGTTTACGAACCAGCAAACTTTACTTGGTCTTTACTATTGATTTTCATTACATCGTATCAACACAACCAAAGCCACTGATTAAGGCACTTGTGAAAATCAAAACTACTACTACTATTTACTCTTGTTGTTAACTCAGACTGAACAGAATCGTTATGTGTCAATAAAGACCGGAACGAATTAAAATGAAACATATTACAGTAAAGCATATCAGGTAAACCAAAGTCCTCTGTACCACTATAGATGTTTTACTTTTTGCATTTCGTGCTACATTTGTTGCCTGACGGTGTAACACGCAGCCATTTTAAGAAGATTAATGTTAGGTAAGTGTTCTGGACACACCGACGGGCGTATATCTTATCTACTAGTTACCGAAGTTTCTATTTCTGAACTTTATACTTAAGATCTACCTTTCGGTTCGTTAATTTAATGGTATTAACCATTTTAGACGAAGTATATATCACGTTGTTAATCAGTCTTCTGGTTAAATTCTCTCCTTAGATTGAAATCAGATGTGTGACTGGGCGGAAAAGGGGTTTTTATTTATTTACACATTGAACGTGTAAGTACAACCACTCTTAAAAGGAGATAACTCCTACCTTATTCAATCAATTGCCATACGATTTATTACCCAAAGTAGAATCGAAGGCACAGATTAAGCGAAAGATAAAAATGTTTCTCTTTTCACAGAATGAAGAAAGTGTTAAGTAAGCATAAATTGCGAGGGCTGTATCTGTCAACCGATTTTTGTATATCGAGTGGTGAAAGGCTATTTGTTTGGATCGACGTTTTATAATCTTTACAGGAGAGCCTTTCGAAGATTCAAAGTCTCGAAAATAAATAAAATAGATATAGAGACAATAACTTCTGCTTACATTCTTATGGGGAAATTAAAAAAGGATAATTTTAAATATAAAAACAGCTTTTGGTAGGTTCCATGAAAAACGGCAGCATTACTCAAATTCATCCAAAATATTGCTTCAAAAAATATCATCCTTCGATATTTAATAATAATACTTTATTGGTCAAAATTTATTCCTCCATTAGCTCCAATTGTTGGTCCTAAAAACTATAATAATATTAATATGTATGGTAGTTTGAATATGTCACCTATTCAATAAAGAAGTAATTGTAATAAAATAGATATTATACTAAATTCATCTGCCATAGGGATGCAACTGTAAGACTTCTTCAGTGATTTGGACTAAGGCCTATAATTTACAATATCCGATCATGTCTTATCGACAAAGAACAATGAAGATAAACGCAAGTCACATCGTATTATTACATTTACAATCCCATGAGTGTCATTAGTAATGGGAAATTCGGTATCTGACAATAGGATCAGAGCAAAATTATTGTCCATAAATATAAACCCACATGACATTCAGCTTATCACAAATTCGGAAATGCACGAATATGGTAAACGGTCACCGCAGCCTATAGACTTGCACAACCACTCGCGCATTGCCAACTATAAAATTGATTGAATTGAAGCCAAATATAAAGTGTTTATTGACCAACTCAAGTGGAGAAGCCATTTCGAGATCGGATGTCATTTGACCAAACAATTGGCCAATACATTTAACCACTCTTTTTTCTTACTTTAGGTTGTTGGCTTCAGATCGTTTTTACATCCTTACGCAGATTCTAGCTGCCAATTCGAGAATCCATGAGCGGAAGGGTTAGACCTTTAACTTAGGACGATAAATAGAATACAAAATACAAAATGTGATTTACATAGGACGATAAATAGGAAGTGGAACTCACGTAAATAGATTATCTTTGACCGATAGTTAAATATATTATATCTATAGAATTTCCAGCCTTACAACGGATCATCAAATCTGACAGTTACGTGTGACTGTTGTCTCAATATATGTTATTTTATCTTATCATGTCCTTTATGATGATGACTGCAGGTACATAATAAATTTTAACTTGTATCTATTACTTATGGAATACAAATTTACGATTACCTACAGAGAAAGTTAAAATACCCTCTGAAATTTAAAGTAGTGTCCATAATATCCCTTTTCATTCCATTTGCAATAACGAAATTGCGTGAAACAGTAACAGCAGGAGGTTTAAAAAAATTCAATATTCCGACGCTCCATTTAGCGTTTTTAACTTTTAAATTACCTTTTGTTTTGTAATCTGACTTTATCTTTTGAGACATTAACAAGGCACTTCCTTGTTTTAATTTAAGCCTATTTATCGCCTTGGTAGGCTAATGGTGTGTCTTAATAAGAGACCAGAGGCTTTGGGTTTGATTTCCGGGTCGATCCGGAAGGCACTTTTAATATTTCTTGTATCAAAATGATACATAAAAAAATCCGTAATTCAGATATTTTTACTAGATTTCTGATCTGTGGATTTAGTGAAATAAATAAAAATAAAAACAATAATCCATAGCTCGGGGTTGGTAAAGCGCCAGGGATGTCTTGATGGATAAATAGAAGATAATATTTGACCAGGAGATCCATAGTACGGGGTCTGCTCAGTTTGGACTCCTGTCTCCTGCTACATATTTCACTCGTATCATAGCATAGTTTCCCTTATTTGTTAAAATGTACAGTGTAAACTCTTTATAACGTTATCCTTTATAACGATAAACTCCCTATAACGTTGAAGTGAGCCCAAGTTGGTTGGTTTGTTCACTTTGTTTTGTTTTTTTTTGTTCACTCCATATAACGATAACTCTCTATAACGACAAAAAATGCTCAGTCCCTTGAGTTTCGTTATAAAGAGTTTACACTGTAATTAGTATTCTGAGAGAAAAATAAATAAATAATATTGCTTTTCTCTATAAATAATCCGTTTAGGAAATTCCTTCAGATCGAAGAAAATCGAAATGATCAATCATCCTCATTCGTCATTATTTCGACAACATTCTAAAAATCAAATGTATTTCTTCGCAAATATTACCAACGCATCGTTTTTAAGTGTTAAGGAAAATGGATCAGACGAACTCAAGGCACCTATTAGATTTAAGAACGACTCATCAAGCTTATCTCAAACTCTCAAAGTACTTAGCTACCTACTTTTTAAGTCTTTTGGAAGAGGGGAATAGGCTATTCGTGATGCTTTATCTGCTTTTTCTAGATCCGGATATTTATAAAAGCTTATAAATATATTGTCAGCATGATAATGTTAATAATATGATGATGATGATTTTAAAATAATCTTACCGATTAAGTTGTTATTTAAAGTATACACAAACTATACTTACATTTAGACACTAAATACGTTTTGGTTTAAATAGTAAAATTCAAAAATGAAAATTAAATTATTTTTAGAAATACTAGCTGTCCCCGCAGTTTTACCCGCGTTCCCGAGTATTTCCCGGCACAAAAAGTATCCTATGTGTTATTCCAGGGAATTTTGTATATATATATAGGTGTGTGCCAAGTTTCAACGAAATCGGTTTAGTAGTTTTTTCGTGAAAGAGTAAAAAACATCCATACATACAAACTTTCGCATTTATAATAATAGTAGGACAAACATTATACAAACACAAGATTGAACGAATTAAATAATTTTGTTTTGTGCCAGTAGAACGGCACAAAACGGTTGCACCGAAACATAGCAGGAAGTTTACTATACAGTAGTGGCTTTCTACTACAAATCGTCGTCATCCATCTTGTCTAGAGGGTAGTACAGAGTAGCAATTAATGGGATTGGACATAACATAATAAGGCTCGTAAGACTCTAGAGAAATATAAGATGATGGACGTAGTTGTAAACCGATTTCTGACATGCAATATTTATAAAATGCATAATTATACAAGTTTATAAATAAAAACACTAAATTCTTATTTTAGTCTATATTTAGAGTAATAGAGCTCTTAGAGCAGGTCTTCGTCCGGGAAAGTACAACCACAATACCCATTTCCGCCTTGAAGCAATAGTGCACTTGTATTACTGTGCTACGGTTAGAAAGGTAAGGGGGCCGGTGAAATTACAGGCACATGAGACTTACAATTGGGATGTGTCCTGTATTAAAGATAAATGATCAAACACTAACCAGTGTATTGAACATCCAAAAATATACGAAAACATTAAATATGATCAAAATTAAATCATTAATGTGATTTTTCAGTACCGATGTAATCATAAAGAGCATGTTATTTGATGCTGTACAATTATGACGTCACAGCGTGCTATTTCATACAAAACTCCATACATTCGATCGTTTTGACATTTCATAAAGAATTGCTGATTTGACATGTCAGGACACATCCCTATTCACCCATTGCTGTTGCCCCTGGTGTAACAACTGTCCAAAGGCGGCTACCAATTATCACCTGGCGGACAGTCTGCCAGTATATGGCACATGAGTTATAAAAGCGAAACATTTGTTATATTGTTAAAAAAAAATGATATCAAACAGAATTCTGACTATCTATTTCCTTCCAATCAAACATGGCAGCGTCAAAATTATGTAATTTATTACGGGCATGTTACTTGTTAGTAGGTACTACTTTATTCAACGCTAAAAACACATCAAATGTATTGAAGTTAGGGCAGAAAAAACAAGAAACTAATTAGGAAAGCATTTAATTAGGGATCTTAAACGAATTATGCAATATTGTCATTGTAACAATAATAATATGAATTAATATTATTCAAACATAATATTCAACAAATTGTCAGTTATTTATCAATCAAATCAATCAAAACGTTCAAGATATAAGTATACGCAATTTATGTCATCAATCATAGAGCATTACCATCTGTAAACAAATACACAGGAAATTCGACCTTCTTCCTATTATTGTAAAGTTTCCAATGAAATGTAAAATGAGAATAATAATGGCGGACAGGTAAAAATAGCTTTCAGTACTTTGTTATGTAAAGTGGGCCCTTTTATGTTAGCAATGCAAAATTGTGACAAAAGTCTGTGAATATCGGTAGGAAATTAGATATAATATATATATATGAAAACTGCTGGGCTATTCGGTAATAAAAACGGTGACATTTACATTTTTACGTTGAATACAGAATTTTTCAGATGTCTTATTATTTTATACTTTATGTCCTACTAATATTATTATTCCGAAAGATTAGGTGTTTGTGACTCGATCACTTATGTTTGGCTGGACGGATTTTATTAAAAATGGCACACAGATGATCATGGTTCACAATAATCATCAATCAGGTGACATGTTTTTGTTTTCTCAAACACATTCCATGTTTTTTATGTGACAAATAATGAAACTGTTTTTAAAATAATGACCCATGGTTTCACTCACGATCTAGTGGGTTGTCGCATTTACCCGGTATACAAAGTATTATATCTTAATCCATTTAAACTACATATCTACGTGCGTTTTATAGTTACTGCGATAAATCCATCATCAAAAATGTTCGCATTTATAATATTGGTCGGATGAATTGTGTCAGGCTGGTGTATATATTTCTATACACATAAGCCGTTCCAACCGAACAACATTCGTCGCGGCTTCGGCAGGTGCTCGGTATATCTCAAACTGCAGTTACTGCATTGTCGCACGTGAGAGCATCTCTACTCGCAACCAGTCGTGCGATTCCTACTTAGTTGACTGTGACCACGATGTGGAGTCAATTTTGGATTCAAATTTTAATAGTTACTTTAAAACGATACCATGATTATAACATTTGAAAAACTCAAAGCCTAAACTAAATAAATTACTTTGAATTTCTATTATAGATCGAGAGAATTCAACAAACCTAAAGACTTAAGTTTGTTTGCCGCCTATGGTATTAAAAATATATGTTTAAATGACTAAACAAGCAGGTCTTAAGAGAAAAGGTTCCATACCTATTTGAACGAAATTAAATTTTGGACGGCGGCGTTTTCCAAGTTCCATACATACAAGTACATACACTATTTTAAAAGAAATTAGAATCCCCTTGAAGCACAAAAACACATTGAGAAACGAAGTGTTTGTTGCAACATAAGGTTATAATGAATACGCAGCTGTTTAAATGTTTTAAATAAAAAAATTGTAATAAATCTAAGATCGTTTTTAAAAAGAGTAATTGCTGAGTTTATTGCCGGCTCTTCTCAGTAAAAAACAACCTTCCGAACCGGTATTAGAGTCAGACTATTCATAGATGCCTGTAAAGGCCTATTTAAATAAAAATATTTTCATTTCATTTCATAGTTCTGCTCAAATTATTTCTTAATTTCTTCATCATATATCAACCTATGTCCACTGCTAACCATAGGCCTGTCTGTCCCATAAGTGTCTTAAATTTCATTATATGATTATTTGTATTTTATATATCTTTTTGTCCTAATAAGCCAGTATGCTTGGTCTCCGTAGCGTTCACCACTACGTCCGCCGTTCCTTTTAAGTAGATTTCACCGTTCTTCGCAAATATCCACATTGAATCAATCCAAATGTGAGCGCTATCGGCTATAGTAGCTTAATATACGAACTTTGTGCACATTATACAGAGTGAGGATAAAATATACCAAATATTGAGTGAATAAGATACTAATATTATGAACTAGCTGTCCCCCGCGGTTTCACCCGCGTTCTCGAGGGATGTAACATTTTCGCGGCACCGGGTATCCTTTCTTTTTTTTTTTTTTTTTTATGCCACTTCGGCCGACAAACAAGCAGACGGTCCACCTGATGGTAAGTAATCACCGCCGCCTATGGACATTTGCAACACTAGGAGCATCGCCAATGCGTTGTCGACCCTGAGACGTGAAGTTGTTAAGTCTCATGTGCCTGTAATTTCACCGGCCCCCTTACCTTTCTAACCGAAACACAGTAATACAATTGCACTACTGCTTCACGGCGGAAATGGGTAAGGTGGTAGTACTTCCCCGGTCGAACTCTGCACTAAGAGCTCTACTACTTGTTACTTCTAATACCTCCAAAAAATATGTGTACCAAGGTTTCATAGTGATCGGTTAAGTAGTTTTCGTGTGGAAGCGCAGCAAACAAACTTACATTCACATTTATAATATTAGTAGAGATTATTGGTAACCTTACTTAAAGGAGCACTATCAGTTTATATTTATAATATTAGTAGGATGTGAAAGTTTGTATGTATGAATGTTTGTTACTCTTTCACGCAAAAACTACGTATTGGATTAAGATGCAACTTGGCACATAGATAGAATATATCGAAGAATAACATATAAGCTACATTTTATACCGGGAAAACGTAACATCCCTCGGGAACGCGGGTAAAACCGCGGGGGACAGTTAGTTACCTATTTATATATTAATAGAGAGCTTATATCTCATAATCTCTCTTAATAACTAATTGGTTAGAAAAGCACATAGTTGAAGATCTATTTAATATTAATGGTACTGTTAATATTACCATGCCAGCTTGATTGTTCAAGACTGACTGCCACGCCACAGATCGTGGGTTTCAATCAGACAAATATTTGTCAAACATTTGTGATCATGTATGTTTGTTCTGAGTCTGGGCTAAGTAAGTATGTATTAAGAACAAAAGTTACAACAGTTATCTAATTCGATTAAATAAATAGGGTATTTATTTATTTTTAATTATCTACATGATTTCTGTTACTGCGAATACAACAGCATCGTTTTATATTATTAAATTGGCCATACAGTTAAGAATAGTGGTTCTGAATAGAAGCAAATATAGAATGTATACAATTAAACATTGTGGAGCCAAAGAATATGTATGTACTATAATAGGTATAAGTTAATATGTCTATGTCTTCTGAGCTGTTTAGATTTATATTTTAATAAATAATCGGAGTATTAGGTTTCCTCTTCTTTCTGATAGTTGAGATCCGCAAAACTCTTAATTATTATTATATTACTGTTGAATTTTGTAATAACTGTGTGTTTTGCTGAAATATTATTATATTATTTATTTTAAGAGTAGTAGAGCTCTTAGTGCGAGTTCGTCCGGGGAAGTACTACCACCTTACCCATTTCCGCCGTGAAGCAGTAGTGCAATTGTATTACTGTGTTTCGGTTAGAAAGGTAAGGGGGCCGGTGAAATTACAGGCACATGAGACTTAACAACTTCACGTCTCAGGGTCGACAACGCATTGACGATGCTCCTAGTGTTGCAAATGTCCATAGGCGGCGGTGACCACTTACCATCAGGTGGACCGTCTGCTTGTTTGTCGGCCCAAGTGGCATAAAAAAAAAAAAAAAAAATTATTGTTAACAATTCTTTATGGAATTATTAAATGTTTGAGTTCTAAATCAACCTGTAGAATATAGAATATGAATTCATGCGCAAACATGTGGAAACTGCGCTATGGCGATAAGCGTTTCTTGTTATGTTTTGTGAGTCGGTTTTATTCATATCCAATGCTCAAGTATGAATATTAACTTTCCGATATGTAGAGATGTCGTGACAAATAGAATCCTTTCTTTATTGGTTTCTGGGTGAATAATTTACACCTAGATAAGTTGGTTTTTATTTATTACTAGCTTCCGCGTCCCGGTGTCACCCGCGATCCCGAGTGATCTAATTTGTTCTTGGAATAAAACGTAACAAATTATTGTCTATGAGCCAAATTTCATTAGAAAACGATCAGCCGTTAAGCAGTTAAATGTTCACAAACATACATACCTATACAAACAGTCGCTACCTAACTAATATTATAAATCCGAAAAAGAATTTTATGTTAATTTGTTTGTTTGTTTCGCTTCCACGGCTAAACAACCGATATTGCTGAAATGTGCATATATACATAGCCTATGGTATGGAGAGGGACATAAACTACTTTTTTACGTGTAAAGGTCTTATACATTGCTATTCAGGCATTCAGTGAAAAATTTCATCGGCGTTTTAGTGTTTTGAGGTAAAATTGGAATTGAAAGTTTGTTTTAAAATTCAGTATTTGTCTCCCAAAATAGGTATATAAATCATTTATTTATTTCTATAATATCATATGAGGGATTACAAATATCACGAACGTTTTAAGTGGTTCATGTTTTCCTCCACTCAGAATAAATAAACATCCGTGAAATATCCATTTGAGGTTATTAAGTACAGAAAGCTTAGATACTACATAAATGAATAATTTAATGACGACAATACTCGGGTGTAGCGCTCGCTGTAAGAATATCGTAAGTAATAAATCTTAGTTTATTGCGAAAGGAGTTATTACTGCGTTAATGCCGAATCTTCTCAACAAAAGCAACCTTCCGAGCCAACGGTGGGCAAAAGGGCCAATTTGAATAAAGAATATTTCATTTCATAAATTTATGCAACGTCCGACTTTCATAAGTTTGATTAGAAAATGAATCACTCGACGTCCTCAGAACCGAAGTCCATTGCCCTTCATTCAAGAAAAACAAAAAAATAATCATTCCTCCGTTAGGGTGTCAAATATTTATATATTTAAAACCTTGGGACCTTACATCTTGCCCACCTGCCGGATCTACTTGACTGTCAATCCGGAAAATGGAAATCAGATGAATTTCTTCTTGATTCCGCAAGTAACAAGCGAAGGGCTAAACACAAAAATTATTAACGACTAATATAATTCTACCTAAGATATCAATGTAAAATCGATATAAAAATCAGATAAAATAATCGAATGTTAACACTTCCACTAGCTGTGGAACGAAAATATCACAAAGCATATACCCATCTTACCTATTATATAATATATAGATCATAATACCACCTAACCTAGTATTACCTATTGTTTAGGTTAACTACAAAGCAAAAATGTGTCAACGCATTTAGAAAACCAATGTTTATTTCAACCAACTTAAAAGAAAGGAGGGTATCAATTCGACACCTATGTATGCAGTATTATTGATGTATATGTATGTTTATTAAGACAGGTCTTCAAAAGGACTGATGAATAATCAGAATATTGTTGTTTTGTATAAAATAAAATAAGACACCCGGTAACCATTGCAAACAAAAAAGAAAGATAATTGTATCTTGCCCGACCTGGGAATCGAATGGTCTTTAACCGTGCTTTGTACAACTCAAACACCAAGGCAACTTATTCTGACATAAACACTACAATTATCCGCAATTTGCTTATACTTGGACTCGATCTAAACCAAGAAAAACTTGACAATGTAAAGTGTGAATTATTCGGGTGATAATCCGGCGAATATTCATAAATTATTACCCGCTCGTCCGACCACGTAATGCTTGCTTGCCGGAAAAATGTTATCCGGCAAATTACCTTTATCCGGATATATACGACGTATATTAACGCTTAGGGACTTTTAATTTTTCCGTGTTTTAATATGACATGAAATATGTAGGTATATGGTTTGGCTAGAACTGTTGATTACCGGCGCGGCGGGGTATGCACAAGAGTCAATACGTCTTGAGTTTTGTGGTTATAAATGAAAAATATTTATAAATCTATATATAGAGATAAGTAGGTACAATTTTCTCTTCTGTTTGGGAATCATTGTTTTTTATTTTTGTTTCTACTAAACAGAATCATATCAAAAGTTGTATAAAGTGTTATTTCCTTTCTCAAACTTTCAATACTAATTATGGACTTATTTTAACTAGCGCCATGAACTACTTAGAGCCTGGCACATGCTGACTGCTGAGCCTATCTTTTTTGTCATCAGACTCTTAGCCCAATATGGTTTTTTATTTACCACATCATGTTAATAATCACCAATGATTTTATACTTTACTTAACTCGCAAGGCAAATACTTCCATATACAAAACACTTATGTACACTAAATACCCTTTTCCCCTTATCAACTGTTTTAATGTTCTCAATAAGTAATTCAACAAGCCTTTACACAAGACAGTTACTAAGTACAAGTACTTCCTTGTGTACGTCTTTACTTATACTCGCATTAAAAGCTTAATGCAATAGCGAAAGCAACACTCCCGGTAGAAACATTACTCTTTTTTATAATTACAGCCCATAAGAATCTACAGCGAGCTCTTACTTAGGTAAGTGTCCAATTATTCAACATAACACCAAGTGCTTGAGGTGTTTTAGACTGTACGACACGACCTGCATATGCTGGATGTGAGGCAGCGGCGACGTATACTGCCACCCGAACTTATTGATATTGCCGTAAGATGCGACTAAAGAAAAGACTCAACAAAAAAAATTGCATTCACCTGGAATATCGGATTTTTTTTTAATTTAGTTAATTTGTTCTTTGTTTTGAAATATAAAATAATATTTATTTATTTTGTAGCTCAAATTATACGTTTTTTTGGGTATGTAAATATTTAACTATAAAATATCTATCTATGTGTTTGTTGTGTGTACACTGATGGTGTTGACTATACCGGTCGGGGTAACCAATCACAATGAGAGTTGATATCAGACTGGCTGCTTACAATGTAGATTCTGAAAACCTTATGTAGTTATACCTGCACCAAATAGACAAAATGTATACATACGCCAACCTCAAGTGATTGGAAATTGGGAAGGTGGTGACAACATGACATTTTGACCATGAAACTCTAATACACCGAAGAAGATTTATTTTATCATTGTCGAATTGTGTAAATGGCATCCATCGCAACGTCAGAAGCAGAGTATAAGGTACTTGGCGGTAATGTCAGAAATTCAAAACATTAATGTAAGTAGCATTATTTGTCAGAAGGGTGACAATTAGAGGTACTGCTGATGGTAAGCGGTCACCGCAGCCTATGGGCATACGGATAATATGTTTCTTTGTCATTAAAATTTAATGACGAATTGACTTTAACCCTGGTAAAAGCCTGCAAGCGTTTTTATTTATTAAACAATTTAACCGTGATATGTGTCATCATCATCATCAGCCTATCTCCGTCCACTGCTGGACATAGGCCTCACCTATTGCACGCCACTGAGCTCGATCTTCAGCTCTTTGTTTCCAACCGCTGCCAGTCAGCTTGCGTATATCATCGCTCCATCTAGCTGGAGCACGTCTAGAACACGTCTACCCCAACGGTTATCGGTTCTACGGCAGATATGACCATCCCATTGCCACTTCAGCTTGCTAATCCTTTGAGCTATATCGATAACTTTGGTGATATGTGTATATTTTAGAAATTATTGGTAAACATTCAGTACTGTTTTAAGCGTATGCCTAGATGTTAGATTTCCGGAACAAAAAATTATACACATGAGTGTGCATTTAGGCTAAAACTTAATTAAAGAAAGTAAAAAAAAATACTATTATCCAAATTTAAATAATAATCTGATTGCGGTATTGTGATTGCGGGATACCGTACCGCAATTACCAACCATTCCTGTTCACCAGCAAATCTCAATTTTAATCTCATTACATTAGGTATATTATACTTAAACCTTGAAGAAAATAAGAAAAACCGACCTAACATTTGCGTGCTATTGTCGCATAAAAAGGCTCGGAAAACATTTGGTCTACATTACTCGAGTAAATTATTAAGGTAAAACATAATGATAAGAAGGATACTACTATTATCCTCTCTGCCTGTCCCGCTAGAGATACGGCGTCAGTATATATCATGTTGGTAATGCAATAAAGATGTAACTGGTAGAGAGAAATAAATGGCGGCCGACCTTTAGTCCTAGCACCAGATGTTTTGGGTTCCGTATGCAAAAGGGACCTATTACGATGCCTATACCGTCCGTATGTATGTCACATGGCTGTATCTTTTCACTCAAAATAAGTAGTTAGTTAAAAGCTCACAGAATACATTGTATGTCCTCTTTAGTAGGTAATAGTTTTAAGTATTAATCGTAAAAGCAACATGCATTATTATTAAATGCACAGGGTTATTACAAGCAGTCTGTCCACCTGATTGTAAGTGGTCACCGCTGCCTATGGACTATTACAACACTAGGGGCATCGCCAATGCGATGTCGACCCTGAGACCTCAAGTTGTTAAGTCTCATGTGCCGGTAATTTCACCGACCCCCTTACCTTTCTAACCAAAACACAGAAATACAAGTGCACTACTGCTTCACGGCGGAAATGGGTAAGGTGGATAACCTAAAATGGCCCTTTTACTTGCCCTACAACAAGATTATACAAAAAACAAGTATCTGCAATATATGCACGTTAAAAACATATAACACGTAATTTTTTTTTGTAGGTTATGTATATTTTAATATTGTGGATTAATTATATTAAAATCAGACTATTCACAAATGCTCGTTAAGGCCTATTTGATTAAAAATATTAACATTTTCATTTTACATTATACAACTACAGTTCAACGTTTTTAACATGTACCTACCTATGTTTAAAACTGAACATACTAGACACCTATCATCAAAAATCTAAAGAACACCAACTAAATCATAATCACTTTATACTATACTAGCTGAGCGGCAAACGTTGCTTTGCCATATTTACTTTATTATAAATAGCTGTCCCCCGCGGTTTTAGCCGCGTTCACGGATTTCACATTGTCCCGGGATAAAAACCTATATGTTATTCCAGGAAATGCTCTATCTATGTGCCAAGTTTCATCCATATCCGTTTAGCAGTTTTTGCGTGAAAGAGTAACAAACATACTTACATACAAATCTTTCCTCTTTACAATATTAGTATAGATCACATACGCATCCCTTAGTGGGCGAGTCCGACACACACTAGCTTGGTTCTATTACTACCACTAGGTACTCCTTTTATGGTTCTATATTTATCCCACGAAAACAAACATTAAGTAAAACGTGATTTGGTGAACTTACTAACGAATAATGTTTCTAAAATATGTTTGACATAGATTTATTAGGTATCATCCAAAATATTTACAGGCCAGTTGGCTTGGTGGTTCGCGACCTGGCTGCCTAGTCGCAGGTCGCGGGTTCGATTCCCACCCAGGACAAACATTTGTGTGCATGAACATGTCTGTTTGTTCTGTGTCTGGATGTAAATATCTATATAGGGGAAGGTTGGGTAAAGTGAATACCCCAGGCAAAGCGAATACTCCTCACTACTCCTAAATTATATGTTTCTCATTCAACACGCCACCTCTGTTATGTTCGGCCATCTTGGCTTAGTAAGCGGCAAACACTAAAGCGCACGGCCACGTCGCATACCGTCCATAGGGTGGAGATTTGTGTTTTCGTAAATAAAAGATTGATTTCACATGGCAAGTATATTGATATTTTTTTCATTATTATTAGGTTCTCATTTTTAGGAGTATTTTAATTCGGTAGCATATCAAAGTAGGTTTTTATAGCATATTTAACAGAGAGTCAGAACTATTAGTATTTGTATAAAATGTATTAACCTCAAAACTTACCTAGTCGGGCAAAATGAATAGGGCAAAGTGAATACGGTATCCACTTTGTCCGTCATTTCTCATTATTGACTTACGATCTTATAATGTCTTTAGTTCGTTTCAGCTAAAAAGTATGGGTTGGCGTTAGCAACCTTATACAGGCATGTAAAATCGCAAAAAAAAACTTGGTCGATTCCGCCCTGTTTTCACTGAAGCTCAGGAGTTAATGATAATAAAGTATTTATTGGCTTGACTCGAGACGAGTTAAAAAAATTGCCGTCATCTACGCTAAGAAAAATAATTTGAACTACCCAAATAACTAGGACAAGAACAAGAAAGCAGGAGATGATTGGTTATCATCATTTTTGTCTCGTCACGACCAAATTTCCCTCAGGACTCTAGAAACAACATCAGTTGCATGGGCAAAAGGATTTGCAGGCACTTCTAATGTGAATATTGGCATATAAAGTACAAACTCACTAGAATGGTTCGATATTCCCGAATCTTCTACAACTGCTTTGCCTTTTTTTTTTTTTTTTTTTAACGAGGGGAAATGCTTTGCGCATACCACTTATTATGTGGGACTCTCTCCCCGACCTCTTCCCCTAATGGGATGGGACCGGGGAGCCTACCCACTAAAACCCCTCGAGTTCCTTCTCCGCCGTTGACGGGGCTGCGGGACCAGACGAGTCCTACGACCGCCTGCCCCGTCGGCGTCGCTCGCCCATCCGGGGCGAGCCCTTCTCTGGGCGGGGTTTGTCATATTGACTTCCCCGCCCCTTCGCCGAGGCGCCCAAGGAACTTATGGGCGCCTCCAGCTTGGGACCTTTAGTGCAGGTGGCAGATCTGCCCCGATCCACCACCCGCAGTCCCCGGCTTACGGCGGCATCCGGGCCGCGAAGGCCAGACGCCGCCTGCCGCACCTCCGGCGACGGAGCGGGGCCGAGTTGATATCATCCTCCCGCTCCCGCTCCGCCGCCTCGCAACTGCTTTGCTGATATTTCCATCCCGATCTGAAAAGATCCGTAGTGACGTTGGATCTACACCTGAACCAGAAGGTGGATGTTCCCAAATTGTCTCCGCTTTGAGCCAGATATAGCTACAAATCAACAAGCTCAGAGAGGTGAAATATATATTGAAGAAGATGACAATCCGATTGAAAATTGGATTCCATGTGACTTTTGTCAACAATGGCGTCACGAAGAATGTTCCGCTTTTGATGGCACACAAGAACTGCCAATCTTAATTTTCTTAATATTTATGTTCAATTTACGATTTTTTTCAATTTATATAATATACGAGGTATGTTCAAAAAGTAAGGAAAGGACGGAGATTTGCAACGATTGAAGACAGCATCGCTGGAAGAGCTCAAGGCTATACCGTAAAGTGCTTATGAGAAGTGCTTTGAGGATTGGAAAAACCGTTGGCATAAGTGTATTGTATCTGAGGGGGATTACTTTGAAGGGGACAACATAAATATTGATAAATAAATAAATATTTTTTCTTAAAAATACAAAGTCACCTTATTTTTTTAACACACTCGTATATCTACCTTTTCAGAGTTTAAAATATGAGTATTCACTTTACCCGAGTACTGTATCCTCTTTACCCAGGGTACCGGGTAAAGTGAATACATGCGTACTTTTTTTAATTTTATTTGCAGCTCTTAAATGCTTAATTATTAATGGTAACTGATTATTGTATTTGCAAGAGGAATAAGTAAAGACTGATTTGTGCTAGTTTTTTTGATTTTGTATCTCATACCTTTTCTGCTAAAACCTTAAATATCTTAAGGTATTCACTTTACCCCGACTTCCCCTAAGCATGTATTTACAAAAAAAAATAGTATAGTTCAGTTATTCGGTTTCCATAGTACAAGCTCTGCTTAGTTTGGGACAAGATGGCCGTGTGTAAAGAATGTCCCAGGATCTTTATTTATTTCTATAATTATGTGTATTGTATCTAAATCTAGCTTTAGCTCCTTCGTACATTCTCTACTGAATTATATATCTATCAATGTAAACATTAGCAATTAGAACAGACATTTACTGCTAAAAGGTTCCAACAATGTCAATAAAACTGAACATCGTATATAACTGCTTAAACTCAGTAATCCTAACAGTTTAGCCCATTAAACACATTGTAAGAAACATAAGCTGTTAACGTGATCTTAAGAACTAATGAATAGATTGTGATATTCCAAATTGAACCTTATGTTTTAATCTCCAAACTTTAAATTCACTCAATCTTCGCAACCCAAGACTGGTGATTCCACCATTAAGATGCTTCATTTAATCCAAAAGTTACCTCAATGTTACCCACATAACGAAGGATAAAATAATTATGCAAATAATTTCCTACATCCCTTTGGTTGTGTGGCGCTCGAACTTCCGACCCTTACAAATAAAGGGTCTCGGTGGACTGATAAAAGAGTAGAACCTACAACGACCAGTCTGAGGTACAAAATTGAATATCATTTGTTTGGGTAACTTAGGAAATTGTACCCTATAAATATTTGTTTGGGATGGTAAATTAGATAAATAATGATACATTAAAATCAGCCTTACTAAGGTTTTAAGAAATATTGTTTGAATGGCGACCTAATTAAATACCACCTTTATGTCACTGTCAAACATTGTGTTAATATATCAGATCGTAACCATATATAACATATAAATAGTCATTAATTTATTTATATATTGAGAAATACACAGCAACTATAATACATACAGATAGGTTAACTTAGTTCGAATCATAAGCCAGTAAAATTTCCACTTAAAATTAGGTACCACTTTTTGTATCATAATATTATTTAAATATAGTGTATTTAGAAAAAAACAACATCATTATCAGTAAGTGTTGGGAAATGTTTGATAATAAACAGTATTTTAGGAAACTTTAAAACTCAATACTATAAGATTATTTTTATTGTGTAGAATTTGCGTTTAAATTTGTTTAATTGTTGGTTGTAATTTACTTATGATCAATATACCGGTATTAGAGTCAGACTATTCATAAGTGATTGTAAAGGCCTATTTGAATAAAAATATTTTCATTTTCATTATAAAAAACTTTATATTTAGTATGTCATACTGTCAACCAATCTTGAGTACCCACTCCATAAAACAATATTGTATTTTAAATATCTCCTAATGAAGATCAAGTAAAGCATTTTATGAGTTAATCTTTTGTTCTATAGATAGTTATAGTGTAATCTTTATCTACGTATTGTATGTGCTTCCGGAGCGACATTTTAGTCCTGATTAAATTTGTCGCGGGTTTCGACATATCTTTCTCCAGAAATTATCTGGGCCTCACTTTGCGGTCCTCAATGCGGGTCCAGTCAGGATTAAAGGGGGTACAGCCCTCAGAAATTGTGCTACGGAATTAATTACATTTGACTTATAAAAGACAAATATAAATGGATACCTTTTATCAAAATAAGTAACTAGTTACTGTTAAGAATACAGGCAGGGTCATTAGTTATTCTAACTAATAGGCACTCATTAATTTAAGTACATATAAAATACTACCTTTATTGTATTGTATACTGTAATGTTCTGTATGTATTTAGATGATAAGCCTTTATTCAATTAACAAATAAATAAAATATAAATGTGAAAGAGAGATTGTTTGTTTGTTACGCTTTCACGACTAAACGACTAAAGCGATTTTGCTGAAATCTGGCAAACACATAGTCTATGGTATGGAGAAGGACTTTTTATCCCAAGAATGCGGGTGAAACCGCAAAAGCCAACTAATATCCTAAAACGGCCTCGGTGGTGGAGCCGGCAAGGTATAAAACTTGGCTTTGCAGGTCGGGGAAGGTAAAATTAATGTTTCTTGTTAAAAGTTACTACCTGTATGCTCGAGATTGGTAATTTGGCCGAGAGAAGGTGACAATGTTAACCACATGTAAAATCATGTTATAAGGTGAAACCTCCTACCACTTCGGGAATAAGGGGTGTGAGGATTTATTTAAAGCTTGTATCTAATATTCTCGTAAATATTTTGCTCTTACTCGGTTTACTTCTAAAATTCTTACATTATAATACTGGTGCCATTTATTAATGCACTCATCATCCACTAAATATCTATACGAAACGACATGGAAAGCTTAAAACAAAATATCAAATGTGATTTCATTGAGTAATAGTAGGTTTATGGAAGAATATCGAAACATTTGCTCTATAATTAATTTATACTGTGGCAAAAATCATGAATTTATGGAATCGTCATAAAATCAACATCCACCTTATTCTCGAAGCAATAATGTAATTTTTCCCATGCCTTGCTTAAATATCGAAACTTCTTATTTTGGACAGACTTTAGTACAAAGCCGGAACAAAAACAAAACAAAATTAAATCCAACATAATATATTTATCATAGGAAGTAACTACAAACTACAAATTAACTACTGTAGAAAGTTCGTACATTATTTATATCAAAGCTGTTGCGAAATTTTACACCATATATTCGCTGGGGAACAATAATATTCTGGGTAATTTTAAAATTTTCTCTCGGATGACGTAAAATTAGGACATGTGAACATTGTGTGATATGAATAAAGAATATAGCCATAACATGGTGTTTTTACTGGTGGAAACTGTAAACGATATATTTTTACTGGTGGAAACTGTAAACGATATATTTTTACTGGTGGAAACTGTAAACGATATATTTTTACTGGTGGAAACTGTAAACGATATATTTTTACTGGTGGAAACTGTAAACGATATATTTTTCATGTTAATGCTAATTAGTTTTAATATAATATAATTTTTCCTCTTACCCCCTTACGGGGATAATGGTCGTGTGAGCGAGACAAGGAGTATATTTTACTGTAGAAGTCTTTGACTACAATCTCATCATGGTAGCCAAAGCTAGTGAGGTAAGCACACAAAGCCTAGAAACAGACTGACTCTGAAGTGCTGGTATCGATACAGCGTTAGGTAAACGTTAGCCTAATATCATTCATTCGGTAGTCACGATTACAATATCACTATCACTACATAGTATAAAACAAAGTCGCTTTCTCTGTCCCTATGTCCCTATATCCCTATGTATGCTTAAATCTTTAAAACTACGCAACGGATTTTGATGCGGTTTTTTTATAGATAGAGTGATTGAAGAGGAAGGTTTTTCTGTATAATACATGTGACATCCCACTGGAACGCGGGTAAAACCGCGGGGGACAGCTAGTAATTTGTAAAAGAATTGTTATAAGGTAAATTTCTTTCTCTTTTTTAGGGTTCCATTGTTTAGTATAGTAGTGTTTGCAGAGCGCTGGAACTCGCCAATGTGGGCGCAGTGGATGCATATCCATACCACAAAAATAATTTATTGTTTTTGTTCTTTATACTGTACTAACATTAGGATTTTTTTGTTTCCTTTTACAGTTTACAGACTCTTGGTCCGTACTCTTTGAAGATGCTATGATAAATTATTTTAAGATTAATTGTATTGTGTTTTTTATAAAATAACATATTTCCGCGCGTGCTCAGCTCGTTGTTTTGAACTGAGGCTTGTGATTCCTTAATATATAGTATTAACATTAGGATTAAGTCTAACAAATATAGACACTATCTGAAGTAAATAAACAGCATTTTCAAATAATTTCACGGTGTGAAGACCGCCGTATATAATGTGTATATAGCATTAAGGAAGCTCTTATTAGATTATTAGTATTATTTTTAGGGTAGTAAGAACTCGTGTGTCAGTCAGTCCATCTGTCATAGCCAAATTTCTCCGAATCGTCTGGATCGATTAAGTTGAAATTGGATAAGTATAGATATAGGAATTTCTGTAACCCAAACATGGACGTGTAACTTTTTTAATATGAGGATGAGTTTGGGGAACAATTGAGAATATAAAGAAAAAAAAGTTTTGAAGACTATATTTTTTAAATAATAATAAAAAATAAATGAACGAAAATGTGCCATTGCCATCCATATGTGCGTAACTACTGGACAATCTTTTTTATTTATTTTTTAAGATACTGAATAGTATAGTCCATAGTTATAGATTACAGGAAAACCAGAAATGTTTGGTCTTAAAATTCAATTTTGAATACTATTAATATTTATCGTCCGTCTCCACGCGAGTTCACTCGCCCGATATTTCACAAGCTTAACAAGAACGTATCCCCGTCCATATCCGCCTCAACTACGGACCCATAGATCCCGAAAATAAATATATACAAACAAAAATACTTGCGTTAAACAGCTATAAGTGATAAATAATTCTAAATACACTATAACCCATAACATTACTGGGTACTTGTCTCAAAATGGGCATATTTTATTTTTATTACATCTCTTTGCGCTCCAGATGTTACCTTTATCTATCCTTTTCTTACCTACAGTGAAGTAACACATCTAGCTCACTCATTCATGTATTTGAAAGCAAAGGTGAGAGGTTACAGGTTAATTTACGGTCGATTTTCAGTTTAGTACGAGATTAACTTCAGGGTATTAACCAGAGTTATGGGGTTTAACTTGTTGTTTTATTGCGTTCTGTTGCGAAAATATTGCTCTTTTTACAATATTACGTTAAAGGTTTTATGGTTGGGGCGAGGAGAATTATTCTACTTGCTCGAGGAATACGAAAAATTTAAACTAGAGGGAAAAATACAAAAAATGTGAATATAAAATTCTGAAATAGAAGCACCTTTGTAGCGGTGACGAATACTAACCCCCAACACATCATCTAAGCTGTCGTAACTGGTGATTAAAGAGTATACCGATGACCACTACCACTTTATACCGGCACCGGTGGTCACCACAAACAGAAAGACATGTCAGAGGAAATGTAATGTGTATCCCATATAGGATAGATTGAAAACTACATGCCGCAGTGACTTCAAGTGATTGGGAACAGGCTTTTGACTTAAAAACACAATTGACTTATCCACATATAGAAGCTCTACTTACTAGAAGGTACATTTGGCAAACAACTAGGGGATTAAGACCATTATAAGTCTACATAACGGACAACAGGCACACGCCTTTGTACGCCATAACCGCGGTGATGAAACTGAGCTATCAACAACTTAAAAAGCTAATAATTAAACTTAAAATAAATAATAAAACCTTTTTATTAAGAAGAAAAGCTCGGCACGTTTCGGGCAACTCGTCCATTCTTCTCAGCTTTGCCAATTAACTTTTTCGCAGAATTTTAAATTCAACTCCACTCCGTATCTCTGGAGTTAAGAGCAAATTGGTTTCTTTTCACTCAACGATTGATTAATGACTTTTGGAATGGTGAATTCAAGTGTTTGACAGTTTGAATAATTACGCACCCGAAGGAAGTAGAATCCTTAGGGTATTTAGGCGAGTGAACAATTTTGGGCAATACTTACCTAAATAAATTTCTTCATTTTTTTTTAAGAAAGTTTCCTGGATCCTATCATGTGTAGGTATATTGCTTTAATATTATTTTGTATA
Source organism: Habrosyne pyritoides (assembly GCA_907165245.1). NCBI lineage: Eukaryota > Metazoa > Arthropoda > Insecta > Lepidoptera > Drepanidae > Habrosyne > Habrosyne pyritoides. The sequence continues at coordinate 836,576 of OU015608.1, forward strand.
ATTAAAAGTAGACTAAGCAAATTAATGACTGAAACTGTTGTTTCTGTGGGTTCAAATTTTAATTGAATTATTTTTTTATTTTTTACCACCGGGCAATATCTCCCCCGATAGTGATGTGGTCAAAGGGACCGATAGATTTTTAGACTAAAAAATTTCGGAACTAAGCTTTTTACTGCGGGACCTTTATCTTGACAAATTTAATGATGTAGGTCGATGTGAAGTACCCTCTAGGGTTTGATTTATTTGCGAGTGTCAAAATATATGGACGTATTATTATACGACGTATTTATTTTGCGTTGGCTTAGTAACTTACTTTACCAGCTCTTAAGAACCGCAGATCCTGAGACCCAAGTATTTGAGTAAAGAGTAAAAAAGTATTGACAAACAGACACACAAACAACGAAGTGATTCCCTTTGAGGTATGGAATCCAAATTTAAACTTCTTAAATCACGAAAATCTTCAAAATCGAAATCCATATCATAACAAAACGAAGCCGAGGAATCTTGACTCGTCATGTAAATCCTGAGGGGATCCACCGAGATTACCCCCGCACGTGACCTGGGTTCTACGCACTCTTCATTCGAGCTATCGCATTCGTTTCGTGACTTCAGAAAGATACCGGTCAAGCTGAGTTTAGATAAATTATTAATGGTTTGATCTGAAATCAATATAATAAACTTTATTTATGGATCCGCACTGGAAAAAAAAGTCTGTCTGATTGTACGTCTGTACAGCTGTATTTTTAAAAACACATTTTTTTTGTGACTTGAGATTTTACACAATTGTAGTGTAAATATCTCTGGAATATCCCATGTTATTTACAGTATTACTTACCATATATTTACGTACATTTCATCAAACAATAACAACATATGATCAATTATATTAACCAGTAAGACGATACAAGAATGTCCCATCAGGAGGCAATCCATCAAATTAACCGGGTTGGGTATTAAAACCTCAGCCATGTTGGGCAAAGCGAAATAAATAGTAATTTGTCAAATGGAAACCTGCGGACTAGAAGGGGAGAAATGTATTGCGCTATTTGCGTTCAGGGGTGTGATTCCGTAAGGCGGTAAATTGGCACAGCTTTTATGCTCTGTCTCTCTCGTTAACTATGCAATCAGGCGAGAGGTCCGCTCTCTGAGGTCTCGTTACGCGGGCTTGTCGACGAGGATTGTATTAGAGAATGCAGGGGCTGTGTTGGCTCACTATAATGCGGGCTGGCTCAATAGGTATTTGAAGGTTTGTAACAGTTTAAAGCCGTTTAAAGTAAGTACTGTGATAGTTGGGATATTCAGTTCATATCATTCATCCCACATAAACGGCATATCTTTTTATTTGAACTAAGCCTCACATTGGAAACTTTCTATCTCGGGAAAACATTAAATCCCTCATACGGGACTGACTTTAACCGCAGGGCGGGAAGGTATTAATAAATAAATCACTGTTAGTTTGTGTGTTCTTTATAGATTCGAATACCACTCGATCGATAGAGCTAAAAATGGTATTACTAGTTTGATGCTATGATTTCCCGGGTTATGAAGTTTTGTTTCCTATTCTATCTGTGTCCCAAAAGTTATTCAATTCTGTTCGACCATAATTACACTGAGTGGAAAAATTCGTAATTAATAAGTTTGATAGTCACACATTACTTAATGCTTCGGAAAATAGTTTTAGCAATTTTCAAATAGCCACTGCAAAGCGGAAGTGGGTTCAGCTAGTAATAAATTACATTAATACCCTACGCTCTCACTCCAAAACCAATTAACTAAAAGAGTCTATATAAATTTCGGCACATTCATGGACTGCAGTTGATAAATACTATATGACCACTATTGTCTTAATAATTAGTAATTTCTGCACTTCTCTACAAAAACCAAGATTTTCATATATCACTTCTCTATCACTAATCGAAGGATTAACAAGAGATTTTCTTCACTTCCCCGCACATTATCACACGGCATACTCTGAAACCCATCCGTAGCTTTCAGGCACTTAAAACCAGCCTACCGTTGCCAAAAATAGAGCCAAACCATACACCTGATATTTACCAAGACTATTAAATCCCCTGTCCCCGACTGCATAACGTGTGGAGCGAAGTGGGTGTACCCTGAGCAATTTGGCATGCCGCCAAAACGTCAGGTGGTACGTAACCCGGTGCGATATAATACTGGCGTGTGGATACACTTTGTTTACGTTGCGAGACTCTATACTTGGGATGTAGCTTTAACGCCCAATGACCATTTGCCTAGGGCAATCTCAGAAATTTTGCAATTGCATTTGAATCTTGTATTTTGTTTAAATTAAATTTTGAAAGCTTTGCTGTAGCGCAGTAAAAATCTCGGCTAGCAACCGAGGTTTTAGTGTCTAAGGATTACGTGTAGCACGGGATCGGTAACATCCCCAAAGATGCTCTCAATGTACAGTAATTTTGACTCGAATTATATAGCATTGGTTCATAAACATATCGATTAGAACATGGTTTGTGCAATAGACATAATTGTATATTTGTGTATAGACATAAACATAGCCAATGGCATTCGGGAGTAATGTAGCTTTCTATAAGTAAAAGGAAATTTTGAAATCGAATTAATTGTAGATAACTTCCTACGAACAGGGGTACAATGCAGCCTCTTTGTAATTTGAGTAGGTATGGATGACACCGTTCATTCGCACGTTTCGAGCATTTGCAAAACTACGAGTTTATTGGCAAAAAAATGCCAGAGTCAGTAGTTAGGTCCTGCAGTACTTCCGCCGCCATACCTATTAGCCAGTGATGCAGTATTCCATTTGTATTATAAATCATATAAATGTAAGTGGGCATTACAGGCAGATGAGATTAGCAACTTGCTGTCTCGGGCTCGACAACGCATTGGCGATGCTCCTGATATTGCAAATGTCCTAACGGCGGTGACCACCTATAATCAGGTCAACCGCCTCCCCCTGCATCGCCCTGCTTAAAACCTAACACCCGAATCGGTGGTAACTTTGACCTTCATAAATGCGGCTGCGCTCCGCGGGGGTAAAATGGATAAATGACTTTGACTATTCAGTTCACAATATAGTTACTAAAGCTACCAACGGTTTGGTTTTCAAACATCAACTGAGAAGAATCAACCCCTTAATCAGCTAATACAAACTTCGTCGGCGAGCCACTTCACGGAGGCCTTGGAGAGCTTATCTCTCATATGATTAGTGGTATTAGCGTAGTTAGCGAAAGAGACAGAGCACGGAGGCCGCGACGAAACATCCTCGAGTAAGTGTCATTTTTCTTACAGAATCGAGCCCCAGTATGTAGCTTATAAAACGCTTCACAAACAAGATAACAAACCACCCAACATTCCCTAGTGTAGGTGCTGCCAAACATCGTTAGTATTCAATGTATATTAGTGTACGCGAGTACCACACCAGCCTGCATTATCATTTAAGCTTATACGCTGAACAATAGCGCCTCCGATCAAAGTAATTCCAACAAAAAAAATATTGGTATTTGTTTTTTATTCAAACATAACTTATTGTGTTATAAATACATTTTTATTATCTCTTAATGATTTTTTATCTGAGGTTTTGTATTTAGTTACCATAATCTACAGATACAGGCCCGTAATCTTTTTGGATTGGGTTTTATTTTTGCTACATTGGTTTTTCTGCATATACTTTCGTTGTATTATCGCTTTGCAAAAAAAAATATAATTTAACAGGTTACTCAAAATCTCCGTTGTTATTTCCGCTAATCAGTCAGTTGTTTTTTAATACACATAAACCCTTTTTAACTCCAGGTTAGTGCTTCTAATAGGGTTATGCAAACAGTTCACTTGCGGCATGATCATGATGTTTAGCTTACCTCATTGCTATGATTATAAAGAACTAAACATCTGAACATCTAAACTATTACATTTGTAATACAAATAAGATGGGATTACTTCGCTATGTGCTTACCAACGTGAATACGTCACAAAATGGTACCAAAGATACATTTTATTAGCTGTCCCCCACGTTGTTACCTCCGCGAGGGAAGGTAAATTTTACCAAAATAAAAAGTATCTTATGTGTTTATTCAGGTCATGAACTATTTATGTGCTAAGTTTGATCCAAATCCGTCTAGTAGTAATTACGTAAATGAATAACAAACATATTTACATCCCCACAAACTTTCACATTTATTATATTAGTATGATTATTGTCCTTCAGTCTTGTTCCTCTTTGATCGGAGTAAACTGCAGTAAAACACACGCGGTAGCAGTATAGCTTAGTGGCGATACATTATCTGAAATTGGCTTGTTGAATTGACTTGTATCAACAAACATTAAGCTATGTGTACAGGATGTTCGTAAAGTTGGGGGTAACTCTTCACCTAGTGCAGTAGTGGACAGTTTGCCTGATATAAGCCCCATATATATATATATATGACTGAAAATAAAAACTGATGGACTAGTTGGCTTGGTGGCACGACACCCTGATTCCCACATCATAGGTCGTTCGATTCTCGTTTACAAACATTTGTGTGCCATCTTAAAATGTACACATGGTCGTTACAATGTGTGTTTGTTCTATAGTTTTATATGTAGTATATCAGTTATCTGGTTACCATAGTAAAAAGCAGAAAACTCCGTTTTATTTGAGACAACGGACCGTGTGCAAAGAATGATTTATTTTGATTGTGAAAAAAACCTCTGTTCCATACAAAAGTTAGTCGGTTAAAATTTTGCAAATGTTTCGATGCATGCCAATTGATCACAATTTTTCATAGAAAAGTATCAATTAAACTATTTATTTATTGTTATTTGTTAAAGGGTGAAATAGTATAAAATTATCATGTTAGAAGTCAAATACTAGGTGGGTTTAACTTGGTTGAACGCTGTTCCCGTCCCGCATTTCATCTCGCAGTGGTATAAACGTCTATTCTCTTTTGCACCCTATTACCTATCCCCAAGCATTGTCGACGTAGAAGAAGGACAAACAAATAAATAAACAAACTCGCATTTGTAATATCAGTAGAAGGAACAAATATCAAATATCCTAGGAAATGACAAACTCAGCCTGTATATTTATTACAAATAGGAAAACGTTAGGTTCGACCAATGTATAGTATGTTTAACATATGTCTAAAATGCAAATAGCCGCTTAGTGACAGCCTGGGGCCTAATTCTCGCGTTTCCACATCGATGTCGCATTACATTAGACATAAATAACGGACATAAATTATATCGTAAAACAAACTGTCTATTACCTGCTAGCTGTCCCCCGCGGCTTCACCCGCGATTACAGTGCCATTTTCCTGAGACAAAAATAATCCCATGTGTTAATCGAAGTTATAAAATATGTGCCAAGTTTCATTCAAATCCGTTTGGTGCTATTTGCGTGAATGAGTATTATCCATCCATCGTTACAAACTTTCGCATTTATAATATTAATAGGATCGGAGGATGAAATTCGTTTCATTTTCTTGCATAAGTACGCAAAATTTTTCGCTAGGTCCTTGAATAAATATATTGGTGACAAATCACAAAAATAATTGATAAAAATATAACCTAGTTTAAGAAATACCAGACAGATAGCAATTTGTGATGGAGTCTCGTTATCAACCATATTGAGAATGGAAAGATAGTGCTCTGTACGGCAGAATTGAATAATTACAATTGTATACCCATTTTCTAAAGGTCTAAAGGGTTTGAGGGTCACATTAGCACTTATAACATAAGTTCACAAAGCACATCTTCCAGAATGCTTAAGTAAGAATTACTGTAGGTACGAAAAGTTGAAACTAGACGATTAAATTAAATGACAATGTGACTGATGAAGCGAATCCTAGTATCCTATTAACGTTATACATGTGAATGTTTGTATATATGGATGTCTGTTACTCTTTCACGCAAAAACTATCGCACAGATTTGGAATAAACTTGGCACATAGATAGAGCATAACTTGAAATTACATATAGGCTACATTTTATCCCAGGAAAGTTTAACTACCCTCGGGAACGGGGGTATCACGCAAAATTTACTGGACAGATTTGGATGAAACTTGGCACACCGATAGAGTAGGTATATAATAAAATAATATATAGGCTACTTTTTATCCCGGGAAAAAGTAACATTCCTTTGAAACGCGGGTAAAACCACGGGGGACAGCAAGTATTTAATAAAGGTAAAGGACATTTCTTTACTAAACCGTTAATCAGATCACAATCAAATTAAATTGACGCGAATCATAGAGACGCGAAACAAAGCTTACTAAGGTTATCAGTTAACAAGTCCTATAATTCATTTGCTACCTAAAATTCATACCGACGGGTAAAAGGCGACTTGACTCAACCGCCACTTTGACAAAAGTAGCATTTTTCTCAATGAATTATACTACTATGATGATGGCCCATGCACAAATTCGTTGAAGCTTGCAATTAGTTTTAATATTCAACAGCTTCGATGTGGAATGTTAAGAAGTTTAGATGCAGTATCTGTTTTTGGGTTTTAACATTTTCAAATAGCTCTCCTGTAAAATTTTCAAAATGGCGCTTGAATCAAGTCGCCTTTTAACCGTCGATTACCTTTATAGACACACACCTACACACAGAACAAAGAGACATGTTTACGCATACAAATTTTGCCCTGTCTGACAATGGGCCGGAAATTCGGATGTGCGTTTCCATAAAATTATGATCCATTAAAATCCATTCGGCCTTTATAAAGGAAACAAACGACCAATATACGGAAATGAGAATAACGACAACTAAAAAATAAGCTTCAAAAATTCTATCTTGGACTTATGCCTGCGCTATTCCAGCTTTCTAATATATGTCTTATCAAACTTCACATAGTCTTTCCTCTTCTTCTTCGCTCTTCCTTTTACAATACATACCTACATCTACTCTCATTCAAGTTAAAAATTACACCATAATTGCTTTATAAAGCCGGTGCCTGTTTGCCCAGGAAGCTTTCAACTTTACGCTCTTATATGTGCCAAATTGGCAGGATTCCAATACACGTGTGTTGCGATAACATTTATTACATTTATAATTTGTGTGTTCTTCGATAAAGTGTATCGGTTTGCAGCATGATATATTGCAACGTCGATACTTACTGCTGGAAAAAAAAATTATAGTAATTTTGGCTGGTAAATAGCATACGCGGGCAACACTATTGAATTATTTTTAAATATATTGATTGGAAGACCAACTTGGACAAGGCCTGGACTTTGTATCTAATCAAGATTAATATCAACTTATTTTTTGTTACATTTTGTCTTGAACAGTACATGTAAAAAAATATTGAAATTGACAATATAGCTTTCTGAAAAAAAAATTGATACTTTTGATATATTTTTTTTTAATCTTATCTTAATCAAGTGAGGAGTAAACAGATAGTATGCATATTCTGCCTTTGTAGGCTCAACGCCATCAATAATTGCGCTATCAAAGAAACATTGTTACTTTGAGAAATACCTCATTGGAAAGAAGTCCAGAAATACTTAATTTATATTCTAGCCAAATCCCGAGCTAAGCTTCGGCTAAGATTAATCTAAAATATTTTTAAAGTACAGGAAGTCACATCGTGGCAAGTGTCCAAGGCAGAAGTTTACTTCGATGGAAAATATTCGGGTCGCATGCCAAGAAACGTAGTATTTACTGACGACAATTGACGAGAGATTGCTTTGGGCTCGTTATCGTCATTTGGATTGTATAACTTTGGAGTTGAGATGAATGAACTTTGCAAAAGAATACGTAAGACATTGATTCATAACACCCGTAGACACTATGTTAGCCAATTATTGGCATCATTATTGGCACCTATAAATTATTATGTAGAAGACATTTATTACAATTAATGCATTATGTAAATGCATTCATTATGATACGATAAGTAATGAAAACTAAGTGACAGAAAGAGTGGTGAATACGAAGGTAAGAAGAAGACCAAAGTAGAGATGAATGTGAGAAGAAAAAAATTACTCGTATGGCTACCTACCAATTATGACGGTCAAAAATTTGAATGAGTCAAAGAACTAATCAGGCAGATGATATTAAGAGCCAAGATAAAGAGAAATAGTCTTTGTCTTCATTGCAAACCACAATTTTTGACACCTAAGCTTAATCCAGACTAGCTCTTTCAAGGACGGTTAGCAGGGTAATATTTTTTTACAATGTTCTAAGTCACAAAATGTTGCTTTTTAGAACACTAATTAGAAGGCAAGGTCAGTGGTAGTGTCATTAAATACCGTGACAAAGGTCGTGAGTGCAAATCGAAAAATCACGTTTCTATTTCTTATTTGTTGTTATAGCGACTATAGTAGTTCAAACCCTGAAATGTTCAATAGTCTACCTTTTACGGTTCATGAGATACAGCCCGCGGACAGACGGACGGATGGACGGGCAGCGGAGTCTTAGTAACCCTATTAGCACCCTTTGGGAACCCTAAAAACGGAACCGTAACAAAATGTTATAGATCCATTGAAATATTTCTTATTAAAAAATACTTTCAGTTTGGGACTCGTGTATCGATTTTCACTTCGCATAGTTTTGCAAAAAAATGTTAGAAGCGGAACAAACAGCGGAAAATAGGAATGTAATGGAATTTTAACGGTCAAGTTGGCAGGCGCGCGGCGCCCGCGGTATCGCAGTACGATTCATTATTAAACACATGTATGTATGCGGTGCATGTAAATTTTGGAGGTGGATTTAATAAAAGAGAATTTTTTGCTTAAATATATGGTTTTTACGATAGCGAAATTGCAAATAAGTAAAGGCTGTAGTTATCTGGGCATTCTAGGAGTATTTAGCACGGTATTTAAAACCTGTACTTAGTTATTTTACTCTGAATACTAATTGTAGGTAATTAAGTACTCGCGCTCGGGCATAAGACAGTATTTTCTTTTTTATTTAAACATCATAATCGAATATTTTCACTGTATAATAAAATAGATTCTCATAAAATTGCCAATTATCCAACATTTTAGGTATGTCCAAACTTTTCCTGAATTATCTTGTCATGTTGTGAAAGTTGCCGTCTCCAGGCACATTACCAATAGGATACCTACTGTTCAAGATAAATGATTAAAAGCTAACCGGTGTAAACCAGTGGTACATCTAAAAATACACGGATACAAGAATAAAAAAATTAAGTACCTACCAATGTTACCTTACAGACTCAACTAGCCATTTCATACCAAACTATGGATTTTGGTAGGGTCGTGTTTGTATGGACGAATGTTCATTCCAACCTAAAAAGTAGCTGATTTCCATGAACATATCAGTCAACGTCCCTATTCCAGGCTACAGTCATAATTTTAACAGAATCATAATTTTTACGTACAACGAACCACATGTAACAATGTTGAGTTGACAATTGAATAACTGATAAATCATTGATAATTTTCGGGAAACTCGATCGAATCACACTAAATACTTCCGAGTAGTATGAATAATATACCAAGACCGATACAAAGGAACATTGTACTTGGATTCTTGTTGACAAGTTAAACTAAACTCAAGTTCCTTAGCTATTAATGATTCGATCCGATGAAAGTAAACAGTATTACAGTTTGATTTACTATAACTTAACGGCCGAAATTAATATTTGATCCCTAACCGAAATCCACAAATTGATGTAGATTGTTGACATTACCCGTTATAATTTCTGATAAAAAGAAACAATCCAAGGATTTTGAACATGATATTATCGTCAGGGAATCAGTTTTATACTTTTTAATAAAGTTGCTAATTTGGCCGTAAGAAGACCGCGGCTAGGAATTATTTATTTTTACGTCCTGTAATACGGGATATTTCCCGAAACAGTCAAATTACAGCTATATAAAAACATAATCCTGTCTTTGCCGTCGCGCAGTCGGGTAATAATGATAAAACATTGCTCATTTAGGCTCATAATCCTTATCATTATGCATTAAGACGCAAATTTTATGATAAGCCTGAGTTAGGGATGGTTAATAAAGTTTCAAGAATTCTGGCTGTCGGATATCGTAGGATTTCTATGATTTCTCTTTTGATGAAATCGATTTTATAATCAACAAGGATATGACACAACACAGAAGTAAGCTCATCATGAAAGACTAGCTGCAATCCCAAGGTTTCACTTGCATTCCCGAGGGATCAAAATTTTATCTGAATCTGTGTTAAAATTTTGACTATGTCACTCTATAGTAATGTAGCCTTCAGAGAAAGTATTTTTCAGATTTATCGAAGATTACCTCCTACATTCAAACTTACAAAAATTTTAGGGTTCCACACCCAGATGGTGCCTGCGAAACCTATTATTACTATTAAACCCGATATTACTACGGCTCCGCTGTCCGTCCGTAAGTACGTTTGTCTGGCGGCGGGCTGTAACTTATGAAACGTAATAGACTAATTACAATAAATACTAAAGGTAAACTGTTTAAAATATCACAGAGTGTGTTGGTCTACTATGGCCAAATCGACAAAATAAAATTAAGTTAGAAATTAATACAATCAATGTGGTTTATTCGACGTTTTGTTAATTATGTACGGTGGTACGGAGACCTTTGTGTGCGAGTCCGACTTGCACATATCTGCTTTATTTGTATAATGTTGTGACCTACCTAAGCAAACGATTTTATGGGTCGCACAGACACGGCTAAGTATATTACTAATATAATATATGTGAATGTTCAGATGTTTGTGACTCTATCACCCTAAGCAGTCTAATTAGACTGGAGTGTCAGTTGGCTCACAGATTGAGTAAGTTCTGCGTTAACACTTAAAAATAATGTAACATCCTTAAGAATTCGGATAAAACCATGAGGCAGTCGTAAATGTACAATAAAAGGAAGCGACATGACATAGGGACAGTTAGCAACAAAAGAAGCTGAGTAATTCCAAATTTCCCAAAGAATTTGCACAACCATCCATAATATGGAAAGGTATTTGTAATTATGGTTGTTAGGTAAGGTTATACATACGTAACTGTACTTATCTAATATGTTTGTTAAACTCAGTGTCAAATGATACGTTGAGCAAACCACACGCTTTTAAATTAAAAATACATACAGCATCAATCAAAATTCCATCGCAATACAACGATCAGTGGTTCTATAAAGCCTAGGTTATCAATTGAACTATAGTTGTGTTTAACTACTTATAATGCTGAGCGTAGGTACCACTACTTAGTTCTGTTAAAATTAATCCACGATATTATAATGTGCTTGCATTTCACCTGTCTTCCTGACGGATGTCACTTATTCCCGAGATGAGAAGTGTACTATTCCAGACTATAATATATTTGTCTGCCAAATTTCATCTGGATCCCTTCAGCCATTCTGCCGTGATTGAGTCAAAAACATCTATCCATCCAAACTTTTACATTTATAATATTATAGTAGTTAGATCTAGATTACAACAATATTATTAGCGGGCAGAACCATGCAATAATTACGATGTTATATGCATTTTAAAATTTAATAAACATCATGCAACCATATCACGCAAAAGCCGGACAAGAAGAATAAATATAAAAAAAAAATGGCTTCGCGGACTCCCATTCGTATTAACTAAGTATTTTTTCATGTTGCCTGAAAGCCTGTTACATGTTCGTCGACATGCACCGACGTCCAGTCCATTTGCCAGATAAAAATAGCTTTACCTCTCAATGGATCTTTTTTATACGCTGGGCATGGCTTGTTTATATTAGGTACTTTGATGTTATTATGTATCTATAATATTATTTTATAAAATAAAAATGTATTGATGTTCGTTTGTGGATCACATGAGGAATTGTTAGTTTATTAGAGTGTTTAAATAATAAATAACTATTTTAAAATGTTCGTAATAACCTGACTAAGGTTTTAAGGACAAAAAAAGTACGTACGAGCCGTAGCTCATGATTAGAAGACGCATTGCATTGCGTTCTGGGAACAGCGGCTAATAAAATTAAATAAAAAATTGCTGAATAAGTATTACCATCGTACATCAAGCATTTATTAAATAGTTTATAATTAGAGGTGACACAATCATAGATCTGATCATCGTAAAAGTCAAATATTATGTTTTCTTTGAGCTTTTGGTAAAGGAAAACTACATGAGGAAAAGGGGAGGAAAAATCATAATACGGCCGTAGGGTAGTTACTTTGTGCCCGCCTGGCTATTATATACATAGCTATCACCCTCAAATTGAAAAACAGCTGCCAAGCTTATGTTTCCAACAAGGCTTTGTGTGCTTGCCACCTTCGGCCACAACATTACAATGGTGAGATAATAATAGTGGAAAAAAATATTTTCATCCCCCCATCTCGGAAAGAGTATTTTTGCTCTTCGATAACTGAGTGCAAAAGCCGTTTTTATCCTCTAGAGAGATAAAGTAAGTTGAATTTAAAACATCGTGTCACGTGTGTTTTTGAATTAAAAACATCACTAAACCTATTTACTTCTACCGCCGTGGTGCCGAATTTATCATACAACCTATTTAATTTGTTAAAAACTCAGACTCGGAACCTTCTAGGTGTACTTTTTTTTTATTTGCTTTGCACGCGCCATTTTCTTTTTTTTTTTTGTATTTAGTAATTTCCTCGCTGAGGTGGGATGAAAATTACGTATTGCACTCGAGTGCAAAGATTTTTCACCTTGTGCTCTTTTGATTCCCTCGCTAACGCTCAGGATTTAAATTTTTCTTCTTAGCTTGCTCGGTCATCAAAATTGAGCACGCGGTTAAAAAGCAACTTTGCACTATTCCCACTCTTATGTCCATTTTTACTAACCAATACCTATCTTATTATAGGCTAGTACAGGCTGCACGACTTTCTTTATACTCGTATATTTATTTTCGTTTTATAATAATTTACTATTTACGTTTTAGAAAAAAACTAAAAAATTATATAATAATAATAATATTACCTACTTATGAGAATTAACCTTTCCTACCTAACCAAATTGATAAATTTGTATGAAAATCTATTACGGGAGAATTAAGAGTTCCGTAAGGTAAGGAATCTCTAACAAGTTAGTGAAAGGGCATTATTCACTTACCTCATTCATAAATGATCGATCATTTGGCTACTTATTTAGCCTGTCACGTAAAGCTAGAACTGTCCCTTCCGGACTTTCCGGGCTTAAGTGCGGGACTTAACGGAGACCGGACGCTTAGTAGGAATTTAGGTTTATTTATGTATCTTCTTTTACTTTCTTATGGATGATATATAGATGTTTTTTTTTTTTATGCTACTTGGGCCGACAAACAAGCAGACGATCCACCTGATGGTAAGTGGTCACCGCCGCCTATGGACATTTGCAACACTAGAAGCATCGCCAATGCGTTGTCGACCCTGAGACGTGAAGTTGTTAAGTCTCATGTGCCTGTAATTTCACCGGCCCCCTTACCTTTCTAACCGAAACACAGTAATACAATAGCACTACTGCTTCACGGCGGAAATGGGTAAGATGGTAGTACTTCCCCGGACGAACTCTAATTGTACTTACATTTGCAGTGTTTATCTTCTGTTAATACAATTTCTACTTATTAATATACTATATTACTAAGAAGGAAATTATGATGTTGAATGAATAGGTAAGCATATAATTAGTTGTTGTGGATATAGGCTACCTAATAGTTTAAACAAAGAATAAGTGTTTAACATTTATTACATTGAGATCCTTCTTTCGACCAAGGTTTGTTTACCAAACACTAATGTAGGGACTCTGTTTTAGCGTACCCTATAAAATCAAATCTTACTCACCAATTGTATCAATTAAATTTAGTAACTTTGACCTTCATAAATGCAATCCAAAACTGAATAAATTATTGTTTTTAAATTTCTAATTCTTTCCTCGCTTAATACTTTCCCGGGATTAAAAGATTGTGTTAATCTAGGTCCCAACAAAACAACAAAATCCTGAAAACGCTATCTTTATTTACAATCAATAAAACTAAATTCTTGATCAAAAAATAATACTCAAACATATTCTATCAGTATGCAAAATTTAAATTAAATCCGTTCCGCCGTTTATGCGTGATTAAGTCACACACATTGAAACTAATATAAATCGAATGGTGGGATGCTTTTTAAAGCAAATTAACATGAAATAAACTCTAATACCTCAATAGTAATTTAATAAAATTGGGAAATTGAAAGAAAATCAGGTTCATTCGTAACTATTAATATTAAAAACATCTCAAAGGAATCATCATTAATAACAAACCGCAAAAAGAGTATCTAAAAAGCAATATTTTCCACCTGCCATCCATAAAATACAAAAATAGAAACCTTTCCAATGGAAAACACGTTCTAGATTTATATTCCGGGTGAACTGTTGATATCAACCCTTTTCAAAGAGGATCAGCGCGGTCTTGTTACGACGCCATTGTATTCTTTGATTTTATTTTTAATAAATGATATTATTTTAATTCAAAAGATGCCTGCACACATTATGTATCACACTTATAGGATGTAGTGCAGCCATAGTCAAAAGCTAACTTCCGACGTTGCTTGTGTTGGGTCATAATTTTTAGTAGGCAAAAGCTCTTAGTACACATTTCGTCCGAGGAAGTACTATCATTGTACCCATTTCCGTCGTGGAGCAGTAGTGCAGTTGTATTGTAGTGTACTGTTTCGGTAAGAAATGTAAGTGGGGTGCTGAAATTACATGAGACTTAACAACTACACGTCTCAGGGTCGACAACGTTGACGATGCATCTAGCATTACAAAAGAGACAAATCCATTTGGAAGTTGAGTGTAATCCAATTCTTGTATCCTTGTTTAGAATCAACAAATATGTTAGGATATTTAATATTTTAGGTTATTAACATTTATGCATAGGATGGTTCTCTGGTTCAAACGTCATTAGGAATACTTATATTTAAATTTCAACATCATGATTTAGAGGGTTGGAGAGAGGAGGAGAGAAGCAAAAAAAAAGTTTATTGCTATAAGATTAAGGTAGATTATATTAAGGGTTTCCTCAAATATAGATCTATCTTAAAGCAAAACAAAATACTCTACCAAAGCATCCACACATCGACAATTTACGACACTATGACACTTTTTCAACAAACACCAACTTTTCAAATATTTTTTTACAAACTTAAACGAAAACACGATGATAACGCAAACCTTTTAGACCACACTATTTGAGCATTTCCTAAGACCGAGGTTACTAAAAAAACAAGCTAGCTAAATTGGAGCAAATTTTTCTTTTACAGTAATTTATAAAATGACAGATTCCGATAGATACTGAATGTCATAAACTGGCAAGGATGAAAACTTGTCAACAAAATTAGACAAACAAGATTCAGAAGAGTAAGGTAGACCTGTGAAATGCCTATGTGTCGAAATTTAACGTATTTTCTCGAACAATCATAATTTTTTTTCTCATAAAAGCAGTTAAAAACACAAGGTTTTCATTATATAATAATAAAAAACTGTTTTAGTTACAATACCGCAGAATTCATATTTATAGCCTAGAAATGACTCTTAAAACCCAGCTCAGATTCCTAAGGCTCCTCAAATTGCTTTCGAGTGGCAACTACGAGCACTTTTCTAAGACAACAACTAAACGCTAAGTATCAAAACATTCTATAATAATAAATCAAAAGTTTCTGCGTCAGACAGACTAATGACTCTTACAATAAGACTTTATCCTTTGCCATTGTTTCACAGAAAAGATAAAAATAAGGGATTTCCTTACAAAATTGTTTAGAGTGGACATTTTTGTGCAACGATTCCAACGCTGTCGTGTGTAAGGTGATTTATTATTGTGTAGAAACGATGTGATACCGAATAGAATTTGAATATAAAAGTATTCTCGCGAATGATGGTAGAGACTAGGTACCTACTATCAACTAGCGCATTTATAGTACACAATAAGTAAGCGTACTGGGAATAGCGGAAACGACTGAAAAGCCTATAAAAACATTATGAAAATATTTACATTATACATTGACGTATTGAATTTAAAACAAACAAAATATCATAGAAAATTCTTCATTTATGGTTATACTAATCGTAAACAAGGTACAGGTACCTTAGTAACCTACTACTTTCTAAATACATTTTTTGTAGGCTCAAACACAAATGAAAATCTATGCCTGAAAATATTAAACAATAAATAGCAATAAGGTATAGTAATATGTTAGGTACTTAATTAAATACGGACAAACACACAGACGAAATCATGAGGGTTCCTGGTTTTCATACCTATTACTATATAAATAGGTACTACGCTTGTGGCGATGGCGTACCGGAAAGCGTTGGGTGTGAGTAAAATACAATTTCAGTGTATAGTACCTATATCTTATGTAATGTTGTTATTTTTTGGTAAGGTAAACATGGTAAACATGTCCATAGACGGCGGTGATCACTTACCACATGGACCATCTGCCTGTTCGTCGGGTACTTGACAAAAAAAACAAAAACACAATTTTAATCCAATTACGACTATCCGAGACATGTAGCCATATTGTTTTGTCAAAGTTTTAATAGTGTAGGAAACCTGAGGAGACGGCGTTGTAGGGGTTGAAGGGTCTTGCCAAGTTTCTTTAGAAACTTATATGGCGCTTGTTTTTAAGGGGAAACATAATATGATCTATTTTTTCTGTAGGTATAATTATTTTGACTGTTACGAGATACTGTATCAGTATTTCTGTTTTTATCAGATCCATGTTTTTTGATATTCCATCAGAATCATTATTTAAAAAGTTAAAACTAACTAGGTCTTTCAATATTTTCTCGGTAGATTTTTATTATTGTTACAGTCAATGCAAAAAAAAATTGTGGTAGTGAAACCGTAATTGGTGACAGCAAATTTTTTCTTTCCGTTTGTACAGTCACCATAAAAACTTCGCGATAAATTGTGTGAATGATTGTTGGGTACGATTTGCTTGAACTGACCCTCGAAAGGGCAACCGGGGCTGCGGAAAAACTAGTCAAGTGGCTTCACGAGTCGCGTAATATTGAGGCCGATTACAGAGGCCGGGACGTAAGTCGCAGGTCATCCCTCTGTATTTAACGGCAGGGTAAAGCGTCGTTTATATTTTATAGGCAAAATTGTAGGACAGTCAGAAGATTTATATTTGGAAGATAGTTAGAAAGAAATGAAATTTTTTGCATCGTATTTACTGTGGCTCCACTTATAACTTTGAAATTCTTTGGAGTCAAAGTTTGCCTGTCGCAATGTAAAAGCCTTGCTTGTTACGAAATTTTTGTCATAATTGTGCCCGACTTGGGTCGGAGCTTTAAGTACTTACCTACCAACTATTTATGGTTCAACTTTTTACTAAATCTTAATTTCAAATTTCTTTGACGAATAATAGAGTAAAGCCTGCGACACGGTGGGAAGCTATAGTCAGTACCTACCTAAGTTTAAAAAGCTCCTGATGACGAAAATCTAAAATGTAAGCCTGATAAATTAATTAAAAACGTCCTATATAAATCCAAGTACTCGATAAATATTAATATTCAGATTTTTTTTATACCACATGGGCCGACAAACAAGCAGACGGTTCACCTGATGGTAAGTGGTCACCGCTGCCTGTGGACATTTAAAACATTAGAGGCATAGCAAATGCGTTGTCGATCCTGAGAAGTGAAATGGCTAAGTCCAATGTGCCTGTAATAACTTTTGCAACTAATACTAATAATAATGAAAGAGTTTTAATTATGTAAGATAATAACATGTTTATGTATGTATATTGTAGCGCCTACTAAAAATAATAAAGCAAAATTACAAAAGTGGAATTCTGCAGGAGTTAGAAAGCCACTACATTAAAATTGCTTTCTTACGTATGGTATTCTCTGTGTGCGAGTGCAGCTCCTACTTACCCGGTTTTGTTTTACTTAATGAAACCCAAATAGTTACAGTAGTAAAAAGTAATGAAGGGAGCATAACCGATAGGCAATGTAATGTAAGGCGTTATGTCCAATTACGGTTATCTCTATCCGTGGTAGTAAAATGGTAATAAAAGAGTCACCATTCTAGCTCATTGTGGGATTATTATTATTACCAACAAATAGATTCCTATCATTCCTATATTTTTTTTTATAATATCTTTATAACGTAAAGTGACGTAATATAATTTTAAAAAAAATGGTGTCGTAGGACACCAGATAGGAACGAAGTTCCTTATTATAAATAATATGAGAAAGTATCATTTTTGTGATTATTTAAATAAAACATAGCTTCATGTGTCCATCAGTCCGTCAGTCCGTTAATTCGTAAAATGAAACTTTTTGAAAATAGTGTGAAGTGTTATTGTTAGTATAAGTCTTGACAATAATAAATAGCAAGTGTCGTTACAACTTTTGGTCATAATTTTTTCCGACTAGCCCCCTTTCGCAACACGCGATAAGGATCTTCGTTCCAAAAAATAAGAAAACTAGTCGTTAGGTAGGTAGAGGTACCAACCTTATGATATTTCAGTGCTAGTTTTGCGACGGCGTGACAAAGGTCGCGGGTTTTAAAAGTTGTGAGACGAGGCCAGGCAGGCGACCTAAAGGGATGATAAGTCTTGGCAAAAAAACTTCTACCAGTTCGGCTAGCGACGATGAGCAATGGCAAGGTAATATCACATAGCTGGCATTAAAGCTAGGACTAAAAATAGGTTGGGGGACCCCCCACAGTTCTTGCGTCCACGTCGCGTCCCCTGGTAACGGCCCAGTTCTGACCACCGTAACGGAGTCGCAGAACTGGGACGGCTAAAGAGAACTGTGCAGAAGAGACTTGCTTATGCGAAAGAGGGCGAACATGCCAAAGAGTGCGGAAGAGAGTGAGGAGAGGAGGAAGGAGGAAGAAGTGCCTGCCGTGGAAAGAGAGCCCACACGGGCAGGCACTAAGGAGCAGCGAGTAACGTCGGGTTTCTTCGGCCGGGCTGAGTCGTCCAAGCCCGATAACTCGGACTCGGAGGGCGAAGTCCGGTCGGAAACTCCGGCGACCTCTCTGCCCCGAAAAAGAGGGCATGAGGAAGGAGAGGATGATCCGAGGCCCGATAACACCCCCAAGGTGAACACCTCCCGAAGGGGTGGGGCCAGAGGGCGGCTCGCCAGCTTTGCGAGCCTGGCGGCAGCAAGAGCGAGGCCCCGCGCAGCGGAGTGCGCAGACTCGGATGACTGCGCTACCTCCGATGCTGGAAGCCTCCTCGAAGATAGTTCCGCCTCGTGCCAGGAGGATCTCCCCGTTCCCGGGAAGAAGAAGACGGCGCAGGAGCAAGCAGGATGGTCAACCCGGTCGGGGAGACACGCAGGGCGGCTGCCCAGATCATAGAGGGCGCCCGCAAGTCTAAGAATTTGAATGGGGCTGTGTGGGGCCAGATTAATAGGGCCTGCGACAGAATACTGGCCAGTATGGACGTAGTGGAGGCCGGGAAGTCGGTGAGCGACGAGGTCCGCGCCCTCCAAACGGACAACTGGAGGCTGCGGGAGCGGGTACTCCTCCGCGACGAAGAGCTGAGGAAGCTCCACGCCGCCTCCACGAAGCGCGGACCCTCGCAGAGCGGGACCCCGGCCCCTCCGTCCCTGCAGTTCAGCGCTGCGGACCTGGCGAAGGCCTTGACGGAGATCAGGCGGGACCTGTTCGCCTCTTTGGAGGGTTTGATCAATACCCGACTCGAGGAGATGAACAGGCGCCTGCCCGCCGAGCCCATCGTCCGCCCTCCGTTGGAGGCCGATGGGAGGAAGACTGCGGGACTGGCCACGTCGATCCCAGCCGCAAGCGAGCCCGAAAGGGCGAGGCTGGGCGACGGCCGGCCCCAAAGGCCCAAGGCCGCCAAGGCGGCCGCGAAGGCCGCCGCTAAGGTCCCCAAGAAGCCCACCCCGGCAGCCCCTGCTGCCCCGCCGGCCCCAGAGGAGGGACCGGGCCCCTCGGGCCAGCAGCCCGAGGAGGTGAGCTGGGCAACAGTGGCAAAGAAGGGCAAGGGCAAGGGGAAGGGCTAGGGCGCCCCCCCAACTCAAGTGCCCCCAATCAAAAAGGCAGCGCCCAAAAATAAAAAAGAGAAGGGACCGAAGATCCCGAACACGGCGGCGGTGGTGATAACCATAAAAAAGGACCTCGCCACCGCCACCACGCTGCACGCCACTATGGCGAGAGCCATCAGGGGCTGCAGCCTCGCGGAGGTCGGCCTGCAGCACGTGAGGGTGCGGGCCTCGATGACCGGGGGCAGGGTCATCGAGGTCCTCGGGGCGGACAAAGAGAGGGCGGCGGATGCGCTTGCAGCGAAGCTGCAGGCCATCGTGGGCGACGTAGCCCACATAAGCCGTCCGCAGAAAATGTCCGCCATCCAAGCGGTCGGCCTAGACGAGTCAGCGACCGCAGAGTCGCTGACGGCAGCCGTCGCTGCTGCGGGGGAGTGTGAGGCGGCTCACGTGAGGGTGGGGGGCATCCGCTCCCGCTACGATGGCACTGGGTCAGCTCTGATCCGGTGCCCGGTGGGGGCCCTCCTCGGGCGTGGTCGGATCCTGGTGGGCTGGTCGTCCATCAGGATCATTCCGGTCGGGCCGACACCCATGCATTGCTTCAAATGCATGGGTGTGGGCCACACTAGGGAACTCTGCCCCTCTGATATCGACCGGAGCCATATGTGCTTCCGGTGCGGTAAGGAGGGGCACCTTTCGAAGGACTGCGGGGAGGAGAAGGCGTGGTGCGCAGTGGTGAGCAGTGCCACCACGCCGAATTCTCGGCCAACCACGTCATGGGGGGGTTTAAATGCTCCCCGCCCGCGGTGAGAGGCAGAGTGGCGAGGTCCAAGACCGCCCGCCCACCGCGCCCCACCCCTGTAGTAGCGGCCGCCAGCCGGCCGGAAGAGGAAGACACCCGCATGGACGTCTAAATGCCAGCATAATGGCATCTCTACGTTCCGCGGGTGGGTGCCTCTACCGGCACATACGGCAAGGACCCCCCTCGGGGGACCCTTAGTGGCTGCAGGCGGAGGATGGGAGTCCTCCGTCTGCCGTGTCAAGCTACTGGGCGGCCGGGAGATGGCCACGCGTGCTCGGCCATCTCCCTCTGGAGAGGAAGACCCCGGCATCAGCTGGGGCGAGACCGGTGGACATCGTGGGTAATGCTCAGCGGTACCACGGTGTCCAACCAACCGGATAGCGGTAGCACGCCAAGGTGGGTTTTAGTGGGTAAACCTCTCCTGCCCTTCTCATTAGGAGAAGGGGAGGGGGAACCCCACATATCCCCCCGTTTCTTCCAGGACGGGGGTCGAACTCTTGATAAGTTTCCCACATTGCCAAAAAAAAAAAAAAAAACTAAAAATAGGTTATAGTCTATACATTTTAATTTCTAATTCGTCCTAATCTAAGAATATCAAAATTCCAAAAGCTGTGATCAAAAGCTACTCACGTTAAAAATCCCAGATTCAACCGATTCCAGCCGCACAGCCAAGCGACGGCAGCGTGGGTCAATTTCTTACCTTGCATAACAGACAACACTCAAAACACATTCAATATGGTCCGCGAGACTTATTCTGGAGAGTTTCTTTATTTAGGAATTAGAATTTTCACTTCCGAAAAAGCATCGCATCGGCACGAACTTTGTTGTTTTTTTATCTTAGTAAAGCAATGCTCCACTGCATTCAGCCTATCCATTAGCCCACACATGCTTGGTGTAGAAAATTAGGCTCCCCAATTGGTCGATTTAAATAAAGTCAATAAAACAATAAAAAATTAATTCAGAAAACTTTTTTTTTTTGCGTGTCGATCGTTTTGGCTAAATTTGTTTTGACCAGAATTCTGCCAGGCGTACTGTGTCGTCTGTAGCATTATACAGGTCTTCTGGCGTGCAAGATGAGGGGCACGCAGGGCACGACAATAGATGTGCCATTGTCTGAGGGGAGGCGCCGCAGTTGCACAGGTTGC
The DNA here is from genome assembly GCA_907165245.1 of Habrosyne pyritoides. Taxonomy (NCBI): domain Eukaryota; kingdom Metazoa; phylum Arthropoda; class Insecta; order Lepidoptera; family Drepanidae; genus Habrosyne; species Habrosyne pyritoides. The sequence goes on from OU015608.1 coordinate 858,392, forward strand.
TTGTGCTGTAACCCCATCGGCACAGATTGTCCCTGCATCGGCCGACTTGGGTTCGGAGTCTGTTGAGGGACTTCCACGTCAGCCACGGGAGCTTATGCCCTGGGGGAAGCTTCTCCATAACAGGGTTTGGTGATGCTGTTGGGCATCTCTCCTGCCAGAGCTTACGCCGGGCCTCAGAGGTACTGTCGGTAGTTGGTGCAGCGTTCTTTAAAAAGCTATTTCTACTTTTTAGTCTCTGAGGTCCAGGGGTGTAATTGTAAAGCGGGTGCCTCCTGTCATTTATCTTTTTCGAGCACTCAACTGAGCTTGCAATATCTCTGCGGACATCAGGTGGGGCAATGCCTGCCAGTGGATATAGCTTCTCAACCGGGGTTGGCTTAAGACAGCCGTTATGATCCGGCATGTATCATTTAGAGCTGTATCCACTAGTTTTACATGTGCTGAACGGCTCCAAACTGGGCTGACGTACTCGCCAGCCGAGAAGCAAAGGGCCATTCCTGTCGTCCGTAGAACCTCCGCTGAAGCTCCCCATCTGGTTGAGGTTAGTCGTCGCAGTAGGTTGTTACGCGCATTCACCTTCTGTTGTGTATTCTTACAGTGTGGTTTATATGTTAATGCCCTGTCCAATGTGATACCCAGATATTTAGGCTCACTGTTGTGAGCTATGGGCACGCCCCGCCATGTAATATTTAATCTGCGTCCCGCTTCACGGTTCCTTAGATGGTATACACAGGATTGGGTTTTGGAAGGGTTGGGTTTCAGTGAGTTATTGTCGTAATAGCAGCTTAAGGTGTCAAGGGCTGCTGACAATCTGGACTCAACCTCTTCAAATGACCGTGCCTGTGAGGTCAATGCTAAGTCATCAGCATACAGGAAACGATTTGTATAGGGTGTCGAAGGCTGGTCGTTTCTGTATATATTGAACAGTAGTGGCGCCAAAACACTACCTTGGGGCAGCCCGTTTTTTTGTAGTCTCCATCGGCTTTTTTCAGTGTTCAGGTAGACTTGGAAACGACGATTGTGGAGCATCTCACTTAGCAATTTCACAAAATTGAGATCTCCTGTCATGTCATTTACTTTACGCAGAAGTCTTCTGAGGTTCACTGTATCGTACGCTGCTGTTCGATCTACGTATGCGACGCCAGTTACTAGGCCTAATTCAAACCCATCCTCTAGGTGTTGGGTGAGTTTTAAAGTTTGGCTACATCAGGATTTACCTGGTCTAAACCCAGCTTGTTCTGGGATGAGTTTGGGGTCCACAACACTTATTAGGCGGTTTAGCAGCATTCTCTCAAGGAGTTTGTACGAATGACACAGGAGGGAGATCGGGCGATAGCTCTTGGGATCATTACAAGATTTCCTTGGTTTCAGCAGAGCTATTACTTTTGTTTTCCTCCAAAGGCGTGGTATCTTAATTGACTCGATGCAGTTATTAAACATTGCGAGTAACCAAGACACTGCAACCGGCCCAAGATTTTTTATCTGCTCCACAGATATGTCATCAACCCCGAATGCCTTTCCATTTTTAAGACATTTTATTGCTGTTATGACGTCATCGAGCAAAAAGGGTGCGCTTATGGCATTTTTGGGGTTAAGACAACTGCTTGTGTTGATGTTTTTGTTGAGGCGACCATTAGGTTTGCCGTTCAGTAGGAGCTGATGAGCAACTTGGTTTGCCGTAACCTTACCTGGTGTAAACGCTGGCGTAGGTCCACTGGTGAGCTTTCTGATAGTGGTCCACGCTTTTCTACTGCTGTGGGTCATGTCTATCTTTGAAACCATGTCCGACCATTTTTGACGCCGGTTTTCGTCGACTTCAAACATCAATTCTTCACCTTTCTATGCTGTTTCTTCTGAGAAGGGATCTATATTGAAAAGGCGCTCGTACTGTTTTAGCGTCGCAGCGGATTCTTGGGACAGTCCGGGAATGTATGCAGAACGGCATCCTCTTGGCATGTATTTGCAAGATGTTGTTGCTACCGTGTCAACGAATATTTGGTAGTTTTCAGCTGTAGGTTCAACTTTCAGGAGGATGTCATCTATGGCCGTTGCATAACGTTCCCAATCTGCTTTTAAGTAATTGAAGCGACGTCTGAAGGCCACATTTATTGGTCGGACTACTGGTTCAACAGAACACAATATGGGTCTATGCTGGGTTCTAGGTGTGGGCGAACAAACAGTTTTTATGACTTGTTGACTTATGTTTAGGCTGGTAAAGATAAGATCGGGATTGTACCCACGCTTCCAACGGCCACTATTAAAGGATGATGAGTGCTTCGCATTATGTAACAGAACCAATTCACACGCATCCGCCCAGTCTTCTACCGCCTGACCATTTGTGTCAGTCTCTTGGTATCCCCAGCTAGTACTGTGGCTGTTAAAGTCACCAACAATTACTTTTGTGGTTCCGTCATCAAAGTTGTCTGGCTTATTAAAGTGAAAAGGTGAGCCAGGTGGTTTGTAGACTGATGTTATACAGCAGTTTCCAATAACTATAGTAATCAACTCAGTTGAGTCACAGGTTGAACTGCATGCCGACTTTATCGTTACACTAGGATCAACAAACACAGCGGTGCCATGTTTTCGGTGGCGGATCTCAGCTACAAGTGTCATTCCGGGGATCTGTGGCCGTGCTTGTTTATCGTCGCGATGGGTCTCTTGCACGCATATGACGTCGCATTTCTCTTTCCGACACAGATGGGAGAGGATCTCAGACTTGTCCGTGGAGAAGCCTTCTATGTTAATGGACAAGACTCTTAAGGCTGGTTTTATAGATGGAGTTATAGGCTTCGCTCGTCTTTTCTTTGGTCCTAAAAAGGACCGATTGGGGGGCTCTAAGGTGGGCTGTTGGAAAATACTATGATTTGCCATCAATCGTGGTGAAAGGATCAGCCAGTCTGCGTTACCGACTTGCCGTCCTCGCAGACTGTTGCCCAGGGTGCGCCGGACGCATATAATATCGATGCGTCACTCGGGGAGGCTCCTTTCATGCACCCCATTTAGAAAACTAATAAAGCTAAAATATACGATGCACTATTGTTTTTTTTTTAAATTATATCAGGAGTTTCTGCACCAGAAATAAGTACCTACATTCCAAATTAATAATATTGTAGAGTACCTACTCGTGGGAATCCAATTATTTTCGAGATGGAGTGTCCTTTTGCCTTTTGGTGACATTTTTAATAGTAGGTAATGTTATTTTTTTAACATACGGGTAATTAGTAAATCCTATGTCAATTTTTGATTAAATAGGAATCTATCGGTATAAAACCGGAAACTAAATTCGCGTCAGTAGCACTTGCAAAACTGAATTTGATTCTGTTTTTATATTAAACAAGTAAGCACTTTCTTTGATGAAACGTTACAGAACATAAAACAAAAAGGTATTCGCGCAAGGTAATCGTAACTTGTGAACAAAACTTAATACGAGCACTTTGCTATTGTGTTTATTCAGGTGCTGATACGAACCTAGGTACCTTCAACGTTGCTTGTACAAAATTTGAATCTCAGCTTATCGTCATAACTTTGTTAACATTCTGGTATATGTAAGTATCTATATTCCTGTCTCATACCTCATAATAACCCTTGAAAAGAGTTATCTAATGGTAGATAGGTACATACATAATAATGCCTACACAAAACTCGTAACTAGTGCCTTATCTATTTAAATTGTCTATTCTAACTGCAGCTGACCAAAAAAACGGCCAAATAAATTTACTAGGTACCTTTAGGTACTAGCAATACCGATGTGCATCAAAATGATCTGGCAATAGGTATATAAAAAATAACTAAATTATAATAAAATAATAAATTTATTTTACAGAGGGTTTATTAAATTACCAATGTATTTTTATGTTCTTGTTTGAGAGACAGTTGTAGATCCTATGTCCTATGTATAGGCCTATTCAATCGTTTGATTGGTATATAATTGATTATTATCAATAGCTAGAAAAATACATAAACATATAATTACACATAAGAGGTGTGTATGTATGTAAACTTGAACTGAAATGTGTTAAAAAGAGCAGTAAAACCATTTAATTATATAGGTGCCTACATAAAAGTATATTTCAAAATTCATCTAAAATAATCCAAACGAGAAATTCTGCTGAAAGTACCTACATCAAATTTGCTTTTACTATTATATTTCCCCATTCTAGTTGAGTTCTATTAATTGACATTATATGACTGCAACATCTAAGAATATGTTACACATACTTGCATGCAAGTAGGTAATTGTCCTTAATTATAATCCTTAATGGGGGTTTAAGAAATATAATAGTAAGGTACACACAAAAGAAAGAAAAATTACACTCCTGCTAGTTACTAAAACTAAGCACATATTTTATTATACCTTCTGTTGTAATCAGCTCTATATTATCTCTAAAGAATTATATTCTTGTAAATCCCATTTGTCACATGGTTACTGCTGTCTAGTTTAAATTTTGATGGTCCTAATGCAAATAGATGCTGTTCACTGTCAGAGTATGAAAATATAAGTCAGGGAATATGCCCCACTGCCAAATCCCTGACATGTTCTTAAGTGGAATGTATTGCATTGCATATTCAATCAATTCTCCACAATCCTTATTATACCAGCTACCAGCATCACCAACAGAGGAACCTCATTAACATAAAAAGATTCCTGAAAAAAAAAAAATAAGTAAAAGAATGCTGACCAAACTTGATTTAACCACTATGTCAACAACAAACTCCTAATCATTATTGGAGTGAAACTTCTATAGGCGCTTTATTAGAGGAAAAAAAAGTATTAGCGTCACGATTTTTGGAACGGATGTGACGTTTGGCGGTGACGGAAATGATTGGTCAACATATAGTTTAGTTTTAAACTAATGCTGCCGGAATATATACCGCATACCTTTTTTTTATTTATTTTGGAATAGGTATTTTTAATCAAATTATTTCATAGATTCGCCGAAATTATTTGGTGATTATATATTTTATATTGCTGAGAAAAATTTTGTCGCGCTTCTAAAATAAAAAGGCAATTTCCGAATTATCCTCAAAATCCGCGTACTATCTTGTAAAGTGTTTATAGCATTTTTGGATAGGAATAATCATTATGAGAATTACTTATTTCGATTTTGTGTATGGCCGTGACTGTAAAGCGATATTTTCATTAAAGTTAGTTTTCAAGATAGTCAAGCCGGGGTGTCTGCATCTGGCAGCGCACTCTTCCGATTAGACCTGGCACTGGCACGAATCCAGAGATGAAATCAAATGAGCCATTAGGATCTTTTTCAGTTTTAAAAGTAATTAATGACATGCCTGTCTTACAAAAAAGTTTTTTCCCGACTGCGGTAATTACCGAAAGTCTAGTTTTTAAAGATATATTTTCCTCAAAAGAACAGTAGATGGTAAAAAAGAAAATAGTTTTTATCATATTTATTTGTGTAATAGTTTTTGTGTTATACAGATTTTTATGTCTTCATTTAAAAATTTCTGTAATGTACCGAATTTTATTTGACCATTACACTTTACAGATTTTAAAAATATTGTCTGGCAGCACTGATATCGACAATTCGAAGCTGGCAATACTAATGGCAATTGTCAAATATTTACGATTCGAGATAAAAATGACGAGCTCCACAAATTTTGATTAAAAAATTATATATTCTGTGTTTAATCAGCATGACCGTCTGGGTGAAAATAGAAAATGAAGAAACTCATGCCGTTGGTATGTATTTCATTTCATATTTTATTCACAACGTCTGAATAATGGAACTTTTTGAAGTAGAGCATACCACTTGTTGCCTCCCGCAAAGTCGCGATAAATATAAACATTGCCTCAACGTTTGACATGCAACATCTCCAGTACTGCTATCAGCGTTATCCTGTTGGAAATTGTTCGTAATTTCATATGGTATAGGTACTACACTATTGCTTGGCGGCCCCTCCCAGAAGTGTATGAATAAGCTAGCTGATTGATAAGTAATTTAACATCTTAATTGGGCAAATTGTGGACTCCATAACATGTTTTCATTTTTACTCGAAAAACCGTTAATTTATCAGGTCAAATCAAATATAGTATATCATATTCTAATCAAAACAAGTAAATTGTTGTTTTGTATTATGTCACAGTTGATTTCATATAAAGTTGTCTATGGTTTGCATGGGTTATAATAAACCATGGTTTAAAAGTCCTTATTGAATAGGATGGTCTCTATAATGTTAATACAATTAAAGTCACCAATGTAATCATATTGCACAGATAATGCTCTAAAATAAAACTGCGGAATGAAAGTGTTGTAAGTACATTAAACCCTTGTCATTCTGTTCATACTGGTGTAAGTCCTGTATGATTGTCCATAAAGAACAGCCCCGTAACTCTAATAATGCACATAAATTTCATATTATGACTGAGTAATTTTCTCCTTGAAATCTGACATGGTAGACATCTTTATGTTAATATGGTTGTAGAACCTCCTTGAATTAGGAATTTGTTAAATTATTATTGTATTCATTCTTGTTGTCATGTAAACATGAATGAGTTCCATAAACATCAATGTTATTGATTAATTTTATTTAAGGCCTTTATGAGTGATAAAGGTACTGAAGTAATCACTTGGAAATCAGTCTTTAAGTTTTAAAATATTTAACGGAATCAAATAAATATTTAAATAAATGTAAAAATTATAAAGTAAATATATTAAGTAAAAAAATATTTTAAGTAATAAGCTAAACTAAGTCAATGGAAATGATATATTTATTATCCCAATATGTCTTTACAGGCACTTTTGAAACTTGTCCACTTCCTAATAATGATTTATGACAATCTTCTGCCATAGTTTCATCAATATTTCTGAGGGATCTCATGTTTCCTTGTGATTAAAAGTATTAATTTTAGCTGTGACCCATCATCAAATCCCTCTAAGGAGCTACATGATAAACTTTAGCATTTATAATATTAGTTAGAAAGGAAGATAATTTCAGTTATAATTCTAAGGAAAACATTCCTTATGCAAAAGTGGGTATAAAGAATGGTTACCTTATAATAATATTTTGGGACATTCATAATGCAAGGCTATCTGATCCCATACAAAGCAGAGCTTGTACTTTAGATGGCAGATAACTGATATACAATATATACTAATCTTTTTTTTCCTAAATACATACACATTTGGATATTTACATTTATATACAGAACAAACAGAAATATTTGTGAACCCAAATATTGGTTCTGGGTGGGAATCCTACCCACTACCCGTGGCATTGCAGCCGTGGTCTCTATGCACCAAGCCAACAGGCCCATTAATATACCAACTTTTTACAACTTAAACTATATTACAATTACCAGCTACAGATTAATTTATGTTCAATTACACAAATATCTGATTCTGTTATCACTTAAGGATAACATTTAAACCAAAATTATGTAGTTTCGTAAATGATTATCATTAGTGTGTTTGTAGTTTTTAATATCAAGTTAGATAAATATATATACATTTGAACACATTTCTATGTTGATTTGTTTGCGACTTGAAATCCCTGATGAAATGGAAACAAGGGATGTTTTTGGTAATTCACTCTATAGTTTCACCTTGTAGAGACACGACGATATTTAATTAGCAAAGCATTATATTGATATAAATTAGGGCATTAGTAATGGCCTACAGGTTGTTATACACTTTTGTCATGAGTATTTTGTTGTAATGGTCTGTACATCCTAAGTTTCAATGTTATGTACTCTGATTTTGGCATTGACATTGTAGGAAAAAATGCATTGACCCTGAACCCAAATGTAAGCCTTTGCCTGTAACTTCTCTTGACATCCAATTAATTTCGATAACGAAGCCTATTCAGTAACTGTGAAGAGTTCTCACTTTGTAGGAGTCAGTATTCACAGGTCAGTAGCAAATCCCACACCTTTGCTGACCCAATTATAGATGTATTGTAAATGAGATGTTGGTGGGAAGCAACAGGGGGCCAAGTATTCAGTAAACCTAGCCTAGTCATTCCAGATGACACAAATACATGATATGTAGTAGGGATAATTGTAGTATTTCCTTATTGTGTTATGAGGAAATTTAATTCATCTTATAACAATGTTGTATTATTTTAAATGTTCACGTAATTGACATGAAACCTTTTTCTTTTCAACTGTTCAATTTGATTATATTTGTAACTCAGTCATAAAATACCCAAATGTTGCGAAATATGTAATGTTTATCATTTGTTTTTATCGTAATGAAACTTACTATGGCAAAGATTTTTACAAAACCATTTTACAGTCTCGGTTTATTTTTGCCAAGATGTGCAACTAACTTGGACCTATTTATCGTTTGCTATAAAATAAACGATCTCAATCAATTTAAGTTGGCCACACGTTCTTCATACGAACTGCAAAATCAGCAATATTTTTAAACAGAATTAAGTTTTATTCTTACTAGCTGCCCCCCCGCGGTTTTACCCGCGTTCCCGTGGGATGTCACATGTATTATACATAAAAACCTTCCTCTTGAATCACTCTATCTATTAAAAAAAACGCATCAAAATCCGTTGCGTAGTTTTAAAGATTTAAGCATACATAGGGATATAGGGACAGAGAAAGCGACTTTGTTTTATATTATGTAGTGATTTAAAAAATCAACATGGTCCTCTTATAATCCTATTCGGATTCTTCGGAACAAATACCGAGGTCTAATATAACCGTAGCAGTAAATTAGAATTTTAGGGTGTGTAGCGCGTCGATGCCCATAATTTGTCGTTATTCCCGCCCTGACGAACAATTTAATATACATATATAGTTAATTGGGAGGACAATGTCAATCTGCATTGAGTAATTGACGGGGTCACGACGTGATAAAGCATTCAATATATACATTCCAAAAAAGATGTGGATTGTTTTTTTCCCTTAAAGATACAAATTGTGACAGTGAATTAGATGGTATTGTGATTTACTTATCTCCTTGCCTTCTCCTTGGTCGTCTGTATTTATAGCCTCTTTGTCATTTTCTGTGAAATCTCCATTCATAGACCATTCTCATTATCCTCATTCAGACAGACAGTTATACGATGACTTCTTTTGCTTTTATTTTTAATAGAATAGAATACTTTTTTATTCCAATAGGCAGGCTGCTTCATAAAACTAGTCTCCACAAATCCACTGAATATAAAAATTTGCAAGTAACTCTGTTTCTCTACCTGTTTGACCATTTCACGACTAATCGGCTGAATCAATTTTAATGTAGTCTATACTAATATTATAAAGTATGAGGGCGAATTTAATTCAAAATTCTTTCGCCATTTGAAAGGTACATATTTCCGGATGTACATAAGCTATGTTATAAGCACGGAATAAATAAGATTTTTGGCTACGCGGTATAGAAAGCTAGTATTGTGTAAAGAGAGTTAAGGTAATTTATTAGGAAAAGTCTTTTCATTCCTGATATAATCGGATAGATCGACAGAAATAGAGACTGTGTTTTACACTATTTAGAGATAGAGATTCTTATCTGCATTATGCTGAGCTCTGAACGTTTTGTGGTTGATCTTAAAATACCATATTCCCTTGTTTCAGTTAAAGACTTCTTTGTGTTTTTCCTACATTTTATTTGCCATATTTTTCTTTCTTTCATCATAACATGCCTGAACCACGTAACCTTAGGGCATTCGTGTTTCCCGCTACAGTTGCCTTAAAGTCTTTTATGTTGTTTAAAAACATATCACTTAAATACGCGCTGTCGGTAATTACTATAGTGTTTTTTCTTAAGAATTACTAACGACGCCGCGCAAAATTATTATGACCTACATTAACTGGATGGTGCTTTAAGTACTTACATGGGAATTAAACGTTTATGGTCCACTAGCTTCTGCCCCGTGGTCTTATCCTCATTGCCGTGGGATTTCATATTTTGCCAAATACTTTCTGTAAAATTTCATTAATTTCCAATTAGCTTAGTTATAGAGTATAGTTATAACAAAGATAGGTAGGTATACACAATCACAGGCTTTGTATTTACTAGACCTCGGGGTACTTCCCGCGTTCCCAAGGAATTTAATATTTTCCTGATAACTTAACTTAGGGCATGCTTTATCTATGTGCCAAGGTCATGCCAAACCGTTAGTAGTTATTGTGTAAAATAGTAACAAACTTGTCCAATATACCACTTTTGACGTTTTGAGAACGTTATAGAAAAAATAATCTTTTTGCTTTACGATTAGGTTAATTTACTCATTTAATATACACATTAGATTAATATTATGTGAACCTTATTTCGAAAACAATAAAGTCGATTTTTCTATGACATTTACGCGACAAAAAGGCGGGTTCTTATAAATATATACGACAGATTGTAGTAGGGTAGATTTATAATGTTAGTAGGACTTTTGTAATAATTAATGCTATATAAAAGCCTATCTCCGTCTCCATACCATAGGCTATGTGTGTGCCAAATTTTAGCAAGATCTGTTTGCTCGTTTAGCCGTAAAAGCGTAACAAACTCACTTACGCATTTATAACTCTGGGGAACAGGGGTTCTGTTTTATGAAGTTTCCTGATTCTAAATGATTTTGGCGCGCTGTTTACAAATCTAAAGTCCGTTTTCCAGTAGCAGCTCTACTTTTTGAGATATCGATGGTGGGAGATTTTAAGGAAAATGCATGAATTTCGGTACAAAATTATTTTATTAAGGAAAACTAACACGATTTTTTTTTCTTTTATAAGACTTCTTGAATGGGCCGAGTCTACATTATTATTTTAAATGCTCCAGCAGTGATCAGCCATCATATAAGAATTCCAACGACCTTGGTATCGTTCTTCCATTGTCCGAATGCTTTGATGGAAGCGTTGTCACTGCTCTTTAATTTTCAGGAAAACAGTCTAAATTACTAAACAGAAAACGTAGCTTAATGCTCATGTTGCAACCGAGTCACTGGAAGTGGAGCATCAGCTGTGCAATGCGTTCAGAAAAGAAAGGGATCAAGTTTTTTTCTCTTGTGCGATATACCGTTAGACATGTGTCTTTCTTTCTTCAAGCCGAGAAGTTAGCAGTTCAGATCGTTTTTCAGACAGTCCGAGATCTCTGATTAAGTCATCCAAATCATTTTGATTAATATATAATAATAATAATTTATTTTATTTATCTCCACAAATTATTTTGATGGTATGATTTGATGGTTTGATATGATTGAATGGTTCAAGTTCAGATGGATAAGAAAAGTTAGTATCCACAGTATCATCACCTTCTAAAAGTTCTTGAAATGCTAGATTGGAGGTACTGGGTTTGGGCTGAGCTATCGGTAGAAGTCGGAATCGGTCTAATTGCAGATGGCAAGTTAGGATAGACCCACTTGGAACGATTTTTGCGGTTTATTTTGTTAATACATATTCACAACACAGAAATAACAGCCGTCATGGTGATTAGATGGTTCACGTCAAATCATAGGGCTTTGGTACTTCAAGTAGGGTATTTTTTTGTTCGCCCATAAACGTAACGATGAAAGACAGCTTCCACATACAAAATTTGGAATCCATGGCTTACAGTTAACTACTAATGGCTTTTCAAAGCAGTCCAAGTAGGCCTGTTTTGCAAAGTTGGACACACTTACACTACATTCTTTAATCAAGTACTCACCACAAATGGTACAAAAACTATTGGGATCGTTTGCACATCTTCTTCTTAAGGTTAGCATGTCGATAAATTTTAGAAATGTTCCGTATTACTTATATGATCGGAATAAAATACGAACTAAGTAAAGGGCGAAATAAAGGGGTACCGGTATCTCAAAAACTATAGCTGCTTTTTAAAAAATGAGCTAGATCTGAAATCAGCGCCGTCATTTTAGTGAGAAACCGTTCAAAAACCTGATAAAACAAAAAAAAAGTTTGATTTTGTTCCCCAGTGTAATATTAGTAAGATAATTTGTAGGCATTAATAACTACCAAGTTGCCACGCTCCCTATATAGCTTAAACCTGACAAACAACTATAGTATGACCTTAATTGTTTTGAATGTCCTTACCATCCATAAATTGGCGGAAACGCCCTCAAGTACATTGTCTGCACATTGGACCGCTTGCCTGCCAAACGCCCCAGCGGCAGCAGCGTGTCCCCTTCCGTCACCTGAGGAAGTCCAATTATGACCTGTCCAAACACCGACATGCTAATAATAAAGTTGTTTATCAATCGGCACAATACAATTCATGGGATTGTAAAAATACGACGGACATTCAATCTTCGCAATAATTTATTGACAGGCCAGTTGGCTTGGTGGTTGACCCTGACTGCCAGTCACAGATCGCGGGTTCGATTCCCACCAAGGACAAATACATGTCTGTTTGTTTGATGTTTGTATTTAAAAAAGTAGTGTATGTAGTATGTCAGTTATCTGTTTTCCAAAGTACAAACTCTGCTTAGTTTGGGATCAGATGGCCGTGTGTAAAGAATGTCCCAGGATATTTATTTATTTAATGGTATTAGGTTTACGGTATTCCTATACTCGGGTAGCGGTCGTTTTTCTAGTGTCAAGTAGGCCGATAAACAGGCGTCGGCACCTGGTAGGATGGTGAGTGATCACCGACGCCTATGGACATTTGCGACATAAGGGGCATCGGCAGACGTGAAGTTGTTAAGTCGTATGTGCCTGTAATTTCACCAGCTCTCATACCTTTGTAATGTAAACAGAAACACAAGTGCGCTACACTAAAAGTTCTACTTCTTCTAAGAAATATTCACCTCATTACTGGATTCTGTCCAAACCATTCTATCAACAGCAGTACCACTTCAGCTATCAACTTTTGTGAGTCCTAGAAATGTAATATTTAAATAGAACCTTACAGGCACTTATTGACGGTCAGGTTCTATCGCCGGTTCGGAAGGTCGCATTTTTTAAGAAGCAGTAAACTCTTCGACATATAATTGACTTGATTTGATTATTGTTTTGTAGTATATAACTTAATTGAATCTGCAGAGATTTTAGTTGCCAACAAGCTTATCTTTTGGTTGTGGTGAAAAGGGAAGTTCAATATTTGAATTTGGGGATTATTTCTTGTTTTTACTTTTTGTTTTTCACTAGGTAGGTGCAAATTAATAGATTTATAGGGGAAACAATAATAAATATCCTATAACTATTCTATTTTCGTACAGATTGAGCTTAGGGTAATCACTAAAACTAATTGGTTAAACATTGTAATTTGCGAAACATAAATAAAACTAACGTAAAATAGCTTTACGCTCTAATGAGCGTATCCCCGAAGAGGTATTCATGTGGTGAACATTGTTGCCCTCTGTACAAATCTCGGGCTACTGGTAATAATCCAAAAAAGTTACATTGATGGGTCAGATCCAGGCAACGAATCTTGGGCCTCTCCAGCCGAGCTTTATACCACTCGACCACTCAGGCTTCTAAAACAAATTAATGTTAATTTAAAAGTCACTATATTCCAGCTTAATTTCAACAGTTTCCATCACGAAACTATTCAAAGCGAACATGTCTAAAGATTAAAATAACAGCCGTTACATAAATTTCACTAATATCCATTTAACTGCTCCATTTGTCACAGACAACGGCTTACACACCCATGAATCTAATTGGCGTGCGTTAGTCGAGCGGAGTCAGGTGGCACACCTAGTGCTATTGCCGATATCTCATTACTACAAGTGTCGTGTGACAGGTGCGCTATGGGATCGAATTGCTGTTGAGTAATGTATGTTTAGACACGGCATCCGAATGAATATTGCATAGTGAAGTTTTGTACGTTTTGGTTATTGTTTTTTTTATGGTATTGTACGCTACTCGGCTGTGAAATGTGTTGGTTTATTTTTATTTATATGTTTATTTATATTTGGAAGTGTTATTCATATCAGGTAGCTTCGGTAACTTTGACCTTCATAAGTCCCCTTCACGGGCCTAAACTAAATAAATGGTTGTCAATTTTGAATGTTTTGGGGCAATTTTTCTGCTTAGAAACTTGTTTTTTACGGACTATCTGGCGCAGGCTCATATGGCCTTTGCTTCCGAACTTTGAGGACTCTCTACCGTGGTCTTTAAGAAACAGCTGACAATATTATTAATGTATACAAGGAATTTCTAGTTCTCTGATTCGGAAATGGTAAATAGAACTTTCAGAAATGCATGATTGAAATGAAAGACTGAATAGATTCGGAATGATTTCTTCGGACGTAAAATTCTTTAAAGAAACCCGATCATACAGAATGACGGAACGTTTCCCATTTGGTTTCTTCCACAAGATAAATAGATTGAAATCCTTTTATAGCTCGTTATGAATGGTGTGTCGGGCGAAAGTTTGAATTCTATATCTCGTGAAATCTTGTCCTTCAAGTTAAATTGAGCGTAAACTTTGTATTCAGTTATCGATGTGGTCTGTCCGATTCAATAACTTTGCCTTCGGGAAAAGATGGACTTGTGTCCAGACTGACTTGTTGTAAATCAGTTTACTAACTTTTAAAGATTATTGTTGTGGGGTTTCTTCTCGTTAATATAGTGCGTGTGCTTTTGAGTGATATAAATAGTGCCTAATATAAATTTGGGTTTACTCTCATCCATCACTTTCAAGTTGAAGATCTTGCTCTACCAACTGTTGTGTTCTAGAAGCTCTGCTTAAATACCCTTCTAGACTTTATATACATATTTTAAATTAATTAATTTAAGAGCTTTGTATTATTAGTTTTATTTACCTTAAGCCACATAATCGCTTACCATGGCGATTCACTATTGTATAATATCTTCTATTAGACGCCTGTAATAGAAAATTTATTCGATTGCAGATAAATAAATACATTCTCAGTTAATGGCAGGTTTTTTTATTAAGATGCATACAATTGTAGTATCTAAAATCTGTAAATGTTTGTTATAAAAAAAAAAAACGCGAACCTACTAACTTTGTGTTTCGATAAATATTCTATACTTAAATAACATCGAAATTTGTCCAATTATAATGATAATTATTCATGCGCGAATAGACCCGACATACAGCGAAACAATCATGTATGTAAATAATAAAGTAATGTCTAAACCGTACGCAAGTCTATGTCCCCCCGATCAGCATTCAACTCGCGCGCAAGTGCGTGCGTTCCGTGCGATTTTGGTTCGTCCGCGTGTGAGTCAACGGATTCCCGCCCCTATTGTCCCGGATTAATTACTACTTATTCACTGTGTGAGTAAACTTACATACTCTTTAATATTTAAAGGCGTTTTTTATTTGCCTTTTTATTCGTCCGGGATGTGTCTCGTTTTCTTTTTGTGGCGGTTAATTGGACAGTTTATTGTTTTGTTTGTTTTATTCGATTGGAACGTTACGGTTTTTGAAGTTTATAGGTACTTATTAATAATACTTTTTTGTTTTTGATATGACTAAAATTTTTGTTTTAAAATCACCCTTTCCAAATTCACAAACTAGATAACAGCTTTTCTTTTGGACAATTGCCATGCCTTTAAATTTGCTAAAGAGTCTCCATCAATTATACAATTTGTTATTTCTATTACATACTATTTGTACCCGACATTCGACTTTAGCCGAATCGATCCAGCCGGGATCGATTCGGCTAAAGTCATGAGCTACCAACGAACAGTAGGTATTGCATTTTTTTACGTATATTATAATAATATATGTTTTGAATTGAAATGCTATAAGTATGATAAGATTTGATAACTCATCGCATCCATCTTTATAATTTTCCTGAAATGGAGTACCTACTAAAATGTATATCATTTTAATTTATGCTGCGAGCGCAAATTCTTATAGCACTGTTTCGTCCTATTGTTGTGCCAAATTAGAAAGCCATCGCTTTATTCGGCGTAAGGAATTCAGGATGTGTTAATCATATTTGTTCGGTTTGTAGTTATGCCATCATCAATTTGATGGGTTATTAACATGAAACTGTAGTATGATTAACGGTATTTTGAGATATTTGTGAACTTGAAGATTTTTAATATTAATATAATATCATTACATAGTATATGAACTAACTTTATGAGATGAACGAGGAATTCATTAATTTGTTTTGAATGCAGACATAATACTCGTAAGTCGAATCTAGGTCGTCTTCTGCCATCTATTGGTGAAAAGTAAAACTAACAGCAGCTTAAATGAGTTCTCATTACCCTCCTTTGGCTTCGCCGTAGTCGGGTAATAAAACTAAGTCGCTTCCCACTGTCTGTCTGTCCCTATGTACGCATAGATCTTTAAAACTACACAACGGATTTTGATGCGTTTTTTTTAATAGAGAGAGTGATTCAAGAGGAAGGTTTTTATTTATAATACATGTATATTATTATATAATTGAGAAAATGCGAGAACTTTAAAGAATTAAAACTACTTTAACTGCGCGCGTTTGACAGTTCGTATATTACAGACGTCCGAGGCGCGGGTAAAACCGCGGGGGAAAGCTAGTCTTAAGTCTTAGCTAGACTTAAGAAGTGATTACGTTTTAATTTCCAGGTAACTATGTCGATAAGTTTATTTAGTTTAAGGATAATATCGTAACAGTCGGACAGTTTTTATAGATGTTCATATAGGATATCAGTTAGATGCAACCTAGAATTTTATTATAGATTAACAAAGGTGGCTTATGTAACTTATTAAGGTTTATTTATTAAGATCCTTATTCATAGAAGACTATGTAAGGGACATACGTTTTATGTCGTCAAGTATTTATGGACCACTTTCCTATCATTGTAACCAATGTGGCGTTATTTACGTGACCATTTTAATTGTGTTCTTTAATTAAGCGTATATTTGAGTAAGGGTCAATTATTTTTAACAGTTCTAACTTTCGAAAGAGGTGGTAATGCCAGTTTATCTCACATAGTTCGTTATCTTAAATCTGTTAGAGGTAGATTGTGAAATAAAATAGTCTATATTTAATTTATTATTTATAGTAATATTATTGCAAGGTACTAGAGCTCTTAATTCAAAGTTCGTCCTGAGAAGTTCTACCACCTTACCCAATTCCGCCGTAAAGCATTGCACTTGTATTACTGTGTTACGGTTAGAAAGGTAACCATTTAGACAGAGCTGATTCTCCAAAGGGTTAGTCCAATCTAAATTGCTCTACCCTTCTCACAAAAGTGTGCTGTTGATTGCAAGCCAGTGAATGGATTTTAATGAGGTATATACTGGTAGGATAGACAAGTAATATATTGTATTAATGTGGGTTTAAGTGGATAATCTAGGTTCACGATTTTAGATTGCTGTCGTCACTGGTTCTCGATTGTGTGATAGAGATCGTTGCACGGTTGTAGCTGGTGGGTGTTAATGGTACATTATTTTAAGGGAAATTGTGTTACAATCATACAAATGACAACATAGCTTTTTATTTTTCAGCTTCAGCAGATTTATAATCAATGCTTATACACTTCACTGTTTTATTGTTGTATTTTTGAGACGAAACTTCTTATGGAAGAACTTAGAAATTATTTTCCGCAACCTTTTTAACCGACTTCAAAAAAGAGGTTCTCAATTCGTCTGTATTTTTTTTCTTTTTTATGTTTGTTGCCTCATAACTTTCGACTGGGCGAAGCGATTTTAATGATTCTTATTTTATTTGAAAGCTGGTGCTTTCAAACCGTGTGGTGGACTCCAAAAATAACCATTATTGTAACTACATTATATTTTCGTAATAATTTGATTGACTTTTAAGTAGTCTAATAATGCAATTATTTTTTTCTTTCTAGTGCGTATTAGTTTTTGTGTAACGAAAAATAAATGAATGTTAAACACAAACTATGTGAAACAAAAATGATAGATGAACAATTAAAATGTTTTCTTGTAATACAAAGAATTATGTCTTTACAACACACCCTGTTTTTTTAATACCTACAATATTTCTCCGTAAATATTTGAGTCATAAAACTGCTTATTGATTCAAAGAGAAAATAAATTCTAGTTATATTGATAATATAAACTTAAAACATGGAAATCGATCGGCCGTCCTTAAAGCGCCTACGTAAAATTGTATTCTCGTTTTAATCTCAATTTTCTCCCAGCCATATACAACTACGTGGGTAAAGGCGTCGCCCACCTGTCCCTGGAGGTCGGCGAGCTGGTGCACATCGAACGGGAGACAGCTCACTGGTACTGGGGCAAGAGCCTCAGAAGGGACGCCAGCGGGGCCTTCCCTAAGAATTACGTCACGATACGAGACAGTATTGTGGACAGGTATGTCCCACTAAACATTTTTTTTTACCCTATTAATATTATAAATGCGTTTGTGAGAATGGATGTTTGTTACGCTTTCACGCAAAAACTACTCATCGTATTTGGATGAATCTTGGCTCATAGATAGCTTATAACCTGGATTAACACATATGATATTTTATTCCCGGGAAAATGTATCGTCCCCCGGGAATGCGGGGGACAGGACAAAGACTGGGCTAAAATATATGCTGATTGTCCACTTGAAAGTGGTCATGGTCACCTTTGATTCAGATTTGCAATACAAGGGGCATGAAGTTGTTAAGTCTCAAGTGCCTGTAATTTCATTGGCCTCCTTTAATTTCAACAATCACAGTATTACTAGTGCACTACTTCTTCACGGCGGAAATAGGTACGGCGTTAGTACTTCCCCGGGCGAACTCTGCACTAAGAGATCTACTACTTCAACTAGCTTGTGACCTGTGTTCAAGAAGGATCTGGGTATTTCCCGGGATATAATATGTATCATCCGGGAATGCCGTGCTTTATACCAGTATTTTAATTTCAAAAATCTTAACAGTAGTTAAATAAACAAATTTAAGTATATTCCAAGTTATTTATTCATAATCCATGTATCGGCAATAGAAAAATTCAATGTAACACTATTATTAAGGAACCACAAGCCTCAGTTCAAAACAACGAGCTGAGCACGCGCGGTAAGATGTTAATTTTTAAAAAACACAATATTATTAATCTTAAAATAATTTATCGTAGAATCTTCAAAGAGTACGGACTAAGAGTCCGTAGAAAATGTAAAAAGAAATAAAAAAAATAAAAACAAATTTGACCTTTTAAAAATATTTATGTAGATAAATAATACATCTTGACACACGGTTATCTAATCCCAAACTAAGCAGGGCAAGATAAGTGATACGCTACTTCTAAAATATACACTTATATTGATAGTTACACCTGATGACACATATATATTCATGTCAAAATTGTTGTCCTGCATAGGCATCGAACAACCATTATCACAGTTTGAAGTTTGTGGGAATTACAGTAGCGGTGCCTGTAGTTTGCCCGCTCCAATGCCACCGTTCAGCTGATAATATTTCAATTAGCAACCGCTACACTACACTAGCGAGCGATACAGTAATGATTCACCCGGCATTGGGCGTGATTATCATAACGGACGATGAACCCGACACTGTGCGCTCTATTTTATTTGCTCGATCTTTCAATATAAACATCACTATTTATTGTAAAGCTTTTTCATGCTCACCATGTCTTTGGCCGAAGATGTTATGCAAACAAAGCCTTATTGGTAACTCAGCGGCAGGTTCTTGGCGATAGATATTCAACTAAAGTAGACGGGTAGAAGGGTATAAAGTGCCCTACCACCATGTAATGGTTCCCACCAGTGGCATAGCTAGTTACCTAGCAAAGGCCCGGGGGCAAAAAAGGGCCCCAACTAAACTATTTTAAATCGTTTGCCCCCCAGCCGAAGCTTGGGGGACACTGCCCCGTCTAACCCTCTGGCAGCTACGCTGCTGATTGTAAGTCAGAGTTCATGGGGGACCCCTGAGCTTGGGAGCCCTGGGGCACTGCCCCGTCTAGCCCTCCGCTAGCTACGCCACTGGTTCCCACACGATACTTTCCCTTTCCTTCACCGGAAACTCAAGCTCATTATTAGATTTGAACCTACGACTCTCGTCCCAATATTTAGCGTCACTGGACAACTGATCTATCATCGCCTTCAAGGATACACCATGGATAGTAGAGCTTCTAGAATGCTATTCTACTAATATTATAAATGCGAAAGTTTGTTTTTAATAGCGGGAAATTGTAATACCTTTGGAACGCGGGTGGAATCGCGAGTTACAGCTAGTAACCATATAACTTGTGACCATAGAAAGTGGCACGCAAAAGCTTACAGTTTATTTTTAGTTCCAAGTCCAGCCACATGTTTATAATCATACTCATCGCGTCATTATGAACGCAGGCTTTTCCTAATAAGTGCAGTATTGTCAACGAGTCCGCTGCGTGAATCATAAAACTGCAATCATTTATATGGGTACAGACTACCAGTCGCTTACGAGTAAGGATTTGTTTACAATGAAAGGGTTTGCTAGAATAAGGCCTCTAACATTAACATCCAACATTTAGAGGCCTTATTTCTAGCAGTGTCCAGCTGACGGCGTAATAACGACTACATTGCATTTAAAACTGACAGTTTACTTGACATGTGACCTTAACCGATGAGTTTGAATGGCTGAGCGATGACACAATTGTCAAATTTACGATGTACTTGTCTGTGACGATACAAAAATATCTTCTGTATATTAGGTTGGGGAAAAAGTCTTTTCGCATTATAGTATGTATGAACTTGTAATAAAATGTCTTTGGCTATACTATTTGTATCTGGCTGGTTTTGGTATCATTGAAAGTTTAAATTTTAAAGAACATAATTCCAAATTCAAATTAGGAAAATGTGTGATTTGCATTTGTTTTTTGTACCACCAAGATGAGTGAATCTAATGAAGAAATTCGATTCATTTTAAAATTTTACTACAAAAAAGGTAAAAATGCAACGCAAGCCGCGAAAAAAATTTGCGATGTTTATGGACCTAGTGCAGTGTCTGTGAGAGAAGCACAAATTTGGTTTAAGCGTTTTCAATCCGGAAATTTTGATGTCAAAGATGCACGTCGCTCTGGTCGCCCCATTACTGATAAAATGGATGCCATTTTTGAAAAAGTGGAGCAAGATCGGCATATCAGTAGTTACGACGTAGCTGAAGAACTGGGAATTGACCACAGAGAACAGTTTTGGCGCATTTGAAAAAAACTGGGTACACAAAAAAGCCAGATATTTGGGTACCTCACGAGCTCACTGAAAGAAACGTAATGAACCGTGTACTCATTTGTGATTCTTTATTACGACGTCATGAAACCGAACCATTTTTGAAGAAGCTGATAACTGGTGATGAAAAGTGGATCACGTACGACAAGATCGTGCGAAAAAGGTCGTGGTCAAAGGCCGGTCAGGCTTCACAGACTGTGGCGTAACCCGGGTTAACTCGCAACAAGGTGATGCTGTGTGTGTGGTGGGATTGGAAGGGCATTATTCATTATGAGCTGTTACCACCAGGCAGTTACATCGATTCTGAACTCTACTGCGAACAACTGATGAGATTAAAGCAAGGAGTTGAGAGAAAGCGGCCGGAGTTAATCAACAGAAGGGGTGTGGTTTTTCATCATGATAAGATCTCATGAGAAGGCTAGACCTCACACATCTTTAGCCACTCAGCAAAAATTAAAAGAGTTTGGCTGGGAGGTATTAATGCATCCGCCGTATAGTCCTGACCTTGCACCTCGGTCTCTTTAGAATTCTTTAGGCAGTGTCAGGTTAACATCACGAGAGGACTGTCAAAACCACTTGTCGCAGTATATTGATCAGAAGTCCCAAAATTTCTATAGCAATGGGATCATGTCCCTACCTACAAGATGGCAAAAAGTTATCGAACAAAATTGTACCTACATACTTTAGTTAAGTGTAAATAAACTTTTTAAATAGAATTTTCTTAAAAAATGCGAAGGAACTTTTTCCCTAACCTAATTATATTGATCAAAGGCTATCGTTCCCGAGGGATGTTAAATTTTCCCGGGACTTAAAGTACTCTATATGTTATTCCAGGGCAAGCTTTATCAATGTGCCAAGTTATCAGCCAGATCCGTTCGGTAGTTATTGCGTGAAAGAGTTAGAGACATCCATACCTCCATCATCACAAACTAAGATCGTATGCTGAACAGTTTAAATATTACTTGCCGTTTCTGATCGCGTAAAAACGAAACTGCCAATATGTATGTATGAGTTAACATCTTGTGATGAAGGTTCCGAAAAGGAAGGTATTCATGCCGGTGCAGTGTGAACATGTTGTAAGTGGTATCGTCATATGCAACGCCAAAACGCGTGAGTCATTTCTTACGCGCATTATTGATGATTTACGGGTTACTTGATGTACATTAGTACTTAAATTCTTTTTACATTATGACGGGCTGGTTGGATTGGGGGCTTGACTCACAACTAGTTTTATTTCTAGTTAGTAAAAAAAATATTAAATTTCAAAATTGAATATTTAATGCAAAATAAATTATTAATTAATATTTTGGTACATACTTGACACACGGCTCTCAAATTCAGGCCCCCTTATCAGCCCCCCCCTTCATCGGCGAGCCGGCGCATGGAGGTCTCGGAGAGCTTAGATCTCACGTGATTAAGTAGTTAGCGAAACAGAGCATAGAGGCCGTGACGAAACATCCTCGAGTTAGTGTCATTTTCCTTACAGAATCGAGCCCAAAATCTCAAACTGTCATTGTTTTTATAGTCATAGTTTGGAGATCTGCAGCAAATTAACTACATAAACTACTTTGTTAATTCATGCTTATGTAGATATTTATACCCAAAATAAAATGAGTAATTAAACATCCTATTCAATTACAATCATCAAATTCGGTCTCTAGGTGTTCTTAAAAAGTAAGTTCGCACTTCGGAAGGTTACTTTTGCTGATGGCCTTATTATGATCATCCTCAGGTGTAGCGAGACAGTGGTAGCATCAGCCGGCGGCAGCGGCGTGGTCCATGACATAGCCATCACATTACGAGAATGGCTACATCATTGGAAGAACTTATACATCGTGAGTATTTATACTAGATCACTTCTGTACTTAGTCCGGTTTTGACCGATTTGTGGTAATAGCAACGAATACTACCACCACAACTGATCTCTAAGGTGTTCTAAGAGACGACTAAGGAGATACCAATGACCACTTAACTTTGTACCTTCAAGGTACAAGGTTCAAGTGGACAAAAGCATGGTACATGTGTATTGGAATAATTAAACTGAACGAGACGTTATCAAACGATGAAAATCGCCATGGCTTTTAATTTATCCTGAGTCTAAAATTATTCGACGTCTATAGTTTGATTCACTTGAAGTTCTAGCGGTGTCATCCCATTTTTTCTGACTCATTCTAAATGGAAATATGAAATCACAAAATTGAAGCTATTAAATCCTTTAGTTGACCTAAGTATTACGCAATGGATCGTGGTGCGCAAAGAGGGTGACGGAGTGAGACTGGGTGGACAGATTTTTGATATGAAACGAAAATAATTTCCGTTCCATTTTATGAAACGGTCACCGCCGCCTATGGACATTAGCAACCGCAAGGGCATCACTGATTCAAATTCAAATTCATTTATTGCAAGTAACACGACCCATAGATTAAAAACATCAAAAGCAAAATTCCACATTAAAAATAAATTAAAAATAAATACATAAAAACACACACACAAATATACATAATATAGCCGCTTTATCCGACACTGCAAGTATTATGCCTATCACAGCAGTGCCGGATATAGGGACAATCCTAACTTATTACCTATCATGGCCAGGACAGTGTTAGAGCTGGCCCGCATCCTGTGTTCCAGGGTGTGTACTGATGCGTTGTCGACCCTGAGACGTGAAATTTTTAAAGTCTCCTGTGTCTGTAATTTCACCGGCCTCCTTACCTTTCTAACCGAAACACTAATACAGTGCACTACTGTTTGTGTTGATCAGCGCAACGATGAGAGGTTCAAGTTCATGGAGGTGAGTATGCGCGCGCTGCTCGAGCTGCGAGCGCAGGCCGCCAGCGGAGCCCTCCCGCAGGACCAGCTGCGTCGCGTCGCCAGGACTGCCGTCTTCACCATCGACAAGGGGAACAGGTAATCGATACATGACACATTACCAATTGTACTTGTATTAGCAAATATTATCAGTAAAAAAAGAATAACTCAGAAGCCATGGGGAAGTCCTTGGATTTCGGTAAGGATGATCGAGTAATGATCGTGAGGAAACCGTAGTGGTAGGTTCTTTGAAGTACTCAGATAGCTTAGTTGGCTCCCGTCGTATGAGTAAAAATCCTACTTCCTACTATTACACAACCCTATTATACAATTGAAAGAATTTGCCAAAAACTAATTGCGATTGATGTTTGTTTTGTTTGAAAACACTAATCCGAGATTACTAGACGAATTTTGATGGCCTGGAAATAGAACCGTAGCTTAGGGCAACAGGGTTTATTTCTTCAAAACTAAAGTTAATATATGGAAATAACAAAAAAAATATATAATAATTTCACAACTTAATTAATATTATTTGTGTTAACAGAACCTTAGGTATGGAGCTGGCAGTTCGGTCCCCCAACGGGCAGTTGGTAGACCCTCTGCAGATATCCACCTACAAGCTCAACGCTCTACATGAAGAAGCTAACACGAGGATTGATAAGAATATGGTATGTATATTAAATCATTATCAATAGGTCATATAACTTATGAACCTCCTCCAAAAGGGATTGAGGACATTAGAGTATCACGCGGGCCCAGCATTCATTGACAAATTGAAGAAGCAGAATATGAAACGGATCAGTTTTTTTAGCGACTTTAATGTGATTGTTGAAAGTTTATTGGGGGCACTAAAAACATAACTAAAACCTTCCGGGAGGCGTGTGACCCACCTGAATGCTTCATACCTAAGTCGTAAGGTATCCTTTTGGAGTGGTGCTTTATGAGAGATATTACCCCGTTGCAGGCGTGCAGGCTGTACGAGGAGCCGGTGGGCGCGGCGGGCGGAGCGGGGCCGGGGACGGGGGCGAGCTCGGGGCCGGGGCCGGGGGCCGGCGCGGGCGCGGGGGCCGGGGCGGGGGCCGGCGCGGGCGCGGCGCCGGCGGGCGCGGGGCGCACGTACAGCGTGGTGGTGCGCGTGCACAACCTGGTGTGCCGCATGCACGACCCGGCCGAGCTGGCGCTGGCGCTGCACGACGCGGCCGGCAACAAGCTCACCGAGCACCTGTTGCTGCGCTGGCCCACCTCGCACTTCATGCCCACGCCTGTTATCTTCACGGTTAGTGGTTCTCTATGTATTTAGGATTTTAATAATTTGGTTACATTGCCAATTATATAATTACTAACCTCAGTACTTTTTTTTTAATAATGTCCAGTCAACATGTTCAAAAAATTTTAGGTCGGGGAAAAGTAACATTACAGTCAACATTTTAATACAATTGTTTTCTTTCAGGATTTTGGGAGCGATATTAAGAAGAGTGAAAAAATATATCTAGTCTGTAACATAGTGCGGTTAGGGTCCATGGACCCACAGAATATTGATAATAGGTGAGTTAAGATTTAATTGAGTTATTAAACCACGTGAGATTACACGCCAGCTAGAGACAATACCGATGTGTTTGTGCTCTTGGCCACCGCTACTTTTTCATTTAAGTATGGCATTCATACCACCCTTTTGAATCAACCTTTTATATTGACCGATTCCACCCAATGTCGAGTTACATGACGTTTAAATCCTAAACCAAAAATTCTCCGCGTACAGCGCAGGTACTTTGCATTTTGGAACTAAATTACTTCGGATTCGGTTGGCTGCCTATATGTAATGTAATTGCTCCATACTTTGTGCGGCATGCCGCAGCATTTTTTAGAAAATGATGAATGATGAACGGCAAAATAGAAGCCGTTCGATTCTATTACTAACTTGCAACCGAAGCAGCCGAGCTCTGAATTGCTTGAAATTTCTGTCGCAACTAAGGAAGAGTAACATTGATTGTGAGCATGAATGTCCAGACGCAGCTCAGTGGCGGCGGGGGTGGGGAGCGCGGCGGGGGTGGGGGCGGCGGGCGGCGCGGCCGGCAGCATGCGGCGGCCGCTCGGGGTGGCCTGCGCTGACATCAAGCGCGCGCTCTTCGCCGACAACCCCGACAAGCACATACAGGTGCCCTTTTATGCGTGAGTTGTATATCATTTTTCAAATATTCTTGTACATACTTATGAATGTTAGACTCTAACGCCACCTCGGAAGGTTATTCAGGGTAAACGTGTAGCAAACATTTCCCCGGATTTATTTGAGTTTCGTGAGCGTACGGGTGGGTCCTTAGATACTTTCCAGATAAAAAAAAAATGCAATGTGTCAGGTTTATTCCGATTTATTACTTTAAAAGAGAAATTTGTCCAGGTTTTACGTACGAAAATACGGAGTTTTCGGGCTCGTGGCCAGTGCGTAAGTGCTAACACATTTTTTTTTCAGATTTGAAAAAGAAAGTTTGGATGCGTTGCTAAAGAAAGTGATGACTAACCGCGATCTCAAAGATGCCAAACATTCACAAGGACTGTGGGTCTCGTTGCAGTTACTTGAAGGTGATATCAAACAGGTATGTTGTTCATTTACTTTATTAATTTTCTAGGGAAGATTCTGAAATAACGACGATAAATGCTTAAACAACATTAGCACAAAAAAGCGAAAGAAAAAAGTAAAACCGACTTATAAAGGAAAACATCAGCGATAAAAATCGAAAAACAAACTTAATAAAACATTTAATTCACTACTAATGTACCTACCGATCTGTTTGATGTCGGTGCCTCTAATGCTCCATTTTTTCAACTGACCATTTACTGCTTCAACGACCCACCTAACTATAGTCACAAGACACGTCTTGTTAGCTTCTTCTGTTGAATTATTTATTATTAATATTATAGAATTATCTGTTATTGCAAAATATACGAGGCCTTTAACAAGTAGTTTTTTTATTCCCGACGATCCAAGGTGTAATGGCATAAAGTTCTCCATCAAAGCCTAGCATGCACACCGCACAGAATATGATACTAATCTTGTTTTCGTGGACGGAACACCATTAGAGAGATCAGTTCAAACTTTAACAAGTAATATTGCCAAGCATGTACAAGACGACTTCACTTTCGAGGACCAAATTTTGGGCTTTGCATAAGTAAATACTTTTTAAGCGAAACAAAACACGTCTATGCGTTCCGATCGCTGCGCACTGTCTCACTTGCATACCGTCGCGCGACATATACTCGTATGTATTTATCTATATTGTGTAGAAGCGTACAGTAAACCTGTACTCAGATACAAGCTTGTTAAGAGTACTATCCGTGTAAAGCGAAGGAAATGTGGTTCATGAAATGTCCATTAAAAATAATTCTATGATGAAAAAGTGACGAAAACGTATGAAAAAGGTTAAACACTCTCTCTTTGAGCAATAATTTAAATGACATAAATTATACAAAACAACAAAATATACGAGTATATCTTCAACTATCGTGTATTCGTGTGGCGGGTCCCTACAATATGGCGAGGAGGGCGATGGCTGCCACATGCGTCATACTTGTGAACAGGTGCTGCTTGTGGGGGCTGGTCGGCTTTAGTTTGTTTGTATTATTATTATTATTTTTTTAAATTAGATATTCATAATATTATATTATTGTTCAATAATTCTTCACTTTTGCGATAACACACAGGTATTGTCAGTGACACTAAATAGATTTTATGTAATAAAGCTAAGTTGTTTTTTTTTTAAAAGTGTAATTGCTGAGTTTATTGCCGGTTTTTCTCAGTAAAAAACAACCTTCCGAACCGGTATGTGAGTCAGACTATTCATAAGTGCTTGTAAAGGCCTATTTGAATAAAAATATTTTCATTTCATTCATTTTCATTTCATTTCATTATACAAAGGTGTATAAAAATATTT
Organism: Habrosyne pyritoides; assembly: GCA_907165245.1. Taxonomy (NCBI): domain Eukaryota; kingdom Metazoa; phylum Arthropoda; class Insecta; order Lepidoptera; family Drepanidae; genus Habrosyne; species Habrosyne pyritoides. The sequence continues at coordinate 886,105 of OU015608.1, forward strand.
TGAAATCGGAATTTTTTTTTTCGAGTGTGTGATGGGCGAAAATGTTTCTTATCAACCCACGTCCTTTATTTGAAAAACTATTAACTTGATATGCGCACAATAGTTAGTAAAAACTACAAACAGAAGTATTATCAGCAATTGGATCGGTTGTCAGTTTTTGCACATTTAAGCGTAAGGTTTCGACATCCTTCTAAAATTTGTATTTAATGTTTTAAATGTTGTGTATGTACGTCGTTGGTGTACTCGTATCTTATATCCACTGCTACTGTACACTATAATACAGATAAGGGAGGCGACCCCCCACATCGTGGTGGGCGGCGCGGCGGTGGCGCGCAAGATGGGCTTCCCCGAGGTGATCATGCCGGGCGAGGCGCGCAACGACCTGTACGTGACGGTGCTGGGCGGCGCGTACTCGCGCGGCGGCGGCAAGTCCACCGAGCGCAACATCGAGCTGCGCGCGCGCCTCGTGGACCCGCGCGGCCGCACGCTGCCGGTGACTACACCTCCACTGCTATTATTGATGTGTACGCGTTGACAACGCTACAAACTATAGAGGAGCGCGGTATGAGTATCGCACGTTTCTCTTAGATCACTTAGACGACGCGGGGGGGAGTCAAACACGTGAGGTGTTTGACCCCCTCGACCAGACGAAGCCCGCAGTGCCGGCACCAGCCGGGGGTTGCTGATGTGGTACGTGCTCGCGACCCCCGGCATGATAGGTGTGACATTGAACACCGGGGTAGCTTATAGTCAGTCGAGTCTGGAAGACCCCTCCGCCCGCCCCAGGGCGGAGGACAGCCAGGAGGATATTCCATTCCGGAACAAAAAAAAAGGCTAGGTGATTATGCTTGGGAACCGAGGTCCAACTGTCGATGTAAGATTATTGTATCCAGAAAAAACTTCCATGTCGTGATGTAGAATTCTCGCATGTATATTCGTCCATAGATGTCGCCACATCACTGTGGTGCGGGCGGTGAAGGACTGTTGCATGCATTTTCATAGATGTCGCCACAAAACTATTTTGTGTTTTAACTTTTTTATAGTAAATGTTTTTTGTTTTTAAAAAGAAATAATATTTGATTGTTATAATAACAAAAAATATTTTAAACTTTCTTAATACAAAGAGATGTCGTTAAGTTTAGCGATGCACGACCGAATCGGCAGTAATGTATTGTTTCTGAACAGGGTGTCATATCAGTGGGCGCCGGAGTGCCGCTGGTGGACGAGTACACGTCGGTAGTGTACTACCACGACGACCGGCCGCGGTGGCAGGAAGTCTTCAAAGTAGGTACCATAGTCATTACATAAAATTAGCCCTGTTCCCATATTTAAACTAAATTTTTTATTTTTTACATTCAACCCTTGTAATTTCTTATAATTCAGTCTGAGGGGAATAAAAAATAAATACAAAATATATAGTTTGGAGTTTAATTTAAATAAGTAAGTAGGTAGGCTAGAAAGCAACACACTAAATAAAAGAGCCAGCTAGACTCAGCGCTTGTGTCGATAGGTTTTGGTTTGCTTAAGTTTGATCTCAATTATAATCTTAGGAAATAAAATTGAGCGCTACTGACAGTAACGACTGACAGTTCGTTTTTAAAGTTTAGAACTTTAAATTTAAGACTTAACATCTTCATATTACAGGGTCAATAACGCACTGGCGATGCCCCTACAGTTCTTTTTTGTCGGCCAAGGTGGGATGAAAAGAATGTTGTAACTTTAATTTGTAACTTTTATGCAGGTATGCCTGAATATAGAAGAATTTAAGGAGGCCCACCTGGTGTTCCTGTGCCGGCACCGATCCTCCAACGAAGCTAAAGACCGCGCCGAGAAGCCCTTCGCTCTGTCCTACCTGCGACTGATGCAGAAGGAGGGGACCACCACGCCCGATACACAGCACAATCTTTGTGTTTATAAGGTAACTTTTTGTTACTCTTTAGCACCGCTGTGATTTTGAAACTCGATGAAACAAAAAGACAAACATATACTATAGGATTTAACATATGCGTAAATTGTCGTCTAAAGATACTAGCAATACAAAGGGGATTTCTTAGTAATAAATCAATCCTTTACAAATATTATCAACTCGCTATTGACTTTTCAGTTACTTGTTAATTCTGGCTGCCTTTGGATGGACTAGAACCTTAGTTCCCAGCATGAGCATTTTTTTTGTCGAGTTTCTATATATCCACGTAACCAGCAGAAAAGTGGTCTATGAGAAAAAAAGGTTGGGAAGTTCTGGACGAGCCAGTCGGCTCGGTAGTCGGAGACTCTGATTACGGCGGCGCAGGTCGTGGGTTCGGAGGACCCAGGACAAATATTTGTGTCCTTGTTCATGGACATATTTAAGAAAGTAGTATCAATCTCTGCTCAGTTTGGGATCAGATGGCCGTGTGTAAAATAATATCCCAGGGTATTTATTAATTATTACTAACATTCGAGTAAAAGCTCACGTGTGACGGCTTGGTTTGGTTGCAGATCGACAGCAAGCGATGCACTAACGGGGGCAGCGGCGGGGGCGGCGGCGGGGCGGGCTCGCTGGAGGCGGAGCGCGAGGTGTCGGCGGCGTGCCTGGGGCTGCCGGCGCGGCGCGACTCGCTGCCCGCGGGCGCCGAGCGCGGCCTCACGCGCGGCCCGCTGGCGCTCGTGCACCGCGACTCGCTCAGCGTCGCCACGCGCCTGTGCTCCACCAAGCTCACGCAGCGAGGTACCGCCCGCGCCCCGCACCACACACCCACACCCACTACACCTTAATAAACACGCCTGCACGTCTATATGCACGCAATAATCCTACATCACGATATTGCTGTTTTCTCACGATTTCACTATATACGTGCCTTCAATACAAACTTTTGTACCACGGTCCCCAGGCGTGATAACCTATTGGCGGTGGTTCTTTCCTTTAAAATGAAGGAGTCTCATATCTCGCTCCTCTGTAAATCGTATTAATATTATAAATGCGAATGTCTGTAAAGATGGATTTATGGATGATGATACTTTTAAGCAGTATCTAGTAAACGAATCTGGATGAATAGCTATCATAATTATAACTCCAAAAGTGACTCCGAAAGTAGTAGTCACAAAACTACAAGCAATGGAGACAGTTAACGTGGACGTTAGATACCCTACTGCCGAGTTATCGGTTGTGGAGAAGTAATAATATACTTATTGATATATTATAAAAGCTGTGTTCAATTTCCAATCGGCTATATCAGGATGTATGTATATAATTAGAGTAAACCTTAATGATGCGGTCGTATACTAAAGTATGGTCGTGTCGCAGAGGAGATCCTGGGCGTGCTGAAGTGGCACACGCGGCACTCGGAGGGCTCGCTGCGCGCGGCGCTGCGGCGGCTGGTGCTGGTGCCCAGCGACGAGCTCGTCAAGTTCCTGCAGGACATCCTCGACGCGCTCTTCACTATACTCACGCAGGTACTTCACGCTGGCCGGCCCAGCCTACCTCGCTACACAAACATATGTGTGCATGGTCATGTCTGTTTGTTCTGTGTCAGGATATAAATATTCATGTATCTATAGTATGTACCTATTTAAAAAATCGGTTGACGATCGCTAAACAAAATATAGTACTGGAACTCTGTTGAATGAAGATAAAAGAACATTTTGGCAAGGTTCCTGAAATATAAAATGGAAGCCAAAACACAAGCACCGACTCCGGACGCCGCGTCGACGCGCTTTTGTTTACGAAGTTAATGAAATGCTTTGTTAGTTTGGCTAGGTTTATTTTAATGGCCATTATTCGTCTGTTGGATACAAAATAAATATTGTCTTAGAGTATTGCTGTCTTAAATAGTTTCCATTCAAAAGCGGCGTAGTCGACGTAACGACGGCACTCATACGGCTGATATTATATATCATATCCATCATATACATCAGGTGTAATGGTTTTAAGATTGAAATCCGGGGTCCTTAATTTTTTTTTTGTATTTTTCCAGGTGCAAGAAGATCAAGATGGCTACACGGAAGATAGTTACGGAGTGCTCGTACTAGATTGCCTTTTACGTGTCATTTCGTTAGTTGCCGACCACAAATATCAGCATTTCCAACCAGTGTTACATCTTTACATTGATACGAGCTTCTGCGATGCATTGGCCTACGAGTAAGCATTGTTTTTCGTTGTTTTATAAGTAAGCTCACATTCAGCCGCCCGCCCCGCTTCTTCGCGCTCGCTGCGAACTCGCTCGCAAATCGCCATTGTGATAAGGCGCGTGTACGTGTTTTAGACTCTTTAGGTCGTGGATTCTTTCGATTGATTGGTTCTCTGTCTGGAGTTTTTATTAGTAAAAGTGTGCATTTTGAAAAGTTTAGGATCAAATGCCTGTTTGTGAAGAATGTCCCGGGATATTTATTATTCTATTTTTTTTACCAATGTCGAGTTATATGAATAGTTTGATTCTTAGATTTAACTTACTAAATTGTCTAGGAACAATTTCTATAATATTTAAGAAAAATATTTGTCACTGAAACAAAAAATAACAAAGAAAAAAAAATTGTTACGATTTTTGTGGGGTGTAGACCATGTGTGTTCTGAAATACAGGCTCTGCCTAACTTAGGCCCCAGTCTCCCACAATTTATGTACTTTTGTAAAATTTTGGTAGATGAAGTTGTTAATTTCTTTTTTTTGTAACTTGTGGTAGATAAATACATTATTATTATTAAGTTCAAGTCATGTCTATCATAGTTTGTTCAATGTTAGAAGTTACTTTATTGCTATTCAATTATGTTGCATCTAAGCAATCCAATGGTTAATTGGATAATGATGCAGTTGCAGCATATCATAGAGTAATTGGGTAAATTGTTGTATGGCATTCTTAACCGGTTCGGATATATAATAGTGTGTGTTGCGCAGGAACCTCATATCGGTGATGGTGTGGGTGATCACGACGGCCAACAGCGACGACGCGGCGCTGAAGCGGCTGCTGGTGTGCATGAAGTGCGTGGAGAGCTTGCTGCGCCTCGTGGCGCGCAGCCGCCAGCTGCGCGAGGCGCTCGGCGACCGCGCCGCCGACTCCGACTTCAACGCGCTCTTCGAGGTCTCACTCTCACGCTATCGTTATTGTTCCACACGCTGACTCTACTCCCTTACTTTCACTCGAGTCCTACTTTTACTCTCTCTTTTGTTTATTTTTATAATAATAATGTATGTTTAAGGAATGCAAGACTTAGAATTAAAAACAAAGCAAGTACCTTTTGACATCCAAAAGAAAACAATTTCAAAAGCACCACATGTCAGCCAATTCACGTTGAGTGTCGATCCTCTCCACACGACGGGGTATCGTGTTGGGAGGGTCGTGCTCCTGCAATTGTGACGAATATAACTAGTTTATGATAATTTCCAGAGCTTCCTTGAAGCGGTGGTGTGGCTGATGAGATGCGGCGACCACGCTCTCACGTGCCAGGGCTCCGCTCTCAAGTACCTACCGCATGCAGTGCCACACGCTATCAAAGTCTATCCTGAATATGATCTCAGGTTAGTGCTGTTCCTACGTAATTGTGACAGTAATTTATTTTACGCATCCGCCATGTTTCGCTTAATTTACATTTCTAATATGTAGCTATGAAAAAAAAAATGGTTGATCAGTTTCAGTATTTTAGAGGTAGTAGACCTCTTAGTGTAGAGTATGTCCCGGGAAGTACTACTACAATACCTACTTATGCCATCAAGCAGTATTGCTCTTTTACTGTCTTCGGATAAGAAAGGTGGTTGCCTTTAGAACAGCTGTACCGTACAGACATACGCTGAAACAGTGTTCATAAGTATTTCTTACCACTACAACACTCTATTTATGTAGAATGAATATATTTTTTATTAAGTGTTATTTGAATCTTTAATTATATAACGTGGTGTAATTTGTTGGTACAGTGTATACATAGTGCGGTCCTTGGAAGCGCTGCCACTCAACAGGCTGAGCAAGCAACGCATGCTGGCCCTGCTGGAGCTGGTGCGGGGCCCTCTGTGCAGGGCTCCGGCCGGCAGGGGCCTGTTGCTGCCGCACCTCGCCTCCACACTGCGGGCCCTGCTCAATGATAAGGCAGAGGTAACTTCCACTTACTACTGTTTTTACCCAGTAGGGGATAGGGACTTAGGTACAGTGTAAACTCTTTATAACGTTATCCTTTATAACGATAAACTCCCTATAACGTTGAAGTGAGCCCAAGTTGGTTGGTTTGTTCACTTTGTTTTGTTTTTTTTTGTTCACTCCATATAACGATAACTCTCTATAACGACAAAAAATGCTCAGTCCCTTGAGTTTCGTTATAAAGAGTTTACACTGTATATTATATTCAAGTTGATTGAGATTTATATACATGTTCATTCGTTTTGGAGTTGTCTTGCTGTGTAAAAGATATATAAACACTGCTTTGAGGCAATTAACAATATATTATATTATAGGCACAATTGTTACCGCTTTTGACCACATCTTTTACCATTGTGGTCACAAGCCTATTGTATTATGGAAAGAATAATTTTTTTTACAATAGTCCAATTTTTTTTTATTACATTCAATTAATGATTTCAATGACATCATTGTTTTTTAAATGCAATAAAAATCAAGTGCTGTTGCACACAATTTTGTATCAACTCACACTCAAACCATTACAAACTGACTGTAGTTCGTTTATTTGTATATGATGTAGATGGCGCTGTATTTATTTATACTTACTATTCATCAGTTCACCGAACCGGACATACAAATCTTTCACAATACAGCGCCATCTGTCACCCAAAATTATTTGTTGGTTTTGTAATAAGGGTTTATATTTGGAAGCTATTAAATTGTACAAAAATAAATATCAACCCTTATTCTTTTTTATGTGTCGGCTGTAGCCAGGTATCGTAAATAACCCTGTGTTCGTCCCACGTTGTTTTATGATTGTTATTAAAACGAGAGCCACTGTTATGGTATGCGCGCACTAAAGCTGCCAACTGGCGATGGTATGTACCTTTACGTGAAACGGTGGGGCTATGGTGAGAATTGACCACAAACGACAGAACATCTTCTATTCCGAAAGAGTTTAATTTTGTCATGATAACTACTGCATAAATAAATAAATACATGGGTAATTCAGAAACAATACTTGTAAACTCTAAAGAGATTAAATAAGAATAGTTAATTCGGTAAAATATAGAAGACCATGCCCCCCCCCCCCCACTAATAAATTGCGAAAGACTTTACTTTAACTATTATTAGAAGCTGTCATTCAATTCTCGCCCTAACCCCCCGCATATAAGAGCTATGGCGACAGCGATGGCGTCGACGTCGCGGAAGTCACCTGTGAGGTAAGCACCGCACGCCGATGCATGCCGCCCGATTCGCACATTTATGTCCTTTGTTATACTGGTGGATTTTGCTTGGTGAAGGTTTTTGATGCGAGTGTTTTGAAGAACCTCCAAATTATCCTAACACTTTTTTGAGACCTCTTAGAGAGATATTAAAAGTTACAAAATGCGTTTCTTTGCCGTAGTTTCATGAGGTGAATGGAAACATGACCCTGAAAGTACAATGTGATGTCCAAGAGTCGAAATCTTTTATTTCCTTTCTTGTGGCTAACTTATGAATAACTTCAATCAAAACATGTCAAATCTTGAAAGATGGCCAAGATGGCAAAAAAATAATTTTGAAGGATAAGAATAAGTTCTAATTTAGATTAACTCAGTCTATATTGAACCTTTTCTCCTATTGGTCTGTAATATCTTGTGCCTATCATTTTTAACAATTGCACTTAAAAAACATATAATTATCTAGTGATTACTTAATAACTAAAACACTCGCATTAGAACATTTTATAATAGATGGACCAGACTGCGTGATAACTTTTCAAAACCAAAGTTTCGGGTTTTTAAAACATAGAAATCGAACAAGAATCGTGTGAATCACAATTTACCGAAAAAAAACGATCTTATAATAAAAGCTGTTTAGAGGCACATGGTAAGATCAACCCTTGATAGGTTTTGAAAAGATGTCGTTTCTGAGAACACTGATGCTTGATGTTGTACTGTACGATCATGGATGGAAGATAGACACGGTCATTTAAATACTATCTGAGGGTTCAATTTTACTTATTCATCCAATTCCAAATTAGTTTACGGGACACTTGCGGATCAGTATTGTTATTTAACAAAATTTTAATGTAGTCTCTTTATCTTATATCTGTTTGGGAAATCTTTCTACTTAATGCATCCTTATTTATTTAGTTAATTTTACTATCAGATATTTTGACCGTGAAAATTTTTCCAGTTCAATTCGATCCCTTAAATTAGTTAAACATAATGACAATTCAAAAATACATATTGAATCTTCTGTCGTACAACTCTGATACAATTACCATAGATAAATACGCACAGATATGTTTTTAATTTCCAAAGCATTCACGTCACATTTTTGCTTCAATTAAAAAACTTGGCGCATGCTTAAGTAAAATGAGCTATACATATATAATAATGTCCGGTCGCGGATCAGAAAGAATTTCGTACATTAACCTGTTATTACCTGTCTTTCACTCGCGTAAATATAATGCGTCACGCTCGCACGTATCCAATGACCGCGGCACTCAGGGATTGTCAACTATTTGCCTGCTACCTTATTTACGCGAAAGTGACAGAGACAGGTAATAACAGGTTAATGTACGAAATTCTTTCTGCTCCGCGACCGGGCTTTAGTTAAAAACCGTTATAAAAGGGGCAAATGGCATTCATTTAATGATAACTTTTTCCATAACACAGTATAGCTCGTGTTACTCTAGAATCTACTGTAAATATTGTAATATTTGGTCGGAAAGCTGCTGTTTTTTGGCGCTGTCTTATATTAATACCGCATTTCTACTGCCATAGTCACTTTATTTACATTAGAGACTAATTTATAACATATTTTATATAATTTTGTCCCCGTCGCACCCGCATCTTGAGATGTGCACACAAATCTGATATTTCTAACTTCACACTTTAATAGTTCATTAATTTATTATTAAAATGATCAACATTTTACATCACAAAATCTGACACATTTTTAACTTCACAATTTTTTGTAAATTATCTTATTTTATGTATTATACTAACTTCACCTTTTTGTTTATGTGTGTTTTTGTGTGTGGGCATGTGTTACACGTGTGTGTGTGTGTGCGTTTGGTTTTTTGTGACTTGTAGTGTTAGGGTTGGCAAATTAGGTTTTCAGAATTGGGTTGTTAATTTCAAATGTATAGGAATTAATACACATTTTAATGTTTAAGTTAATAACCTGGGTTTCGTGTTAATAATGTGGAATCCCATCACGGTCATGATATTGCGGGTAAGTGTAATGGTTAGATTTCTTTGGATAATTAAAAGAAGTATCTGTTCTTATACCTTCCAGACCGAATTTTCTATAAACATTTGTTTGAGACAGGATGTCTGAAGCAGTTAATCGTTTTACATATTATAATTAAAGGAAGTATCTTTATTTAATTAAAGAATGTAGGATTAATTTTGGAAATCATTTAAAAGAATTTTATTGTAATATAAAAAAAAATATGAGGAAGGGATTGTCCTCTATGCAGTTTATCAAGTAAATAATGTCTTTTTCGCAAAACGGCCAGTTCGTAAAAGTACTTTTCACAGAGTGCTTCCCTGACAAACTACTCTAATAAAGAAAAGCTTAAAATAAAGACCAGGAAATAAATCAATTAGAAATTCTCCTTGGGTACAGAATGCGCAACTCTTCTGATTGGAATTCTGTACAGAAATTACGTCGTGTCTTCTAAAATTACTTACTATTTTTATTATCATTATCCTAAAATATATCGCTGCAGGGTATATACCCAAATATTCAAAACTTTTATCAAATCTGTCACTAAACTAATACCGGTCAGATACGGTAGTAGCTTTCCTGGCTTTAAATGTCGTGAAAATAAGTAGTGCCAATCTATTGACATTGTGAGTGCTCATATACATTAGCAATAATAGATCTAGCCCATTAATGTCTTTAGGCAACGGTCACCTAGTTACCACCAGGTGGACCGTCTGCATGTCAGCCCTCAAGATATTATATATCGATTATCTTTTACAAAAGTAAACATTATTGAAGAAAGTATAAATTCTAAATAAATTTATTTGCCAACCCTATTAGTGTCACTGTGTTACACTTCACTATATTCTATTCATTACAAGAAGTTCTTTTTGAAGTTTATAAGCAATAGAAATTTATCTTCCTGCATTACAATAAAGTATGTAATTATAGTTAGCATGTGTAAGATAAGTTTATCATCGTATGCTAACTATTGTTCAGTTAGTCTAGGGCTGCCATCACCTAAATTGCCGACACCGGTCAAAAACTTACAAAACCCGGACACTTGGGTGAAATTTAGTAATGTACCGAAGCTTGGATGCGGTTCACGATTACGAATAATTTTTAACTAATTGTTGAACGGTTTGTTTTAATCGACTGCTTATCTTACAATTCATCGGGATTCCCTTACCCGGTTTACCTTCCCGGATTTTAACCCTTTCCGGACACTCCCCGGATGCCCTCTAAACTAGGACAAATCCGAAGAAACCAGGACGGATGGTAACCCTATGTTAGTCGAACCTTATTGTAAAGCATTAAGCATCACTTTTCTATAGTATTCTTAAGCGTTAAAAAGAATGTCTTATAATGATGAACCTTCATAATATTTTGTCTGTCCTATTGTCACATGTTATCGTCTACGTCCTTATTACGTTTTCTATATGTTGATATGAATCCTCATCCACACTACACAAACATGAACTTTAAACCTGTACATTTTAGGTTTAATATTGAGTTTCGTTTTTTATTTATTTACACCTACATTTTTTTCCATTAAAGGGAACGATAACTGTGAATCTTTCCGATATAACATTTCAATGTTTTTCGATGTTGTATTAAAGATATAATCTAATAAATGCGAGCCTTAGATGTCGCTTGTCAAACTAAATTGTGTGCAAACTCTTGATGTGTTGCATGTTGCGCATTTATGGGCTGTCAGTTTGACGACCAAATTGACAGTTGACGGCCCACGAGTGCGATGACTGATCATTATAAAATTGAACGCTGTTGTTGTTGTAATAAGTGGCATAATGGCCTAAAACTAAATGTTGAAACTAACATCATATGACATTAACTGCAGTGTTAATTTTAAAGTCAGTTGGGTAGTTCTGTATATAATGTGAATTGCATTTTAATTTTACAATGATCAGTCCATTAATGTTAGCGTACGCCCCCGACGAGCACCGATTCCAATATTTTGGCGCGTGAAAGGCAACACTTCGATATTACCAATTGATAGAAAAAAAGTAAAGCCAGCATACATAGGTATGTGACGGAAATTAAGTGAAGTTTGAAGATGCAGGTTATCGAAATTAATTTCTCTATCGGAAATTGGAAATGTAGGTAATAATTCTATGTAATTGGAAATGTATAAATATTGTGATGAAATTTTGCATCTTTCTCATTTTCTGTATTATATTTTAAATAATAAATAAATATCGGGGTGCTTTTTTACTTTACATAGTCTACTATCTGTGATAGTCTTGTAGTTGTTAGGTAAACCGTACTGCTATTTTTGGGTTTAAAGAAAATAACGCGTATTTAATATGTATCTCCAAATTTTTTTATAGCTTAACAGTGCCAAAATAATCTGTTTCAGTAGGTATTTTTTATTAACGATCGTTAAATTTATCCAAATTGATTGTTTTTTTTTATTTTTTTATACCACATAAGCCGACAAACAAGCGGACGGTCCACCTGATGGTAAGTGGTTACCGCCGCCTATGGACATTTGCAACACTAGGGGCATCGCCAACGCGTGGTCGACCCTGAGACGTGAAGTGGTTAAATCTCACGTGCCTGTAATTTCACCGGCCCCCTTACCTTTCTTACCGAAACACAGTAATACAAATGCATTACTACTTCACGGCAGAAACGGGTAAGGTTAGAACTTCCCCGGACGAACTCTGCACTGAGAGCTCTACTACTCTACAAAAAAAATATACAGCAGTCATTAAAACGGAAGAATATAATAAATTTTACACTGTGATAGGTATAACGGTAGTGACTAACTCACGGCGCCGATAAACTATCGCCTTTAAATTGTATTTATTATATTATAGCTCAAGCTTGCAAATGTTAACTCGTTGACGTCGTTCAAAATATAATAATATATATAAATATAAATAATAAAATCGAGCGCTTGGTTGTAGGAATATTATTGTTAAATTATAATATATAAATTATATTTAAGGATTTTCCTATTATATTATATTCTCTAAACTCAAGATATTAAAAAAATGATTAAAACATTAAATTCAAACAGACATTGCCCAAAGCGGATCAAACATGGTAATATTGCAGCGTTGTCTCGTAATTGTAAGCATTGGTAAGTGATGACGGATCGGTGCGCCCTTGTTGCGCGTCTCGTGTGTCGTGTCGGGTGTCTCGCGTCGTACCGCGTGCGCTAGCGTTACAATCGGGTGTGGCAGTGGGACCGCACGGCCGCCCACAAGTCCCGCTCCGTGGGCAAGGCGGCGCGGCTGCTGGGCGCGGACACGGCGCGGCTCCACGACGAACATACGCATCACCACCAAATTGTATGTATATCTTTTATTTATGCGCTTAAGCTTATGTTTTATTATAATTTCCACGAGCGAAACTGCAAACAGAGGTTATACAACGAAAAATATAATATGCTACTTAAATTATTTCAGATAATTATCAACTATATCCTTATGTTGTTAAGGCAGAAATTAAGCTGTATACTCATGGCTGAGTCCTATGCCATTATGTATTCCCAATCATGCATTATGTAAACAGAAAAACTCATGTCGGTCCGTTGATCAGTTTACATAAAAAAATATATATATTTATGTAGGGTAAAAGTGGGATAGACGCCCTTGGAGGATAGACGCCGCACCTTAAAAAAAGAGAATTTAAAACCAAGTTCACGCTCTAGTACCAAGTTCCTCGGACAGATCTCTTCACGCACAGCTCAGTCCGCGCACGCGCTTCGACAGGACTGCACGTATCGCCGCTTGAGTTAAAAAAACGTTGCAAATTTTTATCGCGCTTGCATGATTCTTGTGACAGTGACATTTTGACGTGTTCAGAACTTTCGTTTTCGAAGGTAAGTTTTAAGTGTGTATTATTATTTAAATAGTATGTATCATTTATATTTATGGTGTGTTTATAAAATTACGAAATTATTTAAGTATATTTATTTATTTGCTTGGGCGTCTATCCCTACTAAAAAGGATAGAGGCCCCACTATTGACTGAGTATAGACGCCCTTAGAGGCATATATCCTCTATGACTTATTCACAGGTACTTAGGCTATAGGTAAGATTTTTAAATAACGTACCTATCTAGTTAATATGCAACTTAGTAGGAAAATTGACTTTCCAATTTATTTATGAGCTGTTTATACCTTTACATGTCGTACTTCACTGTACTTGTAAAAAATAATGCAGCGAATCACCTAATTTCATTTTTTATTTTCAGAATCAGATTCTGACCAGACTGAATCTGATAAAGAAAATACTCAATGCAGAGAATGTTTCGATGACTATGCAAGTACCAAGTCCACGGCGGACTGGATTCAGTGCCTGATGTGTAAACTCTGGTTACACGAAGATTGCACTCTATATGGCGATTACTGTAATAGATGTGGACACAAGAAGAAGCTTGCAGCTCTAAAAGCTAACCTGGCCAAAGTGAATTCAAAGAATAAGTAACCTGGCCAAAGTAAACAGTATCTCTATATTTGTTGATTATTTGAAAATTTTGATTACTGTTATTTTTTTTTAAGAAGGAAGCTTTGTTTTTTCCCAAAGAAGTCTTAAGGGACGGATTTGTTTTAAGTTTTATTATTCCAAAATTTAGTTCTGTAAAGTTTTAAAAAATTTTTAATAGACGTTGTTAAGTTGCTAAGTTTACCCAAAGAATGATTGAAAGACTGAGCCATTTGTACCGATAAAAGTGCCATTTACTTCAGTTTTACGGTACATTTGGATAAGAAAACCTAATAATATATTATTGCAACTAAGAAAGCAAATAAACATTTTATTTTATTTTCTACGATTTTTTTTTATTACGGAGGCATCTATCCCATTGTAGGGCATCTATACTCATGTCAAAATTTTGCCAGGGGCAACTACCCCATACAGTAGGCGTCTATCCTCAAACAATAAGTCTTTTTTAGAGCCGAATATCTACAAATCTACGGTATGCATTGAATAATGATATGAGTAGATAGTAAGTATAAGGACTATAGTTGTTACAAATAGTAAACTCACTCGAATATTGCTTTAAAAAAAAAAGTTATAGTCAGCTTACAAAAAGTGGGGCATCTATCCCACTTTTACCCTATTTGATAAACAGTCTTATTTTTCAAAGGTGATTTCAAAAGTGATTATGATCCAAATTAATATATAATATATTGATTATTTACATAACTTTGAAGTCATCAGTTCTGGGTGTCTAGAACGGTCACTCGCACTGTTTCAGAATGTAGTTAATTTCCCGAATTCACAGTAGATTATTCTTTACAATTGCAATATTTTTTGTTATAATAAGATTATAATTAATATTGGTTTAGTGACGTTTTCAGTACTTTCCAAAAGTTAATTACTACGAGCTTAATTCTTATTATACAACGGAAATAATTCGCACTTTGAATTAATGCTAATGCATTGAGGAAGATTTAATATTTAGTCTATCTATATTTAGGTATTTATATTTCAGTGATTATATTGTTTAATGCTAAACTCCTGGAAATGCTGCAGTTATAATCGGCTTCTTATTGTAGTAGAATAATTGTGAAACATAACAACATCATACTCAATACATTATGCCTACATGTTATATTCAGAACAGTAGTTATAAGTCTATTTTTGTTAATCGCTAATGAGTCACCAGATGTGATCCAAATTGAAACAAACATATGCTTTTTTAATTCCATAAAAATAATTCGTAAAAGTTCACAAAATATAAAAAAAATATATTCTTATTTATTTTAATATTTTTGTAAATTTGTTATGCATTCTTATGCATCACTTATTAACAAAATACTTCTGATTTATGCAGCATCGAGGCATGAAAGGTTAGTTTATGCATTAAGAAAATATATAAGTTTATCTTGAACCAAAACAGCAACGTTTTAATTTCATTTACGCCCCTCTAGGGAGCAAAAATTTCTCCAATTTTGAAACAGGTTAAGTGATACATTTATCACTTAATCTGTAATCCGAATAACACGAACATTATTTTAGAAAATTTTCACTAAACTTGCGACAGTATGATGGCCGTTTTGGCGTTTAACAATGACAAAGAAAAATAACCTTTATTCCTTCAAACATAAGGTGCATCTATTGATCCAACAGCTAATTGTATGATGATGGAAATCAACCTTATTTCAAAGCAATACAGTTTCTTTTCCTATAACAATCTGAGACGTCAAAACGGCCATCAAAGCCGGTAGTATAATGTGATTTGTAGTTCAGGTACAGTGTTATAATTTTGATCTGAAATTTGTCAAATTACAAGGTACTCCTTTAAAAATAAATCCGGACTTTGTAGGGCGTCTTAGGCAGTACTCTATAATACGACAAATTCGATAGTCCGACACTGCCCTGCGAAACGTTTGTCGTATTACCGGGGCTCCACTGTATATTATATTGAATCAAATGGTGCTTCAAGATATAAACAAAGTTGCCAATGATGTGGATGAATGGATTCCATTTTCAATCATCTACGTATAGTTTATAACCAGTTAAACCATTTCCTACCGTATCCCACTAAACTAAGAGTCCACTCCAGGTGGAGTTGTGCGTCGAAACTCTAGGCGAAGTGATGTCACTGCTAGCCCGGGACGACGTCGGACCGGTTGAAGCCGATAGAGGAGAGCTGGCGAAGCGACTGTTACCGACTGTACTTAGAACTGCTGCGGCGATGTTGAAGGAGAGGGTGAAGAGTGAAGATTTGGGGAACTCACACGACGACTCGCTGTTGGTGAGTGTACTTGTTAATTTGTCTGGGATCAGTTGAGTGAAAAATATTTGAGTGTAGGATTTCATTCAGCTCTTTTTGACTTGGACACCCGACAGTCTTGTAAAAGTGGGTAACGCATTAAAAAAACCTTCCGTATAGTTATTCCCACTTACCATCTGGTAAGTGTTCCATGGTTGGCTTCTCAACAATAAAAATCTTTATGTGAATTCTAGCGTCGTATAGTCTCCGTACTACTAGACATGGTGCGTCAGATGTCCGAGGAGCAGTACGCTATGGTAGTGCGAGGTCTCGAGACGGAGATCAAGGGCGGGTCGGGGTCGCTGGTGTCGGACGCCCTGGCGCTGCTGCTGGCGCTGCTGCAGCGGCCGGTGTTCAAGCCTCACTGGGCGGACATGCTGCACTCACAGCACTATGTTATGCTGCATGCACTCAAGTATGTCTTACAGGTTATTGAGGTTAATGTTGACAATGATTCTGTTGGGCATCCCTTAAATAGATGATTCCGCATTGTATTGAGTGTATCTTTTTCTCATTTCTATTAGCTTTTACTAGTGTTCGTGACTTTTGAATCCATATATAATTGTATGATTTAAAGTACTATTCAGCTATAAAAATGTCCCTTTCTCTATAAAAGATTACCGCTATCAGTAAAAAACGGCATGTCAAGCAACAGATAAATGTTGAAATAGATCAGCAATGTAATGTTACATGATGCTTATGAGAGCGTAACAAAATAAACTTTAAGTGGAACACATAACGTACATAATCTGTTGTCCGTCCGTGATTTGAAAATGAGGGTTTGTTCATCAGGCTACTATCATCGACCCTCCACGAGCGTTTGAACACAATAGACGATAGAGACACCGAGTCTATCGCAGTGGTGCACGCACACTGTCGGTCGTGGTTTGAGGCGGGTGCGGCGCTGGCGACGTCGCCGCCGCTGCAACTGGAACAGCTGCCCGCAGCCAGGAAGCAGCGGCTTACGTTGCTCTACGGTGATATACGGAGGGGCGTTGCCGATTGTTTGAGCGAGATGTGGTACAGCTTGGGTGAGTTGATTTCATGTACCTCTACAACTCTTTGCAACTTAGAACCTTCACTGACCCTGTCATAAAATGGACAAACCAATAGGATTTGAACTAGGCATAAAAATCGCTAAAAAAGGTTTCTTTATAATTTCCTATTATATATGATTTTATAAGTTTATATATTAAACCCTAGCTTCGCGTCCTCCCGTTTGTCGACTTTATGACGGGGCACATTCCGTCATTTGCCAAATGATGTTAATATTTACATTCAGTAAAATGTGTTTCCATATTTTTATTTGTAGGCGATCACAAACGCGCGTTCATACCTTGGCTGGTGGGTCCGTTCCTCGAGGTGAGCTTCCTGCGAGACGAGGAGGTGCGTAACACCACCATCCCGCTGTTCTTCGACATGATGCAGACAGAATACAGCCACAGCGTTGCCAATGGAGACAATGGTTCGTGAATCAGTTTTTGTTAAATATTTGATAGGCAGACCGTCCACTTGTAAGTGTGTAAAAGGCCGCCTGAAGACTTTGCAATACCAAGAGCTTTGTCAATCCGTTATTGTTCCTCAAGTGATGTTTGTAAGTCTCATGTGCATGTAATTACATTTTGTGACTTTTTCCATGTGTTAAAAAAGTCTTAAATTTTTTGATTATAGATTTTAAAACTGAAAAACGGAACTGTACAGTACTACCACACATTCGTTTTAGTCAGCATTTATTTTGGATTTAATAATTCGTTTGGTTCATGTTCGGTCGGTTTGCTAGCACGCCGCATGTGCTCAATCAAACAAGTGGTAGATTTCCATACTGACACAATTTAGACAAAAACGCGACGCGTGTTCCGTAATCTATCAATTCACATCTTATTAAATTCATTTAATTTTTAATTAACATTAAATACCCTTTTTGGACAATACTATCCAGTTTATACAAAAATACAGAATTTGATTTATTTCCATAAATAATAAAGAGTGTGCAGCCTATCAAGGGACTGTACACCTTTTTTGGTCCTTCGAGCCGGATACTACTCCATTGTATCGCATTCTCCATAAAGCTAGCTTTTGCGCTGCTCTCTCTGATATAAAAGTAGCTCCATGATTTCGATTGAACCATGATCATCGTGGTGGCTAATAAATTTTTCAGTATTATCGTTGCAACAAATGGTGTTCTTGTAATTCTTGCTGTTGTTCGGTGCCTGTTACAAGACCTATCGATGGCTTTTCCTCATCAATCGTCAATTTACACGATAAAATAATAAATGCTTCGTGTAAAAGTGTGTTATGTTTGCCGCTGCATTCACAGGATCGTTTTTCTATTCTATATTTATTTTCATAAAGGCAATTCTGGTATACCTGTAATGAATTTTTGTAATAATTTTTATTTGTTGTAAATGATCGTGAATTTCCAGACATACTAATTTGACCATTACTTGGGGGTTTTGAGTAATCGAAAGCCTTGTATATTCGGCAATTCCCAGGGATTTTTGAATTACTCCAAATAATGAATTATACGATTCTGTATCTGCCTTGTGCAGCAAAATGTGAACAATTAATGGACCCCAGCCATTTATGTTTACGACGAGGTTTTTGATGACATTTAAACATTTCATAGTCGTAACATGTTTCTTCTTGATATGATTCACTGACGGTTGTTGAGAAAAAGGTATATTTAGTAATGTATTTCCATGCGAAGTAAAAAACAACCTAACATTATTGTATCTATTAGGTATTGAATATCTCCCAGCAAACGATGTCATTTTCGGAACTGATTTGCAAGTGTTGTATCAAACGTTCAGCTTCTCCCCTCACATTTCTCTTGAGAAACTGCATCTTCGGAGCGTTTGATAATAAATAAGTCTTTAAACGATACCAAATTTTGGTAACAAAATGGGTATGTCCATTTTGGTGCCCCACTTTCCTTGTGTGCTACGGACCATTATTTACTGTAAATATTTTTATTAAAATTGTTGTAACCTACCTCCTTCTCGTATTTGTATACGGTTTTTCATAAGGTTCACCTGTTTCTTCTAATTCTCTATCTAATTCCCAATGTGGGGTATCTATTATTGACCAGTGCGACTGCACAGTGCGTAGGGTGTCATTCAATTACCACTATTCTAACGACTGCTACATTGATACCAGATACTGTTCGCTGATATGCTCTGAAGTCTCTTGACTGTTTCCTAAGCATTTCATCCAGCTTGGTAATTGTTTTTCTCGTTTCAAGTTCCTCTGTTGAGAGGTTGCTTGTCCTTGATCTCCTTCGTCATAATAGGTGTGAGAAGGAACACCGGGGTGGTTTTTAGTCAGTACAAGTCTGACAGACCCCTCCTCCCGCTCCAGAGTGGAAGATATCCATGAAGATTTTCCACCCCGGAACAAAAAAAATTTAACGTTAACCGTCGGACCACGGCCGCCAGACATGAGCATCTAGCCCTTTTGCACAATGGCGCAAGATCTTCCCTTTTACAGGAGTAGTCTCATTCCTCGCTCCCCCATAATACCTTGCGAAGTTCTTGTGAACGCAGCGACTTCAAACATAGTGGAAGTCCTCAGCTATATGTTGACGGTACCTTGCAGCGGAGTCGGAGTCGGAGTCGGAGTCCCCGCTGAAGGAGCTGGAGAGCGAGCTGATCGACAAGCTGGACGTGGCGGTGGAGCGCGGCGGCGGGGACGCCATGTGGCGCGCGCGCTTCGTGGCGCTGTGCGGCGCGCTGTGCGGCGGCGCGGGCGGCGCGCTGCGGGCGGCGGCGGCGGCGCTGGTGGCGGCGGCGGCGCGCCAGCTCGACACGCTGCTGCAGTACCGCGCCGCCGCGCAGCGCGCCACGGTCTCGCACCGCATGCACCTCACCACCCGCGTGCTGCACTTCTACGACCAGATCGAGCGGCCGCACATGTATATACGGTACGTGCCTCGCTCACTAACCCCATGCTTACTCGCAGGCGTGCGGCACATTTATAAATAGTATGATTCTTTTTAAAAAGGAAGCAATATTTTCACCGTTATTTATTAGTTTTAGTATATTATATGTGTAATCTGAGTTAAATTAATAGGAGTCCTTAATGTCGCTTGACGCACAGGTACGTCCACAAGCTAGCCAAGATGCACCACTCGGCCCAGCAGTGGGCGGAGGCGGGGCTGTCCCTGCAGCTGCACGCCAAGCTGCTATCCTGGAGCCAGGACCCGCTGCCGCCGCGCCTGGCTCACCCTACCCTCGCTCTCAACGCTAACAACATGCACCAGCACTCTACACATAGAGAGTTGAAGGTATGTCTTTCAACCATATACTCATGTAGACACATAAACACATACAGACATACACATATACACACCTATGTACATATACACACATAAACACACCCCCAAGACACACATGCTAAAATTGGATCCATGTTAAATAATTGGTAAAGTGAAGAGAGGGTATACCAGACCATATCATTTGGTCACTCCATATTTAACATGTTACATATTTAACCTGTAGGTATTTTTTTTTGTGTTTCTGTTTCTGTTTTATGTGAAACAGAAGAATTTACGAGGATAAATATCCTGCGACATTCTTTATACACGGCTATCTGATCCCAAACTAAGCAGAGCTTGTACTATGGACATCAAATAACTGATATAATACATATATTACGTTTTTTAAATTCATTACACTGAGACCAAACATACATGTTCATACACACAAATGTCTTGAGTGGGTCTCTAATCACCTAGTCATTTATAATATTTGTTAAATGTAACCCCAAGAAAATGTCTCCCCAGGAATACCTGTACGTGGAGATAGCAGACCTGCTGAACCGCGGGCGGCAGTGGGAGCTGGCCGTGGAGGTGGTGAAGCAGCTGGTGGCGGTGTACGAGGAGGAGGCGCTCGGCTACGGGCCGCTGGCCGAGCTGCACGGCCAGCTGGCGCGCCTGTACGAGGCCATGCTCACCAACCCCAGGTCCCATCCCGGCTACTTCAGGGTCATTTACCACGGGAAGGGCTTCCCGGAACATCTGCGGCTACCTGATGTGAGTAATAAATATATATTTTTATGTGAATTGGGTTTTTAATTTGAAATTACCTCTAGGTTGTAGGTCCACGATTTAAATTCGATTGTTTCCATTAGACGTCCTCGTATAGCCGTCAAATTAACTATCAAATCTCACTATTAATACTGTTTCGACCTATCTTTTCATATCTTCTGTGAAACAAAATTTTGTTAAATTTATTTAATTTATTTACTTTTGGCAATCTAATTAAAAAGACGTCAAAATAGTGTTAATATTGAGATTTAACAAGCTAAGGGTAACAGTTTTGGGGTTTGATTTCCGGCTCAGATATCATAATTTGACAGAAATTACTTCTTTCTCCTGTGTCGTTCCTGTTTTATGCATGAAGTAGCAATACCATGGTCATGTCATTTAAGTTTTAATGAATACCTATACAGAATGTTACAAAACTACCGTAAAGCCGGAGGTTAAATGGGGCCTTATAAAGAGTCCATTCTCAATATTTAAGAACCGTAGTAACGCTGTTTAACATACCTCAAAAGAAAAAAAACTGATTTTTATGAATGAAAAATATAAAAGTTATTGTATGTTGTTAGGTATGTAGGCCTTTCTGTTAAATCATCTGGTTCTCTGACATGACAGCTTACTAGAGTTGTAGGCTTTGATAATTAATTATATTTTGACGGGGTATTTCGTAACACGTTGTATAAAAATGTGTCAAGAGCTCATCACTTACTGGTGATGATTTATAATTTAAATACATGTAAACGGGTTATGAAAAAGCCTTGCCTTGTGTAGTGTGGAAGATACATGTCTTATATTTACCCAGGGATTCATTTACCGAGGCAACGAATATGAGCCGCTACAGGAGTTCAAAGACCGGTTGTTAGACGAGTGGCCCGACGCAGAAGTGTTGAACAAACTTGATCCACCAGGAGAAGACATTACCTTGTCTGATGGACAGTGTATCCTTTTGTGTATATATTTGGTATCACTCTAACTCATCACTAATAGATAAGAAGATTATTATGCAGCAAACTGTCAACAAAAGCCTTTCTCAAAGAGGGTTAACGTCAGACCAACGGACCACTAGATGAATAATAATTAATATCCTGGCACATTCTTCATAGACGGCCATCTGATCTCAAATTAAGCAGAGCTTCTACTATGGAAACAAGATAACTGATATATTTCGTTTACAACTTTTTTCAAATAATGCTTATTTGGATATTTACATCCAGGCACAGAATAAACAGACCTGTAAATGCACACAAATATTCGTCCTAGATGGGAATTGAATCCATGACCTGTAAGGCAACTGGCCCATCAAAATAGCTGTCTCTCATTGGGACTAAAATCATAAATTTAATTCCCTGGTTAAGTAATAATGTTCATTATACACAGAAAAACTTCTTAAATACGTTGTGGTTAGAAACCCTGGTTGTACCCTGTATGTACAGGTGTAGTATTTTTACTTAGGACAAACGTTTGTGTGCATGGACAAGTAAAATTTATTGTTTGTTTTGTATCTCGTGTTAGGTTTTATCAGCTATCTGGATACCACAGAACGAATATTGCTTAATTTAAATTCAGATAGCGGTATTTTGAAGTCCTAAAAGTTATACAAGTATTGTAGAAACAAAATGTTATTAAAGATTTTCCTTGACAAACGAATTCAGACCTTCAAATAAACGCAGTAGATCCAGTTATGGGTGATAAACTGAAGCGGCTGTCGGGCAAACCTATCGCGGAACAAATACTACAGTATTACAAACACAATAACGTCGACAAGTTCGTGTTCTCAAGACCTTTCCATAGGCCAGGTATTTATAAGGAGTTTATTATTATTAAGGTAACAAACAAGCTGAAGGCCCGTCTTATGGCGAACAGTAAGTTGAAGTTCTAAGTTCTGCTTAGGTTAATTTAACTCTCATTACTGAAAAATTAACATTACCTTTTAAAGCACTAAGGATAGAATAAGTCACATTAATAATTGAAAACTGAGCTTCTAATACAGTTTATTTCTCTTGGCAATTGAATAAAGCTTTTTAAAAACAAAATATATACCGTTTATAATATGAGAAGAAAACTATAAAAGTGGAGGTATGTATGTTTGCCACTTATTATAAAGAGATGAACTATGGAAGTTGCATAAGCGGTGAAGTTACATAAAGGCACAAGACTTAACAACTTAACGTCTCAGTGCATCTCACGACGACGTATGTCGCCCCTGGCGCTGTAAATGTACTTGCCATCAGTATTTGTCGACCCACACATGATATAAAAATAGCAAGTAAGCCTTATGAAGTCTGACCGGTATATTCTATTTCCAGAAGAGTCCCTGGACGGCTCCAACGACGACCTGGCGAATCAGAACGAGTTTGCGACGCGCTGGCTCGAGCGGACGGAGCTGGAGATCAATGAGAAGTTACCCGGTTAGTTAACTACTTATTATGTTATAGTGTATGTGCCCCCACTGGGGTACGGTGACACAGGGGTAAGTGGCAATTTCATGTATTGATTCTGTTCACAACAACATCTGAATCGAGAGCTGTTCAAAACATAGGCGACGGCCTTTCCCCTGTAGTCGGAGACTATGGGCTGATAGTAATAATTACATCCAATATCATTAAAATATAACAAAAGATCTCGCTCATTATCTACGAAGGCAGTCTCAGTAATGCTAGCAATATTCTACCGACAGTATTTTAGATCGCAATGTGACATGTGGCGAATATTGTTACCGCTTCTTGGGCTACCAAGGACTGAAATGGCTAAACAATGTTTTATGTCGCGCACGAAGGATGATTAAAAATATATAAATATAATATGTTGGTATGTATAGGTATCCTGCGATGGTTCCCGGTGGTGTCGCCGCGCACGTACTGGGTGTCCCCGCTGGAGGCGGCGGTGGAGGCTCTCAAGGAGACCAACCGCGCGCTCAAGTCGCTGGTGCTGGACGCGCGGCCCGCCCACGCGCCGCTGCAGCCGCTCACCATGCGGCTCAGCGGTATGTCGCGCTTGCAGT
The DNA here is from genome assembly GCA_907165245.1 of Habrosyne pyritoides. Taxonomy (NCBI): domain Eukaryota; kingdom Metazoa; phylum Arthropoda; class Insecta; order Lepidoptera; family Drepanidae; genus Habrosyne; species Habrosyne pyritoides. The sequence continues at coordinate 910,176 of OU015608.1, forward strand.
ACTACTTGTCTTGTTCTGTACTCAATTATCTTAGTTTCCTGCACTGGCTAAAGGACAGATCAACTTCATTTTGAGGATAGCTGGGTTGAGTCTACAATGACATTGGGCACATTTTGAGGTGTCTTTGTTTACTAGTTTATTGCCTTACGGTTATAGAAGCAAAAAAAAAATTTATTTATTTCAAATAAGATCTTTAATGTAATCATGTGTACAGTCATATTTTTTTTTATCATAGGGTTTTTCATATCATTACCATAATATTTTATTGGAATCAATAAAATGAAAATGACAATACCATTAATCATCATCGATTAATAATTAAAAATATTTGGACATAGATATTCATTTATTTGCCACATAGACACACATAATAGATTACAAATTAAAGCAAAATTTTCAAATTTAATAATAAAAAAAATCGTTCACTTTCTCTACATCACCAGATACATTATGAGGACGAATGGGCAGATAAAGTTGCACGTTATCGGCATAAAGATGGAAATTGCAAGTTTTGATACCCCAGCAGATGTCAGAACTAAATATATAATTTAAAAAGTAGTGGTCCTAGGATTGAACCCTGGGGCACGCCACGGTTGACTGCTCTGGATGTTGATTCGAGTAGGGAACCATCCTCCCGGCTGATTTGAACATATTGAGTAATTTCTAATTCTCCGTATGATAGTGCATAGTCCAAATTAGTCCGAGTACTTATGATAGTGAAATTGATCGAAGCTCCCCCCCCTGGCGGCAGGCATCCTGGACCCGGCGGTGCAGGGCGGCGTGGTGAACTACGAGCGCGCGTTCCTGACGCCGCGCTACGAGCAGCGCCACCCCGAGCACCGGCCGCTGCTCGCGCAGCTCAAGGACCTCATCGCCGACCAGATCCCGCTGCTGCAGTTCGGTCAGTGCACTTGCCTACTTACCTACCACTGGACTGGGATAAAACTGCTAGTGGAACAAAAAAAAAATAGTTTCCAGCAGTTCAGGGAACTTTTATAATTTCATCATCTTCGTTTGTCACGGCCATTTTGGTCATATAAATAAATAAAATAATAAAAAATGTTTATTCAATTTTAGACTATTTTTACAATATTTCTTAGGGTAATTAAGTAATGTAATAGTTCAAATCGATTTCAAAATTCAAAACCATTTATTCAGTTTAGGCCCGCGGAGGGCACTTATGAAAGTTAAATTTAAAGTTACTGAAGCTACTACCGGTTCGGAAGTCAGCCTTCAACTGAGAATAACCGGTAAGAAACTCAACAAGGTTACTTTTTTTTTTTTTTTTTATATAAATTTTGTCTATTCTGATTTTATGGAAATTTTATTAACTCAATTTTAAATATTTTTATATTTAACATTTGAAAAAAAAAAGATATAACAACACTACAAAATAGAAACTAACAATAATTACTTACAACCTAAACAAGCAAATTAGAGGTGCAGTGTGCAGAGAGTAGCTATTTCCATACATTTTTATATTCATTATAATGAACTACCCTGTAATACCCTCTTTCTTTCAAAACATTCCTAATATAATTTTTGATTTTATGATCAGACATTTTGGTTACTGAAAGCAGTATCTTATTATAAAATCGAACACAATTACCAAGAAATGACTTTACTTTAGCTAGTCTAAAGTATGGAACAACTAACTTCTCCCTTTGTCTTGTATTAATATTATGGATAACCAATTTTGACTCAAACATTCCTGTTTCTATGTATAAACATTATAGTGTCATAAATATATACTTGCAACTTTAGTTGTGTACTATAAGTACAAAGCTTCTTTTAGTTTTAATATTATGACAAGACGTGTGTAAGTACTTTATTCATTAGGTGGTGTAATGAAAGATTAAGATAACGTAAAAAATTATACCAAACAAACGATTGCGATTCATCAGTTTCGTGGTGTACGGTGTCAAATCTACTAACACATCAAACAACTCTTTCGACAAACGATAGTTTGTCTCTCGCACGTATGTCCATACGGTTCGCTTCTTCACGAACATTAAATAAACAGTGCAATGCGAGCTACAATAGCGACGAATTTGAAGTAATATCACAATAAAACACACTTCACAATCTCACTCGAACCAAACAATGTATCTATTTTGCTATCGTGTAATTTGACATTTAGTTTCGATCCTACGTCAGTAAGTATTTTACGGTCCTAACGGATTTTTCGAACGAAGTTAGTTCTAGTTAGAGCCACCGCACGATCGTGCGCTAGTGTCGAATTTAAGAGTATGGAATGACGTTTGATTCGAATCAAATTCGATTGATTTTGTACTTGAACCTGTCGGGAGTAAGCCCCCAGTTGGGTAGTGTTCATTGTAGACGGGTGAGTGACAGGGCTGTGTTGGTGTGTGTTGCAGGTCTGGAGGTGCACGGCGCGCGCGCCCCGGCTGAGCTGGAGGGGCTGCACTCGCACCTGCTGCTGTGCTTCCGTCGCGTGCAGCACCACGTGCACCAGCGCTACGGACGGAAGGTACCACACGACACACACCACACCACACGCAACAACTACGCTTTCTTTGTAATAACTGTAAATGTCCGAACTACTGTGTATTAATGACACTTTTGGACTTTTAGCAGTATCCTCTCGGTAAATCTTAGGTTAGGTTCTTCTAGGACAAGAAGAAAAATTTACAAGTAAGACCTAATGTAGGCTTTTACAGTTATATGTATAACAGTTAACTGCCACAATATCTATTTCTAAAAATATAATTTCATACACAACAGTCTAATAATATATTATAAAATAGAAATACAGTATGGTCCCAGTTATGGTTGGAACTTAAAGTTATTATATACTTACATTATTTGTATTTTTAATTCAAAATATCACTTGTTATATTTGTATGTGACATTCGACCTATATCCTTCAGAATAAAGGTCACACTTACCGGTAAAATAACTTTGCAGAACCCATCAGACCATCCAAGATAATCATGTATTTCTTCGTACACAGATGTGTGACTGGGACACGGACTCGTCGGAAGTACAATTGCGGATAACATTGAGAGACAGTCTGCCGGAAACAAATAACAGCAATAATAGGATATCTGACATCTCCACTGGAAATGAGTGAGTAAAAATGTAAAAACTTCTGAACCACAATAACTTCAGTAACTCTGACCTTCATAATCCCTACCTTTTAAGCTTTGACATTATTATAGACTAGGACTTAATGTCAATATACAATTTTATTTATGCATATAAAAAATGGGGAACATTTATTGCTAAATAATTAATGTATTGGTTAAAACCTTTTAACTTCTCGCAACAGCCGATTACCAATATACTAGTTAAGTAAATGGTTTCGGAATAATTGTGCCTTTCTCAGTCGATCTACTGAAACCTTTGGAATGATAATTTTTCATTCATTCATTTTTTTGCATCTCATTCTTCTTAGTCTCCAGTAGGTGCATCCAATTTCACTTTTTCAATTAAATCAACATTACATGGTTTTCAATCTATCTTCTTCCTATCTTACCAACTTCTTTTTTATACTATGTGTATAAAACAAAGTCGCTCCCGATGTTTGTACGATAAGATATTTTAAACTACATAACGGATATTAATGCAGTTTTCAGCAATAGATAGAGTGATTCTAGAAGAAGGTTTATATGTAGTATAAATATTATGAATGGGATGTAAGGGAGCACAATGTCATCTTAGTGCTCCCAGCCAACCTCACCTGCCCGTGGTGCATCCTGCCGACCAGCGAACGAGGCTCTGGCGACCGACTAATGGCGGTATAACCATTCTAAACAACGTAGTGAAATGGCACAGGCCGGTGACGGGCAGCAGCGTCACCGGTGCGAGAGCTACGTTCTGCGATCACCCAACCCGCCTGCCCAGCGTGTGGTGATTACGGGCATAAACCATCATGGGTAGCACACCACAACAACGGCCCCCAGTTCCCGGTCGCCCCGCTATTCCTGGCCAAGGCGGCGGTCATGGTCACGGCGGGGTAGGGGGTGCTAAGAATCCCCGGGCTACGGTAGGCCGCCAACACCGACTGACTCTGGCTACGTACAACGGACGCACGCTACGGCTCGACGAACATCTGGCGCAACTCGAAGAGGAGCTGAGGAACATTTTGGGGCTATGTGAAGTCCGAAGAGAGGGGGAGGATACTGTAACCCTAGAATCAGGCCATCTTATGTACTTCAGAGAGGGAGACCAACCATCCCAAGGCGGCGTCGGGTTCTTGGTACACAAGGCCCTCTCTGACAACGTCATAGTAATCTCCAGTGTGTCGACTAGGGTAGCGTATCTTGTGATCAAACTCACCGAGAGGTATAGCCTCAAGGTTATCCAAGTATACGCGCCGACTTCGGCACACTCGGATGATGAAGTGGAGGAAATGTACGAGGACATTTCCAAGGCCTTATACACCACCCAAAAGGCCCACTTCAACGTTGTCATGGGGGATCTCAACGCTAAAGTGGGAGTACAAACAAGCGGCGAATCGGTAGTAGGACCACACGGATTTGGAAGCAGGAACCATAGGGGGCAAATGCTCGTCAACTTCCTGGAGAAAGAAGGGTTTTTTCTGATGAATTCTTTCTTTCAGAAGAAACCCCGGCGGAAGTTGACGTGGCAAAGCCCCGACGCTGCGACCAAAAATGAGATTGATTTCATTATGACGGACAAAAAGCGTATATTTAGAGATGTCTCAGTGATCACTAGGTTCAAAACCGGAAGTGATCACCGACTGGTCCGAGGCACTCTAGATATAAACTGTAAGCTTGAACGAGTCCGTCTAATGAAATCTACGCTCCGGCCTAATATGCTCCAATCCGTGGTTGGGTCTGAAACGTTCCAGTTGAAACTGGAGAACCGATTCGCTGCCTTGGAAACCACAATCGACGTTGATGTCGACCAGGATCTCGACCGAGTGGTAGGAATCCTCGGGGAGGAGGGGAAGAAATTCTGCGAGACGCGAGGTGCCGGTAAGAGGTCTAAGCTTTCAAAAGAATCTCTGCAGCTAATGCAGAAGCGACGAGAAAATCCCGCAGTCACTACGTCAGATCAACGAGCTTTGAACAAAAAAATCTCTCAGCTGGTAAGACGTGACCTCCGGAGCTCCAACACACGCTCTATTCAAGAAGCGATTAAGCGAAACCGGGGGTCTAGAGTCTTTGTTCAACAGCTCGGTCGAAGCCATCTGACGAAGTTGACCACATCGAGCGGGAATCTCGTCGCTTCTAAGCCGGAGATACTTAGGGAGGTGGAAGACTTCTACGGCCAACTATATACCTCGCAAGCGTCTCGTCCTCAACCCCATCCCGAGGATCCCAGGGCCACTCTGACCCGCCATTACACCGAGGATCTGCCAGAGGTCAGCCTGGACGAGGTCATGATGGCTCTCAGACAGCTTAAAAACGGAAAAGCCCCCGGGGAGGATGGAATTACAACGGAGCTCCTAAAAGCTGGTGGAACTCCAACGCTACTTCAGCTTCAGCGTATATTTAATTCCGTCCTCTTTTCGGGGAGAACTCCGAAGGCGTGGAGTAAGAGTGTGGTCGTTATGTTCTTCAAAAAAGGTGACAAAACCCTTTTGAAGAACTATCGACCCATTTCACTCTTGAGCCACGTCTATAAGCTGTTTTCGAGAGTCATCACAAATCGTCTCGCGCGTAGACTCGACGAGTTTCAGCCTCCGGAGCAGGCTGGGTTTCGAGGAGGATACGGCACCATAGACCACATTCACACAGTGCGGCAGGTTATACAGAAGACCGAAGAGTATAACCAGCCCCCTGTGCCTTGCGTTTGTGGACTATGAGAAAGCCTTTGACTCCGTTGAAACCTGGTCTGTTCTGGAGTCTTTGCAACGGTGCCAAGTTGATTGGCGATACGTCCAAGTGCTGAGAGGACTGTATGACACCGCGACTATGACCGTCCAAGTACAAAATCAGCAGACTGAACATATCCCCTTACATAGAGGAGTGAGACAAGGGGACGTTATTTCCCCCAAATTGTTCACTAACACTCTGGAGGATATGTTCAAGTCCCTAAATTGGAAAGGACGGGGCATAAATATTAACGGCGAGTACCTCTCACACCTTAGATTTGCGGATGATATCGTCATCATGGCTGAAACCGTGCAAGATCTCCAATTCATGCTGACTACCCTGGCTGATTCTTCTGCACGCATCGGTCTCCGGATGAACTTGGATAAAACCAAGATCATGTTCAACGAGCATGTTATTCCGGAACCGGTTGCCCTTGACGGGGTTCCTCTCGAAGTTGTTCACGAATACGTCTACCTTGGGCAAATCTTGCAATTGGGTAGACACAACTTCGAGAAGGAAGCTCGCAGAAGAGTACAGCTAGGGTGGGCAGCATTTGGAAAACTTCGTCGAGTCTTTTCATCGCCCATACCCCAATGTCTAAAGACGAAAGTCTTTAACGAGTGCGTCCTACCTGTTATGACTTACGGAGCCGAGACGTGGACACTGACGGTGCGACTGGTTCACCAACTCAAAGTCGCTCAGCGAGCTATGGAGAGAGCTATGCTCGGAGTCTCTCTGAAGGATCGAATTCGAAATGAAGTCATCCGTCAGAGAACCAAAGTTATCGACATAGCTCAAAGGATTAGCAAGCTGAAGTGGCAGTGGGCTGGTCACATCTGTCGCAGAACCGATAACCGTTGGGGTAGACGTGTTCTAGAGTGGAGACCACGGCTCGGTAAACGTAGTGTAGGGCGCCCTCCAGCTAGATGGAGCGATGATATACGCAAGCTGGCTGGCAGCGGTTGGAAACAAAGAGCTGAAGATCGAGCTCAGTGGCGTGCCCTAGGTGAGGCCTATGTCCAGCAGTGGACGGAGATAGGCTGATGATGATGATGATGAAATATTATGATAGATATAGGTAGTATATTACAATGCGAGTTTGTAAGGAAGGTTATATGGCTGTATATGTTTTTAACACTTTTATGCATCTAATATAACTCATAGGCTATAATTTATATGGATATTCAATTTGGCCAAAATATTACAATAATCGTCAAGTAAGACGGTCGTCGTGTGAGAGCTATTTAGTGTGCTCGGCATAAACCAGTACAGTGAAACGAAGATGAGGTACCCAGGGATTGTTTCTCATAAATAGTTTTCAAAAAAGTCCGCGGCAGCACATGTCTACCTACCTATTACATGTAGGAAGCCATGATAACCAAAATAGTGAGTCATTAATATATTTAAATTGGATATTTTATTAACAATGCAAATTTTATAGTTTTAAATTAATTCTTATCAAAATAAATACTTTTATCGCCTTTGGTATTTAAAGTAGCAAGACTTTGTCTTTTACACTGAGTAAACGGGCTAGTTAGAACAAATAGTTTAAAACTTCGATATAGATGACTTGCTTAAACGCGCTACCATGAGAGCCGTGATGGTAAGGATCTGATGTATCGATCAGCTTCATCACATCCTTACGTCACATAAGCAGACGTATGGTGTAGTTGAAGTGCAACTTTTTAAGGCAGGGCTTTAAAATTCTGATCCGCAACCTTTTTGTGTGATGAAAAGTAAATGAATGATAAACACAATCTATGCTATTCAAAAGTGATGGATAAATTATTGAAATGTTTCCCTGTAATACAAAAGATTCAATTCTATCGTGTCTTTAGGACAAACACAACTTTTTTTTAACAGAGTACAATAAGACAATTTTTTAATCCTTGGTCTGATTGAACACGGTTTTCTCCGAATATTCTGGACGAATGTTAACGGAGATTTTGTATAATAGGTTACTGAAACGTAGCTTGGGGCAACATTTAGTTTATATTTCACGAAAATCTGCATTAAAACTAACTATAATTTCAAGTTATCACATTAGTTCAAGTACTAAGTTGCGGACGTAGACGCAATGTATTAATGTAGCATATTCAGGTTTCGTTATCGCTTTCCGTTGGCTTCACTTATTCCTTAGCATGTAATATCCCTTTCGTTCTTTGTTTTCTTTTTCATATTTTCGTCAGGCTTTGTTAATAAGTATTTAATTTTATAATATATATATTTTTTACAGTTCATCGTCGAAGTCAAGATTCTTCAGTTTCAGTGTAAACAGTTCAATTAACCCACTCTCAAGGTATGTATTTTTAGATATTTACTAATATGTATTCAGTAGTCAAATTTGTACCATGCCTTAATAAAATATTTTAATTTCTGCCAACCTATATTCATAAGGTTACGATAGCCATGATTCAATGTAAAGAATGGACGTTTGTGTGAACGGGTGGCTCTTTGTGTCATTTTCATGTGTATTTTGTTAATATTTACCTCAGCTGCAATTTCTGACGGAATTTATTTTTAGCAATTTGTAACAAAAGAGGAAGCATAGTCCGATATTTTATGTACCAGTTGTGTGAGAAATGGAAGATTTATCGGAAGACATGTCTTATTAGAAAGGGATTTATTTAGATTAACAATTACATATAGATAGAACATTTTCTCGATTAATACATATGATACTTTTTATACTTGAAAAACGTTAGAGACCTATGGAACGCGGGTAAAATTGCGGAGCGGGGCCGTGGGGGTAAGGGTTTTTATTAAAAGTCGTCTGCGCTGACAATTGGGCACACGGTCCGCCTGATGGTAAATGGTCGCCACCGTCAACGCATATTTGGGAATTGTCAATGCGTCGCCGAGCCTGAGATGTTAAGTTGTCAAGTCTCACGTGCCTGTCATTTAACTGGGCCCTTTACCTAACTGAAACACCGATATGGGTATGGCAGTAGAATTTTCCCGCACGAACTCTGGTCCAGAAGCTACTACTTCAAAATTATTATATTATAACAGGAACAGCAGTGGTGGTGTTGCCAACTACTTCAATACTCTTCAAAGTACGCCGAAGAGGCGAAACAAACGGAATGGCAGAAAGGTAACTTAAGACAAACCTACATTGGATACCTAAGCTGGATTTTCCATACATTCTTAGTCATTTTTAATAATATATGCTTTTGATTGATTGGCAGGCAAACAAAAAATAATATATCGTTGACATTTTTAATTAAATTGCGTAATACTTATTTTAAAAATCCATCATCGTCTGCAGGGGCAATTGCAGTCCAACCTAATAACCCATATTGTTTATAAGTGAATCAGTGAATCTAAGTTTGTGTGGAAATCTGACCTTACTGGACACTTTATGCAATTGACTCAGGAGTGAGCTAGCTACTTTGCCAAGCTTATTAATAGTTTACACGCAATGTTTTACAAGTATTCATATTTTTTTAAATAATATATTTATTTTATTACGATTTACAGCTTTTTCTATGAACCTCTTTCACAAATGACAATATTTCATTTTTAACAATTCCAATTAATAAAAGATCCTAAATAAGAGCCCCCATAATAAGCTTGTTTTTTTAGATTGTAACGATTAAAATGATATTATAAGATGTTTTAGATTGCAATAAATGAAATAAATATAAATAATTTTGAGTTTGGCAAATATAAGCATCAAAATGACGTCATGTATACGTCTAAAGTATTAATGTTTATGTATTTTGACAGACATCTGATTATGTTTCTGAACAGATGTCGTAATCGTGAAAGTGGTTCGTAGTTATTCTTTACGACTTTACACACGCTGTTTCACACCTGCGAACAATAGACCTACATTATGATCTTGAAAGAGGCACACAATTTTATAGTATAATTCTGCTATATAACCGTAATGCTTTTTCGGCGCAGCAGCAGATTTGATCCGTCGAACTCATATAAATATAGAAATGAACCTGAAATGGCAACTCGTGCTCACACAGACTGTATAAAACCGCCTTTTATTCTTAAAAGACACAAATACTTGCTCACCTCATTAGAGGAAATATTATCCGCGTAAGGGTGTAAGAGCCAACCATTCGTCGGTTCCAAAAATTAATAAATATTGGTCATAAAGACGTCAGTTGCCATTTCCGATTCGCTTCCATATTGAGACGACTCCAAATCTAACGCTGTAATGTGACTAATCAATGTAAACGCTTTAACAGAGCGAAGTAGGCACCCAAGCGAGTGGTAGCCAGTGGTACACATCGCATTCCACACCTAATGGCACCGCCAGCGCAGTGAACAACGCAGTCAATAGCGCAGTCAATAACACTGTGAACAACGCAGTGAACAACTCTGTGATGAATAGTCCCAGCACGGAGACACCGTCCGGTTCACCGCTTAGAGAACTTCGGCAGGAGGTGAGAACGTTAGGACATCTCGGCTGTTCCTTCTGCTCGTGAGAGCTTGACCCTTGTTTTCCATATTTTTATTGTTTGCAGCCTCTAATAGTCTTTAAAAAGAATAGGTAGTAGTTCTATAATATCGATAATATTTGGGCACCTATATGAGCTGAAAATGAACGCTTTAATTGTCGTCAATATGCATGCTACTTTGAATGTGTTAAACAAAAAAATAATAACAATAATACGCCAAGTCGCTAATCGCCACCTTCAACATAAAGCATTCAGCCTTACGTTATGGAACGGAATGTCATTGTAGAATCGAGATCAAGTATTTAAGAGTCGTTACTAACCTTTATTTATTATTCATCAGTATTATCGTTAAACTTAAGAATTATCAGAAATCATATGGACTGAAGATGTACTCCGATATAAGCCATATTTACATAAAGAAATGATTATTTTTCCCGTGAGCAATGGCATAGAGTTCCAAGAGCGCGGGCGATGCGTAACAGTGGTCCCTTTCGTTTGCATATGCGTGAAGACATATAATGTTCGTCAGCTGGTGACGGAGCGGCCGCCGCGCGGGGCGGAGGCGGAGCGCCGGCTCTCGCAGCGCGCCAGCCTGCTGTCCGCGACGCCTTCCGCCCCTCCTTCTAATAGAGACTCCATAGGTGAGTTTAGGCTCAGAACGCTGAACCTCTCGAGACCGCATGTTTGTGATCATCATTTTAATCGAAATCTGAAATGTGTTACGGTTTTATGGCCTATGGTATGGAGTGCAACATAGTATATTATCCCACTAAGGCGGGACTAATTCGGGGTTGGCGGCTAGTTGTATTTGAAAGTAAATCTTCATTATTTGTAGGTTTCTAGCCATTCATAATTGTTTTACTAATACATTGTGTGTAATATGTAAGTTTCGAAAAGAGTTATTTTGACTTTGTTGCCAGCTCATCAGACTAATCAGGCTAAATATCGTAGCTTGTGAATTTCTATTTGAATAAAAAAAATTCATTTAATTTCATACATGCGATTACGAGAGGTTTTTTGGTCTGTGTAAGCGGGTGATGGTATCGGTTGTATTTGTATTGTAACATTGAATGCGTTGTATCTCTTCTGTTGTGCGGTGTTCAACATACTTTAAAGTCCAAAAAAGATAAGTCGTACCCCTTACCGAATCCACCACGATATTGCTTTCACAGAAGAGCGGCAAACATTTGATTGTGGTTCGTTTTATAATTCAGTAGTGAATAAAGTAGAGTAATACTAGCATAGTTTTCCAAACAGGCACGACAGACTCGAATCAGGAAGAAGAGGAACCCCCGCCGCTGCCGGTGAAAGTGTGCAATCGCTCCTCTGACGTAGACAACGACAATAATAACAACCCGGAGTTGAACTCGCTACCCGTCCGACATAACTACGACACCGTGTGGCCTCCGAGAGGGTCGTTTCTGTATAACTCTATAGCGAACAGGCGGCCGACGAACGCGGCTGAGAAGCCTCCAACCCCGCCGCCGAAGAAGAAAAATGCTCAGAATTGACTATTGAATTGTGCATCACATTGCCTTAATAGAAATGTTGATGCTATTTTGTAATATATTTTAATATCCTGCGTTTACACGCGGGTTGACTCGTACGTTCTATGAGAACAATACTCTTGATTACAAAAGGTTAGGTTGTTAAAGTCTAACAGGTGTTATTTTATTCCACATAATTAGATTCTTGACATCGATAGTGATATTATTGGTCTATATATTACTCCTTATGGAATAATCCACTGTAGATAACATTCGAGATTATGCAAATACATAACTTTACGTAAGGTAATAAATCAGTGATTATCAAATTCGTATTTTTGAAAGGGTAAGTCCTTTCAAAAATTTTAAGTTGAAGTAAAATAACGTAAAATGAAGAAATTATTGTTCAGATTTAGTTTTCAATAAGTCACTCATAAACCCACCATTTTAAATTATGTTAGTACTTATGAAACGTTACCAATATATAAAATTTATTTAAAATCGTTTTACTTGCTCATTATAAAATCTTACTTTATATCGACCACCGAAATTGTTGTATTGTTTTTTCATTCCAATGTATGCGTGAAATTGTATACATGTCGATCAAAACTTTCCATCGACTTTGTCATGTAAACCCCTTTTTGTATTGATTTCCCATTGACCATACAATGTATCAAATTGTGTATATAACTTTTATACATTTGATACCATACCATTTATTTAAATATTATTTTATTTACAATTTAATATATTGCAATTAATATTTTTTTCAATAGTATTGTATACAGTTTTGTGATATCGTATTTGAAGCCATTTTTCCAAAGTATGCTTTTTGTATTTATAGTTATTTTTGATGGTAGGAATTCACTGTACGTTACCATTTTCATGTGCCCATGTAAGTTTATTTACTTTAATATCGACATGAAAACCTTTTTTACAAGGTTAAATATATAATATATTAATTCATTCAGATACAAAAAAAAATATTTCCGAATAGTAAATTCTAATTTCTAAGTCAAATTGTGCTTGCAGTATTTAAAAAATAAGCAAATTTATCATTAACCGTACTCAGTCTCACAACAAAATATTGATATTTGATTAGCCCTGTCCTTTTCTATAGCTATTCATCAAACAAAGATGGAAAAAATTATCATTTTTAGTCATTAAAATTCTTTGAGTATGTGATATATTGAGGCTTTTATTAACACTAATAATATCAAATCAATAGATCTTTATTAGGTTTATTGCACTAAAAATAATCGTCACAACGTATTTGTTGTAATGGATCAAATGTATAATAGTATGATTATGTAATATTTTAGCGAAATTTCACTTGACATTAAGTCAAAGTACCTATACTGCCGGCACGCTATGATGGCCGTTTTGACGTTTCAGATTTTCATAGGAAAAGAAACTGTATTGCCTTGGAATAAGGTTCATTTCCATCATAATTCAATTAGCTGTTGGATCAATAGATGCATGTGTGAAGGAATAATAGTTATTTTCACTTCAGTACCTCAAACAAGTAGGCTTTGCTGCCTGAAATCAGTGAGACAAAGTAACTTTTTAATTTTTGTTTCTAAAGCCTTCACTCATATTTTAATATTTTTCAACTTATTATTATTTTAACTCTTTACGCCAGTCACGAAATTTTATTCCTACTCTTTTAAATTAGCGCGTGTTCGGAAATAGCACCCATGATATTTTATTATTCAAAAAAATACGTAACATTATTGAAACTAGAAATAAATAATTACTGGTTAAATATCAGTTTTATTTGCAGTAAATACTTATTTTCGTTTAAATACAACAATAAGTTAAAAATTCAATTAATTATATTAAAAGACATAATTTTCTTTTTGAAACATTTCTTCAGTTAGTACGAATATCCGAACGTGTTTGTCTTTGAAGTCGAATTCAAAATCGGAATTACGAAACGGCTGGTCTTTGTCTCTCTCTCTTTCTAATGGCGGGAAAGAGATAGAGTATGCATGTTCCGAATTGTATGATTAACCCAAGGCTAAAGAAACAAAAATTAAAAAGTTACTTTGTCTCACTCATTTCACTCACTGATTTCAGGCAGCAAAAGCTACTTGTTTGAGCTACTGAAGTAAAAAGGTTATTTTTCTTTGTCATTGTTAAACGTCAAAACGCGATTCATAACGATCATAGCGTGCCGCAGGTTTAAGTATATTTTGAACAAAACTGTACTTAGCAAGTACAAAAAGTAATTTTGCGTTTAATTTTTTTTATTATATATCAATTTATGATTCGATCATTGAATAAATAGTTTGTAAAATTGTGATTTAGTTTCCAGCGGCCATAAAAAGCACCAAATATACAAAATGATTTATATTTCTGTATATACATATATTGTATTTGTATATTATTAAAAGTAGTAAGTAAATAAGTTAAATATTGACATTACCTTTTACTCATAATAAGTCACAGTAATTATATTATACAAGCAATAATTATTTTTGAAGCTAAATAATTAGCTTTTAATAGAATCCTTGATAAATATAATAATATTTTTAGATTAATTACAATAAAAGGTGAATATATTTATATATATCGTAGCATTTTAAATAATGATATTAAATATTATTAAAATGGTTAAATTAAGTTGTTGATTGTTTCGTAATATTTAGCGGGACGATGCGTAGGCATTATTAAAAAAACATAAGATATTATAAATAATCATGAGATATTTTTAGATTAATTAATGCACACTTTTATAAAATAGTATAATCGATTTTTTTACGTAAATGCATATGTATTCAAAATGGCTGCCTTTAGAAGGTGTTTTGCATTTAAAAAGGCAAATATTCGATATTTAAAGAGTAATAACCCTGTATATAGATTAAAAATGCCTATAAATTTTATAGCAGTTACTTTTTTTTTTTTTAAATACTTGTGTTGTCCCGCAAGCTGCCATGAAGCGCACCAAATATATACGAATTGTTATCACATGTATATTGTACTGTATATTTTTAAATTTATTAATAGTTTTAATGTAGTTAAGTTGTTTGACACTATTGTGTACTCATGTTGTCACAGTAATTATTGATAATACATAGAATTTTTATAGAATGCATGTTTTTTATTTTGCCATTTAACAGGTTTATTTGGTGTGCATGAGTAAATTATTTATTTTGAACTTTTATACCCAGTCATTTGTTTCGAGTTTTGAAAATGTTTAGGCTATTGTAATGTAGTACTTCAGCATATACCAGTATGAGAATATCCTCTTTTAAGTTTTCTTCTTAGAAGCGATGATAGGTTAGTGATATTTAATCCAGAGGTAATAAGTTCGAATAAGAATGAATTCTGGATTCCATAAATATTTAGTTATCTATAATATTGGGTTAACCTTTAAATAGGCGCGCGGGGTCGCCGCAACCCCAAGTGATCTTCAAGTTAAGGTATTTTTATACCTATTAACGCAGTCAACCCGAATTCCTTGCTAGCTTCCTAACTCTAGTCCCCTAGTTCTAGGTCTAGTTTCTAATTTCATACCTATCAATTTGGTAACTGCAGACCCCGCGCGACTAACAATGTTAGTTTATTGGTGCGCCTAATTAAAGTTTAATGGTTTTCTTTGAAGTAGTTTTTTTATATCTTATAGTTTTAGATTCACCCATACTGTAAATGAATCAAAGATGGTACCTCATTGGTCATGGTGATTACCGATCGATAGTTGTGGGTTCGAATCTGGCTTTAAACTTTAGGTGAAAGAAACCATGGCATTTGGTATTTTGTAATAGCCGCTTGCCTGCCTACGTACAGCTACACTTTAAAGCTAGTTCTCTTCAAGGCGTTGCGTGCTTATCGATCGACCTGATCATCAATTATTTACTAAGCGGTCAAACACTAATCAATACAAAGTAAAAATAAAAGGTAAGTTATTACATATAATGTTTGGCTAATGAGCTGAGAAAACACATTTGATCTACTTATACAATGTGTCAGGGCTTTGCTGTATTCCGGTTAAAACATATGATATGTTGACGTATGCCTTATCTTTAGATGAATTAAAAATAAATTTAGTAATAAAACAATAAAACTAAGGCGGGCTTATGTAGTCAAACAGTCGTCTAGTGACTTACAGACCTGTTACCACATTCTCGTTTAACTAAATCACTCTGCAAACATATTACTATTTTTAATTCATACTTATGAAATTTTGTGTTTGTTCATCTAAATATTTCATAATTTTTCCACTAACCTTCAGATTTTTTGTTACGTTTCGTAATGGTTATAGTTAAGGGCTACAGAAAAAATTTAAAGGCCAGATGCTAAGTGGATATATTGATGAGAAAAAATGCTGTCATTGTAATGTTTAAAACAGTTTTTGTTTATTATTGGTAAGCAGGTTATACTATATGTTTTTTATATGTCACCTTAGTTTTGATCCATATCAACTATTCATATTATTCAACCACTACATTTATTCCGCTAAGCGGGGTCGGTATAACGCGCTCTTCATCTATATCTCACAATCGGACGTCATTTAAGGCATTATTATTTTCTTACATATAATCTTTTTTCGTATAAAAATACGCAAATGAGCTGACGTCCCTGAGACGTTACAGTTTTTTAATCTTATGCCTGTTATTTCACCGGCTCCCTTACCTTTATAATTGAAACGCTGTAAAACAAATGCACTTCTTCTTCACAGCGAAAGGTCTCCACTACTTAGGTACTAAAACCTCTGCTTGTGGCAGACTTTATGCCTTTAGGGCGTAACCACTGCATTCAGTACACAATTTGTCAGCGAGCCGGCATTACGAGGCCCACTTGATGTGATTGCGTAGTTAGCAAGAGCTGTATGCTCTATCTGAGAGGCACGCTATATCGTCGATCATTAAGGAGTTCCTCCGATGAAGTCACTTCAAGCAGAAGCAGTAATGCACTCTGTTTCGGTTAGAAAGTTAAGGGGGTCGGTAAACTTACAGACTTAATATCGTAACGTCGAATCGAAAGAAGGTCGTCAATGCATTGGTGATACCCCTTTGTTGAAAATGTCCATAGGCGGCGGTGATCACTTACCATCTGCATGTTTGTCTGCCTACTAGACGTGAAAAACAAAAAAAATACCTTATCACACTCGAGAGCTCGAGACAAAACAATGTAAAGATGAATGCATGACTAAATACCTACTTACGTTCGACTCAAAATGCATTGACTATATGTAAAATGTACCTACTGAGAAAAACGTTCGATATAACCGGCTAAAAAATAAATCATAGGTATGTTACGAATTGATTTTCCACGGCTTTTCGGCTAAAGAAATATACTCATACCAACTTTTCCCACATGGTTGACTACGCCCCCGCCGCCCCTCCCACACCATTCGTTGTAAGACCAAACACGTGCCTTTACCACCTGACCCCCGCGGTTCCCTTGTTCCTTAGGGATGTCAGATGATAATTATTATAAGTAAATAAATAATAAATATCCTGGGACATTCTTTACACACGGCCATCTGGTCCCAAACTTAGCAAAGCTTGTACTATGGAAACCAGATAACTGATATACTACATACGAGTATACTACTTTTTATTTTTCTAAATACATACTTATATAGATATTTACACCCAGACACAGAACAAACAGACCTGTTCATGCACACAAATGTTTGTCCTGTGTGGGAATCGAACACGCCCTTCGGTTTGGCAGTCAAAGTTCCTAACCACCAAGCCAACTGGCCTGTCAACTTGGCTTGGTGGTCAGAACCCTTCACTGCCATGCTGCAGGGGTTCGATTCCCACCTAGGACAAACATTTGTGTGCATGAATATATCCACGGTTGATTTTGTGTCTGAATGTAAATACCTATTTAGTAGGTATTTTAAAATAAGATTAAAGTATATCAGCCATATATATATATAGTATATACCTGGTTTCCATTTTTATTTATTTTTTATATCACTTGGGCCTACAATCAAGCAGACGGTCCACCTAATGGTAAGTGGTCACCGGCATGGCCAATGCGTTGTCGGCCCTGAGACGTGAACTTGTTAAGTCTCATGTGCCTGTAATTTCACCAGCCCCCTTATCTTTCTAACCGAAACACAGTAATACAAGTGCACTACTGCTTCACAGCAGAAATGGGTAAGGTGGTAGTACTTCCCCGGACGAACTCTGCACTAAGAGCTCTACTACTCTGCTATCTATCAGCTACAAGCTCTGCTTTGTTTGGGATCAGATGGCCTAGTATAAAGAATGTCCCAAGATATTTATTTATTTTTACATTTTATATTATACTGATACTTTCGCATTTAATACTATAGTAGAATAAAAAGGTTACTATCTGAAATTTAACACGTTCGCAGTTGATTATTTGCCTTGTGAGTAAACAACATGCACAAAACGTGCTAAAAGTGTGTTAGGTAACTAAAATATCTACTAATGAATGAGTTAACAAGTAAAGGGAGGTCCGTATGTGTGACACGCGATTTCAAATAACAATAATAATGTTTTTATTTGTAATAATAGTAATAGGTATATTTTTATAATGCAGTTAGAATCGCAGTTAAACCAGAAGTGGATCTTTGCACGGTGGTATAGTACAGTCTACACCATAAGAAACTTAACAGATCCACACAGAAAGACCTGAATTCAATCAAAATGAAAGCAAGTGAAAATTATCGAATTTAGGCCAGAAAAAAATTA
The DNA here is from genome assembly GCA_907165245.1 of Habrosyne pyritoides. Taxonomy (NCBI): domain Eukaryota; kingdom Metazoa; phylum Arthropoda; class Insecta; order Lepidoptera; family Drepanidae; genus Habrosyne; species Habrosyne pyritoides. The sequence continues at coordinate 928,565 of OU015608.1, forward strand.
TGGTATTTTTCTGCCCTCAATCTCACTCGATGGTTATATGTAGTTGCAAATGTGGTGGAAATAGCCCTAATCGGTTAAACTATTGTTCATATTGTCGAAATTTTGAAGCTATAGGTATAAGTTTCAATAGACAAATTTACAAAGCATCTGTATAGTACTGTTTTTTTGTATGCCTTTGATAGTTGTTAATAGTGTCGGTGCTATGAAAATGTTAATCTGTTTAGAACTACTTAAATAAATACTTGTTGTTGACAAAAACAGTCTTGGGCAAAAATATATAACCCTTCACATAATGACTCAACACAGTTATTTCTCAGCGACTCGCGACAGCGACAAAGTTGTGGTAATAGTTGAGCGTCACAAATTAAAGAAAATATGAATGAATGAATCATAATATCAGATATTATTGCAGAACTCTAAGGTTACATATTTATGGTCTACTTTGTAGTATAACAGGAAAACGCCGAGTGGGACAACCTCCCACCAGGTGGACCGACGACCTGGTCAGAGTCGCAGGAAGCCGCTGGATGCAGGCGGCTCAAGACCGTTCGAGGTGGAAATCCAAGGGCCACTGAGGCCTATGTTCACCTGTGGACATCCCTGGGGTGATATGATGATAATGTAGTATTACAGGCCAGTTGGCTTGGTGGTTAGCGAATCTGACTGCCAAACCTAAGGTCGTGGGTTCGATTCCCACCCAGGACAAACATTTGTGTGCATGAACATGTCTGTTTGTTCTGTGTCTGGGTATAAATATCTATATAAGTATGTATTTAGAAAAAAAGTAGTATATCAGTTATCTGGTTTCCATAGTACAAGCTCTGCTTAGTTTGGGACAAGATGGCCGTGTGTATAGAATGTCCCAGTATATTTATTATATTACTGTACTTTGTTGTGGGGTAGGTACTGGCTAGCAGCCCTTATGTTAGTATCAGTCCCCAGACATATACCAGTGTGTTACTGTGGCTAAACTCGACTTTTTACCACCTTCGACCACACCATTAATTACCACATTGTTGTGGTGAAATACAAGGCTCTTCTTTGTCTCTACTGAACGTGCAAAACGTTGACCTACAAGTAAAACTAGTCAAAACAATGTTTTAGCTTACATGAAAATGGGCCTTAACCCACCTAGATAACGTTGGTGTTTGCATTGAGTCATGTTTGAGTAACTGATTAATTATGATGACGCCCTTTTAGGATTCCTTATGGCGTTTTTAGGAAAGTGGAACTCTAGTTTTGGTCTTCTAATATTTCTCCTCTGTTGAAGGCATATGCGCCTACGGAACTTTTGAAAGTACATTTAAAATTGCTACCTCTTTTAAATAATTTAACTACAAAATAGGTTAATATTTATTTTTAAACAAGCAAATTGTTTTCAAAAAATTTTAGTTTTTCACTAATTATAAAGCAATCCTACGGTACAGAATGCCTTTGGCATTAGGATCGCTCTTGTACACTACTGTACATAAAGTATTAAATACATATAAAACAAATAAATCAAGGTACTGTCAAAAGAAACAGAAACACTGAATACAGAACAAAATTTCAGTTAAATCTACTATTTCGCCCAAAAGATTTAAGGAGTTTAATGCTACGGAATCTTATAAAATTTTCTCTCTAGGGCAATTATTATTAAAGGCATTGCATATCCTTTTATTTGCCTACATAGTCCGCGCTTCATTGGTTCTAATTCGGCAAAATCATTAGTTCAGACATAGTATTATTTTATCAGTCACGCTATTTGTCTAAAGTCTAGACTGTACACAGGTACAATCTCATAATTACGTGCGAGTAACATAAATATTTGCAATTTCCTTAGGACCTTTGAAAGTGATTAAAACTTATCTCCGAAACCTAAGCTCTGAGGTGATTATAGTTGGTTGTGACGTTGAAGGATGTGACGATTCGAGAGACGTTGCTTCAAACTGTACAATGAGCTTGATAACGCAGTGGTAGGGTAATTTGTAGAATTAATAGGTTATCTATCGCCCTAAGGTTGGAAATCCATCGCCAAGCACCTGCTGGTTTCAACAGCTCTCTTCTAGGCTTTGTGTGTAGAGCACCTTCAACCTGTCCTGTTGTTCAGCTAATACAAACTTCGTCCGCGAGCCGGCGCAACGAAGCCTCCGAGAGTGGACCTCTCACATGTTTGCGTAGTTAGCAAATGAAACAAAAATAGAGGCCGCGACGAAACATCCTCGAGCTAACATCGAGGTAACATGAGAGGTGAGATTGAGATCAAACTATACATAGTATGAAAAAAGCAACAAAATTGCTAAGTAGGTGTGCACTGGAACTTAGAAAATAATTATAGATTACGTATATATTCTGCTTCAACTTGTACTTGTTTGATTGTCTTTTCATCATGTTCAAAGACTCGTTAGTTTACTGTGCAATATCTATTTTTTATAAAATCCCGGGCCTAACAAAGAAAACAGTCTTTTTGGTTCAAAATTAGCTATATTCATCAACGTAATCGCAACGCAGTCATTCCAGCGCCGCTCTAACATTTCAATACCACTTTTGTAGAACGATTTATCTTTTGCCTCAAAATAGGCCTCAGTTTCAGCGATAACCTCATCATTCGTGCGAAATTTCTTACCGGCGAGCATTTTTTTCAGGTCTGCGAACAGCCAGTAGTCGCTGGGAGCCAAACCTGGCGAATACGGTGGATGTGGTTGCAATTCGAATTTCAATTCATGTTGTTTTGATTGACTTGTGACACGGTGCGTTGTCTTGATGAAACAAAAATATTTTCTTTGGCATATGCGGTCGTTTCTTTGCAATTTCGGCCTTCAAACGCTCCAATAACGCTACATAATATTCACTGTTAATGGTATTTCGTTTCTCAAGATAGTCGATGAATATTAAACCACGCACATCCCAAAATACCGAGGCATACCTTTCCAGCCGATTGTTGTGCTTTCGGGCGCTTCGGACGAGGTTCACCAGTCGCTGTCCACTCAGATGACGATCGTTTTGATTCCGGAGTAAAGTGATGGATCCATTATCACATCGACGCAAAAATTCCGGTTTGTTACGTTTAAACATGGCCAAACACTGCTCAGAATCATCAACACGTTCTCGTTTTTGGTCAACAGTGAGCAAACGCGGCACCCACTTTGAACAGAGCTTTCTCATAGTCAAATGCTCATGCAAAATAAAGCCAATACGTTCTTTTGATATCTTTACGATGTCAGCTAACTTACGCATCTTCACTTTTCGATCATTCAAAACGATTTTGTGGATTTTTTTATGTTTTCTAGTGTTACCGCCTCATTTGGACGTCCACTGCGTTCTGCATCATCGGTGTCTCTACGACCACGTTTGAAGTCAGCAAACCAACGTTTTATTGTTGTTTCTGATGGAGCGGAGTCCCTATAACACTTTTCAAGCCATTGCTTCGCTTGAACGGTATTTTTTCCCATCAAGAAGCAGTGCCAAATTAAAACACGAAATTGTTTTTGATCCATTGTTTTGAAAACAACAAAAGTAGCGCCACTCTTAGCACAATAACTCACAAACTAATGAATAGAATATCATGAAATTTTAACAGCTGTCTTTTGAAGATTAGTATTAACTGAAAAAAGGTGAAAGCAATAAAACTAGCACCATCTATGTGTTAGGCCCGGGACTTTTCAGCCCATGTAATAGTTGTTTTCAGAAAATACTGTCAACAGTTATTACACAACGTAGTTCTAATTCGACCACTTTTCATGCATCAACTAAACATGTACCTATAATTTTTTTTTATACTTTCCAGCCCTATGTTTCACCCGCTTTCCTAAGATAAAAAAAAGTAGTTGCAATCGGTTACAATCTGCATGCAAAAAAATACATAAAAGTCGAACAAAAAGACTAATTTTCATCTAAAAACATTTGTACCTACTATAAATTCTTCCGTTGCTAGATATAAAATATTGATAACGTTTTAATTAACTTAGCCATTAGTTGTATAGCATCTTACGTAGTTGCGTATCTAAAAATAGCTTGCAAAGGTCTTATCTAAAAAATGTTAATGTAAAATCTAATAATATAGGCAAATCTTGCAGGGTGAACGGTGCGGTAACCGGCCAGTACATAAGATATGTTCACCAAGTAATAGATATTGTTATTACTAACTGTTCCCCGTGGCTGCACCCGCATGCCTGAGGGATGTTACATTTTCCCCGGGATTTTCATCATCAATACTCACAAGATTTGAAATTTATAATATTTGTATTTTTTTTATAATTCTTCGAACACTTCACAGAGCGGTAGTCAAACATTAATGCCCCCAAAAAATAATATAAGCGGGTAGTTATTTTATCGGTTACCTTGTATATCACTGAATATAGTGATCAGTTTATCGTTTAAATGCATGTAAATACTAACCACAAATTAGTTTTTAATCACGCTAAAAATAACTTATTTGTATGGAATTATACATTTTAAATCTAAATTAAAATCTAGTGACGAGAACTGATTTCTTTTTTTAATACATATTTGACAATAAGCTTATAATTTAGTAGTAGAGCTCTTAGTGCAGAGTTCGTCCGGGAAAGTACCCATTTCCGCCGTGAAGCAGCAGTTATTTTTGTATAACTGTGTTTCGGTTAGAAAGGTAAGGGGGCCGGTGAAATTACAGGCACATGAGACTTAACAACTTCACGTCTCAAGATCGACAACGCATTGGCAATGCCCTTGGTGTTGCAAATGTCCATAGGTGGCGGTGACCACTTAACAACAGGTGGGCCGGCTGCCTGTTTGTCTATTGTCATAAAAAAAAAAGATTATTAAAGTAATTAGATTTGGTAATTGTCATGGTGTTTTTTCCCGTTTTATAGAGGTCTTCACGTCCACTTAGTGACCTATGTTTACCTGTTTATCATAATTGGTGTGAATATACCATTTCCGTTCTAATATAATAATATAAATTAACCATCTAAGAACTACAAAGTGCCAATTTGTGCAAAATAATTAGTCGATAAATGAAAATCAAATGTGAATTCTGTATTAATTATGCAGATTGGCTCGAGAGGCTTTATTTAGTCTCCACTATAGTTAAGTGTTATCCCGGTAGATGCCTTGATCCTTGATTGATGATTTTCCAATGCAATCTTGTCTTGGTATGATAACTATACAAGGTGATTGAAGTTGATTGATACTTGCGATCTTGGTGAAGAAGTTATATGTAATATATGTATGTATTTAGAAAAATAAAAAGTAGTATATGTAGTATATCAGTTATCTGGTTTCCATAGTACAAGCTCTGCTTAGTTTGGGACCAGATGGCCGCGTGTAAAAGAATGTCCCAGGATATTTATTTTATTTTTATTTTTCAGTTTTTATTCTTTATGCTCTGTCTCTCTTTACCTAAGTAATAACGTGAGAGGACCGCGGTTCTCGCTGTGGTTTTATTGGAGAGTGCAAGAGCTTATTCTTCTTTATTATTACCTAATGCATACATAAAACTGTGTTGCCAGCATCTCTGCACATTGATTTTATCCAGCAGATACTTACAAAATACAACGCCCTCACGTTGTAGGTAAAAGTACAGTAGTATAGGTAAGTACATAAAATACCGTTATAAACACGTGATCTATATATGTATATAAAAATGAATCCCTATTTCCCTTGGTCACGGCATCACGCGTGAACGGCTGGACCGATTTGGCTAATTCTTTTTGTTGTGTTTGTTATTGCCAGGAGAAGGTTCCTATGAAAGAAAAAAATAAGAAAGTTACGTGGAAAATTAGAAAATTCAAGAAAACATAACGACCATATTAACTTTTCTAATGTACCCTTACCGCTTTTGACGATATAAACTCTTATAATGTAACCTTATGGTTTTTGACATAAATGTCAATTTGACAATATCCTTTAAAACAGAGGAATGGGTGGGAATTATATCGATAAAATAATTATTTTATATTATAATTTCTAAGTGCACATTTCATTCATTTATATATACTATTTTATTTATTATATATATATACTTCTAATGTTTTCCCAGAAAAGGTGGTAAAATAAATAAATGGGATTTCTATAACTCATTGTTAGATTTTTCCCACCATCTCAATTAAATAATTAGTTATAATAAACCGAATTTCAGCAAGATCGGTTTAGCCGTGAAAGCTTAACAAACAAACACATTTATAATATTAGTAAGGATTTGACCCCTTTACATCTTTAAGGACATAATGAAGTTCAATATACTTGTATGAGACTTAAATCATTATTTTAAAGTACTTTCTCAAGGAAAAGTGAGGTGAAACTCCCTCAGTCAGGGCTTTTCAGGAAAGCGTGGCACTTAGCCAGTTACTGTCACTTGTTTCTTGAATATTTCCTACAGACGTGCCAAGAAAAGATCCAATTACTCATCGATCCGTAATGAGTTCACTGTCAAAATTCCAAGTCTATGCCGTTTGACAGACCTTTGGGTGTAGTGGTTATATACCTTGTCACCAAGGTCATGGGTTCGATTATCATAAAGGATAATTATGGATTATATTGAAATTATGATTATTACTAGCCGGCGCTCTCTTTCTGGTAAAACCGAAGGTGGAGTCAGCGTCAAGTACAATCTATAATTTCTATCCCACTAATGTTATAAATGCGAATGTTTGTGAGGGTAGATGTATGGTTGTATGATGTTTTTTACTCTTTCACGCAAAAACTACCTTACGGATTTGGATAAAACTCATAGAAAGGAGCATACCCTGGACTAACATTGTGTTTTTTATCCCTGGAAAATATGACATCCATCGCAGAAACCACGGGTAATATCATAAAGAGGAGTGAATTTTATGAGTTTGTTTGTATCCGGAACTAAACTCCAGAACTAGGATTTGGACGGTACGTTATTCCGGATGGACATAGGCTATGATATAGTTTCGGGATATATTAGATCCCTCTTGGGAACATGGAGAAAACGTGGCATGGAATGATGAAGTAAACAGTAGTGAAGTATTACACTTCTTAACACTAAACATACCATAACCGGGTCAAATGACCCATTTTGAATTTTGCATTTAAAATGCACGTATCATCTTATTGCTTTTGCACATGTGACTTCATGACTTTTTCTTACTAATTAATATACAGTTCTGCTATTTATTTCCCTTCCTAACAACCATATTTCATACATTCAAGTAGGAAAAGTAAAGTCACATTTGACCCGCTATGGTAGAAATAGGTACCTAGTAAGTGTTGGTATGATTAGTGTTAACTATGGATTACTTTTAGTTGACAGATGTATCGTTACTTTAGGTCCATTAAGCTACTAATATTGTAGACTATACACAAAAATAGAAATGTTCCAAACACAAATAATATCAATTAAGCAGCGCCTACCAAACCAATATAATAACAAAACACTTAGGCTTAGAAATGATTCACAAACTATTGTGTGATAACAATAGTCAGACGAATCTCGCATTATCAGAGTTCCTGTATTATGTGAATCATCGCAGTACAATATTTCCTCACGACATTATGATATCTGTGATTCGTGACAGTTATATTATTCACCTTTTATAGCTCGTCGTGAGGTATTTCACATTTTTTTTTAAATAGTTTTTTTTATTATCACATAATTCCCCTGACATAGGGTTGCCATCCGTCCGGGTTTCCCCGGATTTGTCCTAGTTTAGAGGGTGTCCGGGGAGCGTCCGGATGGGGTTTTTAAAGTGTCCGGGTTTCCCGGGAATCCCAATTAATAAGTAGATAGGCAGTTAAAAATTTAATCGTAATCGTGAACCGAATCCAATTAAAATGTAAACTTTATGTGTAAAAATATTTTTGTAGCGTGACCGGGAAATAACCCAAATTCACCTAAATGTCCGGGGGTTTTTAAAGTTTTTGTCCGGAGTTGGCAATTCAGGTGATGGCAGCCCTACCCTCACATAATGAAATGAAGTATATTTATTCAAATAGGCCCTTCACAGGCAGTTATGAATGGTCAGAATCCAACATAGCCAGGTGTATTAGATGCAGGCTGACAAACAGGCAGACGGTCAACCTGATGGTAAGTGGTCACCGCTGCCTATGCAACACCAGGTTGCTAATGCATTGTCGACCCTGAGATGTCAAGTTGTTGAGTCTCATGTGTCTGTAATTTCACCGGCCCCCTTACCTTTCTTACCGAAACACATTTATCAAATGGGTATGATCGTACTTCTCCGATCGTACAATCTCTGCACTATGAGTTCACAACATAAAATAATTGTAACCAATAGATTTACTTTTAAGGTGGATTCAAATATATTATACTAGATGTCCCTTGCTGTTTCACCCGCGTTCCCGAGGGATGTAACATTATCCCGGCACAAAAATTATCCTATGTTACTTCTAATACCTCTAAGAATATGTGTACAATGTTTCATGATGATCGGTTAAGTAGTTTTCGTGTGAAAGCGTAACAAAAAAACTTAAATTCACATTTATAGTAGGGATTTATTATTACTTTCCTTATCGTTTAAGGTCGGTAAATAGTCGGGCAATAGGTATGCATGTCGCTGTCGGCTATCGCCGTTCAATGCATTAGGCGCCTGAATGTTACCTATAATAAGTATTTTGTTATTGTTAAATATAAATTATGTAAAATTGAAATTATAAAATAGCCAAAAAGTCAGAATAGATAAAATTTATATAAAAAAATATTTAATAAAAAAGAATGTAACCTTGCTGAGTTTCTTGCCGGTTCTTCTCAGTTGAAGGCTGACTTCCGAACCGGTTGTAGCTTCAGTAACTTTAAATTTGACCTTCATAAGTGCCCTCCGAGGGCCTAAACTGAATAAATGGTTTTGAATTTTTTGAATTTTGTACTTTGCTTTAAAAGTTTACTAGCTATCTAAATAAACTTAAAAGGCAAAACCTTATCTAAACACAAATATTGATCCAAATTTGTTAGAGCCGTTTTCGAGATATCAATATTAAAATTTGACAACAAGACTTGTCTTGCTCGTTTGGATAAGAGATACGCTTCCACCCGCGGTTTTACCCACGTCCCAAGATCATTAATATTTTCCCGGGATAAAAAAATTGCCTATATGACTCAGGAATCGTTTGGATTTCTATAAAAGTAATCGGATAAGATGTTTCGGAGATATCTCCTAAACCTAAATGGTGGCACCGCTATTTGACGTTAATAATGACTTTATATCAGCCAAAAAGCTATAGTTTAAAAGTATGATTTGAACTAGACAATTTATAACAGAGTGGCAACCATTGATGGCAAACGGAAAAGGGGAAAGATATTTGGAGGAGCTACCTGGTCTAGAAAAGCTAGAGACAGAAATGAGAAAGAACTGGAAGAGACCTATGTGTCACAGGACACGCTGATCACTAAACCGGAAAACCCGATGTGTTAGATTTATGTTTTTTTTTAATACTATTAGATTATACTTGTGTTTAGTTTTTCAGCAATAAAGGTTTAATAATAATAGTAATAATTTGAACAATCAAACGTAAATTAACTTAAATAAACAGGGTGTAAAGAGATTTTTGCAGGGTTGCCTACGCTTGAGTGATATCCACCTTGTTGCAAGCGTCAATAATCTGCGGTGACCGTTTACCATCAGACGGCCGGTCAGCTTGTTAGCTAGTTAGCTATCAGTATTAGTAGAATATAAAGAATAAACAAAAATGTAAGATCCAACAAGATCTATCGTCGTGTCACCTTCTGTTACCGAACTGGTGAACGGATGCCAGTATCGGTAAATAGAGCTACCAAAGCCCTTCCCATCTGCAGTATGCGGTTATCAGAGCATCATATACTGCTAAGAGGAAGCAATGCGTGTCGTCATTCCAGCGAGAAAGTGTTATGGTGTAATTTATCAATAGAAAACAATTATATACCACCCACACAAAAATATACCTCAGTATTTAGATTACTTTTAATTATTTAAAATATATATATATATATATTTAACAGGCCACTTGGCTTGGTGGTAAGCGATCTGACTGCCAAGTCGAAGGTCGCGGGTTCGATTCCCATCCAGGACAAACTTTTATGTGCATGAACATGTCTGTTTGTTCTGTGTCTAGGTGTAAATATCTATTTAAGTATGCATTTAGAAAACAAAAAGTAGTATATGTAGTATATCAGTTATCTGGTTTCCCTAGTACAAGCTCTGCTTAGTTTGGGACCAGATGGCCGTGTGTAAAGAATGTCTCAGGAATTTTTTTTTTAAATATATTTTTTTATTCAACTATTTCTCTCTTCCACTCTGGAAATAAATGTTTAATTTACAGTTAATGTAAATCCCTCATTGGCAAGAAGCAAAAACTGTATGATTTATTTTAACATTGTGTTAGAGTCTGACCATTCATAAGTGCCTGTGAAGGCCTATTTGAATAAATATTTCATTTCATTTCATTATAAAAAGCTGTGGATTTTGTATCATTTATAAAAAAAAATATCTTGTTCTTTTGACAATGTTTTGGTGACGTCATTCCACGCTAAATTACTACTTTACTACTTTTTTGGAAACCGTAGCTTAACGGTCAATATTCTACAGTTTTAGGTATCAATTATCGACTGTGTGATGTATTTTAAATTCAAATGAAAATGGTTCTAAATTTGCCTTTTATACCATAATTGACAATGCTCTAAAAACGTATCACATTTACATGTTAATTCAATGTATCCAAAAAATATTTATTTATATTATCAACTAGCATTAGACAGAGACAAATAGACATGGCATTAATTTCTTTGCTACACTACACATAATATTTAACAAAACCTGATCCGGTCTTACAAAAACATGGTGGCTTAAAGCTAAATACAAGATAACCTGACGAATTAGTTATTTGTAAAACTAAAATGGCACTTATACCATAGGAATTGCTATCACATGCCAATTGAAGTATCTAAAGCAATTTTAGGCTAATTTATTTGAGAGGATAATTGAGTGATGTTCCTATACACAAGACGAATATTTAACGTTTAAGTATGTAGGTATTATTACACACTAATGTTTGTACTGTGTGGGAATCAAACCCACTACCTGTGGCAAACAACATACAAGCTTGTTCTTCTTTTTATAATTTTGTATTTTTAAAACGTGTTTCTTTGTTTCGTGTTGAATTTTTTAGCTTGTAGCTTCAGTAACATTAAATTTGACCTTCATAAGTGCCTTCCGAGGGTCTAAACTGAATGAATGATTTTGAATTTTATGAATCCATAATGTTATTATATTTTTAATTCATACTTTTTAATATACTCTATGTCACACCTACAATAAAGACGAAATTAATGATATCTCATATATTGTAATCCGTCAAACGGTTTAGCCTGTAGAGCGCGCTAAAGAATTAGTCATACATACACTAGACAAACACCCTTCTCCGGCAGATCTGGTAAAAGTTACCTCTGATCTAATATTTATTAATTTACAATAGCATATCGGTGAAGAGGAGTATCAACACAACATCATGAAGAAATCACCAAATTGTCACACATACCCATTCTCAAGTCGCACATATCGAACTGATCTAATAAATCAAACCCAGCTTCATCTTCCTCGAACTTACGAGCTATATAGGTAATCTTTTGTTTGGATCGCCAGTACCGCCAAGTATACATTATGATAAGAGAATAGCATTTCCCCTACCTGCGTAGACAGTCTACGAGCACCTTCGTAGCCACTTGCGTACGCGCTACGGAGTACCGAATTTTTAACGCGTAGGTACAGATTCGGCAAAGTGTGTTTGAGGATTTAACATGTATCTAAAACACGTTTTTAGTGTCATGTTAATAAGGCTGAATGTTGTTTATTTTATCATTTTAATTAGTTTAATAGACGGATACTAGATGTTCCAGTTCTAATCTGAATATTCTTAATACCTCCCAATATTAAATTACAGGCACATGAGACTTAACAACTTCACGTCTCAGGGTCGACAACGCATTGGCGATGCTCCTAGTGTTTCAAATGTTCATAGGCGGCGGTGACCACTTACCATCAGGTGGACCGTCTGCTTGTTTGTCGGCCCAAGTGGCATAAAAAAAAAATTACCTTTAGCTATGGGAAAAAGTGTTTACTAGGGTTTATTGATTTTGTGCTCCTGCGACTGCGACAATACTAACCACATATCACGTTGGGACTTAAAATATATTCCGTAGAATGTGGATGGTATTGCAAGAAACCTCTGTTTACCTATATGAGGATAGTGGTCGTGAAGATCTACATAAATGTAGTAAAAGTGATCTTCAGATGTTTGAAACTCATTTGCTTGTGAACGGCTTAACCGATTTGAATGACATTTACTCAGATATAATAAATTGATAAGATTCACTAGAAATGCGGGCAAAACCACGGTGGAAACTACTATAACTATGAGCCACAATCTATCACTTCCTGACTTGTCCAGCAAGAGAAGATTTGGGCTTTCCCAATGCATCTTTTAATGCAACAAAACTTAATCAGTTCTTACTAATCTCTTTAAAGATAAATATGTATCAGAAAAACCAGGAAAATGTAAAATATATAACAGGAAAATACCGGAGAGTAAGTCGTGAAAATAACGAAAAAAATAGATGACGCACTGTCAACCTTGTTACAAAGTAGTTAGGCGAATCGGTTAATGCGTTAATTATTTTAAAAACAATTTTGGTGCCAATTCTGTTTTGCATTGCTAAACTAAACTAAATTTCTGATTTTTAATTAAGTTTATAGATTGGTTAGTAAGTACACGCTCCACCTGATGGTACGTGGTCAGTCCCGCCTGTAGATATTTGCAACAATGCGACAATGTGTTGTCGACCCTGGGACGCGAAGTTGTTAAACCTCATGCCTGTTACCTTTTCCATTGAAATACAGTAATACAAGAAATAACTCAGCATTAAGGGTTCTACTACTTCTGGACCTTCTTTTCCACATTCTGTGTTTGCGATAATATCGTAAATTCGCCACTTTCCATCAGGTGAGATCCAGTCAAATGCGCTCAAGTGTTTATGAAAAAATAAAATAAAAAAATCACAATCACGTGGACACCACAAAGTATACCACCATCAAAATGTGTTATTTACATCTCTTTCTATTTAGGAAAGAGGAAAAGATAAAAAACTTGAGAGGTGTCAAGGGACATCCGGATGGAACGAAGATACGCATTGGAATTGACCAAAACGCTGAGTTTAGGTCCAGTGTTGAGAAAAACTTGCAATCTCTCGTGTTTAGTATTAGGTCTTCAATAAAAGATGAAGACTGTGCTAATAATTACTAATTATACTAATTTATAAATGGAACAAAATTTTAAACATGTTGTATGTAGCCTTTAAATAAATTATGAAAAAAACAAACCCAATAATAATCTATATCATTTAAATTTCGAAAAAAAAGTGTCGTTATAACTTTTCGTATGATTTTTTTCCGTCTAGCCCCCTTTCACAACGCGCGATAAGGAACTTCGTTCCAATAATTATGTTTTTAATTTTGCTTAGTCCTTACACACTCGCTTTTGCCGTAGTGTTTCAATTTGGTGATTTTTGAAATCAAGTGAATACAATTGATGAATTGACGTTATGAATAAAACAACATATGCGGTAACCATGAAATGTTCATAGATTTCAGTAAACTTTAGTTTCATCCCTACTAATATTATAAATATGAATGTAAGTTTATTTGTTACGCTTTCACGCAATAACCACTTAACCAATCATCATGAAACTATGTACACATATTCTTGAAGGTATTATATGTAGTATAGGATACTTTTTGTGCCGGGTAAATGTCACATCACTCGGGAACGGGGGTGAAACAGCGGAGGACAGCTAGTCTATACTAATATTATAATGAGGAAAGATTTGTTTGTAAGTATGTTTGTTACTCTTTCACCCAAAAACTACTAAACGGATATGGATGAAACTTGGCATATAGATAGAAATATCATTTATGCATCATATAATATTCCAGTAAAACTTTTAGGCGTACAGATTATTACAGCATAAACAAAAATTTGGAAACGGTATTCGACGGGTAAAAGGCGACTTGACTCAACCGCAATTTTAGACGAAAGTAACATTTTTCTCAAAGAATTATAATACAACGATGGCCCATGCACAAATTCGTTGAAGCTTGCATTCAGTTTTAATATTCAACAGCCTCGATGTGCAATGTTAAGAAGTTTAGTTGCAGTATCTGTAGATATCACTGAAATTTTCACGTTTATTTTAAAATCAAAATCAGAAACAGATAAAAACATGGTGTGTCGTAAAGACAAGAAAAAATGAAACTTTTGTGTTACAGGCAATCATAAATTATCATCACTTTTGAATATAAATCAATCATTTATTTATCGACACACAAAAAGGTCGCGGTTCAGAATTCCAAAGAATTCAAAATTGTACTTATTGATATAGATTGATGCCTCTTGACCCGCGAGCAATGCTCAGCTAATAATAACTAGCACTTGCAACCCTCAATAAGCGCAACAGTTCATCACATGAGTTCCATTGAAACAATAATGTCCTATTAAACCGTAAGTCTTGTTCAAACATGTCCATATATAAAACGTCTTTCTGTGATACTGCAATGCTCACTGTGCTGTGAATTGATTCATTTGTGCGCCAACATTCGTACAGTGTGCACGCGTCACGCGTCACGCGCTCGCGACATCGCAAACGATCGCGATACACCGATACTTGTTGTAGTGGATTCGAGCCAAATCTTTGATTTTATTTTTGGATCGCCCGTCGGAAATATTAGTGAGTATTTGGTTGTTTAAGTTTTTCATTTTCTCCTCGTACGGCGAAGTGTTTTGAACTCTATAAGGCTATGTTTAGGTTTTTTATTACAGTGCGATGTTTTCATGAGTCATACATGTTTTTATTATAATGAAAATTAGTTTTTATTTCATTGTAATTAAGATCTCTTTATTAACCGTCCTGTACCTGCTCGGTCTGATGAAAACAATGTTAATTTATTACTGTTTTTCTAACATAAATAGAGTAAAAAAGTGACGAAAATTGACGCACGACTAATTTTGTTTGATGATTTGAATAACTTTATAATAAGCAGCTTAATTAAATATTTTTCAATTACATTTAATGCTAAATATAAGTTTGAGGTACATTAGAAATATTTCTTATTAAAATTAATAAAATTGTAGATGTTATATTTTTATTGCTCTAGTAAGTAATATTGCAGTTACAAAAAAATATTTATGTTACAAGATTTAACATAATTTTACTGTCAATTGAAATAACAATATTATCATCTGATTGCAAAATTATCAACACAAATATTATAAAGATGTTACATTTGTTTGCGTGTCGGTAATTTATGATGGGACTTTGAAAAATATTTTACTAATAGAAAGTTACTCTATTCCCTAGTGAAATAGACCATGTATTTATTCCGCGATAACATTAAATCTCGGAACGGGGGCAAAACAGCTTGATGGAGTTTTAATATATAATACCTCTGGTGAGAATTTTTATATTATTATATCCTAAGAATATTTTTTGTGTTTTTCTTTTATTTTTACTCAAGACGGAACGGAGAAGGTTTATGCGTTTAGGGTTAGAGCTTGTTGGTTAATGTTGATGTACATAGTCACATTAGCCCATGCCTAGAGTACACCCTACCGAGATTTTCATGAAACGACGGTGAGAAAAACATTACTTGTCAATATTGAAAACTCACACAGTACCATAATGTTGTTGCGCTAATCGTACACTTGATTTTACACATTACCAATTAAATATGCACTCTGAAAATGGTAAGACCATTTAGGTATAGTAATTGATTATATTCTATTATCAGATTTAGTTTCTGGGAGTGGCTCTCAAACTTTGGGCTTTATGGTTCCCTATTTAAATGCCCGGGAGACTGTGTACCTCTTTATAAATATCGCTTGATTGTTTACTAGCTGTCCCCCGCGGTTTTACCCGCGTTCCCGTGGGATGTCACATAAGTATTATACATAAATACCTTCCTCTTCAATCACTCTATCTATTAAAAATACCGCATCAAAATTCGTTGCGTAGTTTTAAAGATTTAAGCATACATAAGGATATAGGGACAGAGAAAGCGACTTTGTTTTATACTATGCAGTGATTTTAGAGCGACTTCGGCGTGTTCGTGTTGTCCACCACCACCCCACTTTGAGAAACCATAGTGTTATCAATTCTATAAACACTTTAACTTAAGTTTTAGCCATAGCGCTTATTCGTTTTAAGCCCTACAAAGCCAGTTATAAAGGTCAAACCTGAAGTTGCCACCAGTTCGAAAGTTAGCCTTCTCCCAACTGAGAAAAACAATAAAAAGAATATGAACCAATGTTACTAATATTGAGTCCATTTTTTTTGCTTTTGTGGATGTGGAGGGAAATCCCCGGAACTAGAGCAATTGGGAACGCGGGGGGAAGTTTTTGTTATTGATCTAATCTCATAATTACATTACATACACTATGTCTAAATTAATAATTATAATATTACCTTTAATAAAAAATAATGCGATATTGAAGAATACACCAGCAATCGATAAAAAATAGTTGCCAAGCCAGACAACAACACGGTTTCGGTCTTGTATCTAGAATCGATCGGGTGGCGCTCCATTTAAAGTCTAGGCATTTTGCCAAACACGCAAATTTTAGAAGTCCACATTTCTATCACAGTTTATTAGTAGAGATAGATAGAGATTTCATGAGTTTGTTATTTAATGTCATTATTATTGTATACTAGTTGGTCGCGGCATGCGTTAATGCGTCTTCGCATCGTGAATGTCTTGTGTTTGTATAAATCTCATAGAATGAGCACTTAAAAATATTTTCTACCAACTTTTCCAATTGTTTTCCTAAACCTTGCTTACATAAAAAAAATTGCCAAATTGGTCCAGCCGCTTTCAAGTTGTGCAGGTAAGTTATGCTTGGTAAGCACAAAAAACAGCATTTTGCTTTTGTTTGTATAGCTACTAGCTATGCCAAGCATCGCCTGGTTATGAAAACATGTGACAGCAGAAGTGTCAAACTCAACGTTACATTTTTTTTTATTGACTTTTTCATACAAACGTAACATCCAGATTTTTGACCTTTTCGGCGGATATTTATTTTTCTTTCATGCAAACTTTTTCCTGACAATTATGAATCGATCAATCCTTTCTCAAGTGATGATCTCATACATGCGACAATTGATTTATGTTATATTCATTGGTATATAACATACATTATGATTCATTAATGAGACCTCTGCTTCGAGGATAATGGACCTTAATATGTATGTAGTATTTAAAAAAAACATCATATGAGCAGGTTTGCCTATGCGGAATTGCTGACTATAACCGTACACGTCTTTAATAAATTCATGTAAATGCTAACTGACACCGTAATTATGGTAGTGTAATTATCAATAACTACTTAAAACACAGGTATCTGACTTCCGAGACGTTTCAGACCTAATTCAGAAGTCTGAGACTTTAATTTTATTTGCCTACTAGGAATGTAAACAACGATTATTATTTATCCTACTAATATTATAAATGCGAATGTTTGTATGTATGGATGTTTGTTACTCTTTCACGCAAAAGCTACTAAACGGATTTGGAGTAAACTTGGCGCATATATAGAAAATACCAGAAAAAATCAACACCACGGGAACGCGGGTGAAACCGCGGGAGACAGCTAGTTATCAATAAATGTAAGCATGCATAAGAGAGATAGGTTCGATTTTCATTAGGGTTCATCATTTACTCTTAAGTTGTAATCGGAATTTGTCTTAGGGCTGTATTTACTCCAGATATGTGATTACCTACCTAAGGTATATGACACAAGCTCAAAGATGTCTTCCTCGTGACCTCTATGCTCTCTTTCATTAAATACGCTAGCACAGCAGGCCTACTATGAACTCTTATTGCGATTCATTTGACGACCTAAAATAAACTGCCCCGCTATTTCATACCACGACGTCATTAACGCGATTCAGTTTAGGTTGACGCCAAATCAAGTCTGCAATTGGATGGCAAACTGTTTTCATTCGTTCATTTTTCGTACCATGAGGTGACATATCAACCTAAATTGGATAGTTTGTGTCAAATTAAGCGATCCAATAAAAGTTGCTTCTTTCTTGGCGTGAAGTGAATCGTTTTGTTAATAACTTTTAAAAAATAGTAAAAATATACGTAATTCAAGGTATTTCAGTTGAATATTTTGTGTTTCTTATGTGTTAATGTAAACAAGTGATTTGTAGAGCATTTTTTATTGTAGATGTCTGACGAATTAGTCCTTTTTGAATTCATGGAAAATGATAAAGAAATAAACACAACACGGCGACAAACAAGACGTCTAACACGGTAACAATCGGACCCCTTTTATTTGGAAGATGCAGAATTCAAAAAGAGATATCGGTTGTCTAAACAATTGGTATAAGAACTGTGTGATGAACTGAGGATTTTTTATTAAAGCCCGTTGCTATGTCTTTATTTCGGTTCAGAAATTCCCAAAGCTGCTCAAGTTGACCGAACGCGACTTCGACGCGATGACTGTAAAAAAACCACTTAAAATACATTGGTACTTAAGTTAGGTACGCGTTTGAGATAAAGAAGTTTGTAAGTTTACATTATGTAAATATAACATTATTACACAAACTACACAAGGATACTTGCGCCCTTATTCGTATTACCAATTATTTTAAGTCAGTGAAACGTTAAAACACTTATAAATAAAATAAATATGTACTAATAATAACACGTTATTTTCTTTCAATAATAGTTAGAGATACCTACATTCAAAACTCTAAAAATCTCAACAATAACAACCGCCTTCAGTCAAATCCAACATGAGTGGAGGCGCGCTCTAAACTCGTCATAATCAATTTATTTTTACGACAACACTAAACAAACCTTTAAATTGTAACGTAAAAAATTATATAAATTACTATTATTTATTAGTACTAATTAGTAATTTGTAAACACATATGGTTCGAGTAAAAGAGACAGACTTATGCAACGACGGTATAGCGTTATCTCTTTCTCACCGCGGACCAGAGACAAATTTCGTTCGTTCATTCCTCCGTGAGCGATTCAAACGCCAGTCAGCAAAAGGCACTTCATGGTACGAAAATTAGCGATTCAGTTTAGGCACCTAAACTGAATTGCATCGGAATTGAATGGATAAGTAAAAGTTGATGGTAGGCCTGCTGGATAGGTCCGCTCTACGAAACCACCTAGCCCCTGTTTTTCTAAAGGTATGAATTTCTTTAATATAAAATGACAATAGCTCGACCATGTTTTCGTCGCGGCCTCCATGCTCTATCTTTTTCGCTAACTACGCAATCACATGAGAGGTACGCGTTCGCCCTCGCTCCGCTAGTCCACCGACGACGCATATTAGCTGAATAAGGAAGCAGTAAGTGTTAGAAAAATAATGTATTTAACCTCTTTGGATATCCGACTATTATTATAAATGCGAAAGTTTGTATGTATGCATGTTTGTAACTCTTTCACGCAAAAACTACCAAAGGGATTTAGTTGCATCTTAGTACATACATAGAGCATATCCTGGAATAACATATAGGCTAAGGAACGCGAGTAAAACCGCGGGAGACAGCTAGTAAAATATTATTTTATATGGTAGTCGGCAACTACCTAGTGAATGACTACTAGTAGTAGAGTCCACGCGCCTTCTTATCCCCAGAGATAATCTATGTGATAAACATATATGTATTTAGTTCAGGGGTTAAAATAGCGACTTGTTTGTGTTATTGTTCTATTTTCAGCCTGAACTCTGACTTGTGACACGTGATTCGTCCTGATTATAATGGGTTTCGTTATATTGCAGCATCACCATGAACAGAGGAACAAAAACAGAGAAATTTTCACGAAAAAAAAAAACTTGCTCAGAAAGAAAATATGTTAATTTCCATAACAAAAAAAACCAACAAACTCATTTAATTTTGATTTCTTAAAATTCCGCAAGTATTTGATTTTTTAAAGCTCTTTGTTCCGTAGTTGTAAATTACTTTATGAAGTTACAGTTTCTTCTCAGTCAATTGATTTTTAATTATTTACGTCAGTCATTGAAAAGGCCCGATTGTCCTGTTGACCGCATGATGTCGGCCTACAAAAAAAAAATGCTGTAGTCAGGTTTGGCGTAAACTCATTAATTCTTATATTGTAATGCTGATTGGACACACATTCATTCATGTGTACGTACATATTTTCATAATTAAATAATATGAAACCCAAGATCAATAAATATCCAGGGACATTCTTTTATACACTGCCATCTGGTCCCAAACTAAGCAGAGTTTGTACTATGGAAACCAGATAACTGATTTACTACTTTTTTTGTAAATACATAATTAAATAGATATTTACACCCAGATACAGAACAGACATGTTCATGCAAACAAATGTTTGTCCTGGGTGAGAATCGAAACCGCAACCTGCGACTTGGAAGTCAGGGTTACTAACCTCAAAACCAACTGGCTTGTCATGTTTTTGAGAGTTTTGAGATATTACCATGAGAGTTCTACATTGAAAACCGATTTCATAATCCACTATTTATTTTCTCTCATTTGTAAACGGTTCAACTACAACAATAACTTGTCTGCTACTGTTGAAGGTTACAAGATATTATTTCCAAACTGTCCATGGTAAAATATATATACTAGGTGTCCCCCGCGGTTTCACCCGCGTTTATCGATATCATATACCTATCACCATCTAGGAAAAAATCCGCGTCGAATAGTAGCAGTCCCATCCCGATATGTTCAGTAGTTTTGAGGTGATGGTGCGTCAAAGGAGCCCTATTTTCCGTATATAATAGCTGTCGTCCGCGGCTTCAACCGCGTTTATCAATATCATATATAGCCTATAACCATCTAGGAAAAATTACGCGTGGAATGGTATGAATGAAATGAATGAATGAATTAATTTTGCTAATATACATCATCACTACATAGTATAAAACAAAGTCGCTTTCTCTGTCCCTGTATCCCTACGTATGCTTAATTTTTTTAAAACTACGCAACGGATTTTGATGCGGTTCTTTTAAGTAGATAGAGTGATTGAAGAGGAAGGTTTTTATATATAATACATGTGACATCCCACGGGAACGCGGGTAAAACCGCGGGGGACAGCTAGTATACTATAGAATACTTATATAGAAGAATATAGATAACAAATGAGCTGTCATCTCAACTTGGAGTTTGGATTCTCTAGTCATAATATGGTTCAGGTTTTCTGATGTCAATTATAACAATAGCTGCGGTTACTGGGTGACTACAGGCTTTATAGCATTTTCTTTGCGACGTAGTTTTGCTGACTTATTGTGTTTTCCCGTAGGAAGAGAACAAAAGGATCAACGTCGTTTTCTGTATAGATTTTCCTTTACGGAAGTGTTGGGTATTGTACAGGTAGTTTGAAATGAAATGAAAATATTTTAACCCAAATCGGCCTTACAAGCACTTATGAATAGTCTGACTCTAATACCAGTTCCGAAGCTTGTTTTTTACTGACTCATGAAACTCATGCTTTCACAAGTTCATGAATAGGCTGGTTAATTAAGTAATGAACCCGTAGATACTACTTATAAGTTCGATTCCCAACCACGACAAACGATAATGTTGCTCTAAATGTCTATTTGTTCTGTATCTAAAAGAATTAGTAGGCCTAGTATGTCAGTTATCTGGTTTCTCTATTGCATTATGACTATGTCTATAATCTCTAAATAACATAGAAAACAGTCAGTATTTCTGTCTCTTTTTGCCTTTTAAAAGTGTTTCTCATCATTAATAAGATTTTCTTCCGAAGCATTATGTGTATACTACACTAGCTATCCCCGCGGCTTCATCCGCGCTATTAAGGAGTGTTACATTTTCCCGGCATAAAAAGTGCCTATCCTTGTTGTGGTTATCTAAGTTATAAACTATCAATATGTTAAGTTTCATCCAAATTAGTTTAGTACTTTTTGCGTGAAAGAGTAACAAACATCCGTTCATACATCCCCATAAGCTTTCGCATTTAAATATTAATACGATTTATATTATTCTACTCAAGCGAAGCCGCGGTGCTAGTTAAGTAGAAATAATAATTCACAAATAGGTTCGAATCTCGATACGATCGCTAGCGTGACGTCATTATGTCACAATCAATAGTTTTACAATAACTTTATCGATACCATCTACTATCGATTGTAAAAATTAGTAATATCCATATTAAAGGTACTATCTTAGAGTATTATAAATGCAAATATTTGTGGGTATGTTTGTTACCACTTAATTGTGAACCTTATCTGATTTACCTTTAAGCTTACAATTAGCGTGAATTAGGTCTTTTGAAACTACCAGTTGAAGAACCATCGCCAATTTACTGGTCTCAACAGACAGCTGCTTCTCTTCAAGTCTTTAGATGCTTTCAAAGCTGAATCATCACTTACCATGATGTGATTATGGTGAAACTGAAGCCTATAGGTAATTCTGCAAAGCATTATCTATCTTACATATAGTTAAGGGAAAAAAGGTTCTTTTGACGCACCATCACCTCAAAACTACTGAACATATCGGAATGGGACTGCTTACATTCGACGCGGAATTTTTCGTAGATGGTTAATAATAATAATATAATATGTGTCTGGCGCCGACACCTCGATCAGCTCTTGGGTATATAATATATCATGTAATAACTATGTAATATATAATATAATAAATCATGATATTATGTAAAATCGTTTATTAATATATACAGATAGTTGACATTATAATGTCGTTATAATTAAGGCATCTGGCGATTTAGCATAGAGACTATGTAAGGAGTTTTATCATACACATACATGTTGTGTGTTGCCACGAATGACCGTATTTTCTTTCTTTCTTTCTTATACACCACAATATGAAATCGATAAACGCGGGTGTTTTCATGAAATTTAGTATGCAGGGATTTTCCGGGGCGATAAATCGAACTAGCTAGGTTTCATTTTTAGAAAACGTTTTATCCGTGTTTTTAGGCAATGAAAACTGCTACAATACCATTAGAATACGAAGGTGAAAGCACTTACACTTAAAGGTACGCCCTTTATGATCGCATCTAATTCGTATCTAGGTATATATGACAGTGCTTTAAAAAGAGAATAAGGCAGTAGTTACATTAGTAAAGAAAATCCGATCAAAGCTCGACCATCCAGGTGCTATATTTTTAACGCGCAACTATTAGCATCACTTATAACAATGTAATAAAAATATTGAAAGTCTATTCACTGTCCCTCAATTTGACACTGCGAGAAGGGTCCGAAACACGATACAGTAATTTGATGCCATCGAGCTGATCTGATGATAATAAAACCTCTTAGTGGCTGGTAAACCCCTCAAATTTGGGCTCATTTGTTGGTTGTGACAAGTCTTGCCTATACATTACAATAGGACAATCATGCGAACGTCGTTAGTGTATCAATATTGTTTGAAAAATAGTTATTGCTGAGTTTAATGCCGGCTCTTCCGTACCGAGTAAAAGCAACCTTCCAAACCGAGGGTAGAATCTGATCATTCATGAAGTGCCAGTGGGCTATTTGAATAAATATGTTTTATTGATTTATGTAACGGTAGATACTCTATAGAATGTTTCTTAGTTTTTAAAACTGCTCAAAGCTATTAAAGCTACCATTATTTGTATACAATTCTGAATATCAAACATCAAAGGTAATTTTGCATCTGCATCTGTTTTTGTAATCCACGCAATGTCGACTGAAAATCGCTTAAAATATCCTCAATCACGCAGTGCCTGGATGAAAGGGTTTAACACACTGCCTCGAACCACATTTTACACTACAACTACAGATTCATCAACTGACGGTAGCTATGGTACCACTACTACAGTTCTATGCTTTTGGACAAGCTCATTGTAAGATTAAAACCCCCTCATGGCCATTATCATGGCATTAAACCTCATAATCACTGAGATATCCTAACCTAAAAACTGTCAAATAATCCATATCTTAAGGGATGTATACACGGTTATTATTGTAAAGTTGCGGAATTTTATCGTCCCGTTTGACAGCTAAGAGTTATAGAAAATAAAGCCCTATGGCATTTATAATAAGGTGTTTCACCATCATCATACAAGTAACCTGTCAACTGTCAAAGCGGGACTATTCGATATCGGCAATTATTTTCCTACTTTCATACAATCCCAGACACATACCGTAACTCCAGTGTGCGTGGTAGTGAGTAAGAACCCTTAAACGTTACGTGATCTGCGTGCCAAGATGAAAGTACAGTGTATTTCCGCTGGTGATGGTTTACTTTGTTCTTTCATATCAGATAAGATTATCAATATAACTATTGTTATTTAAGTTTGCTTCCTCAATAATTATAATCCTCAAAAACATGAGTCTACTGAGTATAAGAAATGCAAAATTTTCCGATTGCATTTGCTAAACATATATTTATATGGCCAATATTTATATTTATTACAATGGTCTGGGTTGTCGATCGATTTAGTTAGGTTCAGAGACCGGAGGTCCTTAGTTCCCAGGGGCCCAATTCCACTCAATGCAACGTTCGAGTAGCACGTTTGTTTCGACAATGATATGGTTACGATTAATGTCAAATTGAAGTTTGACATTTCATAAATATGGTATTCCTACGCACTACAACCGAAACAAACATACATTTTGACGTAATCTTTCGGACGAATGTGAACCATTACAGAAACACAACCACAGTTCGATCGTTGGTGTGTTTAGCACAATACGATTAAACGTCAAATTTGACGTTTGGTTGTGATATGGTAATGGTCCGGTGCATACTATGTTAGTGGAATCGCCCCCCAGGTCGTTCAAAGTAAAGTTCAGGATTCTTTTAAAAAAATGTCCAGTAGCCCAGGTTTGGTAATGTGTCCTAGAGACTGAGCCAATGCTTATCAAACGTGGGGTGTTAAATTATTGTTGAGTTAAAAATATTTTCAGTTTTAACTAATTCACTCAGGCGTGGCCTTGCGGAAATCCATTGTAAGATTATACAATAACAAATATCCAGTAACTTTTAAAATTTGACATTTTTGATTTCCTGTTAAGGTTGACAGAGAATGAAATCCAGCGGAATTAGTTACTAGATATTTGTTTTTGTATAATCTTATTTTCAGTCTAAGTTCTGGGGCTCGATTCTGTAAGGAAAATGACACTAACTCGAGGATGTTTCGTCGCGGCCTCCGTGCTCTGTCTCTGTCGCTTACTACGCTAATACCACTAATCACGTGAGAGGTAAGCTCTACGAGGCCTCTGTGAAGCGGCTCGCCGACGAAGTTTGTATTAGCTGAATAAGGGGGTTGATATGCCTGTTAGTAGGCGTCTCGATCTAATAAAAATAAAGCATATATTTTAATTTTGGCTTGATGGTTAGCGACTCTGCCTGCCAAACCGAAGGTCGCGGGTTCGATTCCCACCCAGGACAAACATTTGTGTGCATGAACATGTCTGTTTCTTCTGTCTGGGTGTAAATATCTATTAAGTATATATTTAGAAATAAAAGTAGTGTATGTATTTAGTATATCAGCTATCTGGTTTCCATGGTACAAGCTGTGCTTAGCTTGGGACCAGATGGCCGTGGGTAAAAGAATGTCGCAGGATATTTATTTATAAAAAAAAAAACATTGCTTCGCCGCGGTTTCATCCGTTGATACTATGATAAAACTTTAACAATATTGATTCAGTCGTTTTGTTATGAAAACGTACGAGAGTTACTTTCACATTCATAATTAAAAACCATTTATTCAGTTTAGGCCCGCGAAGGGTACTTATGGAGGTCAATTTTAAATTTACTGATAAATTCATAATATTAGTATGGCTGATCATCTGATGACAGGCTACTAAGTGAGGTTATTATGCCCTGACGGACACAAAACTTGTGACGTGGCAGTCAGTGGGTCGACCAAGCCGGCTGATGATCATTACGATTGCCAAATATTAAATGACGAATTGGCGATGACGATATGGGGAAAAATCACGCTCCGTAAACACTGCCAATTGATGCGTTGCTCGTACTGATTACTTAACGTATTTAGGCCTTTAAATACATATTTTTTTAAGTTTTTGTACACATTTGACAGGCAGTAAAATCGTACCGAAAACGAAAATTTTTACAGTTATGACAGTCATTGAAAAATCGTCTTTATTCCATGTGAAATAAATATCATCTATTAATCCACTAGTGATGACGCCCTTTATTATCACGCCATAGGGTACATTTTTCTATAGCCCTCACGATTAGCTGTCAAAACGCGCCTATTGTGTACTTTTTGACGGATATCTTTAAAAATCTACGTCAAACGTTATTGCAAGCTGTTTTTTGTCCTTTAAAAGGGTACTTCCTATATTCTTGCATTGTTTCTAAATACCTTTAGGACTATAATGGGATTTTCCACCAGTACCATATTTAAGCCGCAAGGCTCCCCCCTGCCCCTAAATTTCCGTCACCTCTGAGAGATCTCGTAATGAAATGAAATATTTTTTATTCAAATAGGCCTTCACAGGCACTTTTGAATGCTCAGACTCTAACACGGTTCGCAAGGTTGCTTTTACTGAGAAGAGCCGGCAATAAACTCAGGAATTACTCTTTGCGTCAAACTGTAAAAGCCATCTGCAATTACACCTTTAAATAAAATAAGAATTTTGAAATTCATTCATAAGTGCCCGTGAAGGCCTATTCGAATAAATAATGAAATATATAAATACATATTTAATTTGAAAAAGATAAAGGAGAAATTATTTCTATTGACATAATTATGGCGAAGAAAACGCAACGTTCGCGATATATGTAAACGATATTTGCATTACATATTTACATTATATAGGTGCCTATTTTCATATTATTGTATAGATAAGTTACACTCAGACAACAAAAACACATGTTGAGGCAATGATAGCTCAGTTGGTTGTGACGTTGGACTCTGGCGAAGGTGGGTTTGAAGCTTACAGTGGATTTTAAACTTTCTGATAAACGGCAGTAGAGGGTACTATGGCATGGTCAAAATGCCGTGCAAATGTTTGTTTTGAATTCTAGACGAAGCCCCAGCCCATATTTCCACAACAGACGGTTTTTACATCAAGCGATTTTGATTAGGAGCCTGATAACGAGCTCAGACTGAGTCAGCTGACGGGGTTAAATTTACTCCCCTTACATGTTGAGCCGTAAATGGGCTAGGGGGCATTTAAAACGTTTTCAATAGGCTGCGCAATGGCAGCTGTCAAATAAACCAATACATGGCTAAAACACTTTTTTTTTGTTATACCGCATGGGGCGACAAAGCAGACGGTCCATCTGATGGTAAATGGTCACCACCGTCTATGGACCTTTGCAACACCAGGGCATCGCTAATGCGGTGTCGACCCTGAGACGTGAAGTTGTTGGATAAAAGAATATCGTGACGAAACCGTCCAACCAAAAAAAAACCCATTATTAAACCATCATACTCGTATTTTTACAACGGAATGCAGCTACTTTCATGAACGCTAATATCCATTAAACTAAAAATTGATTAACGTTTTAACTCGATTAGGTTTTTAATGTCCATGCACTTTACCTATCAGAATGTTTATACATCATGTTGATTGATACTGAGTGAGATGTTGTGGTAACGTTGGAATGTTGATTGTAACGTGGTATTGTAATCGTACATCATACATCCTATCTTTTATTCTCACTACTTAGTTTTATTTTCGCTTACTCGTAGATGGCTTGACTATGTTTCAATGTTCTATCTCATTCGCTATCCACGAATTCACGTGAGAAGTCCGCTCTCCAAGGCTTCGCGCTGGCAAAGCTGTTTAAATGGCGAAGGCTTAATTACAGCCAAATATGCTGGTAAGTTGAAGTCAACAATCGCACTGCGTTTCTTTTCGTTTCGACAGATGCTGTTGGTTGCTGCGTGGTAGCGGCGATGAATACTTCCAGCCTAACTTAATTCTAGGCTGTCATACGAGGCGACTGAAACATTAACAAAAGCATTCCCAAGGACATTGGAGTTAAATATTGCCAAATATCTCACGCAATCGTCTAGAAGAGCCTCGCCTCGGAGAGCTTATCTCTCACGTGATTGGTATTAGCGTAGTAAGCGAAAGAGAGAGAGCACGGAGGCCACGACGAAACATCCTCGAGTTAGTTTCATTTTCCTTACAGAATCGAGACCCTGATTGGGAACAGGGCAAAAGAAGTCATTCTATTGGTTTATAAATCTGTTCAAAAAGCCTCGGAGGACGCTAAACAAATGTGTCTTCTGTTTTCGTGAAGATTATTAGCGTGAAACATAATGTGTTTAACATAACGGCCTATAAGCATTGATGTTCGCGTAAAATATCTGTTTTATTGAATCAGTCTTTTGATTGTCTTCAACTATTGAACTTGTTTTAAACGTGTACACATTATTCATAATTGTGATTTGAAATTTTCAATTTTATTTCTATTGGATATGAGGTCTGAAATCCCTATTTAAACTCGACTGTTGAACTTACATTACATATAGGTAGACTGTATGTACTTAAAAATAATCTATTAAAATTTAAATTTCTTTAGAGGTAATAGAGCTCTTAGTACAGAGTTCGTCTGGGGAAGTACTCCCACCATACCCAATTTCGCTGCTTGGCCGTAGTGCACTTTGCCACTGTGTATCGATTAGTAAGGTATGGGGGCCGGCGAAATTACAGACACATGAGACTTAACAAATACACGTCTCAGCGTCGACAACGCATTGGCGATGCTCCTAGTATTGCAAATGTCCATGGACGGCGGTGACCACTTACCATAAATTAAAATTCATCTCTATACACATTATAATACTCTTGGAGTAAAAAGAGGCAGAGTTCGGAGACGTAATGTACATTGTAAGATTGGGGTCAAAAACTAGCATATCTATAAAAACACACGTTTCAGATCACGTTTCTATGGATGCACCTTCGTAACCTCGAACAATAGGTATATCACAGGTAATATATATAGGTAATATATAAATGAATAATTATATTTGTACAAATGGCGTCGAGACGCGATTATTTATGCCGTAAGCAAGTAAAATGGAAACAATTAATCTGTTTAAAGAGTTTTTATGCAAATAATTATTTACGAAGTCTCGTTATATTGTATACGTCATATATGTTTTTTTGTACGTGTTTTTTTTTTCTTTATTTCAAATACAACCGAGTCCTAAGTAGGTGTGCTAATATAGTATCAATCGTGATGCAGGTACTTGGTGGCGAAGGGGCAATGTTTTTGTGAGGGAAGCCAAAATGTATCCTACTAATATTATAAATGTGAATGTAAGTTTGTTTGTTAACTTTCACGCGAAAACTACTTAACCAATCATCATGAAACTGTGTATGCATATTCTTGGAGGTATTAGAAGTGAGATAGGATACTTTTTGTGCCGGGAAAATGTTACATCCCTCGAGAACGCGGGTGATACCGCGGGGGACAGCTAGTATTGTATAACTGCTAGCTGTGCCCGCAACTTCGTACGCGTGATCAATTTAAATTAAGGTGGGTACCTATATAGGTACCCGGTTGATGACTTTGACGATTTTTCGAAATTATACTCCATTAAAAGGGGTCTAGTTATTTCGGAAATTGGCGTGTTCAAACAGACAGACTGACAAAACTGATCTTATTCTGTTATCAGTTTTTGGCTAGTATTTTCAATGTACAGACATGAAAGTTCTACAGTTTGACAAAGTTTATATTATAGAGTCATAACAAAATACTTTGATACTTTTCATAAAAATAAAAAAAATATCCTGGGACATTCTTTTACACACGGCCATCTGATCCCAAACTAAGCAGAGCTTGAGCTATGGAAACCAGATAACTGATTACTAATTACACTACTTTTTTTTCTAATTACATATATACTTATATAGATATTTACACCAGACACAGACCAAACAGACATGTTCATGCACACAAATGTTTGTCCTGGGTGGGAATCGTACCCCCGACCTTAGGGTTGGCAGTCAGAGCGTTAACTACCAAGCCAACTGGCCTGTCATATACAATCAAATGGTTATATATTTTCCATGTTTTTCGTCGATTAATATTCAACTAGTCTTCTCTCGTGATCTTATGTTTCCCCGGGAGAAACTAGAATATACTCTACATACATATGAGAGGTCATTCGTGGAGAATATAAGATCCTTTCAAACGCGAGTGAATTCGCGGGCAGAAGTAACGTCTAGACAAACACTTACGGTATGCAATGCGATGAATTCGCTATTAATAGCCACGTTAAGTTTATTTACAATCTCTGCATCATAACGGAACAGGACGGGACGGGTCGAACAGGTTTGGACGTCCTATAGGACTTGTTTACATCCTTGAATGAATGAATACCAGCCGGTCACTTCTACGTCGTATTTAAAATAACAATTGTACTATTTGACGCTTTAAATCAATGACATGGTCACGGTTATAATGACATCTTCATAAGAGATGATATTACAACATTTTATAAAAAAAAAGTTGACGGAAATGTAAACTGACATGAATATATCTATGCTGTACACGTATACACACATAATGGTTATATTATAGTTAAATTATCAATGTATTTCAAAACTCAACTCTCGTGTAAACGGGGATAAAGATCCTATTAATATTATCCGGAATTTGTCCGGAAAAACGACCGGACTGATTTGGATGAAACTTTAAAAACAGATAGAGAATACCCTGGATTTTGGCTACTTTTTATCCCGGAAAAATGTGACATCTCACGGTAACGCGGGTAAAACCGCAGAGAACAGCTAGTACTTATATAAATAGGTGTCGGTAACGGTAACAGTGTCGCGTGTTCAATTGTTTTTTCCCCATCTCAAAAAATGCCCACCCGCTGTTTCCACTTAAAAATACTCAATATAAACCCACGGAGATAGTTATGAAGGTCAAAGTTGCTGCAGCTATAACACAAAGTACCACGCGTCTTCCTGCCTGTCTGTATAAAATTCAAAATTCAAAACCATTTATTCAGTTTAGGCCTTCGGAGGGCACTTATGAAGGTCAAATTTAAAGTTACTGAAGCTACAACGCATAACGCTAATACGCTAAAATAGTTGGGCGACACGCGAGCTATATAATATGTAAATATAATGAGGTATTTAACCGACTGTATCTTTGTGTACCAAATACTGTATAGTCACTACATAGTATAAAACATAGTCGCTTTCTCTGTCCCTATATCCCTATGTCCCTATGTATGCTTAAATCTTTAAAACTACGTAACGGATTTTGATGCGTTTTTTTTTAATAGATAGAGTGATTGAAGAGAAACGTTTTTATGCATTATACATGTGACATCCCACGGGAACGCGGGTAAAACCGCGGGGGACAGCTAGTACAGTATAGTTTACGAGCTAAGCCAGGGGCAAAAGCTAGTTATGTAATTATTGGCCCCTTCAAAGTCCAACAAGGTTTTAATTTCGTTTTGTTTTTACAGAGATGTTGTGTCTAGTTTGTTTTCTTTTTATTATGTATAGGCCAAGCCAAATCTATACATATAATTTATCTATAGGAAAGAGTAAGTGGAGCACGGATTTCTATGAAATTTGGTGTTAGGTAGATTATAATCTATCTCTTAGTGCAGAGTTCGTCCGGGGAAGTACTACCACCTTACCCATTTCCGCCTTAAAGCAGTAGTGCAATTGTATTACTGTGTTTCGGTTAGAAAGGTAAGGGGGCCGGTGAAATAGCAGGCACATGAGACTTAACAACTTCACGTCTCAGGGTCGACAACGCATTGGCGATGCTCCTAGTGTTGCAAATGTCCATAGGCGGCGGTGACCACTTACCATCAGGTGGACCGTCTGCTTGTTTGTCGGCCCAAGTGGCATAAAAAAAAAAAAGATAACATTCTTTAATATTTGGGGTACTTTTTATTCGACTACGACTGCGCAGAAAGACGAGTTCTGTTTTGCAACAATACTGAATGAAGTTATGTTCGATCGTCATGAACTTGCAGGAGACAAAACTTTGTTTCTAATCTATAAATATAAAAATGTTATGTTGGTTTGTGTACGCTTCAAAAACTCAAAAAGTTCTGCACCGATCGAGCTGAAATTTTAGCATGATATATAATCCGCATTAAGGATTGTTTTAACTATTTTTTGCATCAGTCACATATCCGCGACCGTCTTTGTTTTGTTTCTCATTTCTCAACCATTCAATCACAATGTGCCACAACGAAGCGTGGCAGGATAATATATTTGAATATCTGTTCATCGGTTTATTGGTTTGTTGTTCTGTCATTCAGTAACAAAAACAGATTCACTTAATTTTAAGCATAGAGATATCTGAGAATAATATAAACACTAACGGGCAGCTAGTAATAATCTTACCACTAGCATAGTATAGGGTTGCGT
Source organism: Habrosyne pyritoides (assembly GCA_907165245.1). NCBI lineage: Eukaryota > Metazoa > Arthropoda > Insecta > Lepidoptera > Drepanidae > Habrosyne > Habrosyne pyritoides. The sequence continues at coordinate 960,881 of OU015608.1, forward strand.
TTTACCACAATCTCAACATGATAGGGGATGTGGGCGAAGCTTTTAAGATATATTATATTATATTATATTACATTATACAAGGTAGTTCATTATATTGAAGATAAAAATGTATGGAAATAGCTGCTCTCTGCACAGTGCACCTCTAAATCTCTTGTTTAAGTTGTAAGTACCTAATTATTGTTATTTTCTATTTTGTAGTCTTGTCATATTTTTTTTTGTTTTGTTTTTATTAATGTTACCTATAATAAGTATTTTGTAATTGTTAAATATAAAATTATGTAAAATTGAAATTATAAAATAGCCAAAAAGTCAGAATAGATAAAAATTTATATAACAAATAAAAAAGAATGTAACCTTGCTGAGTTTCTTGCCGGTTCTTCTCAGTTGAAGGCTGACTTCCGAACCGGTTGTAGCTTCAGTAACTTTAAATTTGACCTTCATAAGTGCCCTCCGAAGGCCTAAACTGAATAAATGGTTTTGAATTTTGAATTTTTTGAATTGGCGACAGATCCGAGGGTGGCAGCCAGCCAGCCGGCTATACTCCATTCCGCAAGCATTCAAGGTAACCAAGTTCGTAACCAACCTTGAAAAATATACCACAATATTTACATATACCCGACTTCAACAAATGAGTGTGACATTTTACGTCTTGATTGTAATGCAAAAATCTTTTCATCAATAATCGTGTCCACTTTCACGTGATTTCAAGGAAAATGAATATTTTATTTACTTCATGTTGCGGAAATGCAGGATGGATTATCACGACGCGTTTTAAAAAATATACGGTTAACCGACTAGAAAACAGGAAGTTACTATGTTTGCCCTGGGGCTCGATTTTGTAAGGAAAATGACACTAACTCGTGGATGTTTCGTCGCGGCCTCCGTGCTCTCTCTGTCGCTAACTACGCTAATACTACTAATCACGTGAGAGGTAATCTCTCCGAGGGCTTGAAGCGGCTCGCCGACGAAGTTTGTATTAGCTGAATAAGGGGGCTGTTATGGATTATTTTTAATTTTACTTTATGTTTAATTTAAATTTACCGAAGAAGTAGGTTCTAGTAAAATACTTGCCGTCCCCCCCGGTTCTTCCCGCGTTCCCGTTAGGGTTAAAATGTAATCTATGAAGGTATTTTCCGGTTAACACAATATGTCTATGAAAAACGCTCGCCCGCGTTTTTAGTTCGATTTTGCTTATCGTTCTTCCTTTTTTTTGGGTCGGCTTTCAGGGGTCGACGCGTGGTGTGTTTTGGTCATGTGTGTGAAGAGTCCTCACATTTCTTCTCTTAAAACAATTGTCGTCAATTATTAAAAAGTGTACATATTTAGACTATACCCTACTTGGTGGTCCATTAAAGGGTATTATTATAAACCCAATTCCCAACACAAGTATCTTTGACTACTTACTGGGAAGTCCCGGCGTTAATCTTGTTAAAATGATTTCTGAAATAATGCTATTTTTTATTTTATTTATAAACCGTAAGATGGTCACAGAACTAATTAAACTTACCAATTTCGATTCAATTAAATTAATTGAATTATGACCTGATGCTTTATATGACGGGGCAGATGGCATAGTGGTTAGGGACCCCGGCTGCCACACCACTAGATGAGGTGTCGATTCCCACACGGGACAAATATTTTGTGAGCATGAACACGTCTGTTTGTTGTGGCTGGGTGTAAATATCTATATACATTTGTATAAGAAAAAAAGGTATATGTCATATATTTATCAGTTATCTGGTTTCCATAGTACAAGCTACGCTAGCGTAAATGCCTCAGGATATTTAAATTATTATAGTTATTAATATTACAAAGTTACTGACGTTTTCGAGACGGAAAATTCAAGACAACGTACTTATAACAAAAGCTATTCAGTTTTTCTGAGTTGTTTGACCATTTTTCGTTACTTACGAACATTTGTATGAATATTTGTCTTTCCGCAGTGCACTCACATCATTTTCCCAAGGACACCTCGGATTTCCTCGAGCAAATAAATGTGTGGTCACCTGTTATTACTCACTTGGCAAGCCTCCGTGTACAAATAAAACATGGGATATTTTGTTTTTCATTCAACTTTATTGTTTGTTGTTCTGTACACTGGCACGCGGTCGTTGCGTGCTTCGGTAAATACTCGGGTACTTTCGTAATGTAAAAATTTACTCATATTTTTTAATGGTTTAGAAGAGTGCCAGTGTTGAAAACATTACTCGGTTTGGATTGTAGCCAAATGCCAAAAGTAGGTACGCAACTACAAGTGTTTTGAGTGTAAATTCACATAAATAAATGACGGAACTAGAAAAAAAATGCTCTACATACATTTAAATATGTATTCTTTAAGTCTGGTGATTCATCGTAACTATTGTTATTTTTTTAAAGAGGTATTAAGTTGTGCACTTTGAGTTATACCTAATGGTTTACACGATTTTGCACTATTAGGCGAATAAAATGCTTGCTTATATTAAATTATGTTGCTTACTTTTGACTTATGTAGGTACAAATTACTTTTTTAGCATCATCAAATAAAAACCGGCCAGGTGCGAGTCAGATTTCCCAACAAAGGGGTTTATGTTGTCAATGTAAACTGCATGATTTTTTTATTGAAATGATGTAAAAAAAACCCAAGAAAAAATTAGGTTCCTGTATGGAGAATACTTATTTTTTTTATGGTTATAGCGGGCTTAGTAGATAAACACTCGGTGACAATTTGAACTACCTAACGATCACGGTTCATGAGATACAGCCCGCTGACATACAGACCACGGAGGCTTAGTAATTGGGTCCCGACTCCCGATGGCACTCTAAGAAATGAAATGAAATATTTATTCAAATATAAATAAGGGCCTTCACAGGCACTTATGAATGGTCAGACTCTAACACCGGTTCAGAAGGTTGCTTTTACTGAGTAGAGCCGGCAATAAACTCAGCAATTACTCTTTTCAAAATAAGATTTTGTACATAAAGATGTGTCCTGCTGAAGCAAGTGCTACACCCAAGCATTGTCGTCATTAAAATAATCATTTGTGTACAGAATCCCTAAACAAATGAATACCAGGGACATTCTACACAAAGGGCTATCTGATATCAAACTAAACCCAACTTGTTCTATAGAAACCGGATAACTGTTACAATTATAGTGATTTTCATAAAATAATTACGACGTAATATGTCACTTACCTTTATGTCGAATTCAGACAAAAGTATGAACTCAGCATTGTTATTTTTTTGTATTCGTAAAATAGCTCTGACTGGCAAGTGTTGGGACGCATGTTAATATAATGATGACTCCGTAAAATGTATTATTACTAGCTTTCCGCCGCGGTTTCATCCGCGTTTAATATATAATTCGGGCAATCACAGCTTCCGACTATAGGTATATACATTTTCTTTATGATCAGTCCAAACGTTTATGAGTTATTAAAGGATTTACAAACAAGCTTACGAAATTTGATAAATAGAATTGGCAATTGTGAGTCAAAACGAATTATCACAAAATTTTCAAAAAAAACATTTTGTAAAAAGATTTTTAATATAGTAGTATAGATATTATAGACTAGTTTCCGCCGCATGGTTTTACTCATGCTTCGAAAAGGTCTTTAATTTCTCGGAAAGAAATATCAAACCACATACTTAATAAATTTAAAAATTATATTAGGAAAGTTTTGAAAGAAAAAGCGTATATTACAAGGTGGTTCATTATATTGAAGATAAAAATGTATGGAAATAGCTGCTCTCTGCACAGTGCACCTCTAATTTTCTTGTTTAAGTTGTAAGTAATTACTGTCATTTTCTATTTTGTAGTCTTGTTATTTCTTTTTTTTGTTTTTTTTTTTTTGTTTTTGAATGTTAGCTTTATTAAGTATTTTGTAATTGTTAAATATAAAAATATGTAAAATTGATATTATAAAATAGCCAAAAAGTCAGAATAGATAAAAAAGAATTTAATAAAATAAAAAAGAATGTAGCCTTGCTGAGTTTCTTGCCGGTTCTTCTCAGTTGAAGGCTGACTTCCGAACCGGTAGTAGCTTCAGTAACTTTAAATTTGACCTTCATAAGTGCCTTCTGAGGGCCTAAACTGAATAAATGGTTTTGAATTTTGAATTTTGAAAAATTTGAATTTTGTATTTGTGTGCTAAGTTAAATTGATTCATTAAATCACACATCCGAACACTTAGAAATTCTAAGTTATTGAGATCTATTAGTTCCGAATTGACAGTAAGAGATTTATAGAAAAATCAACCTCATAGCGTTGTGATAAGGTGCAACATCACCATAAAATTAACCATGGGTTCGACTGATGACTCTTATTTTCAAAGCAATAAAACCGACTTTTCCATGACATCCTTTAGCCTTGTAAATCTTAGCTTCTTTAGTAAGAACTCACTTATTTAAAAAGCGTAAGCATTAAACGTATGCTATAAATAGCGTATCGCTTTCATCGCAAGCCAATTAATGTAAGCACACATTTATTTGACTGTCAACACTGTAACGGTTTTAAAACGTCGTAATGTTTTAAAGAAAAATAATTATAGGTAATAAATAGTTAAAAGATATAGAATCTTTACATTTCTTAAGCCCTTAAAATAAATAGCTTTGAATTCAACGATAAAATCAATTTATATCTTTAATTGGACTAGATAGTTAGGTAAGAAGAGGAAATGAGTGAAAAGAAAAAAAGAAAAGAAAGAAAAAACATTTATTGACACACGCAAAAGAATATACACATATCTATAAAATACAAATAAAATAATAAATAAAAATAATAACTTCTATGCGTGGGTCAAAAGGACCCTGCCTCAGCATGATGTTGCACTGCGCATGCGCAGAGCAACGCTGGTATTCTGGCAGAGCCTGGCGACAAGTGACGACACGAATACGATCAATTTGAAAAAGAATACTATATAATTTTGCCTCTTAATGTAATTATTTAATAACTATAAATAATTATTGCCGGCTCTACTCATCAAAAGCAACCTTCAAACTTGCTTTAGAGCCTGCCCATTCACACGTGTCTGTGAAGGCCTATTTGAATAAATTGATTTCATATATATTCATTCCATATTAAACTGACTGGCGAATTAGCTTTGTGGTTAGGCCACGCCACAGGTCGTAAGTCGATTCCTACCCAGGACAAACATTTGTGTGTATAAACTAGTCTGTTTGTTCTGCGCCTGGCTGTAGATATCTATATACTTATGTAACATATCAGATAACTGGTTTCCATAGTACAAGCTCTGGTTTTTTTGGGATCAGATGGCTGTGTAAAAAATGTCACGGGATATTTATTTATTTTTACAACTTCAAATATAATTTTATATTTCACGCGTTTATCGATATCATATATATGGTATAGCCAGGAAAAAGCCTAGGAAATAATCCGCATCGAATGGTAGCAGTCCCATCCCGATATTTTCAGTAGTTTTGATATGATGGTGCGTCAAAGGTAACCTATTTTGCATATATACAACTTGCCTGTCCCCCACGGTTTTACCCGCGTTCCCGAGGGATGGTACTTTTTCCCGGGATAAAATGTAGCCTATATGTTATTCCAGGGCATACTCTATCTATACGCCAAGCTTCATCCAAATCCATTCAGTAGTTTTTGCTTGAAAGAGTAACGAACATCCATACTCACAAACTTTCGCATTGTCGCACAGACGTCATTATGACGTAACATCCTAAACCGTTCGTTCAAACATAGCCCTGCACTGCACCTCTATATCTACAACAAAAACAAATACTTATACAAAATGATAATGACGCGCTTTGGACAATTAACACCCGGCTTTTATGTATGGAACAGTGATTATACCCGTAATGGTATGTTTGTACAACAATTTGTAACTATTGTGTATATTTAAGATCGCAATCTCCTCTGATCGCGTTTTGTGTTGTTGGTGGCATGGTCAGGTTTAATGGGAGTGATGTGACATTCAAATTTAGTAGTTTGCTATGTTATTTGTTATTTTCGTTTACTGTACCGTAAAGTTTGACTAGTTTTCTAACACAAGTTTAGGGAAGTACCTACCTTTTTTACCCGGCGGTTCCGGGGAGAGCGGCCGGCTCATGTCAGACTCCTACTGACTTATACCCCACATTGTTCCTATCTGTCGCTGCTGGCTGGGTATACGGAGGCGCCGAGGCATTCGTCCGCGTACCCAGCAGCGACGGCCTGGTGGAGGCCACGTTGGCGTTTTCGTCGACGTACCTACTACAACCATATCTTCCCAATTCCGCCGAAAGGCAGTAGTTATTTAGAAGTAGTAGAGCTCTTATTACAGACTTCACCTGGAGAAGTACTGCACTTAAGCCATTTCCGCCGTGAAGCAGTGCATTTGTTTTACTATGTTTCGGTTAGAAAGGTAAGGGGCCGGTGGAATTACAGGCACGTGAGACTTAACAACTTCACGTCTCAGGGTCGATAACAAATTGCGATGCGCCTAGTGTTACAAATGTCCATTGGCGGCGGTGAAACATGATACCAAACTGGCATGATCAAGCAAATGTCCTGAGTATTGAAACCACAACCTGTAACTTGACAGCTTAACTATGACCTCAGTCTACCAAACGTATGGCGATGAGAGCTCAGTTATTGACGTCACCGTAACGATAGTTGTTGGTTTGAATTCTAGAATGAGCTTGAGGTTTCCCTGAACGAAGCTACCACACTACAGATCTAAATCTGTCTCCAAACACCTACCGGTGGTTTTCCTCTAGGCAGGGCTTTCTTTTCCATTGGGCACTCTGGGCAAGTGCCCAGGGCTCTAAGATTCATGGGGCCTCCTAGTTTGGATGGAATGGAAGCCATTGTATAGCCAGAGTTTACACAGAGCGCATGCGATAGATCCTGTCGCGCTCTTAGAGCTTTCCAAGCATAACCTTAGGAGCCCCGTTACCCTAGTGCCCAGGGTGTCTTATAGTTTAAATACAGCCCTGCCTCTAGGCTTTGTGTGTATACCTCCTTCAGCCACATCATCAGTAACGACTCTATTGTGAACAAACTCAATAACAATATATTTCCTTCTGTTTCAGATAGACAATGAATTCAGGGTGGCTGGCATGGGAGTGCATAGTGTTCGCCGTGTTTGTGTGCGCGTCGTCGTGCGTGCCGCTCTGGCGCAGGCGCAAGGACGCCGGCGCGGGCGGCGGCAGCGCGAAGCGAGCGTATATCTTCGCCGGCGGTGGAGTCTCTACCCTGGCCATGATACTGTCCGTTGCCAGGGGGACGCTGGGCGTGAGATCGTTTTTGGGTAAGTTCGTAATATTATTTCGTTTGTCGAGTACAAAGTTCTTAGTGATTTATACGAGAAAAGTGCTGGTAGAATACTAGTGTTGTGGGTATCTGATCGGTGGTGGGTGGAAATTACAGGCATGTGAGACTTAACAACTTCACGTCTCAGAGTCGACAACGCATTGGCGATGCCCCTAGTGTTGCAAATGTTCATAGGCGGCGGTGTCCACTTACCATCAGGTGGACCGTCTGCTTGTTTGTCGGCCATGAGGAATAAAATAATAAAAAATATCTCCCATAACTAAATAAAACAGACTTACACTTTTTTATGTTATTGTTGCTGTTATTTTTTTTCTCGTTTTGGGTTTTTTTCCTGAGTCCAATAATATTAATGTACCTATTATACACCTAAACCATCACAAAATCTCTCAATGATGACGAAAACTGCATCAAAATCAATTTAAACATTCAAAATATCAAAGATAGCAGACAATCAGAGGGACCGAAATATTGACTCTTTTATGCTATTTAAAGATTTTGCGATTACTATCTTACGCTAACTCGCTTTAAGAATGCTTTTGTTGTTTCGGTGCAAGGTGTAAGTGCACGTGGTCGTCAGTATGCTCTTTAGTCGCCTCACGACACCCTAGAGCCGAGTTGAGGTGGTTGTATACATCGCTGTTACCCTACTGAAAATTAATAAATTATTTACATAAAATTACCTTGATCCATTGACTGAACATAGGGGGTGCATCTAAAAATACCTCATAGTTTTAACCTCTTACTTTGCCTCCTTTAACACACAACTACGTATTAGTTTATTTCCTACCAAAATCCTAAATATGAATTTTCAGATCCCCATCTCAAGGAATTATGTACTGCCCATATCAACTTTCAACCCCTATTTAACCCTCAAAATTATTTTCTGAGACAAAAGATAGCTCATGTCCTTTCGCAGAAAATACTTGCCAAATTTCATAACGATCAGCCGTTTAGTGGTGAAAAGGATACAAACAAACAGAGTTAATTTGGCCTTTTTAAAATTAGCATAGATCTCATTTCCCAGTCACTTCAGCCGACTCAGAACATTAAGTTTCAATATATATTACCAGAAAATAAAATGAAAATTCTGAATTTTTTTCTAAGAAGAATAACAAAGATTGAAAAGAATAATGAACATCCATCTCATGTTACATATTTTTCATGCATGCAAATGCATGGATATTTCTTTTATTACGGGCATAATTAGGTCTTTTGCAACGAACAATAGCAATTCAGTAAGGATCAATCGCCATCGGTTTAAAAAACAATGACATTATAATGGTTTACCGCATAATTTATGCAATGACGCAATTTAAAATATAGTTATTAATTATAGAAGCTTTAGACATTAGTCAAGCGGGCTCATGAAGTTAAGTGACTGACAGAACTATTATAAACTAGCTGACCCGACAGACGTCGTCCTGTCTTAACAATGAATATTGAATTCGAGTCTTCCGATTGAATCGACTGTGAAATGTGCAATAAGAAATTATAAATTAATTATTTTATCAATATAATTCCGACACATGCCTCTATTTTAAACGATATTTGCAGCGCGCATTCTGTCAATCGCTCCAGCTGTCAAACGACTGACATTAATAAAAGTTTATAGTGTCAAAAGCGCGAGTAAAGTGGTTAAGTTTTCTGAATTTTTCTTATTTTCCACGCAACTTTCTTATTTTTTTCTTGAGAAAGAACCTTCTCCTGACAGTAACAAACACAACAAAATTGCGTGATGCCGTGACCAAGGGAAATAAGGATTCATTTTTATATATATAGATGTAAAGTTTTACCCGATCTAATATATTCTGGGATTATAAAATAGCCTTTGTCGAGAATAATGTAACTTTCTATCTGTGACAGAATCATTGAAAACGTGTAAGGTGTTTCCGAGTTTTCCTCCTACATTCAAATTTATAAAGTTTACTTTTTAATAACATTGGTGTACCTATTTATAGTATTTATAAGGACTAAATCGTGGCCTCAGTGGTCGAGTATAAAGCTGGCTTACAGACCGGAGATCCTGGGTACGAGTCCTAGGTCGGGTAAGGTTGACGTTTCGGTGTTGGGAAAGATTAACTGTCGCTCGGGATTGGTAACGTGGCTAAGAGACGGTCACAATGCGACATGTCACGTTTAGTCGAATTAGGTATCAGTACCTGCTGAGGAATCTGCCCACCTTTTTAGGAATAATGGGTATAATACTATTTAGCTATACATATCATATTTTCTTTCTTTAATAATACAATTATGGTATAAAGTTCTCGCAATTATTAGGTAATAAACAGCTTGTCAAGCGCGCAACTTAATTTTTACCCATTAGCCACACAACAAAAGGGACATGATCATCCTCTCAAAAGTTTGTCCTTGATGGGCATCAAACCCATAACGTGACACTCAGATACCAAACCACTAACCTGTAGGAACATTTCAAACAATTTATCTTAAATGACAATCCGAGTCCTAAAATAGCGTTGTATGATTATCATCAGCCCATAGCAGCCAAACACATGGTGATGAGTGTCATTTGTTCGTTGTGGAAATCTACCACTATCACTACTATTAGATGGGCCAATTGGCATGGTAGAAGCCTTGGCTGTCTCACGGGTCGTGGGTACGGTTCCCATCCAGGACACACGTTAAGATTTGTGTGCATGAACATGTCTGTTTCTCCTGTGTTTGGGTGTAAATATATATATAAGTATATATTTAAAATGGTAGTATATGCAATATATCAGTTACCTGGTAGCCATACTACAAGCAGTACACTCTGCTTAATTTGGGATCAGGTAACCATGTGTAAAGAATGTCCCAGGTAATTTTTTTTACATTGTATTAATATTTAATTTTACAACTTCGGTTAACTACGCCGTATTATGTTTTAATGTTTAGTAGGTAAAGTGCAACACAAAAACACACGGTTATGCACCTACCTATCTTGTATACAATTATTGTGTTGTTTGATTTTCCATCACCATTGTAATACGTTAAAATTCACACAATTTTGTTCTTGTTAATATAATTTTATGGTTTTTCTCACACGATATTTAGGGTACATATCGTCTTCTTTTTAAATATATAAAAAATTAATGTAAGTATGTTTGTACCTATGCCTTGTTTTATTATTTACCTGATGGTGTTAAAACTGTAGTGTTTTGTTCTATTTACAAATTCGAAGGTACCTCACACTAAAAAGAAAAAAGGCAATCAACATGCCGGGATCGGCTAGTATATTCTAATTAATATTATAAATGTGAATGTAAGTTTGTTTGTTACGCTTTAACACGAAAGCTACTTAACCGATCATCATGAACCTTTGTAGACATCGCACCCTCAGAACGATAGGGGCTTAACTCAAAAAGTCACTTTAGGCACATATCGATTTTGGGTGACTTTCGCACTGAGTGGGGAGGGTGGTTCCCGGTGTTAAAGAGGCTGAAGTATCGGTATGCTTATTCTATCATTAAATTGACTACTTTACTATTCATCGGATAGAGCGTACTTTGTTTAGACTCTCTATGATCGTTACTCCGCTTTCGTTTTGAGTAAAGCCCTTATCGTACTGAGGGTGCGACATATTCCTGGAGGTATTAGAAGTAACATAGGATACTTTTTATCCTTGAAAAATGTTACATCCCTTGGGAACGCAGGTGAAACCGCGAGGGATAGCTAGTATGTATATAAAAGCTAGCTGTTCTCCGCATTATTCCGTAACCGTGTTATCATCCGCATTCCCAAGGGATGTTACATATTCCCGTTATAAAAAGTAGCCTATATGCTATTCCAGACAAAATAATTAATAGGCTACTAAGTGTCATCTTCACGTACCATCAGCCCCCTTATTCAGCTAATACAAACTTCGTCGGCGAGCCGCTTCACGGAGGCCTCGGAGAGCTTATCTCTCATGTAATTAGTAGTATTAGCGTAGTTAGCGAAAGAGGCAGAGCGCGGAGGCCGCGACGAAACAATCTCGAGCTAGTGTTATTTTCCTTACAGAATTGAGCCCCAGGTGAGATGAGGTCTATTGCAATCCCGTCATAAATAAAAAAAAACAATAGTAATAATTTATTCATCTAAGATTTGTACATGGCAGCTTACGTTAAAAAAAAATGGAATGCACTAATATTGAGAACGTAAGTCTATGAACCACTAACTCCCAAGCTAAGAGTTGAACTTGTGTCATGGGAGTAAGGATTCTCACAAAATCATAAAGTTTCAACAATAGTGCATAGGTAATAGAGTATAGAATGCAATAGCAAATCTATCTCTGTATCTATTTCATTCAGATCTTTTCAGCCGTTCTGGCGTAATTTAGTAACAGACATCCATTCATCCAAACTTTCACATTTATCACTTATACTTATAGTATAAGATGAAAGTTTGTATGTTTGCACACTGCCTTATTATACTATTCATCCAATAGTGACGAAACTTTAATGAGTTACAAAGCCTGCGAAGGTTACTTACACAAAAACAAACTTTTGTCGCGTAGCAACGTATGCCGAGAATAGCCAGTAAGAAATAAACTCTAATAATTGGAATTTAAATAAGAAATCATCAATATGTTAATACGTAAAGGTATTGTTACGCTCTAATAAACGAACTTTGTTGAATAGACTGCGGTGGTGTTGAATTGGTGCTATTTTTAGGGTTCCGTAAATGAAAGGCTGATGGTGTTAAGTTTTTTGTTCGTTTGTTGCATTCATAAGTGCCATTCTAGCGCTTTCACTGAATAACTGTAATTTTACCACCGTTATCAGGCATCGTTAAAAAGAAAAACGATGTCATTACCTACTATGCTTTTTTTTAATTAAAAAAAAGAAGATTATTTTGTCTTTTTCTTGAGTATTTTTTAATATTAACATTAATTTCCACAAGCGAGTCCGTGTGATGAATGCAAGATTTTTTTTTAAATAAAAATTCACGTGTTCCTGCAATGTGAATACTATGAAAGAACAAAATAGTTCTCATTTAGTTTGTAGTTTGTTAAATATAGAGTTAAATATAGTATACTGGAAATAATAATGAAGGTTATATCAAAATCTGTTCCTCAGAAAAGTTAGGTCACTAACACCAAAAAACACTTGTCAATGACTACAATATTACATCTAGGTACCTTTTTTATAAATTACAATTTAAAACATCTCAAAATATAACATTAATCGTTACAATCTAAAATACCTAGTAGGTAAGTTCACGATACAAGTATGCTTTATTGTTCATACGACATCAAAAGAAAATTCAATAAAAAGTATTCTACAAACATTATAAGGACAAAGTTTATTAAATTATAAGTTAAGTAGCGAAAATACCTACAAAATCTTACATAATATACCCAGTAAGTTTAATGGTAAAAACTAATTTCCGACGGAACCGTTATGGCAAACTTCCAACTCCAACGAACACGTAACATATTTTTACGTGTTGTTTTTCTAGACTAATGTCTTAAACACTGCGGTTAAGTATTTAAATTATAATTGCAATTATCTTTTGGTTTTTTTCCTGCGATACTTTAAGTTAATGAGTGTGTTTGGATACTCTATTATTTATTAACGTGATTAGTAAAATGGAAAATATGTGTTGAACTGAATATTGTTAATTATATTTAAATACCAGCTGTCCCCCGCGTCTTCACCCGCGATCCCGAGAATGTTAAATTTACCGCCAAAAAAGTAGCCTAATAAAACCAGCCGTCTGCCACTGAAAATCTTGTCAAAATAGGTCCAGGCGTTTCGGAGAATAGTCGGAAGAAACATTTTTAATATCGTTTTTTTTATTATAAGTACTGTATACAAGGGCGGATCCAGCTTTGGCGCCAGGAGGGGGTCACATAGTCGTGGTCAAGTCAAGATCTTATAATTTAATTTTGATAACAATAGATAAAAAGTAGGTATTTTATTATTGTACGTAAGTACTGTGTTTAAAAATATTTATAGACTAGTCAACAAGTGCTTTTTAGGTCTAAACTTTTTCTAATCCTCCGAAAATTATAATTTTGGTGTCATTCGATTCGGAATGGCTTGTAGAAACTTTTTCTCTTTTTTTTCGCACTCCCGGAACTGTTGACCAATATGTATTTATAATTTTCCCAGAGGGTTGAAAATACGCCCGAAAACGGGTACTCCGGCTTGCGCAAGCCACGCGCCCACTTTGGACATTTAATGAATAAATATTATTTTAACTTATAAAATATGAAAATTAAGAAGTGAAAAAATTCAGGCACCTACACGATAGATCAATGAACAATAATCCGCGGTCCAAAACATTTTATCGCGCTTTTTTAATTAGACCATCTATTACTTAATTTATAATTTTTATAACACATTATTAACAGTCTATAAATCTGAGAATTTTTTCCTTTCGCGAGCTATTTGTCAAAGACTTTAGAATAGTTTCTCGTTGGAAAAATTTAAAAATTGTTAATTTTCGCTTTGTTATTAACAATTACTTAGGTTAAAATTATAAAGCTCCATTAAACATTAAAAAATACTTTTTTTTCATAATGTAACTTTTACTCCGTTTTCTCATGGTCAAAGGCTACTATTTATTTCCTATTGTTTAAAAAGTTGTTACAAACAAATGCATTGTTTATAAGATAATTCCAATTTGTTTTCGGAAATATAATCTATGATGAAAAAATGATTTAAAAAAAATCCTTAGAAAAAATATTTATTGCTTAAAAACGGATTTATTAGTTAACAATTTTTTTCTATCACTTGTAATTAATATTAAGATTTTTTTTTAAATCATTATTTATCTTGGTCTATGATATAAAAAAAAAGTTTATTTTTATTTCCATTTTCGTTGTTTATTTAATAAACAATTTGTTATTAACAAATGAATTGTCTCTCTGATCTTTTTTTCTTTTTCTACTTAAAAAAACAAAAACAATTATGTATTTTTTATTTAATTTATTTATATGTTTTATTAGACTTTTAATTTTCTGTTCTCTTTCATCTCATCATTCTCACCTGGTTTCTTATGTTAATTTTTTTATAGCTTTTAAGCTAATGGAAGATACAATGAAAAAATTTTAAAATGATTTGTTCTTTAATGATTGAACAACAAATTAAGCCCTAATTTAAAGCTCTTACTCAATTATTTATTTAATTTAAACCGTTTGTTGATAAAAATAACCTGTGAGATTTTTTTTTTACTTTTATGTTTAAATACCTTATAGAAAAAAAAAACAATAAATTCCTTATAGAAAATAGAATATTATTTCAAAATTTCTGTTTAATTTTTAGTTACTAAGATGCTTAGGCTATTACACTTGGACGCTTGGATGCAAGACTAAAATTTATAAGCCAAAATTGTTAATAAATATCCGTCAGAGAAAAAGTTAAAATTTTATAAACAATTAGAAATAAAGTAGCTTTTGAATATGAGAAATCGGAGCAAAAGTTACATTATGAAAAAAGATTTTTTTTATGTTTAATGGAGCTTTACAATTTTTTACCTAAGTAATTATTTATAACAAAGCGAAAATTTTCAAATTTTAAATTTTTCCAACGAGAATCTATTCTAAAGTCTTTGACAAATAGCTCCACGAAAGGAAAAAATTCTCAGATCTTAGTTAATATTGTGTTATAAAAAAATATAAATTAACTAATGGTTGGACTAATTAAAAAATCGCGATAAAAAGTTTTGCACCGCGGATTATTGTTCATTGATCTATCCTGTAGGTACCTGAATTTTTTCGCTTCTTAATTTTCATATTTTATAAGTTATAATAATATTTATTCATTGAATGTCTAAAGTGGGCGTGGCTTGCGCAAGTCGGGGTACCCGTTTTCGGGCGTATTTTCAACCCTCTGGGAAAATTATAAATATTGGTCCTACAGTTCCGGGAGTATTGACAGACTTATCTTTGGGAAATTTTCTGCTCTCTTTGAATCTTTTTTAAAAAGTTTGAAAATCTCAAATAATTACCTATCGAGATATTTGCAAAAAACCAAACCCCCTTTTTTCACATAATTTTTGCAATTTTTCGAGCGGCCCTTCAATTTTCTCTAAAAGTCATTCCGTATTGTAATTTTCGTGATTCAAAATCATAATATTCGGAGAATTTGAATAAGTTTCAACCTAAAAAGCACTTGTTGACTAGAATATTATTCTTTATTTAACACTTGAAAAACTAAACACATAATAACTTGTACATATACACGTACATATTGCCATCTTCTCTTGAAGTCATCCAGAGAAGTACTATCACGCACGGAATGAGGAACGAGACAAAATATATAAATAAAATCATTATGTTCAATTAGTGGTCGACCTAAGTCCTGGAACCAGCTCAGGGGGGGGGGGTCATGACCCCCATGACCCCCCCCCCTGGATCCGCCGTTGACTGTATATACTTTCATATGCACTTTGTAAAGTGCTTGACATTTCAAATGGACACTTGAATTTTATTTATTTTGTATAGATAAGGTAATAGTGAACGCATTGCTTTTCCGAATGGGATCTGCGGGGTGATTACGTTAGGTAAATGTCTAAAACTCAAGCGCAAATCCGCTCTACTCTGTCTCTTTCGTTTGCTACATAATTAGATGAGGTGTCCGATGGAATGTTTGATAACTTGTATATTTACGTATCAAATAACTAAAAAATAATTCCTGGGTAGGGTTGCCATCTGTCCAGGTTTCCCCGAATTTGTTTTAGTTATCCTACAAAAAAAGTGCGGATGAAACCCGGACACTTTTTCTTTCAGGGGAATCCCATTTAATTAGTAGTTAAGCAGTTAAATATTGATTCGTAATCGTGAACCACATCCAATTAAAATGTAACTGTAAAAACATTTTTTATTGGCGTTGGCAATTTAGATGATGGCCCTAGTCCTGGGTGAGAATCAACCTACAGCCAATGGCGTGGGATAGCCCTAAATACACTTCTCAGATAATAACTGGCTTGAAGAAATTGTATTATCTTCGCTATACAAGTAGAATGACCTCGTTTCTTTTGTGTTCGGAACTATCGCTCTTACTCATAAAACTTTATTCAATTAAACCTTTATTTTTGCCTTCATTTATCGACCGTCCCGTCGTAGTAATTATGTACACATTCATTACGTTAGTCATTACTCATTAAACCATTGCTTACATTGATAAAGCTTACCTACTACGTCATTTGACTCCCCTTATTTGCTTTCGACTGATTAAGAACTGTACGATTGTTATGACTCATGAGGAACATCCTTTTATTTATTCAGTCTGGTTAAAAATAAGATAACATGGACTAGACGAAACAATACGTCATAGTTACTAAACTTATGTAATAGGTTTTAGATGTAGTGCAGTGTTCGGGGAAGTACTACTATGAAACCCATTTCCGCCGTGTAGCTGTAGTGCATTTTTATTACTGTGTTTCGGTTAGAGAGGTACGAAGACAGTGAAATAACAGGAACATGAGGCTGACTACTTCGCATCTCAGGGTCGACAACGCAGTAGCGATGCCCCTGGTGTTGTAACTCCAATTGAATATCACTGAAAATAGCTATTAACTTTCCTCTTAACAAAAATTTGGTAAATATTGTATTTTTTTTATACCACTACTATTAGGTAAGTGTCACTGCCGCCTATGATCATTTTCAACACCAGTGGCATCGCCATCGCGTTGTCGACCCTGAGACATGAAGTTGTTAAGTCTCATGTGCCTGTGATTTCACCGGCCCCCTTACCTTTCTGACCGAAACAGTAATACACAAGTGCACTACTGCTTCACGGCGGAAATGGGTAAGGTGGTAGTACTTCCTCGGACGAACTCTGTACTAAGATCTCAACTACTCTAGAGTTAATGAGCTTGGTGGCTCATACGATTGAATGTCACATAGGCCAAAGGCCTTGTAATGAAAGAGACCCTTCAGTACTGCTTTTTATGTATTTGGAGTTTCCATGACATATACAGTTTACCATTTCCTGGATTTAATCTGAAAACACTCATTGCAATAAGGTCGAAAAACAAAAGCCTTGTCAACTCCAACATTACCAATTTACATGCTAAAATAGTAGCTGTTTTAGTATGCGTTTGCTGTACGATATTCAACCTTAAAGGTCACAAATTTAAGTTCGGCACAGTACAAAAGTATTTGTTAGAATCGTGTGCTAACGCAATTCGATACACCGCACAAATCGGAAATTACGCTATAAAGTATATATTTACTACCTATATAATACGAGTATATACTAGTAGATAAACATGGCAGTAGTACCTAAGTACCTCGCAAGCATATTTTATTGTTGCTTTTTGTATTAATGATTTTAAAGTTATTTTTAACCGACATAAAAAATAGAGGAGGTATTATTATGTTTGTCGGTATGTTTTAAAAAAAATGTATTATCATATTAAATCGTTTATAATGAAACTAGCTGTCCCCTGCGGTTTTACCCGCGTTCCCGTGGGATGTCACATGTATTATACATAAAAACCTTCCTCTTCAATCACTCTATCTATTTAAAAATACCGCATCAAAATCCGTTGCGTAGTTTTAAAGATTTAAGCATACATAGGGACACAGGGATATAGGGACAGAGAAAGCGACTTTGTTTTATATTATACTATGTAGTGATGATAATCTTATTGATATAATAAATGCGAAAGATTTGAGTCTGTATGGATGGATGTTTCTTACTCTTTCACACAAAAACTACTTGGCGGATTTGGATGAAACTTAGTATCTACACAGTTTATAACCTTGACTAAAACATAGTATACTTTTTATCCCGGCTAAATGTAACATTAATTATACACGCAGGTGAAACCGCGGGGACAGAGTATACAATAATTATACCTACATTGATTTGAATTTCCACATCGTAATAATAGTATTGATGTAAATTTTACATTGTGTAGTCTGTTGAAATAACTATACCTCCTTTATGATGGGCCAGTTGGCTTGGTGGTTAGACTGTGATTGCGACGCCATAGGTAGTGGGTTCGATCCCAATCCAGGAAAAATATTTGTGTGCATGTCCGTCCGTATCTGTTTGTAATTCTAATATTAAAAATGCGAAAGTTTGTATGTATGGATGTTTGTTACTCTTTCACGCAAAAACTACCAAACGGATTTTTATGAAACTTGGTATATACATAGATAGCCGGAAACATTCCACGGGAATGCGAGTGAAACCGCGGGAATATGTTTATCTAAATGTGTATTTAGAAGATAAAGTAGTGTATGTAGTATATCAGTTATCTGGTTTCCATAGTACAATCTATGTTCAGTTTGGGACCAGGCGGCCGTGTGTGAAAAGTTATGGGATATATATTGAATGTCATAAGGTTTATTATCCATTGTAGGCATGAACCTACGAAGTTAATAAACTTAAAAAATGTAACAAATTAAAGATAATTTGTGATAATTAATTCAGTTAATAAATTCCGAACATAGTAGTTTCTGCTATTTATAATATTTTTGTTATGACGTGCACAAAAAATTGGTACTTTAACAAATTATTCTCAACAAGGCATATTGATACGTTTGTCTGTGCGCTTGGCTCTTTTAAAATACCAAAAAAAAATCTTGTAGCTTTTACCATAATTTTAAGAATTTCTTTCGGAAGGTTTGTGTTGTACATTAATGCTGCCAGGCGAAGGCGGGACGCGGGTTAATAGTAATAAATTATAACAAGTCCGTGATGCATTAATTTGATGTTTTTGTAGAATTCCTCGATTTACGATATTCAGAGCACGATGCTACAAAAACCTACTCTAAGTACAATATTTTAACAGCGCACGGCTAGTCCATTAAAATACTTGTTTTTTTCTATAATGTATGCACAAATTTGTGGTTACTGCGTGGGTACATGTTCTTCATTTATTTTAACCTACAATTAATGTTATTCATGCTGTGTGCTAGCGGCGAAGATCACCCAGCTCATTTATAATTCAAAAACATTCATGTGCCTAATATTAAGTAAAATAAGCATCCGATGGTTTCACCCACTTTCTGTAGAGAATTAATGTTTTTTGGGGAAGAACTATGTTTATAGCACTCGGGAATAATGTAGCTTTATATGAGTAAATCAGTTTGAAACAGTAGTAGCTTATTACTTTTAAGGAAGAACGTACTACTACTGTACCCACGTCCACCGCAAGGGAGTAGTGCACTTGTATTACTGTGTTTTGGTTAGAAAGGTAAAGGACCGGTGATATTGAAGGAACACAACTGCTTCACGGCTGAAATTGTTGAGGTAGTAGATCTTCCCCGGACGAACTCTGCACTAAGAGCTCTACAACTGTGTACTAAGGTGTAATTTTGAATACGATTTCCAGGTTTTCCATCTGAGCTGGTGTACCGAGGGTCGGCCATGTGGGAGACGCTGTACGGCATCATCCTCGCCTTCCCGCTCGTCTGCTGGGTCTTCGTGCCGGTTTACTACAGGCTGCAGACCAACTCAGTCTATGAGTATTTGGAGGTAACTTGCTTACGGCCCAGAATAGTGAAAATACCCGTGTATATACGTGGTAGTATCAATAAATGAATAGATATCTTGGGATACTTGTTGTACTAGCTTGTACTATGGAAACTAAACACCTGATATACTACATATACCTACGTTGTTTTTTCTAAATTACTTGGAGGTACAGATATTTGCTTTGCCCCGCAGTTTCTCTCGTATTTTAATTCTCCCATATAATATGTATTTTGCAAAGAAACGTACATCCGTTGTTCTGTTGCTGTAATTTATAATATTAGTTAAATATAGTTTCCTGCGATTGTTCTCGACGATCGAACATACACTCAGTATTTCGTCCCACGATCAGAAACTGATCTGGTCCCAAACGCGGGAAATAAAGTATTATTTTAAAAATTCAAAAATTTATTACCCCGGTTTGCCCCACCCCTAAATCTGACTTCGATATTCTTATAGACATTTTTTGCATAATTTTGAACTCAAAGTTAGAAAGAAACATTAGTTTAGATTTACACTTAGACACAGAGCTTTGAGCAGAGCTTTCCTAGTCAATGAAACGCGTCGTGTTATCGGCAGATGCGCTTCGGGTCGCAGTGGGTGCGGCGCATGGCGGCGGCCACGTTCCTGGTGCGGCAGGTGCTGAACCTGGCCGTGACGGTGTACACGCCCACCGTGGCGCTGCACGCCGTGCTGGCGCTGCCGCACTGGGCCTCGGCCGCCGCGCTCACCGTTGTCGCCATCGTCTTCAACCTGCTGGGAGGGCTCGCTGCCGCCATCAGGTAAATGTGCCACTACAGGCTACACCCGCCATCTTCGTCACACTTTAGCACACACATAATCTATCAGCCAAGTTTCGTATAAACCGTTCCGTAGTTTTTACGTGAAAGGTTAACAAATGATCATAGTACTTGTATCACTAGCGGTGGCTCCCGCGCACCTGAGGGATGTTACATATTTCAGGATATGTTTTGTCTATGTGTCAAGTTTCATTCAAATCCGTCAGTTACTTTTTGCATCAAAGGATAACAAACATCCATATTTCTGTACATCCATACACACAAACTTTCGCATTTATATTATTACTAGCTGTCCCCCGCAGTTTCACCCGTGTTCACGAAGGATGTCTCATATTCCTGAGATCAGCTAGATATAGCCAATACGCCATTCCAGACTATAATCTATCTAGTTGCGATATTTCATCCAGATTCGTTCATCAGTTCTCGCGTGATGGAGTAACAAACATCTATTTACCCGTCCAAAAATCGCTGATTTGGGGCTGTTGAGCTCAGTCAATCATCATTCTTAAAAATATTTGTTATTTTCCAGAGCTGATGTGATCCAGACTCTTACGATGATCCTTGTAAGCGGTGCCTTCATCATCCAAGCGACGGTGCGCGCCGGCGGACCAGCGACGGTCGTCACTGACAACATCGAGGGCGGCAGGCTCAAGTTCTTCCAGTAAGTCTTATGATTATAAAACTAACTGCTATTTGCTCCCGAAAAACAGATGACTTTTATTCCCAGACAGTTGACGACGTCAAATCTTCTTCCCAATTTTGGTATTATGAAGGCATTTTGACGTTATTGACCATAACCTAGCAAGCAATGAGTTTAGTCAAATCTTATACTTGCCTAAAACAATGATGAGTTGGTAGTAACTAGTATGCCCATAAGACCAAGTTATTTGTACATAATTCTTGAAGAGCGTGGTGAGGAAATAAATAATGTATTGTATCCTTGCAAATTTCTAGCTGATTCTTCTCAAATAGAGGCCCCATTCCAAATCGGTGGGAGGTTCAGTATGCTTTGACTTTCATAAGATCCTAAATTGAATGACTTTGAACTTCGACAATCACTTATCCTGACTGGCAATCGAACCACTAGTGTAGCAGCGTAATCTACCAACTCTCAAAAACAATAAAACTAACAAAACAATTAAAAATTACAGATTCACCTGGGACCCAACAGTACGAGTGGATACATTCTCAGCAATCATTGGCCAACTATTCATGTCGGTGTCCATCTACGGATGTCAGCAGACCTTCGTCCAGAGATACTGCTCAATGTCAAGTGAAGCCAGAGTGAGACGGACGCTGCTCATGAACGTCCCAGCTGTTGGGGTCTTGTTCAGTCTCTCATGGGTTGTTGGGATGGCGCTATACGCTGTATACAAGAGCTGCGATCCTCTGAAGGCGGGCAATATCGCGGCACCGGATGAGGTTCTGCCGTTTTATGTACAAGACCAGTTTGGGTTCCTGCCGGGAATGCTTGGTCTGTTTTTGGGGAGTCTATTCAATGGTGCTTTGAGGTTAGTTATTGTACTTCACTACATAGTATAAAACAAAGCCGCTTTCTCTGTCCCTATATTCCTATGTACGCTTAAATCTTTAAAACTACGCAACGGATTTTGATGCGGTTTTTTTTAATAGATAGAGTGATTGAAGAGGAAGGTTTTTATGTATAATACATGTGACATGCCACGGGAACTCGGGTAAAATATATTATATATGCGAAACATTGTAAATATGGACGTATAGATGTATCTTTGATACTTTTTCATGCAAAAATTACTAAATGGTTTTGGATGAAAATTGGCATAGGAAACGCTAGTAGTATAAGTTTTATAGATATTATTTTGTACGACGTCCCTATGGACATTTGCAAACCATCGCCAATGCGGTATCATCCCTGAGACGTGAAGTTGTTAAGTATCATGTGCCTGTAAAGTCACCGGCCCCCTTACTTCTAACTGAAACAGTAATACAAGTGCACTACTGCTTCCCGGTGGAAATAGGAATGGTGGTATTACTTCCTCGGACAAACAATATTGCTGATGTAATTCATATCTCTAATAATAGCAATTCCATACACGTTCAAATTAAAATCAATATAGTAAATATGCCCATTTTGTAATAGTAACCCAAGTTTTTAATCTCTAGTTTCCTGGTGTCAAACGTGAACTCCCTGGCGACTGTGACCTGGGAGGACTTCGTGTCGGCCGCGCCCTCCTTCAAGGGCATCAGCGACAAACAACAGCTGACCGTTATCAAGATCATTGGAGTAATTTATGGTAAGTTACAGTTTAATTATAATACATCATATCTTTTACACACGGCCATCTCATTCCAAACTATAAATATTCTCTAACGTCCATTTGTTTTCAAGCTAAGCAGAGCATGTACTATGGTAATCAGATAACTAAAATACAGGAAAAAGTTAGTTGAATAATAAAAATAGCATATCTTCATGCCCATTATCTCTTAGGAGGTATGTAGAGATCTCTCGTGACAATCACCACAGTTTCTAAATAAAGAAACATTATTATGAGTTTGCTCAAACCCTGGTATCGAACTCAGGACTGTTGCGACTCTAGCGTAGGTGTATATTACTTTAGCGATTTAAAAAACAAACTAATTAGTAATATTTTAATTACAGCAATCCTTATAATGTGTCTGTCGCTCTGCGTCGGAATGGTGGGTGGTGTTGTAGAAGGATCACTACTGGTCACCTCGGCAACCTCAGGGGCACTTCTCGGCGTTTTTGTTCTGGCCGCGTTGTGCCCCATGGCGAACGGCACTGGGGCACTTTGGGGCATGATCGCGTCGCACTTCATCACCACTTGGATGGCGGCCGGGAGATTGTTGTATGTTCAGAAGAGTGTTGCAATGTTGCCAGTTTCTGTTGAGGTATGTTAATCCTCATACTTAATTTTTTTTTATTTGGTGGTTTCGCGAAAGGACAGCATTTTAATCTTCAAGAAGGGGCCGAAGGTAGTAAGCACACAAAGCAAGTCTATCTTAGTTTTTGTAAATAAATTGAATAAATGACAAAATTTTTAGTGTACATACTTTAAGAAAAAACAATATATAAATACATAGATTTAAGAAAAACAAACAAAATTTCACTAAACATGGTCATGGACAGAAACAAAAAGATTGAATTACTTAAAAAAACAACGATTTGACAATTTTATATAAAATTTATTAATTAAATAATAAATGTAAAATTTTATTTGTGCGCTTAAAAAAATAAAATTTTACTAATGTAATAAATTTTTATGTTACAAACTATTTAAAGACATCATCAGACTAACGCGTACGTATCTCATCAAAATTACAGGGTTGTCCCAACGGCACCCTGACCGTGCTGAATCCCAGACCGCTGCCCATCGCGCTCAACCACACACTGATGCAACTGGCACCCCTACTGGAAGCTATGAGCACCACTAAAGCGCCACCTACGGAGTCATTTTTGTAAGTACTACCTATGTTCAGCAGGTTCTTTTCTAGGAGGAAGTAGGGTTAAATTTAATAGTAGTCTTTCCGGACTGGCCTGTTGGCGTATTGGTTTGATACCCGGACCGCCAAGCCACAGTTTCTGGGTTCGATTCTCACCCAGGACAAACATTTATACGGATGAAACTGTCTGTTTGTTCTGTGTCTGGGTATCATTATTTATTATATAAGTATATTTGAATAGTAGAGCTCTTAGTGCAGAGTTCATCCAGCGAAGTAATACCACTTTCCTTACCCATTTCCACCGTAAGGCTGTAGTGCACTTGTATTACTGGGTTTTGGTTAGAAAGGATAATTCGGTAAAGGCAATGTTCTTCAGGGTTGTCATAAAACTAAAACTTACTTTTAAATAAAAAAATTGGTTATCAGCTGCCAAAAAGTTGCTCACTCTTATTCTTTTTTCAGAACAAGTAATCTACACAAAATGTACTCAGTATCCTACATGTGGTACGCAGTGATTGGTACTCTAACGTGCGTCACACTTGGCGTCATAATTGGCTACCTCACTAACAAGGAATCGGACGCTTTCGACGAAAGATTACTCCATCCGGTCGTAGCCATGATGTCACGGAAGATGCCCGGCCGAAAAAGAATTTATACCAACGAAAAGACAGAGAAAGAAGACAATCCGACAGAGAAGGAATCGTCTGAAAAGACTGACGAGACAGTGGTAGTGACGGAAGATGTTAAACCGATTTTTACGACAACGGGAAGTCGGTTGTTCGAAGCGTACGAAGTTAGACGATCGCCGTCTCCCGTGCCTTCGAGGACTAGGTTGTGAAGTTGCTCGTTCGAAGTTGTTGGTTCGAAGTTTGGGTGTTAAAAAGTTTGCTGTTCGAAGTTAAGATGAGTTAATATTTCGAATGTTTTTTGAAAGGTGATGATTTGGCGGTTCCTTCTTTTTCATGATACATCAAACTTTATAGTTCCTTGTTAAAATATATTTAGTGAAAATAAGTTAATGAGATCTGAATTCATGTTCATTCTTTTACTAAATTGTTAAATTCTGCTACTTTAGAACTTAGACAATCGATCGAGTATTCGACAAGTGACACAAAAGTGAATATATTTAGCTACCGCCAAAACTATCGTTCCATTAATCAGTTTAATATTTAGATATGGTATAGACTGCTGATTCTCAATGAAAATACTTTATAAAATATAAATATGTATTTCAAACATTCGCTATATGTTGATAAAAGTATTAATACTTAAATTGTCATGATCTAATTGGCTCATTTGACAGGTCAGTGTTATTGAAAAATTAACCTGATGGCATCTTACATACAATTGACCATTGGATGAACTTTATCTCAATATCAATAAATATAATTTTTGGATGACATTCCTGACTGTCAAAAGAGGACTATTAAAGGTAATATCTTTCCTATAATAGTTAGTTTTTACGAATTTATTTTGACATAGAATAGTAAGTAATTTTTTTCAAAATTTCATTCATGATGCTAACTCTACAGGTATTCCGTTCGACTATATTAACTTTTTTCTTTTAATTATATTTACATAAAAATCGACCAAAACTACATACTACAAAGCCAATGATTCAGTCTAGATATAAAAATTTCAGTCCTAGATTACTTACGTAGTTCAAAGGTACTGTATTTTCCACCAGTTTGGAAGTCAGCTTTTTTCAATGTCACTAATACAAACAAACTTAACAAAATTATATATACAATAAATAAATGACTTTGACTTTGACTTTGAAAGCCACAGTTGAACGGTATACCTGCAAACGTTTATATTGTTTCACGAATTTTATCCATGTGATAATAGTATGTAATTGTAAATAGTTAATATAGTTTAATATATAATTATATTATAAAATACATAGTCATAGCGGAATAATAGTGATTAAAAGAATCGCTCGGATTTTATATGAAGCGTGTGTTTTTATATGAAATGTTATTATTTTTCATTTAAAATAAGCAAAATGTTATATGATATGACAAAACATAGGTGTATTATTATTTTGTATCAATACATACACACATTTGACAGGTCAGTTGGCTTGGTGGTTAACGCTCTGACTGCCAAACCGAAGGTCGCGGGTTCGATTCCCACCCAGGACAAACATTTGTGTACATGAACATGTCTGTTTGTTCTGTGTCTGGGTGTAAATATCTATATAAGTATGTATTTAGAAAAAAAAAGTAGTATATGTAGTATATCAGTTATCTGGTTTCCATAGTACAAGCTCTGCTTAGTTTGGGACCAGATGGCCATGTGTAAAGAATGTCCCGGGATATTTATTTATTTTATAAGTCAAAAAGCTTATGAATATTAAATATTTATATAAATATAAGAAAATAGTTATTTTTATATGATTTTTTTAATTAATAAATCGCTTCGATCGAGTGATGTAGATCGGATAGGTGCTAGGTTCGATTTCCGGATCTGGGCAAGGTGCTATTGACATGTCTTAGTTCCCGGCATAGGTTGTGATCGAGAGACGTTGTGCTCAACCACTTCATGTTGGGATTTAAAAAAAATCAGTGAAATGTGAGTTTACCTCTGCCTATCTCTTCTGGGATAATAGGCATGACCATATAAATATTATTAAATTATTGTTAAGCTTTTTATATAAAAAATTGTTTTGCGAAATTACTGAACCGATTTGAATAAAACTTTTTGCAATAATATACGGATAGATTACCAAATTTGTTTAAACGAGTTTTTTTTTCTAATTATAGTTTTTGCCTGTAAAATGTGATTATTATGGTGGTGATTATACATTATGATTAAACACGTGATGTTTGCCAGTATTATGAATATGTTTATTGTGATTTATATGAGAACGATGTATTTATTTTATACTTACGTGTTATATTAAAATAAAATCGTGAAATATAAATATTCAGATATGTTATGTGTGTGTTTTTATTAATTACGACTGTCACAAGTAACAGTAATCTCGATTTTGAGGAGACAGTTCGTGTGGTTCTTAGATACGCTCTTTATCGTGCATGTGGGTTAAATTCTCACTCAGAAACAAATATGAATGTGCATTTTTTATAATATTTTTATTAATTTACTTTTTTTTATATACCACATGGGCCGACAAACAAGCGGACGGTCCACCTCATGGT
Organism: Habrosyne pyritoides; assembly: GCA_907165245.1. Classification (NCBI taxonomy): domain Eukaryota; kingdom Metazoa; phylum Arthropoda; class Insecta; order Lepidoptera; family Drepanidae; genus Habrosyne; species Habrosyne pyritoides. Next base: position 987,966 of record OU015608.1, read on the forward strand.
AAGTGGTCATCGCCGCCTATGAACATTTGCAACACTAGGGGCATCGCCAATGCGTTGTCGACCCTGAGACGTGAAGTTGTTAAGTCTCATGTGCCTGTAATTTACTCTACTTAATTCTATTTTTAACGACTTCCTTCATCTCTTTGTGCGATACGATGTCTACTTTTATCTTAAACTGTCCCTAAGGAAAGGGAAGACCATATACCTTGATTATCTTTTACCCTTTCTTTCTTTCTTTCCATCTACATAGGGACCTTTATGGTAGTATAAGATAATGATTATTTTGACCACAAAACACATATAAATCAGCCGGAGACTCTCTTAATTTTGCGATATACATTTCATATAAAAATGTCATGCATTATACAAAATATTAACTAAAACACAATACAACGATATCATCTGGAACACTATTTCATCCTAAAAATACCTCCGTCAAGACCAACAAGGATTGAATTATAGTCCCTACCTTCAGGATTTTAAATCCATCTTACCTACGTGAACCCTTCTGTACGGACCCAAATCAACGTCTAACAAATGAGTCTATCAGCGCACCCATCCATCCCGGAGCACCGGAAACTTAGCCTGTGACGTCGCGGGCGTTTCTTATGCAAATTCCGAGGCCAGGACACTTGCTCCGGCGAATCTAATTTGCGTTACAATGAGGTATTTCGGCTTACGGTGTCTTATTCCGATCACATAGACCCGGAGTTGGATTTCGATTGTAGTTTGATTGCTGAGAGAGATCTTTGGAAAGAAAATGTTCTCCGATATCCTTCTACTTACATATATAATGCTATCTATGTATAGTGACGTCATTTGATTTTTGTAAAGAATCCCTCGCAATCGTTTTTGATATGGATTTCCCTGTCATTTTGAGAATTTCTTCCGAAGAAGAATTCAGGCGGAGCCGGAGCGGGTCGCTAGTAAAGTACAAGTTTAAAATCGAACCGAACATAATAGAGAAATAAGGTAGCAATGTTTTAATCTTGAAGCGAATGCATTTTTAAATTCGTCGGTTTGACAGCTAAGAATATCTTAAAAATATACTTTTATTGTATGATGATGATGTACCTTATCATAGCGCCATAGGGTATATTTTTCTATAACATTCTTATCTATCAAAGAGGTATATTAGAACTACAACTTGTGAGTAGCAGAGCCGCTCTATACGAGCGACATGCCCAGGACCAGTGACACTCACTTGGCCCTGTTCGCGGACGATACGGCTATTTACTCTTCAAGTAAAAGCGAATCCCTCCTTTGCAAACGACTCCAATGCGCAGCCAACGCCTTAAGCGAGTGGTTCCGCAAATGGAGAATCGAAATCAATCCCCTCAAAAGTCAGGCTATCCTGTTTTATAGAGCCTTCCGCGAATCCTACCGACCCTTTCCCGCGTCACCCATCACCATGTTCGGCGCGCCTATCCCTTGGGAGAGGCAAGCCAAATATTTAGGTGTCACTTTGGATGATAGACTTTCCTTCGGTCCTCACATTAACACGGTGCGTAACCGCGCCGCGTTCGTGTTAGGCAGGCTCCACTTCCTCATTAATGCTAGGTCTAAATTGGCCCTCAAAAGCAAAATCAGACTGTATACCGCGTGTATACGCCCCATAATGACGTACGCGTGTGTAACTTTTGCACACGTCGACCCCAAGCGGATCCAGAGATTCCAAGTCCTCCAAAATAAGTTCATGCGCAGAGCCACGGGTGCCCCGTGGTATATGCGTAATCTCAATCTCCACATGGACTTAGGTTTGCCGACCATCAGGCAATTTATCAAAAGGGCTTGTCGCCGCCATTTCGATCGGGCAATAAACCATAAAAATCCCCTCATTGTGCAGGCCGCGTCCTACACTCCGTCCCGCATTAGTCGCATTCGCAGACCGAGGCACGCCCTCGCCGAGTCTGACGACGACATAACAAAAGCACAGACAGCTGCAGCCGAATCTGCAACTCGCGATCATCCATCACACACACAAGGCCATCAGCCTCGCTACCGTCCTCGCCGGCGTGGACGTAAGAAACCGCGCTCTCCTTAATATGTTCATTGTAGAGTTTTTTGTTTTATTATTGTTATGAAATAAAGAACCACTAATAATCAGATAAAGTAAAGTCTTTGATTTAAAAAGGCCCCCCACGCAACGCCCTGAGCCCGAGGTTCGAGCCCCACAGGGGGCACCCTCAGTGCGCTGTTGCTTAAAATTTTGTATTTCGGTTGAGAGCCCTAAGCGCTCACCGATATTGTCCGCGTAAGGGTGTCAGAGCCATCTGAGGCTAACACCTTCGTCCATTCAAAAAAAAAAAAAAAAAAAAAAAAAAGAGTAGCAGAGCTCTTAGTGCAGAGTTCGTCTGGGGAAGTACTACCACCTTGCCCATTTCTGCCGTGAAGCAGTAGTGCACTTGTATTACTGTTTCGGTTAGAAAGGTAAGGGGGCCGGTGAAATTACAGGCACATGAGACTTAACAACTTCACGTCTCAGGGTCGACAACGCATTGGCGATGCTCTGGTGTTGCAAATGTCCATTGGCGGCGGTGACCACTTACCATCAGGTGGACCGTATGCTTGTTTGTCGGGTCACGTGGTGTAAAAAAAATATATATATAGAAAAATCTCAACTGTGGGTAGTCGAACGAAACGCTCACCCATCCGAAAATCTCTATTCCAGTCCATTCGTTGCCTCGGTCGAAGCAACTTGATCAAACCATAGCGATAATAAACTATGTAGGGGAAAGGGTGGCAAGATGGGGTACTTAAGCTTTAAAGGTCAATAATATAAAAAATTACATAGTGAAGCAATCATATTTTTTTTTTTATTAACAACTAACTATTATTATTCTAAAATTTGGTGTCATTAGGAACTTTTGGTAACATATTTAAGGGAAAAAAAATAAATAAAAAAAAAAGGTGTTTTGCCCCGTCTTGCCCCATGGTGCTGGTAAGATGGGGTACCCCCCTGAGGTAAGATCGGGTGATGAGAATGATTACAGAGAAAGATGATTATTTGGGCTGGTGGAACTCGCAGACATGGGTGGCTTCGTCATCATCATCATCTATTCCTGCGCAGCTATTATGAGCCCATCTTCCACATAATGAACATGATATCCACCCTTTAATGGAAACGGAATATATTTCCTCACAATACATACATGGTGTGTCCTCCTCTTCACTTTCATCTCCAGATGATGAGACTCTTTGTCGTTTTGCTATTTTCGCTGATTGGCTATTCTTCTTTGATTTTTATTTTGAGCTTTTGTAGTAGTTTTCTTCTGTTTTTTTGATCCATTTTTTTTGTTTCTATTTTCTTTAGTTTTTTTCTGTTCCGGATATTCTTTTTCCTGGACGATGACTTAAAATTCTTGTTTGTAGGCGTGATAATTCCTGTTTTCCCACGCATTATAGAAGCATTATAAGCATTAGCATTATACAAGAGGTTTGTCTGTGGATGTGGGCACATAAGCTGGTTGTGATGTCTCTGGTTCCTGACAAACTGAGTTTTCAGCTTGTTCTAGTGAGTGCGTCTGCTGGTCGGAGTGATTTTGTTCTGCTTGTGATGTCGCCGGTTGGTTTTTAGTTTGATACGGTGCTGATTCCTGATTAACAAGCCTGGGACTGTAGTAGGAACACCCTGGCAAAGAGTCATCAACAACGTCTCTGCTAAAAGTCGCAGCATTATCTGCTGTTTGTGCAGCTACTGTGTCTGAACTTTGGACAGTAGTGACATTGCTTATATCTTGAAATACTTCTCGGTTTGTGGAAGTTTGACCGTCATTCAACTGAATCTTGGTTCTCAAAGAAGGGGCAAAATCTGTTTCGGAAAACACGTTAGGATTATAGGGCGAAATCCCACATTTACCCATGTTTCCCATTTTTCCATGCAAAACCGCTTCAACTGCTTCTCTCATGGATTCTTCGGACCACGACCAGAGGTCAGTCGTGCGTTTGTAGTCACGAACCATTCTTAAAAGGCAAACTATAATAAGCTCACAAACTCGTTTTCACGGAAAACATTCAAGAACAAAATAATTTCTCATTGGGGGCAAGATGGGGTAACGGGGTACCCTATCTTGCATGCAGAGCCATTTTATAAAATAAAAAAAAAACTAAAAAGGAACAGCCAACAATCTTAATGAAGCACAATCCCTACCCTATTATAGGTTAGTTTAAGCGTCAATCACAGCAACATCTCACCAGCTAACGTTATTTAATAAATCACTGTCACGTGTCAAACCTGAAGAATATATGAGAAACACTTTGCAGTAAAACACTATTTTTGAATTTTTTCGACACTGTGCACTTGTGAACCAATAACTACCGGGTGACTGACAAGTATCATGGCGGCGCGTCGAACGATGAATGAACGAACGTGATTGATCAATTAGAACTTTGAATTTCACTGGGTACCCCGTCTTACCCGCTACCCCGTCTTACCTCCTTCTCCCCTAACTAAATTCATCCAACGAGTCTTATTCCCTTTTTATTTACCCTCAAAGAGTCCATTGTTAATTTTCTTCCCTGTCAAGTAATTTAGTCGTCTGTCATTTGTAACCGACTTAAAAAAAGGAGGAGGATATTCGACTTTTTGGTTTTTATTATTTATGTTAACCGACTTTGTTACGTCTTGTTGGCCAGTCATGTCAGTATGGAGGTTAGATAGCCTCAATATTAGTGTTAAAAGACTTCTGAGGGTATGAAAAAGTGACGTTTATCAGAAAAACAAACGACGTGACAGCGATCTGGGTGAGTACTTTTTATTGGAACGAAGTTCCTTATCGCGCGTTGTGAAAGGGGGCTAGACGGAAAAAAATCATACGAAAAGTTGTAACGACACTTTTTTTCGAAATTTAAATGATATGGTTTATTATTGGGTTTGTTTTTTTCATAATTTATTTAAAGGCTACATACAACATGTTTAAAATTCTGTTCCATTTATAAATTAGTATAATTAGTAATTATTAGCTCAGTCTTGATCTTCTATTGAAGACCTAATACTAAAGACGAGAGTTTGCAAGTTGTTCTCAACACTGGACCTAAACTCAGCGTTTTGGTCAATTCCAATGCGTATCTTCGTTCCATCCGGGTGTCCCTTGACACCTCTCAAGTTTTAAAAGCTTTTATTTATTTTGTAACATATATTATAATAATTTGGCGGAAAGGCTCTATATCCGCTGACAAAGTATTGTTTGGTACAAAAGAGCTACGCCAGCTCTTCGCGCCGGTGAAGCTGGAAGGTAAAAATTCTAAATATGATATGAATTCCTAATGACACATGATAAACCTACTAAATAAGTTTTGCTAATTAATAATTGTAATCTACACTAATATTATAAAGAGGAAAGATTTGTATTTTTGTATGTAACGAATAAACTCAAAAAGTACTGGACCGATTTTAATAATTCTTTTTTCATTAGAAAGCTACATTATCACTGAGTAACATAGACTTTTTATCCAGGGAAAATGATATCCCTCAGGAACGCGGGTGAAACCGCGGGGGACAGGTTAATAGTATATATTTAGAGTAACTGTTTTCTTTCATTGTTATGGTACATGCGGTGCTTACTTTAAGTAATTGTTACACTGTTATTCCTATTTATTATATAATGCATCTTTAATGTATGTGTAAACAATTGTTGATAAGCCTGAAAATAAATAAATTTGTGTAGTGCCCTGGTGCTCCTTATTTAGTTTTATTATAATTTCTATATATTTTTTTAAGAGAATGATACTCGTATTAACGTCATTTAATCACAAAAAACGATCGTATAACCTCAAACCAGTGATCAGACCCCACACATCATTGCACCTGGCAATATAATAATGCATAGGGAACAAAGCGTGCATCGTTCGAATAGTTAAGACTTCGTTTGATATTAAAATATCTTTGGAATAACTCCGGCCGCGTTTCATGTAGGAGGGTATTTTAAGCATGCAGATTGTTGGGAACACTTGTGTCTTGCAGGTTAATTGGGAGTTTGTATACGTTCGTTGAACATGTGTCCTACCTATAACCTTTGAAGGCTATATCCTACTTTGATTTTTAATTAGATCATCACACTTTCATAGTAATAACCTTTTTATGATTTTGTACATAAAAAGGAGCTTTGTAAATACATGTGTCGGAACGGTTTTTTTTTATACAACATATAACTGACTTCTCGCCTCTGGACATTTGCCACACCAGAGCATCGCCAATGCGTTATCGACCCTGAGTCACGAAGTTTTTATGTCTCATGTGCCGGCTCCATTACCTTTCTAACTGAAACACAGTAATACTTGTGCACTACTGTTTCGCGGTGGAAATTTCTAAGGTGGTAGCACTTCTGCGGACGAACTCTGCACTAAGAGCTCTACTACTACTCTACTATATAAAAGCGAAAGTTTGTGAGGATCGAAGTTTTTTAGTTTATTACTTCTTTACGTATAAACTACCGAATGAATTTGTATGCCCTGTAATATAGGCTACATTTATGTCGGGAAAATTTAACATTCCTCGGGAATGTGAAACCTCGTGGGGTACTTACCTAGTAAATCAAAATAATTTAAGAATGTTATTGAAAATGGTGGGAAGTTTACTCTACCAAAAAGGGCGTCAATTGATATGGTTTTATTTGCACATTACACATTCATATAGGCATGTGGATTGGTGGTGATTTAAATGAGTGTTACTTGTAATTTCAGTAGCCTAGAAGTCTAAACTGAATACCTAAATCGCTTTGAATTTAGATTTTTAAAGTTAAACTTCTTTGGCCGCGTTATGAAAAATCATGAGAGTTAAGTTTTAAGATGCGCGCATCACTGTAACAGTGTACCGAGTTAATATCCACAGAGCAAATGATGGCGACTAAGTTATAACTTGTAGAATTAGATTTATTGTTAGAAGTGATAGCAATTTGAAGTTATATCTCTCGAAAGACATCCAAATCCCAAGAGCGGTGTCAAAATAATTGTCTTTATACTTTTCTGTTATTAGTTTTCGTCCAATTATTTTGTTAAATTACTTAGTGTTACGAATAGAAAATAAAGGCTTGCCTATCTTTACACTTATTTATTTATTTATTTATTTATACAAAGGCACAGTAAATTATTATAATCAATTAAAATAAAAAGGCACTTAAACAAATATTAATTTACACTCTGATTAAAGCAGAGCACAGAATTATCGATATAAAATTTCATTATGTATTTGAGTGTTCGTAATTTTCTTCTTCGGCTTGACCGATTTTGATACTTTTTGCTTGGTACGTATGATGTCACCTGGAGGGTTGTTAGCTATAGTTAGACCCGGTAGGTGGCGTGTACAAGCATTTGTGTGTATGAACATGTCTGTTTGTTTTGTGTCTGGGTGTAAATGTGAATGTATGTTTATTTGTTACGCTTTCACCCCAAAACCACTTAAACGATCATCATGAAACTTTGTACACATATTCTTGGAGGTATTATAAGTAACATAGCATACTTTTTGTACCGGGAAAATGTTACATCCCTCGGGAACGCGGTTGAAACCGCGGGGGACAGCTAGTATCTATATGACTATGGCTTTAAAATCCAGTACAATGTAGTATATAAGTTATCTGGTATCCATAGTACAAGCTTTGGTTACTTTGGGATTGGATGGCCGTGTGTTAACAATGTCCTGGGATATTTAATAACAAAGTGCAGTTGTCATTTTGATCAGTCGACTGTCAGTTGTATTATCTAGCTGTCTATCTGAATGTATATTATTAGCGAAAGAGACAGAGCACGGAGGCCGCGACGAAACATCCTCGAGTTATTGTCATTTTCCTTACAGAATCGAGTTCCGGAATGTGACCTGTTTGCGGACGGATGGCAGACGATAGTTGTGGAATGCATGAGGTATTGTGAGACGCTCGAGTGATAGGCGAGTGATTGCCGGTTCTTCTCAGTTGAAGGCTAACTTCCGAACCGGTAGTAGCTTCAGTAACTTTAAATTTGACCTTCATAAGTGCCTTCTGAGGGCCTAAACTGAATAAATGGTTTAGAATTTTGAATTTTTTGAATTTTGAATAGGTTTTATTTTTGTAAATTTATTGATCTCATTTATTGTTATCCTTTTTGGTAGATAAATATCCTATAAATATCCTGGGACATTCTTTTACACACGGCCATCTGATCCCAAACTAAGCAGAGCTTGTACTATGGAAACCAGATAACTGATATACTACATATACTACATTTTTTTTTCTAAATACATACTTATATAGATATTTACACCCAGACACAGAACAAACAGACATGTTCATGCACACAAATGTCTGTCCTGGGTGGGAATCGAACCCGCGGCCTTCGGTTTGGCAGTCAGAGCGTTAACCACCAAGCCAACTGGCCTGATATGTGTAATTAGTGAATAGAAATGAAATATTTTATTCAAATAGGCCTTCACAGGCACTTATGAATGGTCAGACTCTAACACCGGTTCGGAAGGTTGCTTTTACTGAGAAGAGCCGACAATAAACTCAGCAATTACTCTTTTCAAAATAAGATTTTGTACATAAAGATATGTCCTGCTGGAGCGAGCGCTACACCCAAGCAGTGTTTAAATAATTGTTAAAATAAATAAACAAAATGTTGTACCTCTAGTTAAGAGCGTGGTCCGTAACACAAGTTTTTGCAGCAGAATTCATTAATATAACATGAGTGGTTGTCAGTTGTGTAAGTTGTTAAAATTATAACATTAATTGAAGCATGTCGAGGCCCCAATTTCTAGGTCCATTAGAAATTTATTGGGGAATATTGAATTTGGTTAGGGGTGTGGTCATTTATTTTAACGTGAATTTAATATGCAGATGCAGTATAGCTTTTAGTACACAGTTTGTCCGGGGAAGTACTACCACGACACACATTTGTGGCTTGGTGGTTAACACTCTGACTGCCAAACCTAAGGTCGTGGGTTTGATTTCCACCCAGGACAAAAAATTGTGTGCATGAACGTGTGTGTTTGTTCTGTGTCTTGGTGTAAATATCTATATAAGTATGTATTAAAAAAAGTCGTTTAAAAAAAAAAATATGTAGTATATCAGTTATCTGGTTTCCATAGTAGGTACAAGCTCTGCTTAGTTTGGGATCACCGTGTGTAATAGAATGTCCCAGGATGTCCCAGGATATTTATTTATTTCTTTTGGTTAGAAAGGTAAAGGGGTCGGTGAAATTACAGGCACATGAAATTTAATAATTTCACGTCACAGGGTCGACAATGCATTGCGATGCCCCTGGTGTTGTAATGGTCTACGGGTGAAACATAATTAAAAAATAAAATATCTACAAAAGGTTTTATGAGATACTAGCTGCGCCCTGCGGCTTTTCCCGCTTTAATCCTGTTATAAACCTTCCTCTTGAAAGGAATTAGTAATTAATCCAGGATATAAAGAAAAAAAGAATTTTGTAAATAACCAAACATACATAAAAACAAAATATAAACAACCGAATTGAGAACCTTTTCCTTTTTCAAAATCGGTTAAAATCGTAAACTGAAAATTATCTCTGTTTACAGAATAAGTCACTCAGTCGAGTAACAACGACAAACAAATTATTATAGATTGCAATGTTACAAGCGGGAAAAAATATGGCGAAAACCATAAAAAACCTTAATAAACTTTTTACAGCACTCTGTAGAGCGATTGAAAGAATCATGTCTACTCTTCAGTTTTCGCGTCATTATTTCGACAAGGGAAACCTTTTACAGTTGATACTATTGGCTCGTTACGAAAGAACTTCGAAAGAGAACGAGTCGAGTTAGCTTCGAGTCTAGAGTGAGGGATTCTGAATATTATCACAAAAACTAAAAAACTACCCGTAAAGCCGAAAGGAGGTATAATGGGGCCTTATAACGAGTCCATTCACAATATTTAAGAACCGTAGTAACGCTGCATAACATACCCAAAAAAAATAAAAAAAAACTGATTTTTATGAATAAAATTAGAAAAACTATTAAAGTAGACAATTATTAGGTACAATAGGTACTCTGGTTGACATGACAGCTTGCTAGGGTTGTTGGCTTTGATAATTAATTTTATTTTTACGGGGTATTTTGTAACACGTTGTATTAAGAAGATAGGGTTTCAAGACTCAGATCAATCACCATACCTGTTTTAAAATCGAATTCCCAGTTTTCTTATTAAATATTAAACTAAATTGAAATATATCCCGTGGTAGCGCTACTCTTCTAACTTCAATAATGGAGCTCTGATTAATTCCCTCCATTATTTACAGAGATTAAAATCTCCAGGATCCAGCCATCAAAGGCGTTGTTGCCCGCTTAGTTTAGATAAAAAAAATATTTTGCGCTGGCAACTTTTTTTATTGTATCCCTTTTAAACATTTTATCAGTTGGATTAGATTTTTTAATAGAAGGCGATACTTTGGAACTGTGGAGTGACGCCTAAATAATGTTACCTTGTTTATATCTACGTTTAGGAAAACCTCCCGTATTTTATTGGTACTCACTATCTTATAATTTTAAACTACCTGTAATATAATTAATGAATGAAATGTAAATGTAATGAAATTATTATACACTCATTGTTAAAATGTATCAAAATTGTGGCAGTAATCAATAAGATAATTACAGATTTCCAAAATAGAATACCAAATTTTATAATTTTTTCATAGAACTAAGAAGGGGTACAAAATTTTTGCTTCACGTATTAATATTATATTATAAAATTTATAACATTTTGTTTCAATGTTGTGAAGTGATAAGGTGAAATTAAACTTAAAAATATAAAGGTTTTAACACATGTTTTTCAAGTGGTAAGTGGGTACCATGTTTCCGATAAGTAAGACGCTACAATAGGGATTTTACCCTTACTTGGGGTAAGGAAAACATCGTGAAAAAAACATGTCTGTTATCCCTCTAGGAGCCATTTAATCTACGCCCTTGACCCTTTGTTATAAGCGTCCTATGCCATGGCAAGAGAATCTCAGTTTTTTTCGCGGTTCTTCTTTATATATGTTGTGTGTTGCCACGAATAAACGTATTTTATTTCTCTTTCTTTCTTTCTATTTACATATACTCTGAGATACAGGCTCCTGCCTAGTTCAGAGTATAGAGTCCATATTTAGTGCTACTATCCGCTGAACTGCTACACCACGCTAGACTACTTAGAATATAATTATTTATTGTTAATTTAATATAGTTAAGTTCTTAATTGGTAATTTTATTATTGTGTCTGTGGTGAGAAATAAAATATATTTTATTATTTATTTGAGTAGTAGAGCTTTCAGTGCTAACCTCGTCCGGGGAAGTACTACCGCCTTACCCATTTCCACCGTGAAACAGTATTGCACTTGAATTATTGTGTTTTGGTTAGAAAGGTAAGGGAGCCGGTGAAATTACAGGCACATGAGACTTAACAACTTCCCGTCTCAGGGTCAACAATGGATTGGCGATGCTCTGGTGTTGCAAATGTGTATAGGCGGCGGTGACAACTTACCATCAGGTGGACATTGTGCTTGTTTGTCCGTTCATAAAAAAAATCACTATACCGCTGGGTAGTTAGTATAATAAGTTAAAATAATAGAAACTTTAATTTCTTAACCAATTTTCTAACTTACATACCGAAAGCTCTAACTCATTATATGATTTCAACCTATGACCTTCGCCAATCACGGGGTTCAACGTAACCTTCTGAGCTAGCATCATCTGCCTGCCCTGATCCTAAACATTTGCAGCGCGATATGCATGCTGGGATATTATAAATATCCCGGGACATTTTTTTGCACACGGCCATCTGGTCCCAAACAAAGCACAGCTTGTACTATGGAAACCAGATAACTGATATACTACATATACTACTTTGAATATTTTCTAAATACATACTTATATATATATTTACACTCAGACACAGAACATACAGACATGTTCATGCACACAAATGTGAGTCCTGGATGGGAATCGAACCCGCGACCCTCGGCTTGGCAGTCACATTGGCTAACCACCAAGCCAACTGGCCTGTATATATATAACCTGAATTTCAGAAACGGCTCCAACGATTTTCATGAAATCGATGCAGGGGGTTTCGGGGGCGATAAATCGTTCTAGCTAGGATTAATTTTCAGAAAACGTTGTTTTATCCGAGTTTTCAGGCAATGAAAACTGCTACAATATCATTAGAATACCAGGTTAAAGGTTTTTAAATTCCTTCTTTTGTGAAAAAAGCTATTATTGGGAGCCCTTTATCAACGCATATAATTCGAATTTAGGTATATTATATGACAGAGCTTTAAAGAAAAAAATACGATGACTTATGATGACGAGTACTTCTATTAAAAAAAAAATTGACACCGAAAAAACAGACATGTTCGTTCATATAAACAAATGTTTGTCAAGAGTTGGAATCGAAGCCACGGCCTGTGGGGTGGCAACCAGGGTTTCTAACCACCACGCCAAATGACCCGTAAAATTGACATTACTTACATTTTTTAATGCCACAAAACCTATCAATCTTTATTTGTTAAATAAATCAATGTGTACCCTGTATGTGAATTTTGGGTTAGTATTTTTTTATACCACAAGCGAACGGTCCACCTGATGGTAAGTGGTCACCGCCGCCTATGGATATTTTCAGGGGCATCACCAATGCATTGTCGACCCTGAGACGTAAGTCATGTGCCTGTAATTTCACCGGCCCCCTTACCTTTCTAACCGAATCACAGTAATACAAGTGCACTTCTGCTTCGCGGCAGAAATGGGTAAGGTGGTAGTACTTCCCCGGACGAACTCTGCACTAAGAACTCTACTACTCGAAAAATAGTATACTTACAAACTTCGCTATAAGTATGGATTTACTGAAAAAACTGAATGAAAAGTCTTATACCTATGTAATAGATCAGTTGTTTGATTTTCATAGTACAAGCTCTCTTTGGTTTGGGATCAGATGGCCGTGTAGGAAATTAAATAAAAATATTTTATTCAAATGGGCATAAATTTACAAGCACTTATGAATAGTCTGATTCTAATACCGGTTTGGAAGGTTGTTTTTTTACTGAGTAAAGTCGGTAAAAAACTCAGCATGATTAATTAATTAATGAAATTATGAAAAATCACTACATAGTATTAACAAAGTCGCTTTCTCTGTCCCTATATCCCTATGTATGCTTAAATCTTTAAAACTACATAATGGATTTTGATGCGGTTTTTTTTAATAGATAGAATGATTGAAGAGGAAGGTTTTTATGTATAATACATGTGACATCCCACAGGACCGCGGGTAAAACTGCGGGGGACAGCAGTTTGTATTATAAACGCGAAAGTTTGTATGTATGGTTGTATGGATGTTTGTTCCTCTATCACACAAAAACTACCCAGCCGATTTGGATAAAACTTGGTGCATAGATAGAGCATATAATAGAATAACATATATGTTACTTTTTATCTCGGGAAAATTTTACATCCCTCGGGAACGCGGGTGAAACCATGGGGGAGAGCTAGTTATATATATTATGGTATTTATTAATCTTTCATAATAAGGAATAAAAATCCGCTATAACATGGACATATTGTCAGTGAGACTAAATAAATTGTATGTAAGTTCGTTTTGCAAAGATTTTTTGCTGAGTTTATTACCAACTTTTTCAGTAAATACAACCTTCCGAACCGGTATTAGAGTTGAAAGTAATTTAATAAAAATATTTTCCTTGGCATTAGTTACTTTGGTAAAATATTATTCTAAAATGAGCCTTATTGTATTAATTGTGAAATGAAATTTTATATATATTATTTTCAGATTTCAGAGTATTAAGTTCTTTACAAATTTGAAATTATTAGTCTAAGGGTCAGATTAGATAAAATTTTTATAAAAATATATTTAAAAAAAATTTTAGCCTTGCGGAGTATCTTGCCGGTTCTTCTTAGTTAAAGTGTGACTTCCAAACTGGTGGTTGCTTCAGTTTCTTTAAATTTGACCTTCATACATGCCCTTCTAAACAGTTGGCCTAAACTGAATTTGAATGTGAATCCAGGGTACCTGAAGTAATTATTTCATAACGAAAATGTAAAGTATCATTTGAGCGTAGTTTTCTTACACAGCTTTACCATATCTACTTCATTTGTGGATCTGTGTGGCAACCCTCGTTATCTTCTGTCCGTGTGCCTAATGACTCGGGTAAATATAAAAAAAAAAGTTAACAGGGATGACGTTTCGCTGGTTACGCTCTCCGCAGGGTTGACAGCATCTTTCAATGCAGTATATTGTTGTAAAGGGTTGGTTTCTCTTGTTTTTTATTTTATTATTCTATGACAACTATCTTTGTGGTTTAACGCCAGTGAATTTGTTAGGAAAATTTTCAAAGAGACTTTTCTGATATTTTATTGTAAACTAGCTGTTTTCACCTGTTTTACCCTGTTGCTGATGGTTGTCATATTTTCTAGGGATAAAAGTATCGTTTATTATTCATGAATATAAGCGATCTATGTGCTAGATTTCATCCAAATCCGTTTGGTATTTTTTGCGTGAAAGAGAACCGAACATCACTCACACGCATACACACATGGATGTAACATACATTCAACCATACAAAAATTTGCATTTAAGAAGTAGGACAGGCCACATTTTTTTAATCCTATGATATTCTTTACGTATATAATCTAATCCTAAGCAGAGCTTGTACGAGTACAATGGAAACATAAAACTACATTTATTACCTGTAAAAACATACTTATTATTATTATATTTACACCCAGATATAGAACTGATATGTATATTCACGCACACAAACATTTTTTCAGGGTAGTAATTGAACCCACGACACAAGGGCGTGGTCGTCAAGGCTCTAATCACCAACCCAACTAGCCTGACAGTTGTGTTGTGCGAGCGTCTTTTGTTCTTACATTTGGTTTTATTTATACCTGTTTATTTATCAAGAAGTTTTCACCCGCGTTCCCGGGGAATATTATGTTTCTCCGGAATAGAGAGTATCAATTGTGCTAATACGTAACATATTCTTTAGTTGTGTTAAACATAATTCAAATCAGAAATCAAAATTAAGAAGATGAATATAAAATGTCTACATTTCAAATTATTTATTAGGTTATACAAAAATTCAAATCTTTTGTCTTTATAAAAATACCAGCTGTTCACCGCGGTTTCACCCACGTGTATCGATATCATATATTGCCTATAACCAATTCCGCGTCGAATGGTAGCAGTCCCATCCCGATATGTACAATAGGTTTGAGGTGAAGGTGCGCCAATGGAAACCTATTATCCTTATATACTAAATACATATACCCAGGGGTAAAAATAAAGGCTTATAAGTAGGCTCACCTAGCTTTCTAATTATTATTACAGATGTGTGTAAGATCTATTCAGTAACTTATGCCGTTGAATGTACCCCAAACTTTAATTTAGAATTAACGTCACACGTCTCTACTCGAAATAGAACTTTAGTTGCTCCAACTATTAAGTGAACAAGAGAGAATTAGAGCATTCTAATAAGACGCTCGCGTACTATTGCGAAAACTTTCAGCCCGCTTTCTCAATAATTCACTACAACGAGGCCTTGGAAAGTCCTCTCACGTGCTTGCGTAGTTAACAAAAGAGATGGAGCATAGAGGCTATGGTGAGAAATTGTAGAGTGTCATTTACCTTACAGAATCAAACCGTAATGTTCAAAATTTGGTACTTGTGTTACTAGTTTAGAAGTAGTAGAGCTCTTTGTACAGTTTACCCATCTCCGCCGTAAAGCAGTAATGCATCTGTATTAATGTTTCGGTTAGGAAGGTAAGGGGGCCGGTGAAATTACAGGCACATGTGACTTAACAACTTCACGTCTCAAGGTCGACAACGCATCGGCATGCCTCCAGTGTGGCAAATGTCTATAGATGCGGTGATCAGTTACCATCAGGGACCGTGTGCCTGTTAATCAGTCAATATATAGACTGATTAACAGGCACACGGCAAAGCAAGAACTAGCTATCCCCCTAGTTCCAGGGGGATGCTACATATTCCCCAGATAAAAAAAAACAATACGCTATTCCAGATCGTATCTTATAATATATTAATCGTTTACACAGCGCACGCAACGAAAGCCCTAAAAAGAATATTTTTTTCCCGATATTGCTACATTTTTCATTGATTCTCCGCTCCTATTGGTCGAATGATGAGCTTCCTCGATAAATGCACTATCCAACACTGAAAGAATTTTTCAAATCGGATCAGCGGATCTGAGATTAGCGCGTTCAAACAAACAAACAAACTCTTCAGCTTTATAATGTAATTATATTATTATTATATTAAAGAATAACTGGCTACCATACCGCAGTTTCACCCGCTTCCCAGAGGAATCATAATGTATCCCAGTTTGCTTGGCTACTTGGAGAAATACTACCACCTTACCCGTTTCTGCTCAAAAGACTTGACAACTTCACGTCTCAATGTCGACGACGCATTATTGATGCCTCTACTGTTGCAAATGTCCATAGGCGGCGGTGACCACTTACCATCAGGTGGACCGTCTGCTTGTTTATCGGCCCATGTGGAATAAAAAAAAAAACATTAAAATCCCTCGGGAACTCGGGTGAAATCGAGACACGATAACTAGTTAAAAATAATCCTAAGTAGGTTGATCAACAGTCAGACGGTCCACCTGATGGTAAGTGGTCACCGCCGTCTCTGGACATATGCAACACCAGGAGAATTGTCAATACGTTGTCTAGCCTAAGACGTTTAGTTGTTTAGTCATGTGCCTGTCACCGGCCTCCTTACCTTTCTAACCGAAACACATTAATACAAGTGCACTACTGCTTCACAGCGGAAATGGGTAAGGTGGCAGTACTTCCCCCGACGAACTCTGCACTAAGAGCTCTACTATTCGATATTATTATTCGATTAGGTACTGCCAATGTGCTGTCCAACCAAAGACGTGAAGTTGTTTAGTCTCATGTGCCTGATTTCAGTGGCAAACTTACCTTTCTAATAAATAAATAAATATCCTGGGACATTCTATTACACACGGCCATCTGATCCCAAACTAAGCAGAGCTTGTACTATGGAAACCAGATAACTGATATACTACATATATACAATATTTTTTTCTAAATACATACTTATATTGATATTTACACGCAGACACAGAACAAACAGACATGTTCATGCACACGAATGTTTGTCCTGGGTGGGAATCGAACCCGCGACCTTTGGCTTGGCAGTCAGAGTCGTTAACCACCAAGCCAACTGGCCTGTCATAATTGAAGCACAGTAGGTAATACAAGAGCGCTACTGTTTTATAGTGTATATGGGTATGGTGGTAATACTTCCCTAGCTCAACTCTGAGCTAAGAGCTCTACTACTTCAAGATTTGTGGTTTAAGATACAATACATATTATACGATATTTTATTTTTCAAAAAATTATAAATCACTTTACATGAGAAATATAAAAACTAACCTGAATACTATTGAGCATTATGTAGTTTACACAATCAGCAAATAGAAATATTATATACTAGCTGTTCCCTGCGGTTTTACCCGCGTTCCCGTGGGATGTCACATGAAATATATATAAATATACATAAAAACCTTCCTCTTCAATCACTCTATCTATTAAAAAAAATCGCATCAAAATCCGTTGCGTAGTTATAAAGATTTAAGCATACATAGGGATATAGGGACATAGGGACAGAGAAAGCGACTTTGTTTTATACTATGTAGTGATAATAAATATTATTATTATATTTTATTTTATATTATATTGTTATAATAAATATAATCAAATAGTATTTTCACATAAAATTCGCACCTAAAAGCAGTTATATTTCGTCTGATCTGAAAAAATACGGGTCGAAATCTACCGGTCGGTCTGTGCCGTAAAAATATACGGGGGCTGGTCTGATAATTGCCTTCACTCAAGGACAGGGCAACCCTAACATAATTTAACGAGATTTATTTCTAGGGCGGACATTTTTTCCCCCAAATTACACGCATTGAGAGTTGCCCGCTACAGGCTGAAAAAGGGACTGAACCTTTTTATCAAATTGAAAGGTGCTGAAGGGCCGATAATACAATTTGTTTGTGATTGTTTTAATTTTTCCATTGGAACTTTTACTAATGGACTATGGAATGAAGTTTGAACATAGTTAAAGTGACGTAAAATGGTATTTGATGCAGTGATTCTTTGTCCTTTTGTATGTTTAATTATGACACGGGAAAATAAACCCTATTATTTTTGTGTTAAAGTTAAAATAAAGGATAAACTTTATTTCGAAATCTTAAAGGTTATTTTTCAATGACACTCTAAAATCTCAGATAGGACTTCTATGACGTCTAATGGTTGAGGAAAGCGGTAGACACTATGTAGCTATCCCTATCTACCTGGTTGGCTATCTTTCTCAAATTGGACCCAATTTAACAAAAATCTGCATTTTTTTTATGCCACTTAGGCCGATAAACAAGCAGACGGTCCACCTGATGGTAAGTGGTCACCGCCGCCTATGGACATTTGCAACACTAGTAGCCATAGAAAAAGAGTACATACTGCTTCACTTAGGATCAGATAACCGTGTGTAGCGTTGCCAGGCGGCCGGATAAAGCCGGACATAGTTAGGCTTTTTGATTGCGTGTCCGGCCAAAATAAACGGTGTCCAGCTCGTCCGGATTTTGTTAGGCTTTTTACAAACGAGCTGGTAATTTATTTTTTCGTACCTTTTAATACTGATACAAATCCTCAATAATGTAGGGTGTCTGGCCTTTCTACCCAAACGTCCGACTTCACTGACTGGTCTGTCCGGCTATTAGGTTTGCCTACCTGGCAACCCTAACCGTGTGTGAAAAATGTCTCAGGATATATATTATTTATTAAGAACCATCTTAACATTTTACGCACGTGAGTAGAAGTACCACTTGCGTTACAGGAACCCGTCAGCGACGCACTATTTTTGTTATTTTTTGTAATATTACTATAACGTCCTCTTGACACTCACATATTATTATTTAAATAAAAAGAAAATACCTGACATTATTTTATACGAATTAATTCAAAATTATGTAACCCATGTTTTTAAAGTCATTATGTATTTATTTTGTAGTTGCATTGCCATGATTAGAGAGGAATGGGAGTATTTTTCTGTTTCCGCTTTAAACACGGACATAAAACAGCTAATAACTTTACCACATGCTTTTAGCAAGACGAGGGTTCCCCCAGACCGAGGAAATTGAATCTTAATTCAACACAATAACGTTTAAAATCGTTAATAGATATCAACACGTTGATACGCGGGAGCCGAAATAAGGCGATGAAAGCTTTAATGGTAGTGAAGGACCTTGCGGGTGAGGTCAAGAGGTCAATTGTGCCAAATAATAATAGAGTCTCGGTTTAATCACGTTAAAGTCAATTTTCCTTTGCATGTCAAATAAATTGTGACGTTTTTAAAAAAACGAGCACACCAATTTAGGTAATATGTTTATGGATTGCTAATAGCTCGCATTACGATATTTTCGCATTTTGTTGACAATTTAAGTTATTGTTTTTGTTTATGAGATTATTTTTTTGTATAGGAATGGGCTTCATTGAAAGAAGGATTTATTCCTTTCTTTTAGTTCTACTGCTCCAGCTTATTTTCATGACAAGATCCTTTTTTATTTTTGACGGAATTGCGATTGACCACAATCTCACCTGATGGTAAGTGATGATGTGGCCGAAGATGGAGCTCGCTTTCCCGTTAGTAGCCTATTCACTCTTTCCTTGAAGAGCCCCAAGGGTACACAGACGAAGGGAGAAAATTCCAATCCTTTTATAAACGTTAGGACATTTGTATCTATTGCCAGTGGATGTTTAATCATTTAAAATTATTACGGGATACTAAATACTCCCTCTTTTAGATATGATTGGTATGTTAATAAGCATCTGCCAGTCAAGGCTAGTCCAGCTCCAATAACTGATCCCTGTCGTGGGTCCGGTTCCCACTCAGGACAAACATTTGTGTGCATGTCTGTTTATTCTGTGTCTGGATGTAAATATCTATATAAATTTAAAAGTTGTGTATAGTAGTTATCCGGTTTCCATAGGACAAGCTCTGCTTGATTTGGGAGCCGATGACCGTGTGTGAAGAATGTTCCAGGATAATTATTTATTTATAAGGGTTTTATAACCTTCTATCGTAGCACATACTCTAGGGTTGTAGGGGACCGTAATTGCCCCATAATTTTCAGTTGGGAGTCTGAATTTCCATGTTTTACGCTTGGTTCATGCATGTTGCATTTTTAATTTTTGTTCACACTCGCCAAGTGTTGGTCCAATTTCAGTTGGTTCAAATCAGATGTAGGTAATGAGAGACGTAGAAAGCGTTTTTAATGGATGCGGCTCATCTGATTATTTGAAACATTTCTCCGCATTTCACCCGGGTTTCAGGGGGAAATTACTTTTTCCTGGAATAAAATGTATCCTATGTTAATCCAAATACTAATAATTATTTACTTGTAATATATAGATGAATAAAAAGGAAGATGAAAATACTGAGCCATTTGGGGTATAGACATTAGCCCCGTGGAGGCCAGGAGCTGATCGCGTCTTTCGTGATGTTATTAAGCGCCTGGTTGACGCTTCCTGCGACCAGAGGGCTGGCGAATAGCTCGGCCAGAGGATTAGCATTGCGATACAGCGTGGCAATGCCGCCAGCGTTCTGAGCACGCTGCCCACCGGTGTAACTAACAAACTCACTTTCATGATATTGATTAGGCTTTTATTCTCTGAAATTAAAAAAAGGTTTCGAGTGCCTTTTCTACTCGATTGAATATTAGGTCTCTATATTGATTGCATTCACGTTGAATTTCAAAATGTTTGTATTTCAATATTATAATACAGTTTCTAATTATTATTAACAAAAGGTAGCGGTAGGGTTAAATTTTGAAAAAAATATATATTTCCTCAGATATTATAGATTAGATCTATGTATATCTATACCAAATTGCACCAAGATCCGTTTAACCGTGAAAACGTAACAAGCACACAAACACAGACACTTTCAAATTTATAATATTACTAGCTGTCCCCCGCGGTTTCACCTGCGTTTTTCGATATCAAGTATAACATATAAACATCTTCGAAAAATTCCACGTCAAATGGTGGCAGTCCCATCCCGATATGTTCACAAGTTTTGAGGTGGGTCAAAGGAACCCTTTTTTCCTTATATATGTATAGACTATCCCCCGCGCTTTCACCTGCGTTTATCGATAACATATATAGGCTATAACCATCCGAACCATCCATCCCGAAACGTTCAGTAGTTTAAAGGTGTTTTGTCAAAGTAACCCTATTTTCCATATATATATATAATATGTATATTAGATATTAGATTGAAGGCAAACATTGCCACATCATTTTAACTTCGCAGGTCAACAGTTTTCACATGATGAATAGTTTTAATTAGAAGTACAGTAGCAAGTTTAGATCCGCGCAGCTTCTGGACACATTATACGATAAAGCTCCGTGTCTGGATTAATACGGATTTAGTAGTTTGGCTTTAACTTTTGTAATATGTTAGGTATGTTAATGTGCGATGTGGGACTTATAACTTTACGTGTTTAATTAAATTGGTACCTTGGGTATTTGCAAATATTACGCTTTAGTCAAATTAATTTATTGTACCTTCACATTGATTCAAGGTAGAAAATCTATACTAATATTATAAAGAGGAAAGATTTGTATGAACGCAATAACTACTAAATCGAAAAGGAATGAACTTGGCGCATAGATAAAGCATATCTTGGAATAACATATAGGCTACTTTGTTATCCCGAGAAAATGTGATATCCCTCGGGAACGCGGGTAAAACCGCGGGGGACATATTTTATATTTGGAAATAGATTTGTTTGTTTAAATTGTTATTAATGCGAAAGTTTGTGAGATGGGTGTAGGGGATGTTTGTTTCTCTTTCCCGCAATAACTACCAAACAGATATGAATGAAACTTAGCATATCGATAGAGGATGCCTTGGAATAATATTTAGGAAACCGTGGGTGATGGCTAGTGCTATATATATTACGCTGGGACATGTTTCATTATATTTTTTTTAAACAGACATAATATAATAAGGAAAATTTAAAGACATACTTGTCCCAAGTTAAAGACAAATCTTGTAAATGTAAATTATGAAAAAATAATATTCATTAAAGTAATTGAATTATAAATTTTTTAATTAAAAGAATAATTTGTTCGGAGGTTAAAAGTTTTTGCCTAGTATCCAATAAATTATTCTAAAGGCATTTGAAATCTAATATAGATGCATCTTTAGATCATATTTTAATAAGTAAAGCTGCCAGGCAAAGTGCGTTCAAACAGATATTTCAACTTGAGAGTCTCACGCTGAACAACAAATCTTTTGATAAGAAAGAGTAAAACACAGCGTCTCTCTCGTCTGTCGTTGTAACAAATAAATTTCTTTTCACATAGTTTATTTATACTATCGATTTAGCCTAAGTTTTTTTATTAAATGTTTTTTATACTATACATAAATTTATTATGTTTCAGGGATATAAAAAACTATTTATAATACGTGATAGCTTAAAATAAAGGTATATTTTATTATCGTAGGTTGATTTTGAGTTACCTGTAAAAGCTCCATTAAAATTCATCTTGTGGTTTCGAAGATTAGCGTGTTCAAACTAAGAAACAGACAGATATTCCATTCAGTTAAGCTCCCTACATAAACAGCAATAAGTTTTTGGCAGCCGCACTGAGAAACACATACAAGGTTGCTCCGCAAAATTTAAGTTTTTTTAATAAGTACCTATTACGTTTGTTCTTTCTATTAGTAGATATTGTTTCGCTATACTACTAGCGTCTCTGAGGTAACTAATGTTTAATGTCACTTGGGATTAGAGTAGCTTTTTATTAATGAAATAATTTTTTATACCGAATAAGTAATTTTGGAGATTACCTCCTTCAACCAAACTCTACATTTGTAATATTAGTATAAATTTATAAGTAGGTATTATACCTACTTATTGTTAGAAGCTGCGTGTAGTTATAGGAAAACGATCCTTACAGTAGTATGAATCGTCCTCCGTGTAGCAAGATCGAGGGCCTACAAAATATCTTCATTCGCCTGTGAGCCTATAAAGATGTCTTGCGAGCGAGAATGTCGGAATGTATAGGCCTTCTGAGACGCGCTATAAAATCGCGCCGATTCTACTGGGATTATAACACACAGGTCTTAAGGAAGGGCAAACTGTGTTTATAATTTGACGAGCCAGTTGGCTTGGTGGTTAGAGACCCTGACTGTCACGCCACACGTAAGTTTGATTCCCATCTCCGACAAACATTTGTGTAGATGAATATGTGTTGTAACTGATTGTTTTCTGCCTATATATGATGTGAATTTTGAAGAAAAAGTTAAACATGTAGCTTTTCAGTTATCTGGTTTCCATAGTACAAGCTCTGCTTAGTTTGCAATCAGATGCCCATGTATGTTTCTTTATTATTATAAAACTAGTAACAAATAAACGTAATAAACATGCATGCTTATCTGATCCCAAATTAATCAGTGTCCTGCTTGTACTATGGCTATCAGGTAACTGATATACAACATGTACTACTTTTTTAAATATATAATAGATATATACACCCAGATACAGATCAAACAGACATATTCATGCACACAAAAGTTTATCCAGCGAGGGCACCGGCACTTTTGAATAAAAAAGATTGTGTTTATCATTCAAAGATTTATTCGTCACGCAAAATGTTTGCGGGTCAGACTTTCAAAGCCCCCCCTAAGAAGTTTCACTTCCAAAATGTGGTAATTTGGGGTAATGATTTAAAAGAGCAACTTAGAGCGTTACAATGCTCGCCGTTGGAGATAGCGTTGCGTATTCTCTAAGCAATGGAAATTTTATTTATTCGCCCCGTGGGGTGGGTGGTTAAAGGGTTTTACTCTGTGTTACCATTTGTACGTTAACCCGTTTAGCGTCAGTTAAATTGTATCATATATTTTACACCGACTCGTAAATTCTTTCAAATTGTTATTTAAGGCTATTAAATCAAAGCAGGTAGGATCAGCAGCCAGAAAAGATGGTAATTTACGTTCTAGAAAGAAATCATTCTAAAGTATTAATGTGTTTTTTTATGTTTTTGGGAGTTGGTACCTATTTGGTTTTTAATTCATGGATATTTTTTTTTATTCATCCTCTGTAGGTTATTATACAACGTGTTACAAAATACCCCGTAAAAATATAATTAATTATCAAAGCCAATAACCCTAGTAAGCTGTCATGTCAGGGAACCAGATTATTATTTTTTTTTATGTCAATAGGTTGACAAACAGGCAGGCGGTCCACCTGATGGTAAGTGGTCACCGCCGCCTATGGACATTTGCAATACCAGGGAGATTGCGAATGTGTTGCCGACCTTGAAGAGCTCTTTTTAACAGATAGGCCTACGTTCCTATTTTACCTAATAATTGTCTACGTTAATAGTTTTTCTATTTTTTATTTATAAAAAATAGTTTTTTTGGGGTATATATTATACAGCGTTACTACAGTTCTTAAATATTGTGAATGGACTCCCTTCGGCTGTACGGGTGGTTTTGTAACATTCTGTATGGGGATTACGTTTATAGAAGATACTAGCTGTCGTCCACGGTCTACTCGCGTTTATCACTATCATATATTATAGCCTATAACCATCTACGAAAAATTCCGCGTCGAATGAAAGCAGTCCCATCCCGACATGTTCAGTAGTTCTGAGGTGATAGTGTGTCAAAGGAGCCCTATTTCCCATATATATACAGAAGATATATTTTTATATCTTTCATTCATACCGATCACGATAAATATCTAAAAATAAGTCAATAAACTTTTCTCATTACATACTAATTGGCTCAACTCGAGCGTCCACTTTTAATCATACTAAGTAGTGTATACAAAGGCAATGTTTGAGAGCAGATGGTCGGCACAAAGTGGAGCCCGTGAAGATTGAGGCCAATCAAATATCCAACATCAGGAATCCTCGGGAATGTTTTCAACAGACCTCGCTCATCAAACAGACAGCTCGGCTCGCTAACTATCGGGAGTAGGTAACACGTGCCTTTGGATGGGGTACTTAAATAACTGGTGCCAAACACAAGGCGGTATAATAGTTAAATATAAAAACCCACTGGCGCCCAATGCGGTAATCCCACGTTGGGCGCCAGTTGGTTTTATAAAAAATTATAAATGATAGAAGTATCTAAAAGCAAATTAGAATAAACACATAAAGATCTCTGGGACATTCTTTACATATGGCCATCCGATCCCAAACTAAGCAAAAGTTGTATAATGGAAACCAGATTAATGATATACAAATATTCTTTCTGAATACATATTTACATGTAGATATTTCCTGACGTTCATTTATCACAAATGTATGTCCTGGATAGGAATCGAACCCATTTGTTGGCGCGGCAGTCAGGGTCTCAACCGAGCCAACTGGTTCTATGAAAACAATAAACTTTCTCGCCGTTAAGGAAATAACTATCGTGTCCAACAATTTATAGTTTCCTACATCTACTACGACTTCATAGTTAACTTTGATTGAGCCTCGTTACTTTACACTTTTCAACACAAAGCGGGCCTCAGTCCCTCCCCCTCTGTCTGTGAGTCCGGACTCAGTTCATCTTTCCCTTCTCTGATTACCCCCCTAGTTTGTTCAGCAGCTAAAGTCCTAAGAATAATTTGTTATCAAGTTTTTCAACGGGCTTAATGAGTTTTAATAGGGAATCAGGAAATTGCATCTTTTGATAAACTTACTCTTCTTCGTTGGTTGTTGTTTTTGTTGAGTTTGTTTTGTGATACTTACAAAGTTAAAGTAGAGGTTATATTGCGTCTATATTAGATAGTATTTAAAATGTGCACTTTATTTTGGGTTGTGTCATAGCGCCATAGGATCAAATCCACGCCACTGGTCGTGGGTTCGTTTCCCAACCAGGGCAAACATTTACATATATTGTATGTATTTAGAAAATAAAGTATGTAAATCGAAGAATAAAAAAGGAAATCGTATATCAGAAATCTGGTTTCCATAGTACAAGTTCTGCTTAGTTTGAAATCAGACGGCCGTGTCTTCGCATTTCAAGCAACCAACCTTACCAATCAGCTCGTTTTTAAATATTTGATGATTGTCAAAACCATGACAAATGGCCGAACCATTTGTCATGGTACTAAAATTCTTTCAACCATTTTTGTTAAAAAATATCAGGGGGCAAAATGTAAAATAAACATACTTTAACCTATAACGTATTTATAAACATAAACCTCGAGATACAGGTACTTTGTGATAAAAAAGCGTATGTGTGTACTTATATACGTACGTAAGAAGTTATACCCGAAATTATAGGTGAGAAAAACTGCACTAAAAGCATTTTTTACTATTTAGTCGTGAAACTGTAGTGTCCAAACTCTTTGCACCTGTCTAGCAACGAATAATTTTTTTGACGTTGTTAGGTTATTATGGACAACAACATCATTACTCACTCATTGACACTGACAGTTGCGATTTGTGCGATGTTCCGGACAGACCCTTTTCCAGCTAACTTCATACGTGAGACTTTTGTGCTACACTGATGCGCGCGCATCTTAAAATTTCACTTTCATATATTTTTCTTAATAACTTCAAAAATGAAATATTTCATTAATTTACAGCGCTTGCTTATTCAATAGTGTCATACAAACCTTGTACAAAGTTGATATGTGACATCATTCGATATACACTTAGTTTTAGTAAAAGCAATTAGATAACTCGCTTATGTTTTTAGACCTAACGCAAAGAAAGTCTAGATTATCTGAAATTACATTTATTTTCACACTAATGACAAAAATCGAAGAGTCCTTACGCGCCGGCACGCGCGTCCTTGTGCATAGACATACAGGGGCTGGATTCTGTAAGGAAAATTACACTATCTCGAGGATGTTTCGTCGCGGCCTCTATGCTCTGTCTCTGTTGCTTACTACACTAATACTACTAATCACATGAGAGGTAACCTCTTCGAGGCCTACGTGAAGCGGCTCGCCGACGAGGTTTGTATTAGCTGAATAAGGGAGCAGAAGTCGTCAATATACAACTAAAACTCGAAGTGTGAATATTATCTTGGGGTGAAATCTCAAATTATTTAAGCATGTACCCTTATTTACTTTATTTAGTGGAAAAACTTGAATAAATGTATTCAAATTTAGCTGCTAATACAAACTTCGTCGTCGCATCGCAATGAGGCCTCAGACAACTTACGTCTCCCACGATTGTGTAGTTAGCGAAAGAGACAGAGCATAGCCGTGACGAAACATCGTTCAGCTAGTGTCATTTTCCTTACAGAATCGATGCCCAGGAAGGGACTTTTACATAAAATCCAAATTAATTTCATTTCAATGTTCAATTTTATTTCCTAAAATATGGGCTCATTTTATATTGAAAATTTCAGTGAGTCAATGGCATGGAAAAGTACATCAGATTATCAATTTTGTTTGAATTCTAATAACAAAAGTCGGGGTCGCATCGGTAGTCAAGTAGATTCTCGATTCGATTCCTGGGAAGGGTTATATGAACTTTTCTTTGCTAGAATCAAATCAAAACTCTTATATAATTGAATAAGCTAGTAATTGATCACAATGCATCTCATCCTGTTTTATGATGATGTTATGGAAGCATATATTTAAACCTGCGAGTGATGATGAGAAGCAGCCAGGGTACTTCAAAGTACCTTAGTACTCTGCAGTTCCAGAATTTGACTTTTTAGCTATTTTATTATTAAAATGTTATATATTTTTGACATAAAAAATACTTAATAAAATGATACAAAATTGGTCCTTCGAGCCAGATTTATTACATCACTGCTGGACATAGGCCTCACTTATGGCACGCCACTGAGCTCGATCTTCACCTCTTTGTTTCCAACCGCTGCCAGCCAGCTTGCGTATATCATCGCTCCATCTAGCTGGAGGGCGCCCTACACTACGTTTACCGAGCCGTGGTCTCCACTCTAAAACACGTCTTCCACCGAAGAACTAATGTTTTTGAAGTAGGATTTCCGATTTAAAATTAAAAATGAAGTCGTCAATATTTTTGTTGCTTTTTATGTTACTTAATAACTGTGCATTCGAAGCCCATTTCCTCAATCTAAATCCACCTAGATTTAATAAATCA
Source organism: Habrosyne pyritoides (assembly GCA_907165245.1). NCBI lineage: Eukaryota > Metazoa > Arthropoda > Insecta > Lepidoptera > Drepanidae > Habrosyne > Habrosyne pyritoides. The sequence goes on from OU015608.1 coordinate 1,016,089, forward strand.
TCAACATCTGCTATCATCTTCTTGCCAACAACAAACAAAGTAATGACAAGTAAAATAATGATAATAACGTAATTAGTACCATTATATTATAATGTTTCGATTTTTTATTTATAATTTTTGTCTATTATATTTTAATCACAATATACTTAAAATGCCATGTAAATATATTTCTTTGACAGATTATATAAACTGATATAGGTTTGGACAAACAATATCATTTTGGGATAGATAGTTCCACTTCCGACTTCAGTAAAATTTTTGCTCATGTTTCATAAGTAAACGTTGCAGTTGTATTGCAATATCCAATATATTACAAAACGCCCAGTCATGTTGCAGATATAATATGTTGGCTAAGATATTTGTGTGCTTAGATGTTTGTGACACGCTCGCTTCACTCACTCTTTAGGCTCCTTCGCGAATGCAGGTGGAACCGCAGGGTACTACCAGTATAGAATATTAACCCTTTCTCAGAAAAATATCATCCTACTAATATAATAAATGTGAATGTAAGTTAGTTTGTTACGCTTTCACGCGAAAACTACTTAACCGATCATCATGAAACTTTGTACACATATTCTTGGAGGTATTAGAAGTAACATAGGATACTTGATGTGCCGGAAAAATGTTACATCCCTCGGGAGCGCGGGTGAAACCGCGGGGGACAGCTAGTACCCAATAAATAAGTTTCTTCCGCTCCCTCCCGCTGAACCCTTTCTTTTTAATTTTCTCAGCGATACGCTTAATTATTAATAAATTGAGGTGCTTTTGTCAGCGTATGGGGTGGGGCATTTCTCCACCTTTTCACCGCATTAAAAAGTGTCCGATTTTGTAACACAACTGTGTCAACATCCACAAAACCTTTCCATTCGATGCGAAACCCATTTCCACAACTCCCCAGCGAACTATAAAAGTGTGAGAAACAATGTTTATCGCCTAGGGAATATCTTTTATGGCGATTCTAGACTATTTCGTAGATTATTTATTTGGGTCTAGGATGTTTATTGCCTGTTTTTTGAAAACTATTGTTCTGTTGAACTTTGGATACCCATACTATTTTTTGGCGCATCATCATTTGACTGCCGCCTCGCCTGAGGCAAACCCTTTTTGGGTAATGCTTTCGTTGACCACTGGGTGTAATGTTGCCATTTTTAAATTAATGTTTTATTGATTATTTTTTAAAATCTATCTACTAACTACTGTCAAATACAATGGAACGTATTCGGTTATGGGTTTTGCTTTGGTATTAACGTAATGTTTAGTATATTTCGTATCACATTAATAATTTAAACGGAAGCTATTCAGTTTTTATCTGGAAGATATGCTGAGCAATCGATATGTAAGCTTGATTTTTAAATTAGTTTTTACTCAAAATTTTTTGACATCAAAATAAAGTAAAACCATGAATGTTCCGTTCAAGGTGGAAAAAGGAATCTGATCCCAGGCGTGTGATTCTATAAGATAAACTTTTAGTTCGACGATGTTTCGTTGCGACCTCTTTGCTCTATCTCTTTTGCCAACAACGGATTCTCGTGAGATGTCCGCTTTTAGAGGCACCACGACGAAGCTTGTATTAGCAGAATGAGTAGGCAGGTTTTTATCATCCAAGGCTTCGCTGAAAGAGATCACTATAAGCAAGAAGAATCTTTCTTATTTTCTTGCTATTTGCTCTAATGTCGCAATTTTACCTTCCTTTATAATTAATTTGGTACAATAAAAGGAGAAGTAAGTTTGCACGCGAAAAGTTAGTTAAATATAATAGAAAAGTAAAACTCCCTCATCAAACTCGATCAACAGAACAGAATAAATATTGAACCCCTCAAGTGCACTCCGACCTCGGGTTCAAGAAGGCCGGACCCTCAGGGTTAATTAGAAATGGCCAAGCTCGCTCAATCTATGCCAGGGCACGTAATCAACTGGCCATCCTTACTTGTTACTACTGGAATCCTACTTATTAATAGGGCTGCTGCTTGCTTTTGGATTGAAGGGTCTTGTATAATAAATTTGTTGAAGGAACTTTTTACTGATGGTTGAAAATAAAAATATTTTGAATAAGGATATAATAATATAATAATTTTATTTAATAATAAATTTGCACAGATACTTAAACAGTTAATATTCAAAGCAAATAATTAGGATGGTAAAATTAGGGAGTTTAGTGTTTATTGAGCTCTGGAACTCGCGGTATGAATAAACTTGTGTTGCGAGCTCCAGCTCTCGCTTCAGGTTTTATGCGGTTAACATAAACAGACATACTGAAAATGCTTCAAGTATGAGCTAAAATTAAATGTAAAAGTAAAGTATATATGAAAAGAGAAGGTAAATTTATCTGTAGTGTAATTATGTTAAGTCTTTATGTACGCAATGGCATAATTGTGTAGTATAGTGAACAAGTGAATGAAGTGAGTGAAGTGTATGTATGTGTTTATGTGTATATGTGTGTGGATGTGTGTGTCATGGGTGTGTATATGTATATATGTGTGTGTATAGATGTAGGTGAGTTGTGTAAGGCATGAAAAAACGAAAGTATATGGAAGGTACATAAGCAGCTGCTAAACAGTAGTTGAGTAAATTAAGAATAATGGGGTTTTAAGAGATCTTCCGTTTCTTCGTAGGTTAGGGTTTTCAACCAATCACTGACTTTTTATTTTGAGCTCATGTCTACTTAGGGGAAATATATTGCACAGTTTATTAATTTTATTTTATAAGTAATTACTAATGACGTGTACTAGTGTCGCCTAGCAAAGGATCAGTTTTTCTATACTACATAAGTACTACTACGTGCCCTCAGCGGTTTCACCCAGGGTCCCTAAGGATGCTATATTTTCCCTATTTAAAAAGTATCCTATGTGTTACTTCAGGTTTTTAACTATCTAAGTACAAACTATTATCCAAATCCGATCAATATTTTTTGGGTGGAAGAGTAACAAATAACAAACATCCGTCAAACATATATCCTAACAAATCCTCCTTCATAATATTAGTAGGACAAGATGACAAATTTTATACAAGAAAAGCGTTTTTAATGTTTATTTATCGATTGAAGAATCAGCCTTAAATGCCTTTTAAAGGCCTTATTCGTTCTCAAGGTGTATGCCTGTTATTATTAGGCATGGCATGATTCACAAATAGCATGTGAAAAATCATATGAAATACTTTTTCATATGTCACACCTGCAAACTGCCTTGACGTCGACTGTTAAAAATCAGTCTGCTACTTTTCTGCTACCTTGCCTACATGATACATCACACACCGCAGATCATTCGGATATCATCGTATTTCACCGATGACTCACGACGACGTCAGAAAGAAAGAGAGTCTTTCTAACCCAGTCGTGTTAGAAAGAGCAAAATATATACTGATCGTCGCTACGAACGGGTCGCACGGCCAAGAGTGATATTAGAGCATTGCGAAATAAAATCATTGGCTGTGAAATTTCACAGGTGAAATCACTGTGAAAAAAATAAGTTATTTCATTAAATGAAATAAAAGTAGCAATCATTTCCATGCCTAGTTATTATGATCGAAATGAATGCCTCCATTCTCAATGTGTAAAAGCTAAGCGATTGGTTTGGTTTTCATTACATAATGCATATTATTAATATTAACTATCCTACTAGCCAAAAGCCTTCTAAAGAGTACACCGATGACCATGTGCATTTTATAGCTTGCACCAAGTCGTTAAAAGCATTCCCAAAGAGGTTTGGCGTCAGGCTGACCGTAAAATTACACCAGATCTCATGTAATATGTAATGCGCCGAATGGCCGAGAACCAATGTAACCTCCACCCGTTTTATTCCCACAAATATAAGCTAATGAATAAAACGAGAGCGTAAATTAGGTTCATATAATAAAAAAAAAAAATATAGATAACCAGCTTAAGCGGAGGTACACAAATTTGTGAGTCATGGGTTATCGGCCGTCTGTTGTCACCTCTGCAGTGATAGGTACTCCCCTGAAGAAGTTCCCGCGGGCCGGAGATGGAAGTTAGCCAAGAGATAGGTAGTATATGCTTGTAGGCCAAAAGGGTACGGTGAGTTGAGCGTAAGTAGGTCTTCGACTAGCTCGGCTGACGGCCAGCTGGACTTCGGAATCTTGCCGTAGAACCTGGAAACCACCGTTCCAGTTTATTAGAACACGGCCTAATATCTTCCGTTCTAGAGTACCACCGACGTCATCAAGAAAGTACCTACATAGTATTGTAGTAGTATTGTCTTGGTGGTACTTACCAGAACGCAGTTTACATGATTAAGCAAGCTAGAGCGAAAGAAAAAAAAATAGCACATATCAGCAACAAATCTTTTTTTAAAAACAATATAATACATAAAAATAATGAATACATAAGAAAAGTATGACATGAGATGATAACTAAGTATGTGATTTGTGTGCTATTCAAAACTTACCCTAATTGGGGATAAAACCAAGATTAATGGTAATAGTACTTTTAACCAGTGAAATATGAACAGTTTTAGATAACAATTACTGTCTGCTAGTCTGCTAGGGCGCTGGACAGGACGCAAAATTAAGTAAGGCGTTACGTGCACTCAAATGTCAGCCTAAAAGCGACTGCCGAGCTGCGCGGCCGCAACGTCATCGCTTGTATGCGAACACTCCTCGCACCCGTTACCGGCGCGTTCCAAGATACATACAATCAAGGAGCTAGTTTGTAAATTTCAATAATAATTGTTTGATCATAATGGTTAAGAGATTATTTAGTTTTTTTCTTTAGTTATATATAGGTTTAAGATACTTATATTTAAATTAAAGGTTTTACTAATTATGTCGACTTTTTATATAAAAAAATCTTATTACAATACTAATATTATAACAATACTTTTAGCATCAGGTAAACAAGACGGTTAGTCATGCAACGTTCCGTTACACCAAGCAGATATAAGGTGAAATTACAGGCACATGAGACTTAACAACTTCACGTCTTAGGGACTACAGCGCTTTGGCGATTCCCCTGGTGTTGCAAATATAGATATAGATAGCCATAGATGGCGATGGTAGCTTCAGTAACTTTTAACTGTAAATTTGACCGTCATAAGTGCCCTCTGCGGGCGTAAACTGAATAAATGGGTTTGAAATCAAAATTTTTGACCACCCACCATCCGGTGGACCGCCTGCTTGTATAGTCTAATAACTAATATATGGTGCTAAACGATTGAAAACTGCTCAGATTTAGGCCTTATCTTTGTTTGTGGCACAAAGGCCTACTTGGCCGGTTTAACTAATTCCAGGAAGAACTATTTCTAAGAGATGGCAACCCTATTTGTAGTGCAGTTACAAATGAATACATTCCAACAGATCCATCAAGTGAAGGCCTTTTATTCCCTTAATTTTGCGTCATGTCTTATGTAATGTAATTGCTATTCGTACAAGCTTCTGTCTGCTAAAATAAATATCCTTGGACAGTCTTTACAAACGGATTTTTTTCTAATACTAAACTTAACGGAGATAATAGTTAATACAGATAACTATTATAAATAGTATATTGTTTTTCTTCTAAATACACTCAACAAAAAGTTTACATTCACTGGGAAAACTGAAATTTTTTGTTTTATTTTTTACTAGCTGTCTCCCGCGGTTTTACCCGCGTTCCCGTGGGATGTCACATGTTTTATACATAAAAACCTTCCTTTTCAATCACTCTATCTATTAAAAAAACCGCATCAAAATCCGTTGCGCAGTTTTAAAGATTTAAGCATACATAGGGATACAGGGACAGAGAGAGCGACTTTATTTTATACTATGTAGTGATTATTTGTTCTCTGTTTAAAAATACAAAATAATGTTAATTTATTCATTTAAAAAGTATTATGATGGTTACGTAATTTAACAAGATACTATTATTAAGACAGTTATTTTTATTTTTTATCATAACCATTTAATATCTTAAGTTTTCATGTGAAAACCAATTTTTTTTGTGTGTACTTGATGCATACGAATGTTTGTCCTACGCGGGAATCGAACCACTCAGGGTTACTAACCAAGCAAACTACTCGTCAACTAAAGGTAAAGGCTTATTTGTTCTGGATTTGCGCTCGACTAGATTTCAAATTCTCCTGGAAGTATTCTGAGAGTTCCCTAATCTGCCATAGACCCCGTGATATACTGTTATTACCTTAATGCCCCTTTATTATGGGGGAGGCTCACGCCCATGGGTGAGGTAGTGGAATTCAGCTGCCCCATATATTTCGTCGATTTTGTATCATCCGTCTTTTGCTTGCGATTTTATTTTTAGTGCCATATTAGTTTTACAGTAGTCGAGTTTTATAGCTTATGTTTTGGAATGCTACCTAAATTAAGTATTTTGCATAAGTTAAATATAAAATATTGAAATAGCCTAAAAGATAGATAGATATTTTTTTGATAGAAATTGTTAAAACAAAAAAAAAAAATAACCTTGCTGAGTTTCTTGCCGGTTCTTCTCAGTTCAAGGCTTCCGAACGGGTGGTAGCTTCAGTCTAAAACTGAAATAAACGGGCCTAAACTGAATCAATGGTTTTGTAATTTGAATTTTGAATAGAAGAGAATAAGTGAAACAATTTTTCTACTAAACTACTTCTGTATATTTCCCGGGAAAATGTTATTCACCGGAAGGATGCTAAATTTTCCGAGTAAAATGTTATTCCAGAGCATGTTCTATGTAATACCTATATATTAGAGTCAGACTATTCATAAGTGCTTGTAAAGGGCTATTTGAATAAAAATATTTTGATTCGCCAAGATTCATCCCATCAATCGTAAGAAAACAAATTTATTTATAGTTGTTGTGTTTTCAATAAATAACAGTTTGGTAAAAAACTTACGTAGTACTGTAGCTGGCTGTAGCTGTCCTCGGCCGTTTCACCATGTTCCTAAGTGATCTATCAAGCGAAATATATCCCATATTTTAATCCAAGTTATAAAGTACCTATGTACCAAGTTTCATCCAAATCCGTTGTGTAGTTTTTGCGTGAAGGAGTTACAAACATCCATTCTCAAAATTTTTTAATTCGTTATTTTTTTCTCCCATAACAGGTAGGCACAGTTTTATAGCATGAAATGTATCCTGGTGTTGTCTTGTCAGTTTTATTAAAGTCACAGAGAGATGCCGATTATGCTCACAATATATTTTTATATTCTTAGGTCCTTATCTCTTTGTTTACGTAATGATTTGATGATGCGTCAGTTTGACGGATATTTCTCTTCTACGAAGAAATATTGATGCGGTTGTAATAAATAATATGCCTTTCGTTCAATTAAAAAAATTATGTAATATTTTTCAAATACAAAACAATTATTTAAATTATGACACATGTGTATACGATATTGGCGAGAGATATGGAATGAAGTGAAGTTAGTAATAAAAAGAAAGATGGCCGAGGTGACGTCCTCTTTGGTCGTTCGCTGATGTGCAAGAAACCTGTAACTGGCTGGCTTCAATTAAAAAGTTATGATGAGATGGAGGTTCTTTTAGAATTCTTAAAGTAAGTTTTTTTTTGTTTTGTTTGGTATGGTGCATACATAATATTGTTTTTGGTTCCTGTATAGAATCCACATTAAAGCGCATAATTTTCAAGGATGCCTTTGAATTAAATTACAAATCGTTGGTTTTAGTGTCAGTTTGTTTTTGGAAAGAGCACTGTTTATCCTAAGCTACAGGGTTCTACCCTTTTTGGGAAGTAGTCTCTCTTGACATTTATATTGTATTTTATCATGTCTGTACCCTCAAAAGAAGGCATATTGCTATGTTATGTATTTTTCTGGCAATAAATTATATTATTGGAACGAAGTTCCTTATCGCGCGTTGTAAAAGGGGGCTAGACGGAAAACATTCAAACGAAAAGTTGTAACGACACGTTTTTTTCGAAATTAAAATGATATGGTTTATTATTGGGTTTGTATTTTTCATTATTTATTTAAAGGCTACATACAACATGTTTAAGATTCTGTTCCATTTATGAATTAGTGTAATTAGTAATTATTAGCACAGTCTTGATCTTTTATTGAAGACCTAATACTAAAGATGAGAGATTGCAAGTTTTTCTCAACACTGGACCTAAATTCAGCGTTTTGGTCAATTCCAATGCGTATCTTCGTTCCATCCGGGTGTCCTTTGACACCTCTCATTATTATTATTACATATAATATGTTACAATTGCTTTTAAAATATCTTTGGTGCAATGTGAGAAGATATGGTAAGATCAGAAAGAACGTTTCAAAAATTCCATCCATGTATCAATAAATGGCTGAGGGAAATATGTTAGGTTAAACGAGAGACGACGGCAACTCAGAGAAATATTTTGCTCTTTGTCAAGAATGGAGGGTAGATATAAATTTATTTTTCATTTGAGATACCGGTGCATATTGCATAAATTCCGGACAGTATTGGTAAACGCCTTTTTAGGGTTCTGTACGCATGGACCCTATTGCTAAGGTTACGTCGAAATCTGTTTGGAAATGTCTAGAAGTCACTGTTCTTATTTATAACAGTTGTCCCCCGCGGTTTCGCCCGCATTCCGAAAGGTCTGTAATCTGCGAATTGTCAAACGCCCGCCAAGCTCTCATAAGGAATATTTTTATACCGTTTTTGCTATATTTTTCATCGATGCTCCGCTCCTATTGGTCGTAATGTAATGTTAAATAGTTAAATAGTATATAGCCTTCCTCGATAAATGGATTATTCAACACTGTAGCTTCAAATCTTTATTTATTTGTATAGATTTCGTTGATATATGGATCTCCAACAAATTCAATATGCAATATTATAACATAAAGACTATACGAGTATAAGGTGGCGGGAATCCTTCAATTTGAGGAGACCATAGCATTCAAAGATAGAAATAGCAAAACTGTTACAAAAATAAATTCAAATATGGAAACATTAAATAAAATTTTAATTTGGTTTGTCATTTATCATTAACTATTCTTTCATCTTGAAATCGGTTTTCTTGTTTTTGTTATTCCTTTTTTGTAAAAATTGTTTTTAGTATTTTTAATAAATTAAGTATTTTGAATATAAAATTGCCAAAAAGTCAAACTATAAAAAAATATATAAAAAATGTAACCTCGCTGAGTTTTTGCCGGTTCATCTCAATTGAAGGCTGACTTTAATAAGTCTCCTTAAAATCTGAGTGCATGATTTGTTCGTTTTTATTTAGTTTATTTAGCTTGACTCTTTATTTAATTATACCCCGCGTTCCCGAGGGATATCAAATTTTCCCGAGATAAATAGTAGCCTATATGTTATTCCAGGATATGCTCTATCTATGTGCCAAGTTTCATCTATATCCGTTAAGTAGTTTTTGCGTGAAAGAGTAACAAACATACTTATATACAAATCTTTCCTCTTTATAATATTAGTATAGATAAGAAAGCCAGTTAAAAGTTTCACAGAGTTGGTATTGTAATCGTCTCTAACATACTGAAATTACGTTTGTAAGTAGTTTGATGCAAAAAAAACCGCGTGACGCTTGATAAAAAGTGCAGTGTAAACAGGATCGAAGGGGACCTTACGGCGTTGACAAATGATAGAATGAAAGCTTAAACATAAAAAAAATGTAGAATAATAAATATCCTGGGGCATTATTTTTTACACTCGGCCCCTGAACGCAAAATAAGCAGAGCTTGTACTATGGAAACCAGGTAACTGATATACTACACATACTTCTTTATGATTTTTTCTAAATACATACATATATAGATATTTACACCCAGACACAGAACAAACAGATATGTTCGTGCACAAAAATGTTTGTCTTGGGTGGGAATCGAACCTGCAACCTTCGACTTGGCAGTCAGGGTCGCTAACCACCAAGCCAATTGACCTGTCAATAATGGTTAATTACAACGGGATTTTCTTTGCCCATTTTTTTTTATATTTATTGTAATTATGAAATTCTTTCTATTCAAAATGGACGTTCCTACAGTATGTTTATTTGTGGCTATTAAAAAAAGTTACCAATTAGGGCTGTCTACCCTGTTTCTAATCATTTGGAGTCGGTGCAATCCGTAGGTACACTAGGAGATTAATATTCCTCTCGAATCTCTTGCGTTAACCCTACCTTAGTACTAACAGAGACTGTTAAAGATACGTATTTGAAATTTATGAGTTTACTGTCACCATATTTCTAGGAATCTTTAGGACTTGTCTATTTTTACTCCACATTTTGACGGGCTTGTTGGCTTGGTGGGTAGAACCGGTCGTCTCCCTCTCAGGAAAAACGTTACTGTGAGCAAGTTTGGGTGCCTCACCTACCTAAGCGTATAAATTATCAAGTTACACGATTATACAAAAAACAAATGTCTAGTAACTAATTCCGCTGGATCTCCTTCTTTGTCAAGTCCCAAGCAAGAAAACTCTACAGAAAACACGGTCTACACGAACCATCTTCAGGACGTATTAGACCCACTGTCACTGTCTCGACGCACTATCACAACAGACGTGCTACCTCACCGACCGCCACCGGACAGCAGCAAAAGCTGGTCCAGCGGAATTAGTTACGAGATATTTGTTTTTTTGTATTATCTTAGATTGAATTTCTGGAGGGCCACGCCTGAGTCAATTAGTTATCGTATATATAGGTATAGTATATCTGGGCTACAAAACAGCGCTACTAAAAGGACAACAATGCTTCGTTGTTGGTCTCCCTCTTGCAGGACACTTAAGAAAAGTAAACTTCTGTACCAACGTAAGATTCATTAAGAAGTGGTTGTTAATAAACAAATTATTGCAATAACATTCTAATAGTATATTACAGTTTTAATTTATCCATACATTTAAATATTATAAAAATAAATGTTTATGTGTTTTATCCAATAGCGATGAAACTAAAAAGTGTCCGAAGATTCCTAACACAAAAAACGCACCATGACGCATGCTGGAAACCGCTAATGAATATAGCCTCTAAACATTACACCACAACTGCATTAGCAGTTTGGCGATGATTTATAATTTATGTCACCCGCGGTTTTACCCGCGTTCCCGTGGGATGTCACATGTATTATATATAAAATCCTTCCTCTTTAATCACTCTATCTATTAAAAAAACCCGCATCAAAATCTGTTGCGTAGTTTTAAAGATTTAAGCATACATAGGAATATAGGGGCATAGGGACAGAGAAAGCGACTTTGTTTTATACTATGTAGTGAAACTGCAACATATATTATTATAAAAAGTAAAAGAAAAACATTTTTGAAAATATTTACAATTTTTTAAGCCCATCAATAAATAAAATATGCTAGTTTTTAAGCCTTTTTTTGTTTTATTATCATTTTTATTTTTATATCTTTGATTTAATTAAGTCTTAACAAACCTCAAATTTATGATATTTACATGTCTTTTTGTCTTTTACCATGTTGTGATAGCCAGTAATTAAAGCAGCACTTAGCTTTAAGTATTGTTTGTGACCATTGTATTATATTCTTTAGTGTATGTTTTGTTGGCTGTCCGTATAAATAAATAAATATCCCAAAACTACATAAGCCATGGCAATCCTAGCAGCTCAACACTATTCCGCTGTAAATACTGTTTAAAAATGTAACAAGCGCAGCTTACACCGGATACTCGGATGCCTGAACTGGCCCAATGGGTATTAGTCATCCATCACATTTAACAATTTTCATATACAACTCCTACAAAATGTAAAAGTGAGAGCTCTTAGTGGGGAGTTCATCCGGATTAGTATTACCACCATACCCATTTATGTGGAACGGTAGCGTACTTGTATTACTGTATTTCGGTTAGAAAGATAAGGGGGCCGGTGAAATAACAGCCACATGAGACTTAGCTTCACATTTCGGGGTCGACAACTCTGCTGTTGCAAATGTCCATAAAGGTGATCGCTTACTGCCAGGTGGTCTATCTTCTTGGTTTTTTGGCCCAATTGACTTAAACAATTAATAAAAAAAATTACGCGGGATTGGCAATGGACCCAAGAAACAATAATGCTCAGTACATGTCATGTGGGGACTTAAAGTATCTTCGTTAGTGTGAGTTTCATTACTGAAACCTCAGGTTACCTTTATATACTACTCAAAAGCTGCAAGGATTTCCCTAAAAAACCACACGTGAATAAATCTCGAAAACTGTGCGAAAACTACAGACTGATATCGCTCGTCCCGCCGTGCATCTATAAACTAGAATATCGATTGGTCGTGTAGCCTGCTGAGCTTCTACTATGGTAATGAGTTAAGCATGGTGACCTGTCAAAGTTACTACTATTTTATGTAAAAAGGATGCGTTAGTTTATGGAATTTCCGTGGATAGTAAACTAGGATGAAATGAGAAACATATTTCTCACATAAGGAAGGTAGTAGGTTTTTTTTAGAGCTGGGACTGGAACTTTGAAGAGCAGCTTCAAGGTTGTTTTACTCTGACTACCACGCCAAAGTTCATGGGTTTGACTTTCAACAAGGACAAACATTTATGTACATGAACAGCATTGGACTATGGCCATGCATGTACTTGTAATGGCCTATTGGAATATGAAGTCTTGTTTGTTAAGTTTCAGGATGGAAATAGTTAACTAAACTGACAATCAAGTGTACGGCTCACCTAAATGGAAGCAAATCCGCAGGGACCAAGTTAGAAAAATATAACTCCCGAAAAAAAATTGAAAAATATTTGGTTGCCATAAATCAATGTAAGGAAAAGATGGGAGGAAGTAAGTATTGACATTTAATCGCTAATGATATTCCTATCAAAACCCGACAGACAGTTTCCCTTTATTCATATTTTCTTGGTTTCCATTTTGATCGATAGAAACAATTTTTATTGTGTCGCAGTACTTTTGATCGTCGCGTTTCGATCGTATGTCTCACTTTAAATGTAAATTAGAAATTACAATAGAATCCATTTGATTCTGTTTATATCCCAACTAGCTGTCCCACGTGGCTTAACCCGCGTTTCAAGGGGATATTACATATTCCCGGGAAAAGCCCATGTGCTATTCCAAACTATAAATCAATATCTGTGCCAAATTTCATCCAGATCTGATCCATCCAATCTTTCGTATTTATAATAGTCGTTCAATAACTTCGCCACCCGAGGAAGTCTCTATAACCCGGTAGTTCAACATTTGTAACTACCACCATGCAACTTTTCGTCATCGGACTACTAGGGGTGGGGAGAGTTTTCACTCTTATGATGTAGACATACCAGACGCACGAAGCGCTTTGCAGCTTCCTTCCTCATGCGCACAGCTAAAGATTGGAATTCTCTCCCCTCGTCTGTGTTCCCAGAAACTTACAACTTGGAGCTCTTTAAGAAAATAGTGAATAGGCTACTAACAGGAAAGCGAGCTCTATCTTTGGCCTCATCTTCACTTACCATTAGGTGTGAAATACTTCCAAGTAACCTACATACACTAAAGCGGAAATTATTTTATATAATTAACGTATGTCGCATGAAATTATTTCTCTTGATCAATCCAGAGATTTGGGCTACATAAATACAGAGGCAATACAAAATTTTATTTAACAACCCATTACGCTCTCAAAAAATCAAGATAAAAGATTTTCCCTTCCATTTCCCGAAGCTATCGCCTCCGATTGAATTATCTGTCGCAAAGGACCGGGTTCTGCCTCGCCTTTGACTCGTTTTTTTTTATTGCCTTGATTAAATCCGGTACTATGCCAGGCGGGTACTTATACTTTATCGAACCTTCAGCGTTATGGGCGCAATATGTGTCTAATGGTTTAAATTAGACTATTGCTTAGATTTACGACTATTGTCCATTCTGTGGAGAATTCGCCACATTTTGTATTTCTTGTACTCGCTCTTGCTCGCCATCTCGGGGTACAAAATACCCAAGCCGTTATAGAACTCCTTGCAAATCTGGTACTCTATATCGAAATAAGTCGGACAGGTCACTCTTGCATTTGTCATTGTGTGCCAATGATGCCAAACTAAAATGCTAGCTATCCTTTGAGACAATGTGCGTACCCCTTGTAACTACAACTTCTATCGCACCTCCCTTCGGTGTCTGATCCAATCTTAGCATCTCCTTCCTATTACTAAAACAATGTCGTCTTCCCTTAGTTCCTTGTATTATCTGTAACTGCTCTTGGCCAACTTCCTTCTCACCCCCTCTTTATCTTCGCGGAGTGAAGACTCACATTAATAACATTAATATTTTGCAAGGTCCACACCTTTTTGGACAACTGTATTTCGCTTCCATCAACTAATAATATAAATAAATAGGAAGACATTTCTTACCCTCTGCCATCTTATTCCAAACGCAGCAGAGCATGTGGTATCGAAGCCAGAAACCAATAAACTATATATACTAGTATTGTTTCTTCAAAAAACATACTTAATTAAATATTCACCACCAAACCTAGAGCAAACAAACATGTTCATGCATACAGAAAACCACTACGCTAACCCGTCGATCTACCAATCAAACATGGTATAGATCCATTTAATCTATAGAGAACTTTATTTGTGTTTCATCTAAGCCTTTACTATACCCTGTATTTTCCTGTAGCCACAGACATAAAAGACAAATAGTCTCAATTAGCCGAGCGCTCTCCTCTATGTTCTCTATTAATGAAATGGGTTAGCTGCAGCATTTTTATTGCACCTAATCGAATAAGCTTTTAAAAGACCTGTACCTATTTACCTCAAGTGTTAGTCGTATATTTCCTTTAAGAGGGGAGTGAAATTAAAAATACTGGCCGTGTGCGAGTTAGCGTCACACACGGAGGGTCTTAAGGTGCCTTTTTGTAAACATGATACTAGCTCGAGGATGTTTCGTCGCGGCCTCCATGCTTTGTCTCTTTCGTTTACTACACAATCACATGAGAGGTCCACTCTCGGAGGCTTCCTTGCGGCTCGCAGACGAAGTTTGTATTAGCTGAATGTGGGGGTTGCATCTATATAATTATGAAGAGAAAACTTTGTATAACATTTTAAGACGATTGCGCGCATGGAATTTTGAAATTTGGTATAGTTACAATTTTCATAGACAAATAAGTTCAAAATACTTAAATTTATATAAATACTAGCTGTCCCCCGCGGTTTCACCCGCGTTCCCGTTGGTTGTAACATTAATTTGTTCTTTCTATCATCAATAGTTTTCGCAGCGCACGCGATGTAAGAAAGTTTTTTGGTAATTTTTTACACCTTGCGTTTATTATTGGAGTTTTAGTATGGATCCCTAACTTTTTTGAAAATTTAATATAGCCTATGTTACTCAGTGATAATGTAGCTTTCTAATGAAAAAATAATTATTAAAATCGGTCCAGTACTTTTTGAGTTTATTCGTTACATACAAAAATACAAATCTTTCCTCTTTATAATATTAGTGTAGATAATAAAGTGTTTTAAATACATTTAATAATTGAAATTAAATTGTGTAACTTCATACTGCCAATATCAAATACATAATGGCGTATTGTACATGCTCGCAACTGACGTAATAGAACAAAAAAATTAAAAAGAACTATGCAATGATTAAAGAGGTTGTACTCTGAAAAAACCTTAATAACATTCAAACTTAAAATATAAAATTACGGTCGAATTTCGATCAGTAGGCGACTAGTAATAATAATATGACCAACATTTTGTGGCTTTTTAATTAAACGTAACACAATATTATACTTTGTTTTTGTTTTTTTTTTTTTTTTATGCCACTTGGGCCGACAAACAAGCAGACGGTCCACCTGATGGTAAGTGGTCACCGCCGCCTATGAACATTTGCAACACTAGGAGCATCGCCAATGCGTTGTCGACCCAGAGGCGTGAAGTTGTTAAGTCTCATGTGCCTGTAATTTCACCGGCCCCCTTACCTTTCTAACCGAAACACAGTAATACAATTGCACTACTGCTTCACGGCGGAAATGGTGGTAGTACTTCCCCGGACGAACTCTGCACTAAGAGCTCTACTACTACTGTTGTTTATTTTACTAATTAGTTTGTTGTTTATTTAATTTATGGGAATGATATTTGAAGCTGTATGTAATTCAGGGGTACTTTGTAGTACCTACCCGTCTGGCTGGTCGCCACCCTAATGATAAAAAAAAATCTCTCACCAAGTACCCACTGGTGTGTTCTGGTAGCAAATGCTTTCTATTTTTAGCTACATCATCACTTGTGACTAATGTATCCCTACTAATATAATAAATTTGAATGTAAGTTAGTTTGTTACGTTTTCACGCGAAATCTACCCGATCATCATGAAACTTTGTACACATATTCTTGGAGGTATTAGAAACCCTATGCTACTTGCATAGGGTACTTTTTGTGTCGGAAAATTTTTACATCCGTCGTTAACGCGGGTGAGACCGAGGGGGACAGCTAGTATAAGATATATGTAATATAAGTAATATAATTATTATTTGTATAATTCGGATCTGCCCCGTTTTTCAATGAAAATATAATGTGTTGAGCTTAAATATAAAATGCAAAGTTCCACTCACATACTTAAATTTTGTCCCCCGCGGTTTCACTCGTGTTTATCGATATCATACATACCCTTTAACCATATATGAAAATTTCCGCGTCGAATGGTAGCAGTCCCATGTTCAGTAGTTTTGAAGTGATGGTGCGTCTAATATAAGGGACCGTATTTTGCTCATAGAGATACTATCTAGATAAATATAATTGCTTTCAAAACCGTTGCCATTATAAAATCATCAATCTACTTGTCGAAGACAATCCTAATGACCACCAACACACAGAAGAGTGGAAAGTTGTGTTATATTCACACAATGTTAGTTTTTAAAGCAACATCAAACCTTTTTATCGAAAAATATGGGCGTCTGTAAAGTCGGTTTACGGACGATAGTTTAACGTGACAACGTCATAACAAAACATTGATGAAATGATTGCATAATCTTATGAATAAAATTGAAACATTTTTATTAATTATCATTATTTTGTATAAAAAGAAGCAATTTGTTAATTTTTTCATGTGTTATTTTTCCCCTTGTCACAAATAAATTTGTTTCTTTCTTTCTTTCAGTGAAATGAAATCTACAATTTAATTGATAAATTTATTTATATTTGCACTCATTAATTCAAATATGTTAATAACTTTAACCAACAGATTATATGAAAATGGAAGAATAATTAACATTGTACAATAAGCGTAACGGGACAATTTTTCGTGCATGCAGCCAGCGTTCCTCGATTTATTAGACGTTTTAAGAATTACCTAAAGTAGTACAACCAGTGTACATTTTTTGATTGTTTTTTTTTTGTTTTTAATAAACGCTGACCTTTACACACGGCCATCTGATCCCAAACTAAGCAGAGCTTGTACTATGGAAACTTGATAACTGATATACTACATTTTAAATACTTATATAGATAATTACATCCAGATACAGCACAAACAGATCTTCATGCTCACAAATTTTTGTCTTGGGTGGGAATCGAACCCGCGACCTGCGTCTTGGCAGTCTAACCACCAAGCCAACTGGCCTGTCAAAAATACAATAGAAAAGTACAACTAGTGTAAATATTTATCCAAACCCCGTTATTTTAGTGACAAACAACATAAAATCGTTTAGTACCATTTACAATATACGGAATTGCTGTTTCTAATAAAATAGCCGTAATAATAATTGAATGGAATAGTTACGGGAACTTTTATCGCTTTCTATTACGTCACTAATGCTATGTCAGTATTCATATTCAATAATGCTGACTCGTGGAGTTTTGTAAGATTTTTTACTATCTAGACTAGCTATCATCCCGCAGTTTACTCGCATTCTCGAGGGATCTTATCAGCTTAGGGGGTGGCGAACAGGGCAATCGCCCGGGGCCTCGCTTTTGAAGGGCCCTCGCGAAGGATATAGATTTTTTAAACATACTTTTTTGTATTTATAAAACTTTTGATTTTGATCCTTAATTATTTATTAAGCTTATATTTAACATAACGGTAAAATAAAATAAAATTAGTTAACTAATTCATAAATTCAAAACATAATTTAAAAATTAATTACATATGTGCAGCTGTGCCTGCTCCTCTATCGATATTTATAATTTCTGTATTTGTTAATTTAGTGAATCTTTCAATGTAAAATATTTTAAAACAACAACAATTGTTTATTTGTGTAACTTTAGCATTTCTCGTCAAACATGACAAATACCTAAACCAAACAACCAGACTTACTTTCGCATCACATACTTTTCACGAAGGGCAAAGGGCCTCGCAAAGACCTGCTGCCCGGAGCCTCGCAATGGGTAAGGCCGCCGCTGGATCTTATGTATACTCGAATTATAACATAGTCTATGTCAGTCATGAATAGTGTAGCTTTCTATAAGTAAATTCTTTTTTTTATCGGTAGACTCGTTTTGGAGTTAACCTCCCACATCCAAACTTACGAACTTTGTTTGTTAACATAAAATACAAATATCTTTATAAGTATAAATAAAAAAAATAATAAAAAAAAAAGTATTATCCATATTCACAAGTAAGTAAGTTTACTTATCCAACAAAACAACAAGTACCTTACTTATATAGGATATTCTAAGTGATATTTTCTAAATTTATTATCTGAGCATAAGAATAGGTCAATTTCCTTGGTTGCTTGAGAAAACTAATAAACTTACAAATTATACCTTTTTTTGATTCAAATAACCCATGAAAATGTAATCTACAGGCGGACGGACATACAGACTTGTTTTCAGTTCCATTGTATTACTAGTTGACTTGAGAGTCGTTGTTTCAGCACTTCGCGGGCAATATCAATTTTCATCTGTCTAGAAACGTCTTGAAACTCTTTGAAAATTTTAAAAGAATCTAGAAATCGCTCCTGCCGTTCTCAAGTAAAGCTCTCACCAACGAGAGGCATTAAATTTTTTATTTATATAAATAGATTATTATTTAAATCTTTCCTTTTGTATTTTATGACCAGAAAACTTTTAAATTTCAATCACAAACACCGAGTTTCTCTGCGGCTTTTTATTATTATCATCATGTCTACTACAAAGGGATATGTTCTAAAGATATTTCTAGTGAAATTTATTAAAATATATTGAGCTTCAGTTCAGAAAACTATTTAATAGTAATTTTAACTTTATGATTGAAAATGAGCAATTTCCGAGAATTTACTTTGACGCAATATCCGACAGGTTTATAGTATAATACTTTTTAATTTTACTTGGTGTTTGCTATTACAAGAATTGCACTAGAATGTAGCCGTGGCTTTGCCTGTTTAGGAGAGTTAATTATATTAAACTGTCTATGGATTCAAAGCGTGTGAACAGACTATAAGATTTTCGGCCATGTTTGAACACGATACTGATAATGTTCGACAGGCCGGTTGGCTTGGTGGTTAGCGACCCTGGCTGCCACGCTGTAGGTCGTGGGTTCGATTCCCACCCAGGACAAATATTTGTGTGCATGAACATGCCTGTTTGTTCTGTGTCTATAAAACCTATATAATAATAATAATTAGTAGTTTAGCTACCTGGTTTCCATAGTACAAACTCTGGTTAGTTTAGTATCAGATAGCCATCTATAAAAATGTCCTAGGATATTTATAAATGTACTTCTTCACAAAAAAATCCCATGTTAATGATAATAACTAAATTCAAAACAAATAGTTTATGCACATAAGTGTGTCCTAAGCGGGAATCGAACCCTACGAACCCATCGACCTAGTGTAAAACAAACTTATGTATAATTCTTTCACAATTCCCAAAATAATAGCAGCTTTATCCAGCTTTTAAAAATAATTTTACCTATTATAAGAAAGAAAGCCCATTTGTATACTTTTTACTCCCATGGGCGTGATAAGGAGTTTTTGTTAGGAAAGTCCATAATTTATATCGTAAAAGTATAAATACAATACATTATAGTCCTTATTGCTCTAAGCCAAATAAATAGTATGAAACAAAGGAACTTATTGGCTTATAAACTTAACTAGCTTCATAAAAACGCTTGTAATTACTGCTTTCCCTTTCCCCGCATACCTCTCTTTCCTACATGCACCGAAATGCATATGTCCATCTCTATTATCCATCCATTAATTCTGATTGAATGCTTGTTCGCTTATACCATATCTATGTAAGTAATAGTTTAATGCGATTTTTACCATACTTTTGACAGTTTCATGTTGATAAGGTTTAAATTTTAAATTAATTTTATCTTTTTTGAGTAGTAGAGCTCTAAGTGCAGAGTTCGTCCGAAGAAGTACTACCACCTTACCCATTTCTACCGTGATGCAGTAGTGCACTGCGTTTCGGTTTGAAAGGTAAGGGGGTCGGTGAAATTACGGGCACATGAGACTTTAAAACGTCACGTTTTTGGGTCGACGCATTGGCAATGCTCTGGTGTTGCAAATGACCATGAATCGGTGACGACTTACCATCAGGTGGACCGTGTGCTTGTTTGTCTGCTCATGTGGTATACAAAAAAAAAACTTAATCAGACAAAGTCATGATCAGTCGCTAGTTGTTCTATAAATAATTAATTTTCTAGTCTTTTAGCTCTGCGTTTTTTTGCCAGCATAGGGCATGAAATGAAAGGTGTTTATGGTATAAAGGTATAATGTTGTACATTTTTTTTTATTAATTGTTTACTTTTCCGTTTTTCTTAAAGTGAAATAATTTTGTTTTGTTTTTAGTTTGTACACCTAATTAATAATTAGTGGTTAACGGTGTTGGTGTCACAATTAATTATATTTGCATTGTACTCAACTAATTATTCTTTCTGATACTGTTCGTTTTACCACAATAAATTAAAAAAAAAATAGGGCATAAAGTTTAAATCACAGGCCTTTGTTTTAAAAACCATTTGGTAGTCACGTTGCCTATTCTATTTATTTTCATAGAATGCTGTTTCAGTAACAAAGCAGGATGGGGTAAAAACTTCCATTTTGTTCCAATAAAGGCATTACTGGAATACCAAACTGAATGGATTCTGCCGGGAATATAATTTATCCAGGTGACGTGGCAAAGAATTTTCAAATATTTTGTTTGGAAGTGAAACGCTGATCGTGACGGATATTTCTATGTTGTACCTAAGCTTTTGCTTCGTGTTTATTTGTTTTGTATCTGAGTGTAGATATATCAAAAATATTGCATATGTAGTATATCAGTTAACTGATTTCATTAGAACAAGCTGTGCTTAGTTAGGGGTCAGCCCCCTTATTCAGCTAATAAACACTTCGTCGGCGAGTCGCTTCACGGAGTTCTCGGAGAGCTTATCTCTCACGTGATGAGTATTAGCGTATTTAGCGACAGAGACAGAGCACAGAGGCCGCGACGAAACATCCTCGAGTTAGTGTCATTTTCATACAGAATCGAGCCCCTGATCGCCGCCGTGTTTGTGTAACACATTATAACTCTCATGGCAGTTGAGATGTGCAATGTGAACCATTTAAATAGAAAAACCTCCTTTTTGTGAAATTGGATAAGTAACTCTTTTAACTAAATCATCCATTCGGTTCCAAGAAATCAATGATTGCTTTTAAGGTTATATTTTAGCACTTGCAACTTATTTCCAGAAGTGATCATCAAGAAATGGAGGAAGTATACCCCTACCTACCCCCACCCCCTACTTTGAATCACTTCTATAAAAGGGGAAGGGGCCTTTTTAAAAATCGAGAAGTAATATCACCGAACTTATAACCTCCATGAAGCAGTAGTGTACTTGTATTACGTTTTGGCTAGTGGGGTAGTTGGTAGGGGGTGGTAAAATTACAGGCACATAACTTAACTTCATGTCTCATGGTTGACAACGCATTGGCGATGCATGGTATTGCAAAAGTCTATAATTTCCCGCCTATAGTGATACACCATTAGGTTTAAAAGGCGCCTGTTAAACCTAACAACCTTACACCTCATGGTTAGTGGTCACTGCCTATAGGCATTTGGAATACCAGGGTTATCGCCGATGTATTTTAGACTTAGAGATAAATAAGATGTTAAGTCTAAGTAACCTTAATCCACCAGCTCCTTATGTCCTTTTATCCGAAACACAGTAATACAGACCGAGCAGGATTAGTTTATACATACACATAGGATTACTTTAGGATTAGTTAATACAGACATGGATTTTGGAATACAAAGCCCATTCCATTTTTTTCAACATCCGAGTAAAATCTAGATTCGTATCCTATTTTTCAATATTCACAAAACTGCGCTGGCACCAACCATTTTTCGATATAAAAGCTATTCCAATAGATCAAACGGTACGTGTTGGAAACGTCTGTTAGCGTTCAGCCGTGTTCAGTTACAATAGGAACATTTCAGGGAATGTTTCAGCGGAATTTGAAGATAAAACTGGTCGAATTGCCTCTCGCAAATGTTGCAGGAGGAAATGGAAAGTGATAATGGACATAATGTGGTGCCTTGCGAATTCTAATGGAACTAACAAAGGCTTGGCTCACCAGATGATCATAAATGCATAAGTGCCTTTGTAACATTTTATTTAAAATCATTTATTCAGGTGGTTGTCAGTTAGTTAGGTTACTGTGATGTACTTATAAAGGTTAGTTTTAGTAACTTTATAAGTGTAGTTAACTTGGCAAGAACGTTAGTCGGGTAGTTTTTTTAATATTTATTATATTCTGAATTTTCAAATTAATCAATACTATAAAAGGCTTTCTGCAACACAAACGATTATTTTAATGACGACAATGCTTAGGTGTAGCGCTCGCTCCAGCAGGACACATCTTTATGTACATAATCTTATTTTGAAAAGAGTAATTGCTGAGTTTATTGCCGGGCCTTCTCAGTAAAAGCAACCTTCCGAACCGATGTTAGAGTCTGACCATTCATAAGTTCCTGTGAAGGCCTATTTGAATAAAATATTTCATTTCATTTCAATAAGTTCATAATATGATCCTAAATTAGGCAAATCTTGAACTATGGATATAAGGTTTATTTTTTTTTTCTAAATATTTACTCACATATACATTTATACCCAGACAAAATAAACAGACATTATATACTAAGTGGAATTTGACCCATGACCTGCAAGGAAGTTAGGGCTTCTAACCACCAACCCGTCTTCATCCATATGGGATTTACAGAAGTATGTAGAATTACTTCTACTATTTCTACTATTAACCAAATGTGTGTACAACATCTTCAGTACAATAGTTTGGGTGGAACTAGAAGTAATATAGGCTATATTATAATCCAAAGATACTTATGATGCTTCTGCAATGCAGGTGAAACTGCAGAACGTTAGCTAGTATTAAATACTCACTAAATCAATTTTTCTTATATTTAAGAAAAATATTTGTCACTGATACAATAAAAATATATATATTTTGTTACAATGTTCGTGGGGTGGAGACCTGGTGTCCTGAAATACTGGCTCTCCCGCCATTTAATGCTTTTGCAAAATTTTGGTAAATGAAGTTGTTCATATTTTTTTTGTAACTTGTTGTGGGAGACAAATAAATAATAATTATTATTAAATATACATCATTATCATTATATTCACCAATCCCTAATTTATTTTTGTTTAAGTAGATTTATAAAAAAATTTAAGTCACAATAGTATCAAAGAGTGCATGTAGCTTTAACTGTATCTACCTGGCGGAGGGAAGAGGCCTAATGCCTATGTCACAGGCCTACCTAGTTTAGGCATTAAGTGCTCAGCCTTACAACTTTATTTAAGCCAGCTGGCGCAATGAAGATTATAGTAATAGTTGCAAATTTTGTGTGTACTTAATGTGTCAATAAATAATTTATTATTATTACAACCATATAATAAGACCTAAATAGGTAATATTCAAGATATTTCATATCCATTTCATTTTATATCCAAAGATATTTTAAGTTCTAACATGGACATCTGACATTTGGGTGTTGTCACCATCTCTTAGTACTCTATTAATTTCGGGCTACAGGTAAAAACAGGTTACAACTTGGGGCTCTTTAAGAAAGGAATGAATAAGCTACTAACGTGAAAGTGAGTTCTATATACGGCCTCATCTTCACTTACCATCAGGTGAGATTGAGGTGAATTGCAAAGCCAACATAAATAAAAACATTTGCTTGTCCGGGAATCTAACCTAAGACCTGCAGGGTCTCTGGCAATGTTGTATCATGCCGCAAATGACACAATCTCTCGTTAGTAACTAAAATCCTCAGTCAGTTCACATATACTCGTACCTTTATAAAAGCCGACTCGACGAAAAGTAGTGTTCAGCAATTCCGTTCCTGGTCGTGAGAAGTCTGTGATGAAGGCAATATTTGTGTCAAGCTTTATTCTGTAGTGTTGTGGTGGATTTGATGAGGATCAGAGTCAAGGGGCATTCGTAAATCCTACCAATATTATAAATGTGAATGTTTATCTGTATGGATGTTTGTTCTTCTTTCTCGCAAAAACTACGGGACATATAGGCTTTTATCCCGGGAAAAAGTGACATCCCTCAGGAACGCGGGTAAACCCGCAGGGGACCGCTAGAACAATATTCTCAGGTAGTACTGAGTGGGAATAAAATAAATGAGGATTAGTCAACTAGTAAGGAGTATGTATTACAATGACAGTAAAAAACAATTAAGATTTTTTTTCCTTCATCGTATCTGTGAAAAAAGTAGGACTAATAAACGATAAAATGTGCCCATATGATATTCCAGGGTCTAATATATCTTTGTGCCAAATTTCATCCAGATCCGTTCAGGCGTTCTGCCGTGATTGAACAAACATCCGTCTATCCAAACTTTCGCATTCATAATAGTTTTAATATAAAAAGGACCAAAACAAAAAAGAAAGAAAAAAATTTTCGAGATTTGAATTCGGACCCTATCGAAAATATTGTTAACTTCTTAACTAAATACTTTCCTGACACCTATCTCTGTTTTATATTTATCAAATTATTTTCATGAAATGTTAAAAATAGGCTTAGATTTGGAATACATTTCATACTGCCATTATTCCTAATTAAGCACACACTCTTATTTACAATTACTTATTATAGAAATTCGACAAATAACTAATAATAATCTCCTTTAAAATATTTTTTTTACTTACACCTTAAATACATACGTGTTCATAGAAATGATTGTCTTGACCTGGGGCTCGATTCTATAAGTAAAATGACACTAACTCGAGGATGTTTCGTCGCGGGCTCCGTGCTCTGTCTCTTTCGCTAACTACGCTAATACTACTAATCACGTGAGAGATAAGCTCTCCGAGATCTCCGTAAAGCGGCTTGCTGATGATGTTTGTATTAGCTGAATAAGGGGGCTGGCATCGAACTCATGACTTATAGAGTGAGAGTACCCTACACTGATATTATCCAGTCTTACCATATTTTAAATTCAAAGCCATTTATTCAGTTTTTTTTATACTACTAAAGTAGCAAAACTGACGGCCCGTCTGATGGTTAACGGTCACTGCAGCCTATGGGCGCTTGCAACCACCGTGGGTATCACTCGCGCGTTGCCGACCCTGCAAAAATCCCCATGCTGTACTCAGCCCACTTATGAAGGCCAAAGCTACTGAAGCTATCACCGGTTGAAGAAGACAACGATCAATTAAAAAGAGTCAGCAAAATATCCTATTAATATTATAAATGCGAAAGCTTGTGAGTATGTTTGGTACTCTCGGTATATTTAGAGGAAACATAGCACATAGACATAGTTTATGACCTGTATTAAAACAGATCATTTTTATCCCGGTAAGTTATAACATCCCTCAGTAACAAGAGTTACAGAGTTAATGCATTTGATTCCTTCCATTCCAAATCTCTCTGTTGGTTGTTTCACTTCACTTCACTCCAAACTAAATCATAGTGGATATTCTCACAACATAATTCAGTTTGTGTTTCATTAACTTGAGGTATACCATGAAATTGCATAAGGAAACTCTATTTTGAATCTAAATATTATTTGGTTTACAGTATAATTTTCAAGCTCTGCTTTGTCAGATGGCCACGTGTGAATAAATGGCACAATTTATTTATAGCGAATAGAGCTATGATTTGATTCTGGAAGGTAAAATTATCGGAGATATTTCGCTGCAATCTCTATACTCTGTCTCGCTAACTGCTACTAAAAATGTAATATGTTGCTCCAATATTATTTCCCATGTAGGAAGAATATAAAAAGTTTCTATAACGACGGAGTCTCTATTACAAGGGGTTGATTCTATAAGATAAATGACACAGCTTAACGACGTTTCGTTGCTACCTCTATGCTCCGTCTCTTTCGATAGGTAAGAAATGACGTGAGAGGTACGCTTCGAAACCTCATTATGCCGTCTCGATGGCAAAGTTTGAATTAGTTCAAAAGGGAGGCAGGGCTAGTATATGACGATGAAGATCACAATGAAGTAGTAGAGAGAACATGTAAAAGACAAAGACGGAGAATTCTTCCAATAAAATACCTTTCAGATGCTACGACACTATCGCCCCCAAGGGGGTTCTAAAGCTTTTATTGCAGCAAAAATTGTTCTATAAAAGAGATAACTTGTTTCTCTATTGATATTTGAATTGGCATGTGTTTCGTTCCATTTGTGACTTTGTTTTCGTTACCGTAAAGTATAATTTTGGCTTGCATGATGTTGCGATTCCCAGAACAAACATTTATGTGCATAAACATGACTGTTTGCTGTGCTTGGGAGTAAATACATGTTTATTAGTAACCTGCCTCCCTATTCAGCTAATACAAACTTCGTCGACGAGCCGCTTCACGGAGGCTTCGGAAAGCTTATCTCTTAGATTTGTGGTATTATCGTGTTAGCAAAAGAGACAGAGCACGGAGGCCACGACGAAACATCTCCAAGTTAGTGTAATTTTCCTTACAGAATCGAACTCCTAGTTTTTATATTACAAGCTCTAATTAGTTTGGAATGAGATGGCCGTGTGTAAAGACTGTCTCTGAATATTTAAATATTCAAAAAAAACTCTATCTAAACTATCTCAGGGTCAATAACTTATTGGCGATGCCCCTGGTATTGCATATCCATTGGTTGTGATCACTTACCATCACATGGGTTGTCGGCCTATTTATTAGACTTCTAGATATTCCATATCGATATATTATATGTATGTTTGTTCACGACGGACGGATTTGGATGAAACTTGGCACATAGGTAGAGTATGCTCTGGAATAAGATATAAAATACTTTTTATTCCGGGAAATGTAACATACCCCGGAAACGCGAGTGAAAACGAACAATACATTAATCTCAACCAATCGTAAATCCCACATATAATTACCAAATAGATAATATCAACGTACAAATCGCAGAACAGTTATTTTATTTAATGATATGAATCAGCTGTGAAACAACGTTCATAAACGTGGCTACGTATAGCTTGGTCGGATATTTCAACTTGGATGGAGTTTGGTCTAATTAGTTTGTCTTAGAGATGGGACAGTATATTAAAAGTGATGTCGATAGTGTCTGGGTATTAAATTCACTAATAAATAATAAATAAATATCCTGGGACCTTCTTCACACACGGCCATCTAATCCCAAACTAAGCAGAGCTTGTACTATGGAAACAAGATAACTGATATATTACATATACTACTTTTTTTGGAACGAAGTTCCTTATCGCGCGTTGTGAAAGGGGGCTAGATGGAAAAAATTCATACGAAAAGTTGTAACGACACTTTTTTCGAAATTCAAATGATATGGTTTATTATTGGGTTTGTTTTTCTCATATTTTATTTAAAGGCTACATACAACATGTTTAAAATTCTGTTCCATTTATAAA
The DNA here is from genome assembly GCA_907165245.1 of Habrosyne pyritoides. NCBI lineage: Eukaryota > Metazoa > Arthropoda > Insecta > Lepidoptera > Drepanidae > Habrosyne > Habrosyne pyritoides. The sequence continues at coordinate 1,043,717 of OU015608.1, forward strand.
TTAGTATAATTATTAATTATTATTAGCACAGTCTTGACCTTTTATTGAAGACCTAATACTAAAGACGAGAGATTGCAAGTTTTTCTCAACACTGGACCTAAACTCAGCGTTTTGGTCAATTCCAATGCGTATCTTCGTTCCATCCGGGTGTCCCTTGACACCTCTCAAGTTTTTTTGTAAATACATACTTATATAGACAAAAAAGGTAAAGTTCATGAGTTTGGATGTAATTTTAAAAACGACTCTTGATTTAAAAAAAATATTTGACTGATAGAAGACAGACAGGTGGCTTGGTGGTTAGAGACCCTGACTGCCACGCTGCAGGTCGTGGGTTCCCACCCAGGACAAATATTTGTGGCCATGATCATTTCTGTTGTTGTTCTGGATGTAAATATCTATAAAGGTATGTTTAAAAAGTAGTTTATGTAATATATTTATCATGTTTGGGTTCAGTGTAAAATATGTCCCTGGGATTTTTATTTATTTATATTACTCCCGAGTGATATAAAGGTTTCTACTCAGGGAAAACATTGATTTCCTCGGGGACGGAAGCTAGTTATCTATATAAGTATGTTTTAGTAAAATATCCGATGTGCAAATATCTGGTTTCAATATTACCAACTTCATAACGGATCAGAGGCGCGAGTAACTTTTGATAATCTCGTTGATTATTTAAGGTACACGACACTAGCTCGACGTTGTCTCAACGCGGCCTCCATGCTTTCGCTTACAAAAAATCACGTGAGAGGTCGGTTTACCAAAGCAACATTGCACCGGCTCGCTGATGCCTAGTATTCGCCAAATAAGGAGGCTAGAATTTTCAGAAGAGAAAAATATTTTACAGTGAACAGCAAGTGTCCTTATCGATATTAACAAAGTGAATGTATCGATAAATGCTCTCGGCACTATTCAGGTGTAATTAATTTTACTAGAGACGATTGTATCAAATGGTTAATGTAAAACATAACAGTACTGCAGGCTCTATGGCTATAAGCCAATATATTTGCTTGCCACGAGAGAAAGTAATTTACCATTTGACTAAGTACACTACATAAAAGTATGTATTTATTAAAATAATAAATAAAAATCCTGGGACATTCTTTACACACTCAAAATTCAAAAATTCGAAACCATTTATTCAGTTTAGGCCCTCGGAGGGCACTTATGAAGGTCAAATTTAAAGTTACTGAAGCTACAATACACTGCCATCTGATCCCAAACTAAGCAGAGCTAACTTGCTAGTTTTGTTATTTCTTTTTTTTTGTTTTTGATTGTTACCTACATTAAGTATTTTGTAATTGTTAAATATAAAAACATTAAAATTGATATTATAAAATAGCCAATAAGTTAGAATAGATAAAATTTATATAAAATATTATTTAATAAAAATAAAAAAGAGTGTGGCCTTGCTGAGGTTCCTGCCGGTTCTTCTCAGTTTAAGGCTGGCTTCCGAACCGGTATTAGCTTCAGTAACTTTAAATTTGACCTTCATAAGTACCTACCGAGGGCCTAAACTGAATAAATGGTTTTCAATTTTGAAATTTTTAAAACCAAATTACTGATATTTACTTTTTTAAATACAGCAGAACCCGCTTAATACGATTTCTTGCATAATACGCCAGTCCCTGCAACTTGAGACATGTTTTTATACATTTCTTAACCGTAACGTTATTAATGATAAACTGTAAAAGGCAATTTTGATTACATTAAATGCACTACATATCTTACATATTTATTACAGGTCTGACATTAACAGGCCAGTTGGCTTGGTGGTTAGTGACTCTGACTCCCAAACCGAAGGTCGCGGGTTCGATTCCCACCCAGGACAACCATTTGTGTGCATCAAAATGTCTGTTTGTTCTGCGTCTGTAAATATATATATTTAGAAAAAAAAAAGTAGTATACATATGTAGTATATCAGTTATCTGGTTCCCATAGTACAAGCTCTGCTTAGTTTGGGACCAGATGGCCGTGTGTAAATAATGTCTGGATATTTATTTATTAACGATTCGTCATCCCTTTTAATATGTCTAATACGCCAACGCGCCACACGCCGAGCGAGCGCTCGCACGCTGAACGCAAGCCCCTCAGCCACCCCCCCGCCCGCACCGCCCGCGCCCTTTAACCAGCCCAGTCGTCATTGATCGACTAACATGTTGCGTCGCGCGCTCTGCTCCTTTTTGTAATAGTCCATCATTTGTGAAAATGACTACAATTAAGCGAAAGGCATTGTCACTTCAAGAAAAAATTAAGATATTGAAAGCTTTTGATTTTAAATCACAAACAAAAAATCAAACTCAGATTGCTGCTGAACTTCACTTACCAGTTTCTACGTTACGTACCATTTTAAAGAATAGAGAAGTAATCAATCAAAATTACAGATTGGGAGGTGTGCAGAGAAAAAAACAAAAGGTAGGAAAGTTTGATAAATTGGAAAAAGTTTTAGTGAAATGGCTTCATCGAGCACGAGCCTTAAAACTGCCCATGAGTGGCCCCATAATATGCGAGAAAGCGCGTAAAATTGCTGAAAGTTTACAAATCACAGATTTTAACGCTACAAATGGCTGGATAGATCGGTTTAAAAATCGCCACGGCATTGTGTACAGTAAAATCAGTGGGGAATCGGAGACAGTGGCACAACTAGATTTTGATACATGGATGGCAACACTACCCGAATTGTTGCAAAATTACGAACCGCAAGACATTTTTAACGCAGATGCATTCAGTTTATTTTTTAAATTGATGCCAGATAAGTCCTATGGTTTCAAGGAAGGAACTTGTCATGGTGTTAAAAGAAAGAGAGAGAAACAGACTGTCCTGGCCTGTGCCAATTCTGATGGGTCAGAAAAGTTACGTTTGCTAGTGATAGGGTTTTCAACAAATCCACGTTTTTTCAACAACGTAAGATCGCTCCGTGTAACATATGATGCACAATCTCGGGCTTGGATGACCGGCATTCGTTTTACCGACTGGTTAAAAGCGGTAGATAATCACTTCCGGATTAAAAGAAGAAGCATAATTTTATTAATTGTCAACTGCCCCGCTCACCCTAAGGGTGTTGAGCTAAAGAATATCAAGCTTGTTTACCTACCTCCAAATGTGACAAGCAAATCAGTGGATCAGGGCATCATTAAAGCCCTTAAACTAGGTTACAGGACAAGACTAATAAATCGCTATCTTCAAGAAATGGAAGACCCTAATAGCAAACGACCCTTTACAGTACATGATGCGGTTCTAAACATTGCAGCGGCATGGGAAGCTATTACGCCTAAAACCATTCAAAATTGTTTCGAGACAGCAGGTTTCAGAAATAACGGAGTTGACGTTGAATTGGATGCAAATGAAGAACCCGTGATACGGCAGAGTACTCCTGGATGTTCATCCATTAATGATAATGTGAAAATTAATGTGAATAACACCCAAAAAGAGTCCCGAAGTGATAATGATGAAGACGAAGAAGAGTCAACTCCGATTATGTCAAACGCCCAGGCATTAACAGCTGTTAATGACTTAAAACGCTATGTGGCTTCTTTGAATCAAGGCGAAGATGCACTGGAAAAGTTAAATTATATTGAAAATCTTGTAATTGCATCAAAATCTTGTCGACAAACTAAAATAAGTGATTACTTTAAATAACGAATTTATAAATGTATAATTGAATACTAACTAAATATGCTGATAATTTAAGTACTATATATATATATATATAAATATACTATATATACGAAAACAGAACATAAAACACAATATTTATTTTCCCTATCCCGCAAAATACGTTTTTGGTTGAGTCCCTGTGAAATCGTCTTAAACGGGTTTTACTGTCAAGTATACATTTTTACATTCCTCTAAATTTTTTCTTTTAAATTCTTCTGTACGTGTGTTGACAGTGAACTCCTCCTAAACGGCAGACCGATTTGAATATTTTTTTGTATGCGTTTGGATGGCGCCCTGGAAGGTTTAGATTCACAATTGGACCCGGTAGGTGGCGCTGCGAGCGAATTCCTGCATTGTTGTATGGACTTATTTCGACAGAACGACGTTGTTGACATGTTGCACACAAATGTTTATCCTGGGTGGGAATCGAAAGCAGTGTGGCAGTCAGGGTTTCTAACCATCAAGCCAACTGACCATCGAACTCAGGGCCGGATTTGGAGGTCTGGAGACCCTGGAGCAACGAAGAGAAAGGAGCCCCCTCTAATTATTTTCCAAATATTTTTTTTAACCCTTATACCTATGTTCTACCATCTGGTATGCGGTTTGGTTGAGCCATGTATGCATGAGCCAATAAATGTTAGCACGCGTGCACCTCTTGCGCTGTCTGTCTACTGATCGAACGATATCACCGTAGGCGCAGACTTGCTTCTCTATTCAGGGTTACCCGCTCATATTTTACTATTCGACAGATTCAAGCATTAAACCCGATTTACACGAATCACTTTTTTTTCTAATTTTAAATTCAACAACAATAAATCTACGGAATAACATGATTGTAATTCCGTAAAACTGATGTTTTACTTTAGTAATTAACGAAACTCAAAGATTTGATTCTCTTTCTAAGGTGTCGCGCCGTCATCTCGTATATACCTATATATTCATTTTTCGTCAAGCCTTTCAAACAATGATTCATCATCATCATATCAGCCCAAGGATGTCCACTGCTAAACATGGACCTCCCTCTTAGATTTCCACTTCGAATGGTCCTAAGCCTCCTGCATCTAGTGAGTGGGCGTTTTCCTGTAATCCACGGTCGCCACTCGAGAACCTATCTTCCCTATCGGTTAAAATTGATACTTAATGGAAACTTTAAATCAGGGCCTTCTGATATATTAATATTTTACGGATTATAGTGAACCAATATGGATATATTATTGTTTTTAATACTCAAGAACAATATTATTATGTTTGTGCAAGTTATATCGGTAAAAATGAAAATGTTGCTGAACCATCGAAATTTGGATATTTTTAGTATCTTTACTGGAGGACCTAGAGCAGTGGCCCCGCCTGCCGTCCCCTAAATCCGACTCTGGTCGAACTATTATTACTAATTTAAGGTACACTCTTAGCCAAAGATACTATATCAGAATCTCTTCAACAGGAAATCTGTGAGTTACCTTGTTTGGGACTTGACAGAGATGGAGATCACGCGGAATCAGTTACTAGATATTTGTTTTTATAAAATTTTAAGCTTAAAAATTATTTATATAAATGAAAACCCATTTTTACTACGTGACAATATGTTCAAAAGTTTTGAGTTGATGATGCGTCATAGAGTTGTTAGAATTTTTTAATTATTATATTTGATATTATGCAGCTGTTAAGTATAGAGTCGTTAGATTTATTTATTACCTACTGCCCTTAATTCTGTGGGAACTTTGCCTACCTCATCGAGATTTGTTTATTAAAAATATTAAAATTATTATATTAATTGCAATTCTTACTTCCAAAAGAAATTTTTTAAATGCATAGTGGTAGAATCGGCAACAAAAGTAACTAAACAGATTTAAGTTTATAAAACATTTTCGGCCCTACAATACTAAATATAGAAATAGAAAGTAAACAAATTTAATTAAACCCACGTACTGTTAAAACTCTTGTAATGAAACCGTTGAGCTACTTACGTTGCTGACCATACAACCCGAGGGTATTCACTATTGTCCGCTAACAAATCCAGAAACGGTCATAATCAACGAAATGATATTAATGTCAGAGATCCCTTGGCAAACGACTTGCGTAAAACCATTGGAGTGGTCTAAGTTACAAGCAATTATAACCTCCTATTAATATTATAAATGCAATGATTTATGTGGATGGATGTATAATAATAATAATTTATTTTATTTATCTCCACAAATTACATGCAATGATAAAATACAGTTGGCAGGAAGATAGGGAAAAAATTGCAATTTGAGGGAGATCTGGAGTCCAAACTAAGCCTGAGCCTGTATTTTGGAGTTCCAGGCCCACATTTCCTTTAATTACAGTAGTCAACGTGGTGCGTAAGTGTGTATAAATGTGTGAGTAAATGAGTAAGGGTATGTTTTTTACTGTTGCATGAAAATACCACCCACGGATTTGGATGAAACTTGGCACAAGTAATGGTCAGGTAATGTCACAGACCTCGGTATGAGTGTGAAGCCGCGGGAGACAGCTAGTAGGTAATAAATTAAACATTTATTTTAATCCATATAATTAATATTTTTCATGAAAGAAAAAAGCTCTGGTGTATGTAATGTAATTGTAATTAACTTTTAACTAAAAATAAATAGAACTCCAAAATAATGGTTTTATCCACGTTCCCCAAGAATATAATATTTACGCGAAGTAAAATATTTCTTAACATTTATTTAGAACACACTATGTATATGCCAAGTTTAATAGAAATCTATTGAGCCGTTAGTGCTATTTCTGAGCTACAGTAAAAAATTTGGGTGAAAAATTATAAGTATGAAAAATACTGTAATCTATGGTCTCTTGTAAATTGCACCAGAGTGTATAAGTCAGGCGACATCATTATCTGTCCAACACAAGCGTGAGAATAGGGACTATTTCATTATATTTTTCCTGTATTTTGGAGTTCCAGGCCCACATTTCCTTTAATTACAGTAGTCAACGTGGTGCGTAAGTGTGTATAAATGTGTGAGTAAATGAGTAAGGGTATGTTTTTTACTGTTGCATGAAAATACCACCCACGGATTTGGATGAAACTTGGCACAAGTAATGGTCAGGTAATGTCACAGACCTCGGTATGAGTGTGAAGCCGCGGGAGACAGCTAGTAGGTAATAAATTAAACATTTATTTTAATCCATATAATTAATATTTTTCATGAAAGAAAAAAGCTCTGGTGTATGTAATGTAATTGTAATTAACTTTTAACTAAAAATAAATAGAACTCCAAAATAATGGTTTTATCCACGTTCCCCAAGAATATAATATTTTCGCGAAGTAAAATATTTCTTAACATTTATTTAGAACACACTATGTATATGCCAAGTTTAATAGAAATCTATTGAGCCGTTAGTGCTATTTCTGAGCTACAGTAAAAAATTTGGGTGAAAAATTATAAGTATGAAAAATACTGTAATCTATGGTCTCTTGTAAATTGCACCAGAGTGTATAAGTCAGGCGACATCATTATCTGTCCAACACAAGCGTGAGAATAGGGACTATTTCATTATATTTTTCCGAGGGATTTCCCCTACCTTGGGGGAGGGGAGGAAAGCCCCCTATCCTCCACGTAAAGGTGTTCCATCAACGTTTTTGTGAAGTTTTATGATTCAAGAAGAATATTATGGAGTATTGAAGACGACATGACGTGGTGGTTACATACCCTGACTATCTGTGGTAAATTTGATTCCCTTTCAGTATAAACATCTCTGAACCAACATGTCTGTTCTGTGTAAAATGTGATTAGGCTACTAACGGGAAAGGGAGCTCATTCTTTGGCCTCATGTTCACATACCATCAGGTGATAAAAATAAAAAACCCTTTTTTGAAAAAAAACCATAATTTCGGTAACTCTATAATTTCTTAGGGCAAAATTCTTTTTCTCCTCCCATTTCTGAGCTCTTTTTTTCCTCTATATCTTAACAAAGTGGTTAATGAGCTGTCATAGCCTGGTGTAATGTTTTGGAAAGAGGAATCTTCAGAATGTTAAATGGTTGGAAGGGATCTTGACCATTATTTTAATAAATCCTTTCCTACCACCTTACTTTTCTGACCTCTGAAAATAAATTGAAAAAAAAAGACACAGGGTAGTAGAGGAGCTCTACTACCACCTAACCTATTTCTGCCGTGAAGCAATTGTTTGTCGGCCCAAGTGGTATATAAAAAATCCCTTTTTATTTATTGTACACTTATTATGTATTGGCTGAACCATCTTTATTATAAAGTTTTGTCATGCATAATAAACTAGCTGTCCCCCGCGGCTTCACCCGCGTTGAGAGATGTCCGAGAGATGTTACATATTCCCAGGGTAAATCACTACATAGTACAAAACAAAGTAGCTTTCCCTGTCCCTATATCCCTATGTATGCTTAAATCTTTAAAACTACGCAACGGATTTTGATGTGGTATTTTTAATAGACACAGTGATTGAAGAGGAAGGTTTTTATGTATACATGTGACATCCCGCGGGAACGCGGGTAAAACCGCGGGGGACAGCTAGTGGCTATTATTCTAAGCTCTGTCTACCTCTTCGGGGATAATAGGCCCAAGAATTATTTTTATATCAATATGTAAAAAAAACATACAAAATAAAAGACATATAATTACAACAAAATACATCAACTACAGAAAAAAATTCTACAAAATATATTAACCTCAAACTGTTGGCACTTAGGAAACAACCCTAATACTTAGCAAGCAATAAAGTAGATTCCGCCTGAATTTATGTCTAGACTTTATCGTTGAGTTACGATCCGTCGCCGGTTGGGATCCACTTCCTAAAACGTTAACTATAAATCGCCTACGACGTTGACATATAGAACTGGGTGATGTCTAAATATATATCATAGATGGGCTAGCTGATACTGCATTAGGGAATAGAAATGTTGAGGGTTTAGAGTAGTAGCTAGTGATGTGCTGTTGTTAAAGGAGACTAGGCCCTTTAAGGTCGTGGTCAATTGGGCCAAGAGACGCTTTGAGGTCTTGGGGGGACATACACTCTATCAATGGTGCAAAAAGAAAAATATAGCGAAGTTGCTGGAGTCTTCGCATTTATGATGGCATAGCCCAGCCGTTCCCCTTTGGAGGGATATCATTTCAACTGACAAGGTGTTAGGGAATGTTGACGCCAAGCTAACATGAAAATCTACACCTATAACAGCTGCGCTGGCACCACGTGGATTCCATTAAAGGCCAAACTATCACTATGGGATTTTGGCGATGTCTAAACCACCTAATGGTAAGTGGTCACTGTCATTTATGAACATTAGCAATGCCAGTGGTATCGCCAATGCGTTGTCGACCCTGAGACGGGAAGTTGTTATGTCTCATGTGCCTGTAATTTCACCGGCCCCCTTACCTTTTTAACCGAAACACAGTAATGCAAGTGCCCTAGCGCTTCAACGTGAATACTTAGACATAAGCAAATTTGTTACTTGTTCAGCTTGTTTGTTGTTTGTATACTCATATTATAACAAAACAGAAACTCTTATAAATCTACAAACTTTGCAAAACCAAAGCTTTTTGAAGCCTTCATACCACTGAAAGCTCAATGCTCAAACTCGCGAGCATTTGTACACAAACGAAGCTTTCTGAAGCTAGTTTCAAATTCAATGGTAAACAAACAGGTATATTGCCACAAAGCTTTATAGACACACGTCACAATGCACACAGCAAAGCTTTTGGTAAGAAATGTGTACTTTATTCCATATTTTGTTGGGAATGCAAGAATATGTTGCATTTTCAGAGGAAGTTTGTTTAGCTTGTGTACATCACAAACAACCGCTAATCTTTGTATGGATTTTGGTTTAACTATGAAGATTTACTGGGTTTAATAACCTAATACATGGGTTATTAAGGAAATGTTTATAACTAGCTATCGTCCGCGGATTTACTCGAGTTTCTAGGATAAAAGTCCTATATCACTGTCACATATATGTCGGAAGAGCCATTAGTACGGGAGTTGATTTGACAACGAGGCGAAAGCGTTATGACGCCAGCGCTTTGACAGAGTCTGGATTTGTGTTCGCGCGAGCCGAGATAACGAAGACGTTCGACAATCCCGAGCTCGGACTTCTCTGCTGGCCGCCGCGCGGACAACTAGTCTAGGAACTGTCTCACGTTTCGTTGTGTTTAGTGTGCTTGTATTAAAGTACCTAAGCGAGTTAACCTACCTACGACTTTTTATTTTCTCAAAGAAACATATCTACGCCCATATAATGTCTGACGGTGATGATTCTACCTATGATTCGGCCCAATATCCGACATATATATGTATACAGGCTGTTACAAAACTACCCGTAAAGCCGAATGGGGGTTAAATAGGGCCTTATAACGAGTCGTAGTAACGTAGTAACGCTGTATAACATACCCCAAAGAAAAAATTTACAGATTTTTATGAATGATAATAATAGAAAAACTTTTAAAGTGGACAATTATTAGGTAAAAAAGGTACGTAGGCCTTTCTGAAAAATAATCTGGTTCCCTGACATGACAGCTTACTAGGGTTGTTGGCTTTGATAGATTCATTATATTTTTACGGGGTATTTTGTAACGCGTTGTATATGGGCTATGTAGGTGTTAAATTTTAGTAAGATCGATTTGGTCGTTTCCGTGAAAATGTAAGAAAGAATCAAACTAATTTTCTCATTTATAATATTACTTACGATATTAAGTATGTACTTTAATATTGTTAAACATTTGTAACAAAAAAATAAATAATATAAGACATCACTTTTGGGGTTTAAGTATGTCATATATATATGTCGTATAAAAATAACCTTTTTGTTTTCCTGATATATATTATTATGTTATATATTATTCATTAAACGTTAAATGAATCCAATCATTTAAAATTCATAGCCATGTTTAGTTAAAGCCTGTAGAGGGTACTTATGAAGGTCAAATTTAAACTTACTAAAGCTACCACCGGTTCGTAAGTCAGCCTTTAACAGAGGGCCTTTTAGAATCGGCAAGAAAGTCAGCAAGGTTACATTTTTAAAAATATTTTTATCTTATCTGACATTTAGGTTTCTTATATTGGATAAACTAACGAAGCAACTGTAATTTTCACTAAATGACTTATTTCAAATATAAAAAATAATTAAATTGCTTTTTTTTATACTACTAAGGTAGCAAACAAGCTGTCGGCCTGTCTGCTGGTAAACGGTCACCGCAGCATATGGACGCTTGCTACACCGTGGGTATCACCCGCGCGTTGCCGACCCTGAAAAAATCAAAATGCTTGCTATTACCTTAAAAAAAGTCTAATGAGGCACATCCAAGGTGCATTCAAAAGTCTATTTTACATCTCTATCATCAATGTTACTTTATATAAACACAATAGTACAATCGTAATCAAATAGCTTAATTTTATTGTTTTTTTTCATAAAAAATAATTGGAATTTCCATCTGGGTATTTATAGGAAGAAAATATGTTCAAAAGGCTTTCATTTCGATGAGAAATTACTTCGTAACGTAATCCTACAAAAACCTTTATTTCGATTCGTAATAATATTAAATTATCAATATTGTTAGTGAAAGTATTCTTTTTCTGTTATTTTGTCAAGTAATTCGATAAACAAGTAGTCGGAGTAGTTATTACCGCGTATATCGGCCATGAGGCAGACCTATTTTTTTAAATCAACGAAGCCAACAAACAGGCAGATGGTCCACCTGATGGTAAGTGGTCACCGCCGCCTATGGATATTTGCAACACCAGAGACATCGCCAATGCGTTGACCCTAAGATACGAAGTTGTAAAGACCCATTTCTGCCGTGAAGCAGTAGTGCACTTACGAGTGTATTTCGGTTAGAAAGGTAAGGGGGCCGGTGAAATTACAGGCATATGAGACTTAACAACTTCATGTCTCAGGGTCGACAGCGCATTCGCGATGCCCCTAGTGTTTCAAATGTCCGTAGGCGGCGGTGACCACTTACCATCAGGTGGACCGTCTGCTTGTTTGTCGGCCCAAGTGGTACAAAAAAAAACTCTAATGCCTGTAATATAAGGTCGTAAATCGCTGATATGCTGTTAATCGAACCGACGCTTATATACATTAGGCATTGTAAGTGTAATGACACTTTCATTTAATCAGAATAATAAAATAAAAGAAATAGAAATAATAATCTTGAGAAATTCTTTACACACGGTCATTCTATCCCAAACTGAGCAGAGCTATGGAATGCTATGGAAACCTGCATAGTATATTAAAAAAAATAATTAAAACACACTTATAAACGTAGGTAGATATTCAATTCCATCTTCACTACATAGTATAAAACAAAGTCGCTTTCTCTGTCCCTATATCCCTATGTATGCTTAAATCTCTAAAACTACGCAACGGATTTTCATGCGGTATTTTTTAATAGATAGAGTGATTGAAGAGGAAGGTTTTTATGTATCATATATGTAACATCCCATGGGAACGCGGGTAAATCGCGGGGGACAGCTAGTATTCAATAAAAGAGACATGGATCAATTCGAAACATTCCTCACAGGCCGCTATCCATAAAAGTCTATCCAGTAGACCTGTTAGTTCCTATTAAAAGCACAGGCATTACAATAGCTTAGCTAAAAATTGGAAATAGTCCCGTTTGATTGGAAAATTGAAAAGTCAGGTATGCAATTTTGCACATTTTGAATTCGCGCAGTTACAAAACCTGTACACTGATTAGATTTTAGTTTTGAAGAGATAGAGGTATATAGGGGATAAAACTACATAGATAAATACTGGCAGTAAACATTTATATATGGAAATTACAGGCACATGAGACTTAACAACTTAACGTCTCAGGGTCAACAATGCATTGGCGATGGTCCTAGTGTTGTAAATGTCCATAGGCCGCGGTGACCACTTACCAGGTGGACCGTCCGCTTGATTGTAGGCCCATGTGGTATAAAAAAAGGGTAACTATTAATTTAGAAAAATAAAAAGTATTATATGTAGGTAGTATATCTGGTTTCCAACTCTGCTCAGCATGGGATCAGATGGCCGAGTATAAAGAATGTACCAGATCAGACTCTAATAGATACAACTTTTTTTGTTTATGTGTTCTATGCCATATCTAGTATTTATAAGAAACATATTTTTTAATGTATTTTTTTCTAATGCTTTATGGTTCTCATCCATAACACGGAGTCACATTAAAAATTATACATATAAACCTTACTTTTGAATCATTCTCTCTATTGATGGAAACCGAATCAAAATCCGTTGCGTAGTTTTAAGATATAAGCGTATAGACACCAGGAAATAATCTATATTATATCTATTTTATACTATGTACAGATAAATACGAAATCGCTTAACAAAAGACAATACACAGCCTATTATTTCCTGGAAAACTACTTTGAAATAAAATTACAATCTCAAACGACATGGCAAAAGCTAGCGTCATGGTTGCACCAGTCTCGAACGTACTACATGGCGGAAAAGATAAAGTTTGCACATAAATTCAGGGCTGTCACGCTCGCGATAAGCTGGTTTGCTTAGCCCGCCCCGTTTACCTGCAGGGTTACTTGCACACCGAAGTGTAACGTAACCTTATAGTTTTGTTCGTTGGCAAACATCCAGAATTTGTTAAGTCAGCCAGGAGTTCAGCGTATCTTCCGTGATATTTTTAAGCGCCTGGTCGATGCTTCCCGTGACCAGAGCGCTAGTGACTACCTCGTCTAAGTATAACATTGATATACAGCGTGGGAATGCTACCAGAGTTCTGAGCACGCTTCCCTTTGGTAGTGTTTTAGATCAGCTGTTTCGACTGCCAGCAGCTGAACTACCTTCTCTTTCCCATTATACTATAATTATTTATTATTTTATATTAGTTGATGTATATATTGTAGGAGCAGCGAAAAGGAAGATCTTCCACCGTGACCAGGGACGGCAGGCGAAAGTTCCTTTGCTGGCCAAGCCCATACTATGTTCTAAGAGAACTTCGATAGTGCGATGCAGGTTAGTGGTGTCATCTTGCTTTTGACGTCCGTTGTAATGACGGAGCGCTTCATGCTACATTTCTCTTCAAATCTTCATGTATTGCTGTGTTTATGATTAATACCTATTCTTAAAAAAGCGAGTCGCATACGAAGGTCCATACCGTCGTATAATACTTTAAAAAATGCTTAAAAAATCGCATTTTATTTAATTTTTTATCCATTTTATTTACTAATATTATTGTTATACCGGCCACGCTGTAAAAATTTCAACATTTTCTATTACGATTTATGAGATTCAACCCGTTAACGAAAGATGAACAGACTGCGAAGCCTTGTTAATAGACAGCCCGTAGGCACACTTAGGATATGGACTTAGGACACAATATGATATTAAAATTGAAAGAATTTTCAATCAAATCCTCTTTGCTACTTGAAAAAATAATAAAAATTGCCCTCATTTGAAAAACGCTTCGGTGTTAATGCGTCCCGTAACTAAGGTTCGCTTTGACACCGCAACGTACAGTTCACTGTAATAGAATTAATGGATATGATATTAAAGCCCATGTCTTAGATACTTGTGAGGGCAACCCTGATATAAATCAGTTGGCAACTTCAAGATACATAATACGTGAAGCTGAAGTGTGCAATTATATGCAATACTAACGATCCAGCCCGGTTTTACCTGCGTAAGATACACTAAAATCTTTCCAATAAAATTCTCTTAATTTTGGAGAAAACCGCATCAAAACCTGTAGGGTAGTTTATAAGGAGTAAGCGCGCAAACCGACAGGCAGAAACTATGATTATCTTTTCTACAATTTAAAGTCACTATTTCTATTCGTTAGACACATCTTAAGTTACAGATTTATCTTATTTTTTGTAAAAACCGCATCAAAATCTGTAGGGTAGTTTAGGAGTAAGCGCGCAAACTGACAGATAGAAACAGTGATTATCTTTTCTACAATTTAAAGGCACTATATTCCTATTCGTTAGACACTTTACTATTCATCTAGTTTAAGAGCTATGGTTTCTTTATATTACGTAAGGAAATAAAGTAATTTATTTGTTTATTTAGGATACACAATACATATTACAACCAAAAGGTAACTACATAATAAGTAATAATACTTATAGAGCTGGGTTGTAACTCAAAACATATGTATACAGAAAAACAAAACTAGAAATGACAAGACAAACGCGATGAAAGTGCAAGTGACACTTCCAAATGACAATATAGATAAAAATCTTATCTAAGAAACTATAAATCAAATATTTATACAAATAGAACTTCACAGGCCTTATGAATGGTCAGACTCTGACACATATATCCTGGGACATTCTTTGTACACCATCTGTTTCCAAATTAATTAGAGCTTGTACTATACAAACCAGGTAACTTATCTATATACTTATTTCTTGTTTTTATTTTTTCCGTTTGCCTATTTTGATGCAATAAAGTCAATCTAAAAATCTTTGGAGAAAAGCGGGTTCAAATAGACAGACAGAAGAAATGGCCTTTTGTTTTCTTCCTATATGGGATTCAAAATTATGAAGGCAAGATAATTTTAGGAAATAAATTTATTCGATGTAAGGACATGCTGGTTCAAAAATTTTACAGAACCCTTTCCCTTCTAAGATTTATATTCTTACCATCTTTATGTCACCTTTACACGTAATCGTGGTCAAATACATTATGTCAATTTATTGATCAACCACGAGTCAAACTTGATATCACCCCTGTACCTCTACCGTGAGATGCTATCGAAACTTACTTTAGTCACTGGCGAGTAAACGACCATCGAACCCGATCGACTCATACTACCGATTTTAGTTCTTTCGCTAGTGGCGCTGTACACAGTTATAAAATATTAGAAATATTTTAGCTAGCGAGTACGTACGTTAAAAACTCATGGTAAAGGCACTGAATTCTGTAATATAAACTTCGTCGGCTAGTCAGCGCAACGTGGCCGCGAGAACGGACCTCTCACCTAATTGCATAGTTAACAAGAGAGACAGAGCATAGAGGTCGCAACGAAGCACCGAAATAGTGTCATACCTTTCAGAATCAGACTTCTGATTGATTTTATAGTAACTACTAATGTTGGTAAGGTTACTAGGCTATTGATTTGGCCCTTTTCAAGTAGCCAATGAATAGTCTAACTTAATTACTCCTAATAAAGATTGCTTTTACTGTATCGAGTCGGCAATAAACTTAGCAATAACTCTATTCATATCAAACTAAGATACTATGAATATTTTAATTACAATTTGAATTAAAATCGTTTAATACAATAAATATTTTCGTTCTTTCTTAATAACAAATGTAATACATTCAAACCATTTTACCCACACAACTTAACCTTAAGTTGGCAGCACATGTTGGCCATAGATCGCCGAACGAAGGCGAGCACCACCGAATGGACAGTTCATTCGTCAATACTCGCCTTTGCTCGGTTTCGCTCGCCTAGGCGTGCAGGCGAGCGCTAATATGTATTACCTACTAGGCGTGCCCTGCCACTCGGGATCGCTCGCCTCGACTCGTCTCACTTCGGAACCGTGTAGGTATTTCAGCACAAATCAAAGGCGCTCGCCTACACTCGGCTGATTACGGCCAACATGTGAAGCTTCACAAAACTCGTGTGCATAGGTAGTTAGTTGGTAATCGTTTCGTTCGAATTTGACCAACATGAAGGCACTTGCTTTCTGTCAATTTGTTTAAGCCTAGTTTTGGCTGAGGTTTGACCAACATTTTATTTATTTACCAACTAGAACGGTTTTCATTAATAACACAAATTTAACAAATAATGACAAAATCTTATTCTTGAGTAGTATAGCTCTTAGTGTATAGTTCGTCCGGGGAAGTACTACCACCTTACCCATTTCCGCCGTGAAGCAGCAGTGCACTTGTATTACTGTGTTTGGTGAAATTACAGGCACGTCAGACTTAACAACATCACGTCTCAGAGGCGACAATGCATTGACGATGCCCCTAGTGTTGCAAATGTCCATAAACAGAGGGACCACTTACCATCAGGTGGACCGTCTGCTTGTTTGTCAGGGCATGTGTTGTAAAAAAAAGTTACTAAAATTAAAGCAGTCACTCAAGCGGCTCACAGTGCCTCAGTATTCCAACAGTATCGTCGGCAATTCGTCAATCCTGTTTTTTTCCTCAGTACTTTTATATACCCAAACTTCGAGGCACAGAAGTTATGTATTGCCACACACACAGCTTACACATTTAATATTTTAATGAAGCCAAAGATAATCTAGTTCAATATATTAAACCCACTTTAAAATTGATGAAAGCGTTTCATAACTTTTAACAATCTTATCAATAGTTACTTCATGTAATAGTTTAACTGAAATCGTATTACCAGCCGCATAGGATATGTTTTTGTTGTAATAGGCAATTTATTTCTGGCTAAGTCAGTAAGCTGTTATAAACACAGATCTAGAGTCCTCTAGAAGAGAGCTTACAATATGCTCTTAACCAATATTATAGGGATAAAGCGGGACTTTTATGAGTTTGTATGTGGAGAGTATTCTCCAAAACCAGTGCATCTATATTAAAAGTTCTTTCACTGATAGAAAGCTACACAATTCTCGAGTGGTATTGGCTATGTTATAATTCCAAAAAGCATTGATTCGGTGGTCCAGTAGTATAAAGCACGGATATAGACTGGAGATTTTGGGTTCGATTCCAGGGTCAAGCAAACAATAATAAACATCCATACATAGTATAAAACAAAGTCGCTTTCTCTGTCCCTATATCCCTATGTATGCTTAAATCTTTAAAACTACGCAACGGATTTTGATGCGGTTTTTTTAATAGATAGAGTGATTGAAGAGGAAGGTTTTTATTTATAATACATGTGACATACCACGGGAACGCGGGTAAAACCGCGGGGGACAGCTAGTTTATAATATTAGTAGAAAAAGTCGGATTTCACTACAGTCTTTATATTAAAACTAGCTCTCCCTCGCGGAATCACCAAAGGGCCATAAATATATATAAATCTTCTTCTGGAATCATTCTGTTTATTGATGAAAACCGCATCGAAATCCATTAAGTAGGGTAGTTTAAAAGAGCGTTCTATGTATGGAAAATGATTCATTCAGGGTAAAATCCTCACACGTATCTATGTAGATTAATCAGTACTTCTAGACATTAGGCTTTTCTTTATTTCTAGGTTTCTGTACCAAAGAGCTGAACTAGTACTTACGTTTTGTTACTCTTACCCAATGTTCGAGTTGTCAGTTTTCAAAGCCCTTCAGAATTGAGTTACCCAATTTATCTGTAACTTTTTAACTGTGTTTATAACTAGTTTTTCCCGTAGCTTTACTTGGGGATGTGTTGAATTTAAATAAAACCTTTATTTTACATACCAACATACATTGAAATACGTATTTTATTACACCCATTTTCCAAAAAGTGAGTAGATTACTCAGTAATTAAAACTAGATTCAACCGAAGATATATTTAGGTTGCAACATGACAAGATGAGCTAATTCATGAGCTATTCAGCTAATACAAACTTCGTCGGCGAGCCGCTTCACGGAGTCCTCGGAGAGATTACCTCTCACGTGGTTATAGTAATAGTGTAGTAAGCGACAGAGACAGAGCTTAGATGCCGCGACGCAACATACTCGAGTTAGTGTCATTTTCCTTACAGAATCGAGCCCCAGCCCCCTTATTCAGCTAATACAAATTTCATCGTCGAACCGATTCACGGAGTCCTCGGAGAGCTTACCTCTCACGTGGTTAGTAATAATAGTGTAGTAAGCGACAGAGACAGATCATAGAGGCCGCGACGGAACATACTCGAGTTAGTGTCATTTTCCTTACAGAATCGAGTCCCAGGTAATCATTTCTTTACAAAGAAAGATGAAATTCTTCGTTCAACAAAAATGTTTGGTGATGATAATGGACGGGCCAGCTTGCTAGGTGGTTAGCGACCCTGATTGCCGCATCGCAGGTCGTGGATTCGAATCCCACGTAGTATATCAGTTATCTGGTTTCCATAGTAACAGCTTATTTTGGGATCAGATGACCGTGTAAAGAATGTAAAGTTATTTATTTATTATAATCAGCATGCGTGAAAGTCCGCCCCCCTACACTGGCCCCACGCGGTCTTTGGCTTAAATCCCCCCTCGTTAGTGGAGGCTCGTGCCCCCATAGGGGGGCCGTGTAACTATACGTCGTACATACGTATCAGTAACTACTGATGACGATACTTAACTATAATTGAATATTCAATTCATTAAGTAGTTTAAATTTAAGCTACAGAGCACCTTTAAATATAAGGAAATCGTGGTTCATATTATAAATGCGAATATTTTTGAAGATGTATGCTTTTTACTCTTTCACAGAAAAACTTACTAATCATTATGGTTGAAACTTGTCACAAAGATAGAAAATGTGAACTCAAATATGAATAAAAAAACTATTTATCGCGGGAAAATGTGACATCCCTCGGGAATGGGGCGATAATTAGTTAATTATATAATTATAAATCTGAGATAAATATTAATTCGAGCAACATAAGGGCGTACATACTTTGTGCATGTGGTGAATTCCCCGACAATATATGTTTTCAGACGTACCAAAGTATACAGCGCCCCCTTGTCAGATGAAGCGAAAAATATGTTTTTTAAACTTAGATAGTTTTTATACCACATGGGCCGACAAACAAGCGAACGGTCCACCTGAGGGTAAGTGATTACCGCCGCCTATGGACATTTGCAACACTAAGACGTGAAGTTGTTAAGTCTCATGTGCCTGTAATTTCACCGGCCCCCTTACCTTTCTAACCGAAACACAGTAACACAAGTGCACTACTGCTTCACGGCAGAAATGGGTAAGGTGGTAGTACTTCCCCGGACGAACTCTGCACTAAGAGCTCTACTACTCGAAACTTAACTTAATCTAAACTTTGAATACTAAAAATACGTAACTTACTTTTACCATAAAAACGAGATCTGTTCCCTCGTGTATAAGAGAGATAGATAAAAGAGAGACAGGAAGGATTCATCCAAGAAATCAAAATCTTTCAGAAGTCTGATTAAATTTGAAAGTAAAATGGTGCCAATTCTTAGCTGAATATTTATGGTAACTAACTGGCAACGTTCGACTGTTTCCAATATTTGAACACTTCAGTGCATTTGAACTTGTCTTCGGGTGTGATATTATCACTTTTGTGTCAGTCAGTCATTTCGGTTCGGCACTACCTAAAATGAAAATTAAAACGAACTTAAATGAAATTAATAAATATTTTCATTTAAAGATCAGCTGTTATGAATAGTCTGACTCTGATAATGGTTCGGAAGGTTGTTTTTACCGAGAAGAGCTAGCAGTAAGTTAGCAATTACTGTTTTCAAAACGTACGGTGTAAAGTGCATATGGGCGCTGATTTTATTTCTAACCGAATTTAGAATAATAATTATAATAATAATTGATATTTTGATACATGTCATTTTGTTAGAAGTCAAGTGTAATGTCAACGCCTTTTTGACAATTTCCTGTACCGTTATTTTTAAAACAGTTAAACCCATATTCTAAAATATTGATCTATTTATTCATTATAAACAAAGTTTTGAAATATTTTGTGATTTAAAAACATATTTTATGCATTTTGTGACGAAAAGTTGTTAATTTGTTAATATTGTTGGTCACGTGATTTTTGTATAAAATACGGTTGCTATTATGTTTAAAGTTGAGTTCTTCGATATCTTTTGTTGAGTTAACATCTCTAGTGAAAGTAATAAAGTGCTTATTAGTAATTCTGGTGTGTTACTCTGTTGGATTATTCCTGCAACATAAACCCCAACCATCGATTTCGTGAAGCCACGCCGTCATGCACGTGGTCATTAGTATACTCTTGTCTTCTCATACGGCATTTGAAAGATGTTAAGAGAGTGGTAAAGATTTTAAATATTCTTTATTGGTCCAAAAATACACAGGGTTCTTCAAGAAGGGTGTTTTTGAATAGATTTTTGGAGGGTCGGCAACGCACGATTAGTTACCCATGATGTTGCAGGCATCAATAGGCTGCGGTGACCGTTTATCATCAGACGGGCCGTCAGATGTTTCCTACCTTAATAGTATAAAAGAAAAAATATACTCAGTGGGGAAACCAGGCTTATTGTCACTGGAATTGAGACTCTACTCTTTTGGTGCTAAAGGCTTTGTGTGGTGACCTTTTACCACATCATCATTTACCATTGTTAGATTGATATCTATAATATCTCATTTAAAAAGGAGTATCCGGTAAAATGTTTCCTTTGTAAAGACAAATTTACGATGTTGAAATTCGAATTTGAAACGCAAATAAAATAGTCGAGGAAATATCCTTAAATTTCAATTTACAGCTCAGTTGAACAGAGGAAACGTAAGAGTATAAACCGGTAGTGTCAGGGGAACGATAACTTCCCCTGTCACTACCCTGGTATCCAAACTCGTAAAGCCTACAGGTTGTGGTACGGGTCTAGACTTAAATGTGGGTCTAAGAAGCCAATATACGGCTAAAAGTTGCTTAGTGGAGAAATGAACAACATATCATTTATTAGGAAAGCTGGAGCAACGAGTTCAAGGTCAAATTGTTCTCCCGCAGTTTCAACCACATTCCCGAGGTATGTTATATTTTCCAGGGATAAAAAATATTCTGCGTATCAATCCAGATTATAAACTATGTGTGTGGCAAACTTCATCCAAATCTGTTAAGCAGTTTTTGCGTGGAAGAGTAACAAACATCCTCACAAACTTCATCCAAATCTGTTAAGCAGTTTTTGCGTGGAAGAGTAACAAACATCCTCACAAACTTCATCCAAATCTGTTAAGCAGTTTTTGCGTGGAAGAGTAACAAACATCCTCACAAACTTCATCCAAATCTGTTAAGCAGTTTTTGCGTGGAAGAGTAACAAACATCCTCACAAACTTCATCCAAATCTGTTAAGCAGTTTTTGCGTGGAAGAGTAACAAACATCCTCACAAACTTCATCCAAATCTGTTAAGCAGTTTTTGCGTGGAAGAGTAACAAACATCCTCACAAACTTCATCCAAATCTGTTAAGCAGTTTTTGCGTGGAAGAGTAACAAACATCCTCACAAACTTCATCCAAATCTGTTAAGCAGTTTTTGCGTGGAAGAGTAACAAACATCCTCACAAACTTCATCCAAATCTGTTAAGCAGTTTTTGCGTGGAAGAGTAACAAACATCCTCACAAACTTCATCCAAATCTGTTAAGCAGTTTTTGCGTGGAAGAGTAACAAACATCCTCACAAACTTCATCCAAATCTGTTAAGCAGTTTTTGCGTGGAAGAGTAACAAACATCCTCACAAACTTCATCCAAATCTGTTAAGCAGTTTTTGCGTGGAAGAGTAACAAACATCCTCACAAACTTCATCCAAATCTGTTAAGCAGTTTTTGCGTGGAAGAGTAACAAACATCCTCACAAACTTCATCCAAATCTGTTAAGCAGTTTTTGCGTGGAAGAGTAACAAACATCCTCACAAACTTCATCCAAATCTGTTAAGCAGTTTTTGCGTGGAAGAGTAACAAACATCCTCACAAACTTCATCCAAATCTGTTAAGCAGTTTTTGCGTGGAAGAGTAACAAACATCCTCACAAACTTCATCCAAATCTGTTAAGCAGTTTTTGCGTGGAAGAGTAACAAACATCCTCACAAACTTCATCCAAATCTGTTAAGCAGTTTTTGCGTGGAAGAGTAACAAACATCCTCACAAACTTCATCCAAATCTGTTAAGCAGTTTTTGCGTGGAAGAGTAACAAACATCCTCACAAACTTCATCCAAATCTGTTAAGCAGTTTTTGCGTGGAAGAGTAACAAACATCCTCACAAACTTCATCCAAATCTGTTAAGCAGTTTTTGCGTGGAAGAGTAACAAACATCCTCACAAACTTCATCCAAATCTGTTAAGCAGTTTTTGCGTGGAAGAGTAACAAACATCCTCACAAACTTCATCCAAATCTGTTAAGCAGTTTTTGCGTGGAAGAGTAACAAACATCCTCACAAACTTCATCCAAATCTGTTAAGCAGTTTTTGCGTGGAAGAGTAACAAACATCCTCACAAACTTCATCCAAATCTGTTAAGCAGTTTTTGCGTGGAAGAGTAACAAACATCCTCACAAACTTCATCCAAATCTGTTAAGCAGTTTTTGCGTGGAAGAGTAACAAACATCCTCACAAACTTCATCCAAATCTGTTAAGCAGTTTTTGCGTGGAAGAGTAACAAACATCCTCACAAACTTCATCCAAATCTGTTAAGCAGTTTTTGCGTGGAAGAGTAACAAACATCCTCACAAACTTCATCCAAATCTGTTAAGCAGTTTTTGCGTGGAAGAGTAACAAACATCCTCACAAACTTCATCCAAATCTGTTAAGCAGTTTTTGCGTGGAAGAGTAACAAACATCCTCACAAACTTCATCCAAATCTGTTAAGCAGTTTTTGCGTGGAAGAGTAACAAACATCCTCACAAACTTCATCCAAATCTGTTAAGCAGTTTTTGCGTGGAAGAGTAACAAACATCCTCACAAACTTCATCCAAATCTGTTAAGCAGTTTTTGCGTGGAAGAGTAACAAACATCCTCACAAACTTCATCCAAATCTGTTAAGCAGTTTTTGCGTGGAAGAGTAACAAACATCCTCACAAACTTCATCCAAATCTGTTAAGCAGTTTTTGCGTGGAAGAGTAACAAACATCCTCACAAACTTCATCCAAATCTGTTAAGCAGTTTTTGCGTGGAAGAGTAACAAACATCCTCACAAACTTCATCCAAATCTGTTAAGCAGTTTTTGCGTGGAAGAGTAACAAACATCCTCACAAACTTCATCCAAATCTGTTAAGCAGTTTTTGCGTGGAAGAGTAACAAACATCCTCACAAACTTCATCCAAATCTGTTAAGCAGTTTTTGCGTGGAAGAGTAACAAACATCCTCACAAACTTCATCCAAATCTGTTAAGCAGTTTTTGCGTGGAAGAGTAACAAACATCCTCACAAACTTCATCCAAATCTGTTAAGCAGTTTTTGCGTGGAAGAGTAACAAACATCCTCACAAACTTCATCCAAATCTGTTAAGCAGTTTTTGCGTGGAAGAGTAACAAACATCCTCACAAACTTCATCCAAATCTGTTAAGCAGTTTTTGCGTGGAAGAGTAACAAACATCCTCACAAACTTCATCCAAATCTGTTAAGCAGTTTTTGCGTGGAAGAGTAACAAACATCCTCACAAACTTCATCCAAATCTGTTAAGCAGTTTTTGCGTGGAAGAGTAACAAACATCCTCACAAACTTCATCCAAATCTGTTAAGCAGTTTTTGCGTGGAAGAGTAACAAACATCCTCACAAACTTCATCCAAATCTGTTAAGCAGTTTTTGCGTGGAAGAGTAACAAACATCCTCACAAACTTCATCCAAATCTGTTAAGCAGTTTTTGCGTGGAAGAGTAACAAACATCCTCACAAACTTCATCCAAATCTGTTAAGCAGTTTTTGCGTGGAAGAGTAACAAACATCCTCACAAACTTCATCCAAATCTGTTAAGCAGTTTTTGCGTGGAAGAGTAACAAACATCCTCACAAACTTCATCCAAATCTGTTAAGCAGTTTTTGCGTGGAAGAGTAACAAACATCCTCACAAACTTCATCCAAATCTGTTAAGCAGTTTTTGCGTGGAAGAGTAACAAACATCCTCACAAACTTCATCCAAATCTGTTAAGCAGTTTTTGCGTGGAAGAGTAACAAACATCCTCACAAACTTCATCCAAATCTGTTAAGCAGTTTTTGCGTGGAAGAGTAACAAACATCCTCACAAACTTCATCCAAATCTGTTAAGCAGTTTTTGCGTGGAAGAGTAACAAACATCCTCACAAACTTCATCCAAATCTGTTAAGCAGTTTTTGCGTGGAAGAGTAACAAACATCCTCACAAACTTCATCCAAATCTGTTAAGCAGTTTTTGCGTGGAAGAGTAACAAACATCCTCACAAACTTCATCCAAATCTGTTAAGCAGTTTTTGCGTGGAAGAGTAACAAACATCCTCACAAACTTCATCCAAATCTGTTAAGCAGTTTTTGCGTGGAAGAGTAACAAACATCCTCACAAACTTCATCCAAATCTGTTAAGCAGTTTTTGCGTGGAAGAGTAACAAACATCCTCACAAACTTCATCCAAATCTGTTAAGCAGTTTTTGCGTGGAAGAGTAACAAACATCCTCACAAACTTCATCCAAATCTGTTAAGCAGTTTTTGCGTGGAAGAGTAACAAACATCCTCACAAACTTCATCCAAATCTGTTAAGCAGTTTTTGCGTGGAAGAGTAACAAACATCCTCACAAACTTCATCCAAAT
This sequence comes from Habrosyne pyritoides, assembly GCA_907165245.1. Lineage (NCBI taxonomy): Eukaryota > Metazoa > Arthropoda > Insecta > Lepidoptera > Drepanidae > Habrosyne > Habrosyne pyritoides. The sequence continues at coordinate 1,068,682 of OU015608.1, forward strand.
CTGTTAAGCAGTTTTTGCGTGGAAGAGTAACAAACATCCTCACAAACTTCATCCAAATCTGTTAAGCAGTTTTTGCGTGGAAGAGTAACAAACATCCTCACAAACTTCATCCAAATCTGTTAAGCAGTTTTTGCGTGGAAGAGTAACAAACATCCTCACAAACTTCATCCAAATCTGTTAAGCAGTTTTTGCGTGGAAGAGTAACAAACATCCTCACAAACTTCATCCAAATCTGTTAAGCAGTTTTTGCGTGGAAGAGTAACAAACATCCTCACAAACTTCATCCAAATCTGTTAAGCAGTTTTTGCGTGGAAGAGTAACAAACATCCTCACAAACTTCATCCAAATCTGTTAAGCAGTTTTTGCGTGGAAGAGTAACAAACATCCTCACAAACTTCATCCAAATCTGTTAAGCAGTTTTTGCGTGGAAGAGTAACAAACATCCTCACAAACTTCATCCAAATCTGTTAAGCAGTTTTTGCGTGGAAGAGTAACAAACATCCTCACAAACTTCATCCAAATCTGTTAAGCAGTTTTTGCGTGGAAGAGTAACAAACATCCTCACAAACTTCATCCAAATCTGTTAAGCAGTTTTTGCGTGGAAGAGTAACAAACATCCTCACAAACTTCATCCAAATCTGTTAAGCAGTTTTTGCGTGGAAGAGTAACAAACATCCTCACAAACTTCATCCAAATCTGTTAAGCAGTTTTTGCGTGGAAGAGTAACAAACATCCTCACAAACTTCATCCAAATCTGTTAAGCAGTTTTTGCGTGGAAGAGTAACAAACATCCTCACAAACTTCATCCAAATCTGTTAAGCAGTTTTTGCGTGGAAGAGTAACAAACATCCTCACAAACTTCATCCAAATCTGTTAAGCAGTTTTTGCGTGGAAGAGTAACAAACATCCTCACAAACTTCATCCAAATCTGTTAAGCAGTTTTTGCGTGGAAGAGTAACAAACATCCTCACAAACTTCATCCAAATCTGTTAAGCAGTTTTTGCGTGGAAGAGTAACAAACATCCTCACAAACTTCATCCAAATCTGTTAAGCAGTTTTTGCGTGGAAGAGTAACAAACATCCTCACAAACTTCATCCAAATCTGTTAAGCAGTTTTTGCGTGGAAGAGTAACAAACATCCTCACAAACTTCATCCAAATCTGTTAAGCAGTTTTTGCGTGGAAGAGTAACAAACATCCTCACAAACTTCATCCAAATCTGTTAAGCAGTTTTTGCGTGGAAGAGTAACAAACATCCTCACAAACTTCATCCAAATCTGTTAAGCAGTTTTTGCGTGGAAGAGTAACAAACATCCTCACAAACTTCATCCAAATCTGTTAAGCAGTTTTTGCGTGGAAGAGTAACAAACATCCTCACAAACTTCATCCAAATCTGTTAAGCAGTTTTTGCGTGGAAGAGTAACAAACATCCTCACAAACTTCATCCAAATCTGTTAAGCAGTTTTTGCGTGGAAGAGTAACAAACATCCTCACAAACTTCATCCAAATCTGTTAAGCAGTTTTTGCGTGGAAGAGTAACAAACATCCTCACAAACTTCATCCAAATCTGTTAAGCAGTTTTTGCGTGGAAGAGTAACAAACATCCTCACAAACTTCATCCAAATCTGTTAAGCAGTTTTTGCGTGGAAGAGTAACAAACATCCTCACAAACTTCATCCAAATCTGTTAAGCAGTTTTTGCGTGGAAGAGTAACAAACATCCTCACAAACTTCATCCAAATCTGTTAAGCAGTTTTTGCGTGGAAGAGTAACAAACATCCTCACAAACTTCATCCAAATCTGTTAAGCAGTTTTTGCGTGGAAGAGTAACAAACATCCTCACAAACTTCATCCAAATCTGTTAAGCAGTTTTTGCGTGGAAGAGTAACAAACATCCTCACAAACTTCATCCAAATCTGTTAAGCAGTTTTTGCGTGGAAGAGTAACAAACATCCTCACAAACTTCATCCAAATCTGTTAAGCAGTTTTTGCGTGGAAGAGTAACAAACATCCTCACAAACTTCATCCAAATCTGTTAAGCAGTTTTTGCGTGGAAGAGTAACAAACATCCTCACAAACTTCATCCAAATCTGTTAAGCAGTTTTTGCGTGGAAGAGTAACAAACATCCTCACAAACTTCATCCAAATCTGTTAAGCAGTTTTTGCGTGGAAGAGTAACAAACATCCTCACAAACTTCATCCAAATCTGTTAAGCAGTTTTTGCGTGGAAGAGTAACAAACATCCTCACAAACTTCATCCAAATCTGTTAAGCAGTTTTTGCGTGGAAGAGTAACAAACATCCTCACAAACTTCATCCAAATCTGTTAAGCAGTTTTTGCGTGGAAGAGTAACAAACATCCTCACAAACTTCATCCAAATCTGTTAAGCAGTTTTTGCGTGGAAGAGTAACAAACATCCTCACAAACTTCATCCAAATCTGTTAAGCAGTTTTTGCGTGGAAGAGTAACAAACATCCTCACAAACTTCATCCAAATCTGTTAAGCAGTTTTTGCGTGGAAGAGTAACAAACATCCTCACAAACTTCATCCAAATCTGTTAAGCAGTTTTTGCGTGGAAGAGTAACAAACATCCTCACAAACTTCATCCAAATCTGTTAAGCAGTTTTTGCGTGGAAGAGTAACAAACATCCTCACAAACTTCATCCAAATCTGTTAAGCAGTTTTTGCGTGGAAGAGTAACAAACATCCTCACAAACTTCATCCAAATCTGTTAAGCAGTTTTTGCGTGGAAGAGTAACAAACATCCTCACAAACTTCATCCAAATCTGTTAAGCAGTTTTTGCGTGGAAGAGTAACAAACATCCTCACAAACTTCATCCAAATCTGTTAAGCAGTTTTTGCGTGGAAGAGTAACAAACATCCTCACAAACTTCATCCAAATCTGTTAAGCAGTTTTTGCGTGGAAGAGTAACAAACATCCTCACAAACTTCATCCAAATCTGTTAAGCAGTTTTTGCGTGGAAGAGTAACAAACATCCTCACAAACTTCATCCAAATCTGTTAAGCAGTTTTTGCGTGGAAGAGTAACAAACATCCTCACAAACTTCATCCAAATCTGTTAAGCAGTTTTTGCGTGGAAGAGTAACAAACATCCTCACAAACTTCATCCAAATCTGTTAAGCAGTTTTTGCGTGGAAGAGTAACAAACATCCTCACAAACTTCATCCAAATCTGTTAAGCAGTTTTTGCGTGGAAGAGTAACAAACATCCTCACAAACTTCATCCAAATCTGTTAAGCAGTTTTTGCGTGGAAGAGTAACAAACATCCTCACAAACTTCATCCAAATCTGTTAAGCAGTTTTTGCGTGGAAGAGTAACAAACATCCTCACAAACTTCATCCAAATCTGTTAAGCAGTTTTTGCGTGGAAGAGTAACAAACATCCTCACAAACTTCATCCAAATCTGTTAAGCAGTTTTTGCGTGGAAGAGTAACAAACATCCTCACAAACTTCATCCAAATCTGTTAAGCAGTTTTTGCGTGGAAGAGTAACAAACATCCTCACAAACTTCATCCAAATCTGTTAAGCAGTTTTTGCGTGGAAGAGTAACAAACATCCTCACAAACTTCATCCAAATCTGTTAAGCAGTTTTTGCGTGGAAGAGTAACAAACATCCTCACAAACTTCATCCAAATCTGTTAAGCAGTTTTTGCGTGGAAGAGTAACAAACATCCTCACAAACTTCATCCAAATCTGTTAAGCAGTTTTTGCGTGGAAGAGTAACAAACATCCTCACAAACTTCATCCAAATCTGTTAAGCAGTTTTTGCGTGGAAGAGTAACAAACATCCTCACAAACTTCATCCAAATCTGTTAAGCAGTTTTTGCGTGGAAGAGTAACAAACATCCTCACAAACTTCATCCAAATCTGTTAAGCAGTTTTTGCGTGGAAGAGTAACAAACATCCTCACAAACTTCATCCAAATCTGTTAAGCAGTTTTTGCGTGGAAGAGTAACAAACATCCTCACAAACTTCATCCAAATCTGTTAAGCAGTTTTTGCGTGGAAGAGTAACAAACATCCTCACAAACTTCATCCAAATCTGTTAAGCAGTTTTTGCGTGGAAGAGTAACAAACATCCTCACAAACTTCATCCAAATCTGTTAAGCAGTTTTTGCGTGGAAGAGTAACAAACATCCTCACAAACTTCATCCAAATCTGTTAAGCAGTTTTTGCGTGGAAGAGTAACAAACATCCTCACAAACTTCATCCAAATCTGTTAAGCAGTTTTTGCGTGGAAGAGTAACAAACATCCTCACAAACTTCATCCAAATCTGTTAAGCAGTTTTTGCGTGGAAGAGTAACAAACATCCTCACAAACTTCATCCAAATCTGTTAAGCAGTTTTTGCGTGGAAGAGTAACAAACATCCTCACAAACTTCATCCAAATCTGTTAAGCAGTTTTTGCGTGGAAGAGTAACAAACATCCTCACAAACTTCATCCAAATCTGTTAAGCAGTTTTTGCGTGGAAGAGTAACAAACATCCTCACAAACTTCATCCAAATCTGTTAAGCAGTTTTTGCGTGGAAGAGTAACAAACATCCTCACAAACTTCATCCAAATCTGTTAAGCAGTTTTTGCGTGGAAGAGTAACAAACATCCTCACAAACTTCATCCAAATCTGTTAAGCAGTTTTTGCGTGGAAGAGTAACAAACATCCTCACAAACTTCATCCAAATCTGTTAAGCAGTTTTTGCGTGGAAGAGTAACAAACATCCTCACAAACTTCATCCAAATCTGTTAAGCAGTTTTTGCGTGGAAGAGTAACAAACATCCTCACAAACTTCATCCAAATCTGTTAAGCAGTTTTTGCGTGGAAGAGTAACAAACATCCTCACAAACTTCATCCAAATCTGTTAAGCAGTTTTTGCGTGGAAGAGTAACAAACATCCTCACAAACTTCATCCAAATCTGTTAAGCAGTTTTTGCGTGGAAGAGTAACAAACATCCTCACAAACTTCATCCAAATCTGTTAAGCAGTTTTTGCGTGGAAGAGTAACAAACATCCTCACAAACTTCATCCAAATCTGTTAAGCAGTTTTTGCGTGGAAGAGTAACAAACATCCTCACAAACTTCATCCAAATCTGTTAAGCAGTTTTTGCGTGGAAGAGTAACAAACATCCTCACAAACTTCATCCAAATCTGTTAAGCAGTTTTTGCGTGGAAGAGTAACAAACATCCTCACAAACTTCATCCAAATCTGTTAAGCAGTTTTTGCGTGGAAGAGTAACAAACATCCTCACAAACTTCATCCAAATCTGTTAAGCAGTTTTTGCGTGGAAGAGTAACAAACATCCTCACAAACTTCATCCAAATCTGTTAAGCAGTTTTTGCGTGGAAGAGTAACAAACATCCTCACAAACTTCATCCAAATCTGTTAAGCAGTTTTTGCGTGGAAGAGTAACAAACATCCTCACAAACTTCATCCAAATCTGTTAAGCAGTTTTTGCGTGGAAGAGTAACAAACATCCTCACAAACTTCATCCAAATCTGTTAAGCAGTTTTTGCGTGGAAGAGTAACAAACATCCTCACAAACTTCATCCAAATCTGTTAAGCAGTTTTTGCGTGGAAGAGTAACAAACATCCTCACAAACTTCATCCAAATCTGTTAAGCAGTTTTTGCGTGGAAGAGTAACAAACATCCTCACAAACTTCATCCAAATCTGTTAAGCAGTTTTTGCGTGGAAGAGTAACAAACATCCTCACAAACTTCATCCAAATCTGTTAAGCAGTTTTTGCGTGGAAGAGTAACAAACATCCTCACAAACTTCATCCAAATCTGTTAAGCAGTTTTTGCGTGGAAGAGTAACAAACATCCTCACAAACTTCATCCAAATCTGTTAAGCAGTTTTTGCGTGGAAGAGTAACAAACATCCTCACAAACTTCATCCAAATCTGTTAAGCAGTTTTTGCGTGGAAGAGTAACAAACATCCTCACAAACTTCATCCAAATCTGTTAAGCAGTTTTTGCGTGGAAGAGTAACAAACATCCTCACAAACTTCATCCAAATCTGTTAAGCAGTTTTTGCGTGGAAGAGTAACAAACATCCTCACAAACTTCATCCAAATCTGTTAAGCAGTTTTTGCGTGGAAGAGTAACAAACATCCTCACAAACTTCATCCAAATCTGTTAAGCAGTTTTTGCGTGGAAGAGTAACAAACATCCTCACAAACTTCATCCAAATCTGTTAAGCAGTTTTTGCGTGGAAGAGTAACAAACATCCTCACAAACTTCATCCAAATCTGTTAAGCAGTTTTTGCGTGGAAGAGTAACAAACATCCTCACAAACTTCATCCAAATCTGTTAAGCAGTTTTTGCGTGGAAGAGTAACAAACATCCTCACAAACTTCATCCAAATCTGTTAAGCAGTTTTTGCGTGGAAGAGTAACAAACATCCTCACAAACTTCATCCAAATCTGTTAAGCAGTTTTTGCGTGGAAGAGTAACAAACATCCTCACAAACTTCATCCAAATCTGTTAAGCAGTTTTTGCGTGGAAGAGTAACAAACATCCTCACAAACTTCATCCAAATCTGTTAAGCAGTTTTTGCGTGGAAGAGTAACAAACATCCTCACAAACTTCATCCAAATCTGTTAAGCAGTTTTTGCGTGGAAGAGTAACAAACATCCTCACAAACTTCATCCAAATCTGTTAAGCAGTTTTTGCGTGGAAGAGTAACAAACATCCTCACAAACTTCATCCAAATCTGTTAAGCAGTTTTTGCGTGGAAGAGTAACAAACATCCTCACAAACTTCATCCAAATCTGTTAAGCAGTTTTTGCGTGGAAGAGTAACAAACATCCTCACAAACTTCATCCAAATCTGTTAAGCAGTTTTTGCGTGGAAGAGTAACAAACATCCTCACAAACTTCATCCAAATCTGTTAAGCAGTTTTTGCGTGGAAGAGTAACAAACATCCTCACAAACTTCATCCAAATCTGTTAAGCAGTTTTTGCGTGGAAGAGTAACAAACATCCTCACAAACTTCATCCAAATCTGTTAAGCAGTTTTTGCGTGGAAGAGTAACAAACATCCTCACAAACTTCATCCAAATCTGTTAAGCAGTTTTTGCGTGGAAGAGTAACAAACATCCTCACAAACTTCATCCAAATCTGTTAAGCAGTTTTTGCGTGGAAGAGTAACAAACATCCTCACAAACTTCATCCAAATCTGTTAAGCAGTTTTTGCGTGGAAGAGTAACAAACATCCTCACAAACTTCATCCAAATCTGTTAAGCAGTTTTTGCGTGGAAGAGTAACAAACATCCTCACAAACTTTCGCATTGATATTATTATTAGGCTATGGTTTGCTGCATATTTATTCCAAAGTGAAAGCCGGTATTCATTATTTTTATTTATTTTTTGTTACCAATAAGATTATTTAAAGCTTATGGGTATCGCTTGTGATACTAAGCAAATTAAGTCATGGTAAACGTCATATATTCCGCAAAGGTTTTGAAGAATATTTCAGCTTGGTAACGGCTGTTTGGATTTTAATAAAATATATATTAAATATAAGATCAGATACCGCGGTTCTTCCTAAAAGAAAATATTGTAAAAAAAGGCCTAAAAATGTTATGCCGGCCAAAAACCTAATTTTCACCCAAATATTGAGGTTTTTAATATTAAAGCCAACTTATAAAAAAGCCAGGTGAATTTTAAGGGATGTAACGTTACAAAGCGTCCCCTGGAGCGAAGTGGCAAGTTGGAATAAAACCATGGCGAGTGTCAACTTGGTCGTGTTACCCAAGTTGGGGATTTAATGCTTGCTGCGACGCTGGGGGTTTGTGGTGCAAATGGTGGGGGGTAGCGGATACTGTTTTTACACAATCCAATTACTGGGAAATATAAGTATTCAGAAATGTAAATATTTTTAAAAGTATGTATTAAGAAAAAATCTTGAACATTAACGTTGTGCATTTTTACCGTCTTACGAATTTCGATCAGGTCACATGTCCTGACGCGAGTTTAACATTTTATACCCATCCGAGGAAAAGTGCTCAACGCCGCTAAAGATGCTTTCACTTAAAAAAAAAACAACGTAGTATTTGATGTTGATTTATCAATTATCTGGTTTCTATAGTTCCGAGGGCCGTGTGTAAAGAATGTCCCGGGATATTTATTTATTAATGAATGATCTCCAGTAAAATAAATAAATAACCAATTAAAAATTTACAATTTTCATCAACCTAACCTTATATGTCGAGGCAATATAAATTTAATGGTTTTAATTAATTTTGCTCAGTCAATTGTAGGTCTTAAGTTAAATTAATGAAGTTTGAAATTTTAAGAAAACATACTTAAAGTAAAGTTTCCATGCACTCGATTTCTAATGACATGTCATAATGAAATGGTATTCTAATAACTAATTAAACAACACGTAACTAAATTCGAAAATGTTTAGATTTCGACCGAAAGTTAAATAAACCAAAATGGTAATATTCATAATTTACAAACGATTTTAATTTTAGTTTCAGAACGTAACTAAAAGTTATTAACCACAGATGGCTTTTAAGCCCTTACTCGGACAATAATAAACAATTCAAATTCATCCCTAAATAAATATCAGACTGAAGTTTATAATGAGTAGAAAACTAGTTCTAGTTCTAGTCAAAACATAATTTAACTTAGATCTGATCAGCTATCATTTCAAGTTCTTCATTGAATAGTCTATAATCTAATATAATAAATGCGAATGTTTGTGATGATAATAATTAATAATTATAAATATCCTGGGACATTCTTTACACGCGGCCATCTGATCCCAAACTAAGCAGAGCTTGTACTATGGAAACCAGTTAACTGATGTACATTATTACTTTGTTTTTTTAATTCGTACTTATATATATTTACATCCAGACACAGAACAAACAGATATGTTCATGCAAATAAATGTTTGTCCAGGGTTAGATCGAACCCGTGACCTTCGGTTTGGCAGTCAGAGTTGCTAACCACCAACTGGCCTGTCGAATAACCCTATCCATCCGGATGTTAGTTACTCTTTCATCAAAAAACTACCGAACGGATTTGGATGAAACTTGAAAAAAAGATAGAATGCCTTGGAATAACATATCGGCTCCTTTATCTCGGGAAAATTGCACATCCCGCGGAGATGCGAAGGTGAATACGCAGGGGACAGCTATATTAAAATTCATACAACTAGCATTATACAAAAAAACAAAATCTAGTATTTATTAATACGCTTTTATTAGCTTCAGACGTATGTATGTTAGTATGTAACGGAATCTTTGAACATGATTTTGACCCCCTTCAAAACGTCGGATTAACTCGAAATTCGGCATACTTATTAAGGACCGATGACAATTCAATATTTTAAACATTTTGACCCGTTATCCTTACTAGGATAATCAGGATCAGCGATTTTTGTTTTCCTGAGACCCGGAAGGTCTGCGTCAAGACCAATAAAGGAATCTACCAGGCGCGCCGATCACCTATTGCTCGGATAAGTTACCGACTGTGCTTATGATAAAATTTTCGGAGAGGGAACCTGAGAACTGCCTATCTCATCCAAGGAAGGCACCAGGCACTCATTTACTCACTTATCGGATAAGTTACCGACTGTGCTCAAAAAAAAAATTTTCGGAGAGGGAACCTGAGAACCGCCTATCTCATCTGAGGAAGGAACCAGGCACTCGATTTACTTATTTATCGGATGATTACAGACTTAAAATAAATAATAGTTTAAAAAAACAAAAAAATACGCCGTTATAAAAAATTCGACCAAAAAACTAAAAATAAATAATAGTTTAAAAAAACTAAAAAAATACGCTTTTTACAGAAAATTCAACTAAAAAATAAAAAAATAATTTTTAAAAATTTGAATTAAGAATAGTGTAAATAAGAAAAAAATATTTTATATTGTAAAAAAAGCGTGGGGCGCTTTTTAAGATATTATCAAAATAATAATCCTTCTACTCATATCTGTCAATAAATTTTTTATAACTATTGACACCATGCACCCCACGCTTTTTTGACAATAAAATATATTTTTTTCTTATTTACACTATTCTTAATTCAAATTTTTTAAAATTTATTTTTTATTTTTTAGTTGGATTTTCTGTAAAAAGCGTATTTTTTTAGTTTTTCAAACTATTATTTCCAGGCGGTACACTTATCCCTACCGAGCTACCCCTACTGGTAGGTATAAGTGCACGTTTTGTAGATTTTTTTCTACCGGTAGTGATAGGTGCACTGCCCATTACCGAGTGGTGCACTTATCCCTAATGGTAGGGATAAGTGCACGTTTACAAGAACATGGGACAAATGTACACTGTATAATATTTTCTTTCAAATAATTTATTAGTAACAAAAAAGAAAAGAATTATTGATAAAAAAATATATGATTTAAAAAACTTTCTTTTTTCTTATTTACTTATTTGTTAAAAAAATTACTAAAATTCCCTACCAATAGGGATTTCTCAGTAGGGATAAGTGTACCACCCGACTATTACAGCTGAATCTCTTTCTTTATCAAGTCCCAAACAGAATCAGTTATTAGATATTTGTTTTTTGTGTAATCTTGTAATGGATTTCCTCAAGGCCACGCCTGAGACAAATAGTTATTATATACAACTATATTGTACTTAGAATTGCCTCGTTATTGTTAATATTATCGCTTAGTATCATTTTGACTATGTTTTAATTTAATTTAAGAATAATTTAAAAGCCATTTCAAATCACAAAACCCCTAAAATATTACATAGTACAAATAATAATCTATCCGCTCCCGCTTATAACCTTCACCATTCGCACTGTTCCACTTTTCAGAGAGATCTTCTACCGATGACAACGTTCCACGGGAGTTGGGCGACTAGGCAACACTTCCAACGTTATATCACTTCTATATAGCTACTGTATAGCTAGTGTTACACGTGAAAATAAGGGAGTTGTTCTACTGATTAGAAGTTAGCGAGTAATAGGGTTTCTGCCCAGTAACTGTCAGACTAGACATTCATGTTTTCGGTTGCTTATATGAATATACTAGCTGTCCCCCGCAGTGTCACCCGCGTTTATCAATATCATATATAACCTATATCCTACGGAAAATTGCGCGTCGAATGGTAGCAGTCCCATCATAATATGTTCAGTAGTTTTGAGGTGATGGTGGGTCACAGGAACCCCATTTTCCTTATATAATAATATATAGATGTATTAGTTAATGTATTACAAACTAGACTTAAGTCTGTTCTGTGTAACTCACTTAAATTTTGGAATAAAAACTTCATTGTGAAAACTGATAAATATTTAGGCAAGAAAAAAAAAATTTATACCGACAATATACAAGTGAAAGCGACATAGGTATTGCTTTTTAACAAAAAAAGACTCGGCCGATTTCATAGCGACATGTTAAGTGAGTAACAGCTTAGGTGCTATACTCTGTCTCTCTCGTTAACTATGAAATCAGATGTGAGCACATTCTCCGAGGTCTCATTGCGGCTTCCCTATACTAGCTACATATTTGTCGGTGGGACGTATTCCCAGCTACGACACAGCTACGATCGTAGCACACATGAAAATGAGCTTTCTTTTAGACGCTACGAAGGAAAAAACTCTAACAAGTGCTACGGTTTTGCTACAACCTTTATATTTGTAGAATGTAATCCGAAATAATTCACGGCTGAGAAAATCGTCAAAAAGTAATGTCTAGCTAATTTGAAGACAAACAGACAGACATGCTGAATCTATAACTTTGATGGGCCATTTGACTTGGTAGTTAGAGACCCTGACTGCCATAGGACGTGGATTCAATTCCCAACCAGGACAAACATTTGTATGCATGAACATGTCTATTTGCTCTGTGTGAGGGTAAATGGGTAAATATCTAATAAAGTATGTTTTTAAAAGTAGTATATCAGTCACCTGGTAGCCATATTATAAGTAGTACACTCAGCTTAATTTGGGATCAGGTGTAATGTGCGATGAATGTCCTGGGGATATTCAAATATCTATAATATATAAGTATATAAATCACTTAACTGGTTTCCATAGTACTCTGCTTGGTATGGAATCAGATGGCCGTAAAGAATGTCCCAGGATATATATTTACAAGGGATTTGATGTCAAGTGGCAACAGAACATAAAAAAATCATGACATCATAGCCTCAACACCCTGCCAAAACCCTACCGTGTTGCAATTTAATATTAATCAACCGAGACAGCCGCAGAATTGAATTAAAACGAATACATAATTCATCGTTTGTAAGGCGGGTAATCTCTTGAATTGACATCGTTTTGAATCACAGAATATTCATGAACTATACAAAGGTAGATAAGAATTAAACTTTACGATTTTCAGAAACATTTTTTTGCTGTTTATTTATTTAATTTATTTCATCGTTGAAATTGGTGATTCTTTCAAGAAAACATATTAATTTAGCTGACTTGGTAGACGTTCTGACCAATAGCTGGAGCTCAAAGTAACATAACTACAACACCATCTATCAAATGCTAGTGGGAAGTACTGGAACTCGATGGTAGCGCTACCTACCGGAACCAATTGTAAATCTAAACCCATACAAAACAATCATCAAAATCAGTCCAGCCGCTTAGGAGTCCTGAGGGATTTTCTGTACGTATAGGAGATAATTCCCCCATGTGTACGGTTAGGGCCAATGTGTAAGCGTTTGATATTTCTATACGCGACCGTCAGTCAAAAAATCTTGAATTTTTCTATTATTTATTTCATGAAAACTATGCTGATAGACAGGCAGACGGTTCACCTGATGGCATGTGGTCACCGCCACTTATACACATTTGCAACTCCAGGGGCATTGTCAATACATTGTAAACGCTGAGACGTGAAGTTGTTAAATCTCTAGGCTTTATTGTAAACCGCCTTGTTATTATAAAGCCCTTTTATAACATTCAATCTTCCAACCGAATTAATTAATCTCAGTAATTATATATTAAACAACCATAATACAAGAGGCTTAACTATCTGCCTCTAGCGAAACATTTATTTCTTTTAGTAGAATGAACAATAGAAAACTTATCAGAGTTCATTCAGACTATTGCTGTGGTTAGGTTAAGTTACACTAGTATTCGGAACAACTCGGAACTGTTCGTGACCATTCGGTCATCTACAGAATAGAATGTAGTCTCATTTTGTAGTTTCTAATTTCTATTTGGAATGCGGCAGTCGGTCGGTACATGCGGTTAGAAACTTCTACGAGCATCAGTTAAAATTCATGCAATAAAATTGTTCTTACTGATTGGAATGGCCAGTACGTTGAAATAGGAGGGGATTATAGGGGAGGCTGAATATAAAAAGAAATCCAATTTATGATAAATCATCATCATATCAGGCCAGGGATGTCCACTGCTAAACATAGTCCACCCCTTGGATTTCTACCTGAACGGTCTTGAGCCACCTGCATCCAGCGGCTTCCAGCGACTCTGACCAGGTCGTCGGTCCACCTGGTGGGAGGTCGTCCCACTCGGCGTTTTTCTGTACGTGGTCGCCATGCAAGAACCTTTCTTCCTCATCGGTTATCAGTTGTTTGAGCGATATTCTGTAGTAACTTCAGTAACTTTAAATTTGACCTTGATAAGTGCCTTCTGAGGGCCTAAACTAAATAAATGGTTTTGAATTGTTTTGAATATTATTCTGATAAATACTTCAATGAAATTCATAACGTAGTTTAGATAATACAAAGACACAAAGATAGAATATATAGGCTACTTTTAAATCCGGTATAATGTAGCTTTCCTCGGGAATGCGGGTGAAACCGCGGGGAACAGCTAGTCATTTATAATTATGTAGCTAGTATTTAGTAAATTAGAATTTGTTTAACTATATACGTTGTTGATCTTGCTTTGCTTTAGATGCGACAACCGTGTGTGAAAAAAATCTGGATTTTTTTGTTATTCGAGGAATTAATCAGACGATAGTGTGAACTATTACATATCAAGTTATGGTCGAAGTTGTTTTGACAATGGCATGACATGGTTGAATGTCTTTTTGGCCAAAACTTTCATCTATTTCGCACAATTGTTTTTATATTGTTACATCTATACTCGTATATATAAAAATGTTATGTTGGTTTGTGTATTTATTTGTTGTTTTTATCTATTTTTTGCATCAGTCACATATCCGCGACCGTCTTTGTTTTGTTTCTCATTTCTCAACCATTCAATCTCAACGTGTCACAGCGAAGCGTGGCAGGGTACAGCTAGTTTATTATGCTTTGATAGCACTTTTTTTATGTTATGCTGGCTATAATATATAAATAATATTTATTGGGTACCTAATATATCTTTATCCACTCAAGTCCTATAAGTGGAGACTTGTAATGGACTTATTGTGGTCTTAGAGCCCATAATCCTGTATTTTAATCGATAGTCTCCCTAAGTCATAATTAAATAAAGTATAGTGTTGACCTAGAACATATTATCTGTGTATCAGATTTCATTTAAATCTATACAGCTTTTTTATACCAGTTTAAATAAATAAATAAATATTTTGCGACATTCTTTTCACACACGGCCGTAGTAGTATGTAGTATGGAAACCAGATAACTGATATGTACTACAGACACAGAACAACAGACATGTTCATGCACACAAATGTCTGTCCTGGGTGGGAATCAAACCCGCGACCATCGACTTGGCAGTCAGGGTCGCTGACCACCAAGTTGCCATTAAAAAATTGAGAGATTTAATGTGTATCCAAGTCTAGAATTTCACTTAGCTTACCTATAGCATCTTTAGGCGAATAATATTTTGTTACTCAGCAATTACGTAAGGTGTAATATTCCTTCATGGCCGGGCATGCTGCACTTATTCCATCTCTCTAGTGATCTGTAAAATCTAGACGAGCAAAGCAACGTGAAGCTTCGGATCTATCGCACGAACAATGATCATTCTATATACTTTGACATCAAAAGGCCAACACAAGCAATAAAAAAAAAATATCCTGGTATATTCTTTACACACGGCTATCTGATTCTAAATTAAGCAGAGTTTGTATTTTTTTCTAAATATCTACTAACATACATATATATTTACACCCAGTCACAGAAAAAACAGTCCTGTTCATGCACAAATGTTGGTCCTACGTGTTAATCGAAACCAAGACCTGTGGCGTGGGAGTCAGTCTCTCACCACCAAGCCAACTCCCAAGTCAACGGCTCCTCCAATCTTTCATAATATGTAATGCCAGGACAATATTGCGCCGACAATACGATTGGGAACGAGGCTGTCTGATGATAAGCTATCTCCCAAGCCAAAGTCACGTTCAAAACTACCTAACTTTACAGTTAACTCCAGCGGGCCATTTTGAACTTTAGTCCTAACCCCCATTTCATTAAATGTCTAAGTAGATTAAAACAACATCAAAGGAGACCGAAGCCGCCGTAGGGCCCCAATTGTGGGCTTACTGGACCCTTTCGGCTTATTGTAGGGATTATTTTTAATAAAAGACAATAGGGCGACTCGGTCAGAGCTTGTCAATTTTGTTAAGACGAAAAAAAGTATGTTGAATATTTGTTTTTGTCCTTTTAATATGGGTACTTACATCAAAAAAAGTTTGCGTTCACTGGGATATACAGTTTTTTTCAATGAAAATGTTTAGTTTAAAATTGACTTTATTTAAAATTAATATCAATTATTTTGTAGCTTAACTCTTTCGGCCTTATTGGTCAGTGACACTAACCATTTCCAGAATTTTTTTAATTAAAAGCAGCGCTTCCTTTCGGTTGTTGCACTTTTTGTGTGTATCACATCTTCTTCGATAAAGACTGATGTACTACATTTCTCCGCACATCGGACATAACGGGGCATTTCACGTGAAACGGACAACAAAAAAAAAATATAATAAATAAATATATATATATAACAATTAGAAGTTTGTTTCCGGTTTTATATATTAAAAAACAAACAGTTTTATTTTCTATTTAAAAGAATAGTTAATAATCTATTTAAGTCGCCATATTTAATATTTAACAATAAAGCTAATTCGAAAAACTTTTTCCAAAAAACACGACAATTCTTTAGAAGCCCTCTTTTTATCTGGGCTTTTTATTTGAACAACTTGACAAAAAAACATCATAGAAAAATAAATTGTGTGCATTCGTACCTACCAGAAATATACTTAAACCGAATATGAACAAATTTCAGAACGTCACTTTTTTTCGCTGTCCGCTTCACGTAAAATGCCCCATAAAGCAATTACTAAAATATTGGTAAATTCGTTTAATGTGTGTAAACGTGTGTCTGAAAGAGTTAAATAAATAAATAAATAAAATAGTTATTTAAACAATTCGCGTTAGCTTATTGAAAAACTATTTTTATATATTTTATCATAAGCATAAAGATCTTAAGATTTCCATTTGAACACAAACCTATGTTGTGTGCACCTTGAAAATGCCAAATAGAGATGTGTAGTTCTAATTTAAAAACAATGCACTTGCACACAGATTAAAAAACCAATCACTATGCATGCACACATTGTCATTCAACTGCCATAATTACTGTGCTATCGATTAATTTATAAATGAAGAGCTATTTCATCGAAAATGATCAACAGAGGACATTTTGAATTTTACATTGGAAATAAAAAGCATTAACGGATTTTTGAGTTTTAATCGTAATTATGGAACAAAATAAATACGTAAATGGCTTTATTGTAAGTACATACGTAATGTACCCGAAATTCAGCGTAGATGCAATTGTCTCCCCTCGTCCTCTCCTCAAGTCCAAAGCACTTTATTTTGACCAACTTTTTTTTTATACGACATGAGCCGAGGAATACGGTCCTCCTGATGGTAAGTGGTCACCGCACCCTATGGACATATGCAACACCAGGGGCATCGCCACGCATTATCGACCCTGAGACGTGAAGTTGGTAAGTCTCAGGTGCCTGTAATTTCACCGGCCCCCGTACCTTTCTAAGTTAAACACAGTAATACAAGTGCACTACTACTCCACGGCAGAAATGGGTAAGGTGGTTGTACTTCCACGGACGAACTCTGCACTAAGAGCTCTACTACTCAGAATTCCAAAGTTTTTATCTTCTTGACGCTACTTACAAAAATTGTTACAAAACATCACTAGATAGTTAACTCTTTATTGTACACCAAAGAAGAACAACAGAGACAAAATAAATCAAAATAACAATTAAATAGGTAAATTTATATGCAATGGACGGTCGTATCGCTTATAAACAATCTCTTCCAGAAATCAAAAAAATCCAAAATTCAAAACCATTTATTCAGTTTGGGCCCGCGGAGGGACCTATGAAGGTGAAATTAAAAGTTACCGAACAGACCAGACCTTAAAGATTCACACAAAAATTTCCTCCCTCTAAACAAAACACCAAATAACTGATTTAAAATAACCCTAACTACCTGTTATAAGTAACAGTGAAAATACATCTCTAATGTCAGATTAAGTTTTCGAAGTAGATGTAGTTAGAGCTAAAATGAATGGATTCTCAGTTGTTTTAAAATTTATTTCAGCGCTCAAGTTTGTTGGCTAATTACTAAAGTTGGGAGGTTGTGGATTATAGGTACCTGTTGGAAAGTCGGTTTCTGTTCTTTATGCTAGCATAACAATTGTGTAATATCATAATTATTCTCATGTTCTTTGTAATAAGAGTTTGGGGCTCGTTTGGTGGTTAAAGACACAGACTACCGCAGGTCGTGGGTTTGATTCCCACCTAGGATGATGTGGTGCAAGAATATAAAAATAGCTGACTCCAAATTAATTGGGACAATAGCCAGCACAAAGAAGAAGTAATATGCAGTAGTTGCAGATTTCTTCTTTCATAAAATTCATGACAATAAATGTTGCACTGTTGTAAGACATCGCTGTCCACAGCCCCCAAGGCTACTCTCCGACCCATACTTTTATTTATTTTGTTATTAATAAATCATTATTTAAAATAATTCATAGTTCATATCTGTTTGTTTTTATTAATTCTTCCATTTCACATAGTGTTCAACCATAGATAGGTACTTACTTTCACCATTGTTGCTAACCGGCAGGGAAACTGATTGCGTTCGGAAGCAATGGTGGGTAAAATAATATATAAAATTGGTAAATTTACGATTTATTTAGTTCGACGGTCAGTTGGCTCGGTGATTAGAGTACCTGACTGCCTCGCCGTAGGTCCTGTGTTCCTACCCAGAAAAAATATTTGTGTGCATGAACATGTCTGTTTGTTCTGTGTGAGGATCTTTATAAGTATGTATTCAAAAAGTAGTATGTGTAGTGTATCAGTTATTTGGTTTCCATAGTACAAGCACTATAATTAGTGTTAAAGTGTGCTGTCAATAAATATTTTCTTTCTTTCTTTCTCTGCTTAGTTCGGGATCTGATGGCAGATGGGTAAAATCAATGCTCATTATCACCAACCATTTACAACCATTTGGGGTCGGCGCGATATGTATATTTTCTGCTTCACTTACGGTCGGCCGTCTGCTTACCTTAGCCTAGTTTAGGAATGCTTCTGTTAACCACTTGACGAGATGTAAGTGCACGTGGTCATCGGTGTACTCTCTAGTCGCCTCTTACTCGCTGGAGATGATCCCAAATTTTAGGGATTTTCTAGTAGCCACAGAACTGTTTCACTATGGCTCCTGGCTTCATCATTGTTCATGGCTTCAGATTTATAGCATCAAATTATTATATCGTCTTCCAGTTCTCACATATTCGCAATATTTCAATTAGAAATTGGCTCAATTCGACTTCCAAGATTTTCTTGCATGTATTTAGTAAAAAAGATGTTTGTTTGTCAATATTCGATCCTATATTATTCATCAGGCTGTGATGAAACTGAGGTGGGTTATTGTAAGAGCACTCGGGAATGTTTCTGAGAAAAAAAAACAATGGATGCATTTGCGTTAAATGCCAGAGGTTTGATTCAGTAAGAGATACACTCGACGATGTTTCGTCACGGCCTTTATGCTCTGTCTCTCTCGTTAACAACGCAATCACGCAAGAGGTCCGATCTTGGCGCGCCGGTTGTGGTTCGTATTAGAGAATACATAGGATGGAATAGCTATTCAATAATAAATAAAATCAGGAACAGAAATCCATTACGAATATTATGTTTATTTAAAGTGATTAAAAATGTTCCAGCAAAGGATTGTGAAAATATGTTTAGAAAACAATTTCGCTCGGCAACGTTGCCTTTGATAAACATTGCTGCTTTTACATAAAATGCACCTACAAAAGCTTAGTGTATACAGCCGTGAGCGTTAAAATTGTAAAATAAAAAGTAGTTTTATCCCACTTCGTATCATAGAGTACCTGTGCGCAAAATTAAACAAGCTTTTACCCATTTCCGTCGTGAAGCAGTAGTCCACTTGTATTACTGTGTTTCAGTTAGAAAGGTAAGGGGGTCGGTGAAATTACAGGCACATGGGATGTAATAACTTCAGACCTCAGCGTCGACAATGTATTGGCGATGCCCCTGTTATTGCAAATGTCCATAGGCAGCGGTGACCACTTAACATCAGGTGGACGGTCTGCTTGCTTGCGGCCTAGGATATGGATGAAACTAGGCACATAGATAGAGCATATCCTGGAATAACATATAGACTACTTTTTATCCCGGGAAAATGTGATATCCCTCGGGAACGCGGGTAAAACCGCGGGGGACAGCTATGTCGTATAAAAAAAATGATAGATTTTTTAAAATAATTCTATACAATTGCATAGATAGATAGATAAAGCATTTCTTCGCCGACCATGAGTATTTTGACTTCAGTAGTTCAATACATTAGGGGGGAGGACAACCTGACTACATATGATTGGATTAGAGTAAAAGTGTGGGTAACTTATTTTCTAGCTTTTAATATGGCGTCTGCGAAAATCTAGCTGTTGGCAAATTACTAGCTGTTCTCTACGGTTTTAACCACGTTTCCGAACAACAATACCATGACATGTGTTCATTCAGATTTCAAACTACGTACCAAGTTTCATTCAAATCAGTTAAGGACTATTTGCGTGAAAGAGTAACTGACATTCATCCATTCTCACAAACATTCGTAGTAACTTTTTGTAATTAGTTAGGATTATGCAATGTCATATTTCTGTAAAAATATATTGTTTTAATGAAATGAAATCAATGAAATGACATCTATGAAATGAAATCAATGAAATGAAACCAATGAAATGAAATCAATAAAAAGAAATCAATTAAATGAAATGGATGGAATGAAATGAAATATTTATTCAAAAAAGCTTTCACAGGGAAAGGCTTGCACTTATGGATAGTAAGACTCTAACATTTAACATTCTCTATCTGACGTTTAATAATGTTCATTTAAAGTTATCGGTACGCCAGTTTTCACGTAGCTATATATTTTTCCAATCCCATGTGTGTACCAGCTTAATCCACCATCCATTCGATTTTCTCCCACTTTTAAAGAACTCGCAATTTCGCAGCGATTCTTTATCGGCCTTAAAATATGTAACTGCTCTATTCAATGAATCCACGCTAAAATATAGTTTGGAGATTCGAGGCAGGTGTATGAAAGTTTCAAACGTAAAATAGTTGAATGTTTTATGATTTTGCCAGGAAAGTTGGAGCGAAATGCATTTATTTGCCAGGGGATGCGTCATTAAACGCTGCCAGGTGACTTTAGCGAGCACTTTACGAAATATCATCTTAAAAGCCTTCTCTGGAAGCGGTAAGGCCTCCTATTAAATCTATGACTATGCGACTTTGCGAATTACTGACATTCACCGCCGGACAGAAAAATGACATTCTGGGGCTCGATTCTGTAAGGAAAATTACACTAACTCGAGGATGTTTCGTCGCGGCCTTCGTGCTCTGTCTCTGTCGCTTACTACTAATCACGTGAGACATAAGCTCTCCGAGGCTTGCGTGAAAAGGCTCGCCGACAAGGTTTGTATTAGCTGAATAAGGGGGCTGGCCGGCGGTCAGCGAGGTAAAACGTCTGTGGTGCTCGTGCATCAAGTCAGAGACAGCGGGTCTAATACGTCCTGAAGATGCTTCTTATAGATACACATGTCAATTTCCTGTTGAGTTTCTTTGATCGGGACTAGACAGAGAAGGAGATCCAGCGGAATAAGTTTATAGACATTTGATTTTTGTATAATCTTATAATGGACTTTCACAAGGCCACGCCTGAGTCAATTAGTTACTGACATTCAGTAAAAGGGAATAAAAGGAGAAGAGTGGGGAAATGGTTTGACAGGTCTGTTACCATTTGACAGGTGTGTTGATTGTTAGAGAAACCGTGACTATCACACAAGTCGAGGGTTTGACAACCAGTTGTGTGTATGAACGAACATAAAAATAATAAAAAAAAAAAAAATATATCCTGGGACATTCTTTACACACGGCCATCTGGTCCCAAACTAAGCAGAGCTTGTACTATGGAAACCAGATAACTGATATACTACATATACTACTTTTTTTTTCTAAATACATACTTATATATATATTTCCACCCAGACACAGAACAAACAGAGATGTTCATGCTCACAAAAGTTTGTCCTGTGTGGGAATCGAACCCGCGACCTTCGGTTTGGCAGTTAGAGCGTTAACCACCAAGCCAAGTGGCCTGTCAACATGTCTGTACTTTGTGTTAATTCTACTAATTATGAAATGAAATATTTATTCAAATAGGCCTTCACAGGCACTTATGAATGGTCAGACTCTAACACCGGTTCGGTGTATTATGTAGTGCAATTATGTTTTATGCGAAAGATTGTGAGGTTGTTTGGATGTTTGTTACTCTTTCATTACCAAACATACGATAAGGGATAGACATAGATAGGTAGGATGATATTTTTGGTAGTGAATGGAATATAGCAACTATTTAAACAAATGATTTTTTTATAAAATATTTTGCGACATGTCGTCTCATGAGTAGATAGCTTTAAATACATTTTCCTTTGCCAAATGCATGACAAAATTAACTCGCTAAAAGCTTTGTTTATTTTTATATAGTTCAAGTGTAGTTATCTCCATTGCTTGTAAATAATTTGTTGAACAAACTTTTGAGTTTAGAAACTTAAAACTTTCATTATTAATGGCCGTAATAAATTATAATGAAATATTAAATATTTTCTAAACTTAGATACTTATAATAACTATCGAATCATATAACTTCTATTGGATTTTGAGAATTATTCTGTACCTTTTTTTATACAACATGGGCCGACAAACGAGCAGACGATGGACCTGATGGTAAGTGGTCACCACCACCTATAGACATTTGCAACACCAGGGGCATCGCCAATGCGTTGTTGGGACGTGAAGTTGTTAAGTACCTAAGTGATTAATGCAATTAATTCCCATTTTCACTAACCAATCGTTTTAAATAGGCTATCCTCACGATATCATTGTGTGCCAAATTTCAGTCATTTATAATAATAGTAAGGATACATTGTTCTTGACTACGGCAGAAGGGTTTTTGGTAAATATTTTACTAGTAAAGGTGCATCCACACCGAGGCAATATTTTATGGAGTTTGCAAGTGTTAGGGCAACAACGGATATAAAAAATGTAGGTTAAAAAATAAATGTTGATCCGGGGAAGTACACTATACCCATTTCCGCCGCGAAGCAGTAGTACATACGTACTGATATATTTCGGTTAGGCAGGTAAGGGGGCCGGTGAAATTACAGGCACATGAGACTTAACAACTTCATGTCTCAGGGTCGACAACGCATTGGCGATCCTCTGGTGTTGCAAATGTCCATAAGTGGCGGTGACCACTTACCATCAGGTGAACTATGAGCTTGTTTGATGGCCCATGCACAATAAAAAAAATGGTGAATTCCAGATGAAACCGCAGGAGAGAGATAGTTAGGTATAATTTGGGTTAAAGACTTAATACATCGCCATAATTCATGAGGTAATTGCTTACACAGTAAAATCTTGGCAATTTTTCACGGGAAGCGGCAGAAATTGACAGCACACCACTTTAATATGAAGATGACGTGTAGGGCATCAATTTTATTATTGAAAACGTACGGGGATGGATTTAAAACGTGGACGACATTACGTAAGATTTTTGAAGTAAAATTTTTTATGGGAGTGTTTTGAAATTTTGATCCGCAGCCTTTTTGTGTTGAAAATTAGGTGAACGATAAACACAATCGCATAGATTAACGGTGAGGAGATTGTGGCCAATTACAGACCATAAAAATAAAAGAAAAGTATGGAAGTATAGAACAAAAGATGAAGCCGGATAGGATAACTAGACGGTAGCATTAATTACGTAGTGCAACTATAGGAAGACCGCCGACGTTGCAGTTGCGTCGATGGATACCAACAGCAGATTGCCGACTCAGCATTGACGTCAATCGATGGTTTCATTTTCATTTTATTTGTAAGAATATTCATTCCATATTCCTACTTCGAAGTGGAATGATTTATTCAGTAGGCACTTAATTGTAATTTAATTTTTATTTTAATTAAAGTAATAAAATCATTTTGGTTTTTTTTCAATCTTCTGGCTGTCGCAAACGTAATTGGCGCAGTCGGTAGGATATTCGCGGGAGACGTCGGGACCTATCTCATATCGATAATCACGTCACGAGTCGCCCGGGTGGCTATCAAGCACCATCTCGGATATCCTAATCTCACGGACCTGCTGCAGACCGGAAGGAGAATCAAGAAATCGATTCACGGAGAGAAACCAGAGATGAAATACTTGTAAGTACACTTGAATCATTCTCGTGTTGCTCCCATTGAAATCTTAAACTTCAAGATTTACCATCCCAGAGCCTTTAGTTCGCGGGAACCTGAATCGCATCAGGCCCGTCGACAAACAGTAGATAGTAATAGGGATTTAGAATTAGATAATTTAGAACTAGACAATTTATTTAGCGTAACCATGGCCCATGAATCGGACGTCATTTATAAGGCCCTTCGCCTTGTCCCAGAGTTCAATGGTAACCCTAACGTGCTCACACGTTTTATAAAAATTTGTGACTCACTAGTGACACAATACCTTAGTAAAACGCCCGGTAGTGAACTCTCGAATTTGTGTTTGTTGAACGGAATCCTAAATAAGATAACCGGAACCGCTGCGAGTACTATTAACTCTAATGGGATACCAGAGAGTTGGTTAGGCATTCGAACTGCCTTAGTAAATAATTTTTCTGACCAACGCGACGAGACAGCGTTATATAATGACCTTTCTATGGCTATGCAGGGTAGTAAAACGCCCCAAGAATTTTATGATCATTGCCAAACTTTATTTAGTACGATAATGACATATGTTTCTTTACATGAGACCATAGCGACCACTATAGAAGCAAAACGCGAGTTATACAAAAAGGTCACCATGCAAGCATATGTTCGCGGCTTGAAAGAACCATTAGGGTCCCGTATACGTTGTATGCGGCCTATCACTATCGAAAAAGCTCTTGAATATGTACAAGAAGAATTAAACATTATGTATTTGCAGCAACGTAACGAGCCCCCAAAAGGACAGTCGACCCCTAAGGTCACCCCCACACTACCACCAATTGCTTATGCTCCTCCACGACCACATGACTTTCAGTTACCGGCTCCTAACTGGCCAGTTCCAGTAGGACAACGCCCCATGAGGCCCCCGCCTCAACCTTTCAAATTTAATGAACCGATTCAATCTCAACATCGCATGCCTACGAACACACAGAGAATGTTCGGTGCACGGCCACCTAACTATAACCCACGTAGTAATGTTTTTAGATTACCACCCCGAAATAATTTACCACAAGGCCCTCAGCCTATGAGTGGAGTGCAACGCTTTACTCCCAAGGTTTTACCCCCAACCAATATGGTAACAGGCCATGATTGGAATAAGCTAGGGAACCCGCCGCCAGCGAATTATTTCAAAACTCGCGAAATGAACCTTAATGAATGTGCGGCTTACGATGACTCGTATTACAGCTATTATCTAGAACCGGAGTACAATTACAACACCGACTATACGGATACTGACTTTACCCCCGGTTTCACTTGTGATTTAAATTATTATAATACGAATATGGATAACCAACTTTTCGTTGATTCTCAGCCACAGGCAGTATCTAACCATGCTGAACAGGATTTTCAGGAGGTTCCTATTTTACCAAAACCAAAATAGAATTAAATCTTCAGACGCAGAGACAACTACCCTATATTCAAATCGCGGACCCCCCTTTGAAATTTTTGATAGACACGGGTGCCAATCAATCTTTTATAAGCCCTGAGGCCGTCGCGAAATACTTTGCTGAATATCCTCTCAATTTCGATCCATTTGAGGTCACAAACATACACGCGACAAGTAAGAATGACTATTCTATTACTTTGCCATGTTTCACAGAATTCAATGACGCTGATAGTATGAAGTTATTCATTTATCGGTTTCATGACTATTTCGATGGACTTATAGGTTTAGATTTACTGACTAGTTGGGAAGCCCATATAGATTTAAGAGAAGGTCAGTTATTGACCCGAACTGCGTCTAACCCTATAAGAATGTATAACTCATGTAATGTAAATCTGTACGAAGATATTATTCCGGCTCGGACTTCAAAAATTATTCGTATCCCTGTGGTGTTGGTAATTCCGTGGACTACTCAATAAAATACCATATTAGACTCCAAAATATATTGTATGTCCGCACAGGCAAACGATCAGGAGAAGACAAGCATGTTTTTAAATATGACATCTGTCTAGAAAAACATTCTATATTAACAGAGTTTATACTGGGACACATATACAAACTCCATGATGCGATTAAGTTATTTCCAACACTGGCCCTTGAACCAATATAAACTCATGTAAATCACATTATACATATTGAACACTATAAATAATCTAAGCATAGACACAACTGCTGTCTAAAAATAATAAAACATTACAATAGCAAAAACATAGCAAAAGTATAAATTTATCAAAGTATCCGTCACATATAAACAGTAAATATTCAAAAGAATATGTGATGCGAATCTAAAACAAATTATACTTTGCAAGTATACCTTACCTACTGCTTAGAACCATTATATCATTTATTTAACGATATAAATAAACGACATACAAACTTATCGTGTTTTTCCTTTGCCAACGGTTTCGTTAAAACATCGGCCACCATTTCATCGGTAGATAGGTATTTTATAACAACTGTACCTTCCTCAACGATTTCCCTGATGAAATGATGTCTTACGTCAATGTGTTTCGTTCTGGCATGGTACATAGAATTAGTGCACAGCTTCAGTGCAGACTGATTATCATTAAACAACATAATCCTATACTGTACCCCGTAAATTTCAAACAGAAACTTGCGTAGAAAAAGAGCCTCTTTACAAGCATCTGACAGACACATATATTCGGCCTCTGTGCTTGAAAGAGCCACGGTTTTTTGTTTTCTACTCTCCCAAGAGATGGTAGAATTTCCAATTTTGAACACGTAACCGGTATAAGATCGGCGATCGACCTCATTTGACGCAAAATCAGCGTCAGCATATGCAACAATATTCAACCCTGACTTCTGAAAAGTTAAATAATTATCAGGCGTACCTTTAAGATAGCGAAGAATACGTTTTGCCGCCTTCCAGTGAGTCTCGTCGTACGCGTCGTTAAATTGGCTGAGTGAGCTGACAGCATGCGCAATATCCGGCCGCGTACATACCGCTATGTACATCAGACATCCTATTAGGCCTCTGTAGTCGTGCGTACAATCCTTCTTTGTAGATTTCACGAGCTTCAGACCTGTCTCCATAGGTGTTCGCGCTGGTTTGCAATCTGACATGTGAAATCGTTCTAGCACCTTTTTAATATAGCTTGACTGGTCTAGAGTTATTTCCTTGTTCTGTCTGCTAAGCCTCATTCCAAGAATGTGATGTGCTGGCCCTAAATCTTTGATTTCGAAGGCCTTCTTTAATTCTTCTTTGACTCCTGGCGTATCTCGGCAACCAGCTGAAGAAAATAGCATTATGTCATCAACATAGAGCGCAATTATAATCATAGATTTCCCGCTCGACTTGACATAAACACAAGGTTCGGAAGATAAACGTTTGAATTTCATTTTACTCGTCAAAATGCTATTAATTTTCTCATACCAAGACTTCGAAGCTTGCTTCAGTCCGTATATGGCTTTATTCAACTTGTAGACTTTATCTTCTTGACCTTTAATCTTGTAGCCCTCTGGCTGTTCCATAAAAACGGTTTCTTTTAAGTCTCCATTTAAAAACGCCGTTTTTACATCCAGATGCTCGATATTCATGTTATGTTCTGTTGCTAAAGCTAGTAACGTACGTATAGTAGAATATCGTACTACAGGGGAGAACGTTTCTTCGTAATCAATACCGTATTTCTGGGTATAACCTTTTGCCACTAGGCGCGCTTTGTACCTCAATATTTCCCCGTCGAGGCCAAGCTTTCTTTTAAAGATCCACTTGCATTTGACTGGCCGTTGCTTCGTATCGCGGTCGGTCAGAGTCCAACACTTATTATCGATGAAGGATTTATACTCTTCCGCCATCGCGGCTTTCCACTTACTTGCTTCTGGGCCATTCAGTGCCTCGCGTACTGTCTGAGGGTCCCCCGTGTCACTGCATACAGTGCGTGCTACACTAGCTGACTCAAACTCACTAGTTTCGTCCGTAGAGTTCTCGTAGTCTTCCAGTGTGGAATCTCCTGGGACATACGTCTCATCCGCAGGATCATCTGGGTTCTCACTACTACTCTCAGAATCATCTATCGTAATGGCGCTGTCGTTTTGACAGTTTTCGTTAGATATTTCTGCGGGTTCTTGGGGTAAATCGGGTAAGGCGGGTTGCACTGGTATATTGTCGGCGACAGTTACATTGTTTCGAAACAAACTAATCTGAGTGTAATTTGAACTGTCATTCTTATCTGATGAAGTGTCATTCCAAAAAACATGTTCTAGAAAAGTGACATTTCTTGCTTTAATGACATTCTTCGGGCTCACTGGATCTATCAATCTGTAACCCTTTGACTCGTCACAGTATCCAACAAAAATATATTTCTTACTTTTGGGATCCAATTTGTCCCGTTTGTGCTGTAGGGCATAAGCTTGACAACCAAAAATGCGTAGGTAACTCAGATTCTCCTTTTTACCTGTCCATTTTTCTTCAGGTGTACTGCCCATCACAGCCTTAGTTGGAGAGCGATTTTTCAGGTAGACGGCGGTGTTGACCGCTTCTGCCCAGAATTTCTTTTTCAAGCCTGCTTCCTGGAGCATGCACCTGGCTTTCTCCGTAACGCTTCTGATCGCGCGTTCCGCGACTCCGTTCTGAGCTGATGACCTTGGAACCGTGGTCTGATGTCGAATCCCATGCTTCTTCAGGAACTTCTGAAAATTTGAATTGACATATTCACCACCATTGTCACTACGAAGAACTTTTATTTTCTTATTGGTTTGGTTTTCTACGAGAGCTTTAAATTCTTTAAACAACTCAAAAACCTCATCCTTCCTCCTAAGAAAATAAACGAATGTTTTTCGTGACAGGTCGTCAATGAACAACAGAAAATATTTTTTTTCACCTAGGGACGGGCACGACAGTGGTCCCATGACGTCACTGTGAACTATTCCAAGGATTTCCTTGGCCCTAGTCTCAGATTTCTTTGGAAATGGCAACTTAGTCTGTTTACCTAAGATGCAGGAAACACACGATTGAAAGTCCTTGTTGTCATAAGAAATACCTTTGACCATACCTTTTCGCAGTAATTCCATGCTTCGGGTGTTCAGATGTGCTAGACGACGGTGCCAAATTTGTTGCGTTGACTGGCTTCCAGTAGCAGGGTGCTTCACGCTCACGGCAACAGGACGACTGTCATCCCGTGCCGGCACCGCGTCGCTGTCACCTGTACCTTCAGATAAAGACAAACACATGGCCTGCGAGGATAGCTCGCTACACGAAACAGAAACAGTTTCAATGGCATCAAGTTCATAAATACCATCTCTCAAGGTAGCTGTAGCTAAAACCTCCCCGTTGTCATAGACTGTACAAACGCCAGAACGAAACACAATTTCGTAACCTTTCTTATCCATCGCACTAACAGATAATAAATTAGCAGACAACTTAGGGACTAAGTACACATTATTTATCGATCTCACACTATTGTCCTTTAACACAGCTTGCGCAGTTCCTTTTCCAGCTGTCGGCAATCCTTCACCATTGGCAATTAAGACCTTTTTTGGCTTTTCAGTTGTAAAATCGGATAGAAAACTGCGATCATTACAAAAATGTTGTGCCGCACCGCTGTCGACGTACCAAACATCTCGCTTGACTCCTGCAGCCAACGCTGTGAGATGCGCCTGGCTTTTTCGGCCTCTCTTCTTGCCGTCAGAGTTGTCAGGACAATCCATCTTGATATGCCCACTCTTTTTGCATCTGAAGCACTTAATTGGTTTGTGCGCTTTCCGAGCTGCTAAAGCCGTAGCATCTTCGCTTTTCTCATCGCGTCTTGCATTTTCCAGAAGCAATTTCGCTTTGACATTTTCGCTTGACAGTGACGTGTTCGAATTTTCTAGAGCCATAATCAACGGGTCGTAATCGCTTGTCAAACCGCTGAGTAAAATCACGGCCACGAAGTCATCTTCCAAAGCCGCTCCGACGTCGCTCAGTTGTTGCGATGTATCCATAACCTTGTTAACATATGCCTCCATACTCGCACATTCGCTTAATTTGGTAGCGAACAATGTGCGAAGCAATCCGAGCCGTCGTGACAAGCCTCGGTCCTCGTATGCCTTCTGAAGGTTGTTCCAAGCTTCGTGAGCGGTCTTGGCATTTCTAATTTGTGGAAATACACAAGGCTTCACGTTTAAGGCGATTTTCGCGAGCGCCTTTTCCTGTTTCTTCGCGTCTACATTTTTATTTTCAGTTGTGCCCACACAATCCCAAAGATCGTCGTGGATGAGCACCATCCGCATCATAAATTTCCAGGATGGATAATCTTGGATCCCAGATAATTTTTCAATAGAAACATTTTGAATGGCAGTTGCCATCTTTTGTTTTCTTGCGAATAATTTTTGAAAAAAAATTTACGAAATCACACGCCCACACTTGGAAAACGGTTATTAGAGTAGCGAATTTAAACGCTCTGCTACCATGTTGGTAATTCCGTGGACTACTCAATAAAATACCATATTAGACTCCAAAATATATTGTATGTCCGCACAGGCAAACGATCAGGAGAAGACAAGCATGTTTTTAAATATGACATCTGTCTAGAAAAACATTCTATATTAACAGAGTTTATACTGGGACACATATACAAACTCCATGATGCGATTAAGTTATTTCCAACATGTGGATGTTACCGACGGTGATGCTTTCATTTGCGAACAAGTGCTCTGTAACTGTATAGTTCACGAATGCATTACTGCCGCAACTAATAACCGTGGATATTTAGAAATTGAGAACCCAACACCAAACGACGTAATATTTTCACTTGATCGTCCGGCACACGCGGAATTATTTAATACCGAGTGCACTCGTACTCAACAAGTATCGACACGCGTACAAGATGTGGTTTCACGTTTACGGACTGATCATTTAAACGAAGAGGAAAAAGTTAACCTCATAACTCTTTGCTCTCGTTACTCAGACGTATTCTATATTGAAGGAGAGGGACTAACTTTCACTAATAAAATCAAACAACGTATTAGGACCACTGACGAGGTGCCAGTGCACGCTAAAAGTTATCGGTATCCATTCATTCATCGACAGGAAGTTAGGGACCAAATAAAAAAAATGTTAGATCAAGGTATCATACAACCGTCGGAATCTGCATGGAGCTCCCCCATCTGGGTAGTACCAAAAAAAATTGATGCCTCTGGAAAGCAAAAATGGCGATTAGTAGTAGATTTTCGGAAGTTAAATGAAAAGACATTGGACGACAAATATCCCATTCCAAATATTAGTGACGTACTTGACAAATTAGGGAAATGCCAATATTTTACAACCCTCGACCTGGCAAGTGGGTTCTATAAAGTAGAGATGGATCCCCAGGATATCGAAAAGATCGCGTTTAATGTTGAGCATGGTCATTTCGAATTTCTTCGAATGCCGATGGGACTAAAAAATTCTCCATCTACATTTCAACGTGTGATGGATAATGTCCTTAGAGGACTTCAAAATGACATTTGCTTAGTTTACTTGGATGACATTATAGTATTTAGCACGTCCCTTCAAGAGCATATGACTAACCTTGAAAAGGTATTTCAAAGACTTCGAGAGTCCAACGTTAAGATCCAGATGGACAAATCTGAGTTTCTGAAGCTTGAAACAGCTTATCTCGGTCATATCATTAGTAAAGACGGTATTAAACCGAACCCCGACAAAATTTCTGCAATCAAAAACTACCCTATTCCAAAAACTCCAAAAGAAATTAAGCAATTCCTTGGCCTTCTCGGTTATTACCGAAAATTTATCCCAGATTTTGCACGTACCACCAAACCACTTACTCAATGTCTGAAAAAAGGTAGGAAGATCACTCTTGACACCGAATATGTAAATTGTTTTGAGAAATGTAAGATTCTTCTAACTAACGACCCCATTTTACAATACCCCGATTTTAGTAAAGAATTCAATTTAACAACTGACGCTTCAAATGTAGCCATTGGAGCTATACTATCCCAAGGTCCAATAGGATCGGACAAGCCCATCTGTTACGCATCTCGAACTTTAAATGAAAGCGAGATAAATTACAGTACTATTGAGAAGGAACTCCTTGCCATAGTTTGGGCCACAAAATATTTCAGACCCTATCTATTTGGACGAAAATTTAAAATCTTGACTGACCATAAACCATTGCAGTGGATGATGAATTTAAAAGAACCAAATTCACGTCTTACAAGATGGCGACTCAGACTCAGTGAATATGACTTTACAGTAATTTACAAAAAAGGAAAATCAAACACCAATGCTGACGCTCTGTCACGTATTGAAATTCATACCAAAGAAGCTATGTCTCTGATTGATGAAATTGACGAACTAAATTCTTTACTGGGCAACCCATCTGAAACGATTCCTGTGCAAGCAACTTCCTCTACTGAAACGGTACATACAAGTAATGAAAACCCAATTTTAGAAATTCCCATAACTGACGAACCACTCAATAAATTCCATCGACAAATACATCTTACAGTGGTTAATGACGTAAAAAGACGACCGACAGTAACTAAACCATTTGACACTCACACACGGACCAGTATTCAACTTTCCCAAAATAACCTAGAGGATGATGTGATTAACGCCATAAAAGAATACGTTAATCCCAAGGTTAAGACTGCTATCTTAATCAGTCCTACATTGGCTATGTATTCAATAATTCCCATCATACAGGACAAGTTCAAAAGCTCATCTTTGAATCTTGTTTTAACCAAATCCGAGTTAGAGAATGTCAAAGAATATCTGCGGCAACAAGAAATTATTTGCCACTATCATAATGGTAAGACTAACCATCGCGGAATTAATGAGTGCTATTTAGCTTTGTCTAATAAGTATTATTGGCCGAAAATGAAAGACCAAATAACGAAGTTCATAAATGAATGTACCATCTGCGGTCAAGCCAAGTACGATAGAAATCCGGTCAGACCTCAATTTAATGTTGTACCCCCAGCCACCAAACCATTTGAAATAATCCATATGGATCTATTTACTGTGCATAGTGAAAAATACGTTACTTTCATTGATGTATTCACTAAATACGGCCAAGCTTATCACCTTCGTGATGGAACGGCTGTTAGTATATTACAAGCCCTTTTGCAATACTGTACCCATCATGGCGTCCCTATGACTATTATTACAGATAATGGAACCGAATTTACTAATCAGTTGTTCATGGAATTTACACGTCTCCATAAGATCAACCATCATAGAATATTAGCTCACTCGCCAAATGATAACGGTAATATTGAACGATTTCACTTAACTATTCTAGAACACCTCAGAATTCTTAAGTTACAGCATAGAGATGAACCTATAGTTAATCTTATGCCCTATGCCATTATAGCCTATAACAGCTCTATACATAGTTTTACAAGGTGCCGACCTTTTGACTTATTGACTGGACATTTTGACCCTAGAGACTGCAAGGACATCGATTTAACACAACAACTATTACAGCAGTACAGTCAAGCTCATAGAGACCGAATGAAACAAGTATTTGACATAATTAACTCTTCATCACTACTAACCGTACAGCGCTAATTGATAATAGAAATAAAACTCGCGAACCTGAAAAGGAATATGCACCTCAACAGCAAGTATTTGTAAAGAACCCTCTTGCTAGTAGACAAAAGACTGCCCCACGTTATACGCAAGACACAGTTTTAGCTGACCTACCAATCCATATATATACATCTAAAAAGCGTGGACCTATAGCAAAATCCAGACTTAAACGTGTTCCTAAAGCTGCCAATTTGTTACAGAATCGTACTAATAACCATCCTCCCAATGACGCGACCTCAGGAGATAAAACTTGAAAGTCTCGATGACGGACCAGGACTTCTACCTTACAAACTTGGACTCATGAGATTTACTACTCACCATCATACGTTTCTACAGTACGTACGACTGAATAACATCGAAAGTAACGTTCATTCACTACAGACTCAATTACTTAATTGTCGAAATCAGATGACTAATGACACTTACTCTCTTTACGAAATTCAAATAGATTATCTTACTGGTAAGCTTGGCAATATCCTAAAACAATTACAATCTTTGGAACCCAATAGAGTTAAAAGAGGTCTTGTAGACGGACTAGGATCAATTATAAAAAGTTTAACTGGAAACCTAGATCATAATGATGCCTTAAGATACAATGAGGCAATTAAAACGTTAGAAACCAATCAGAATAAAATAGTAACCGAAGTCAACAATCACATTAGTATGAGTAAAGAGTGGATGTTCAAACATAGTAACGTACTGGCACAAATAGTAGATAACCAAAGTAAAATTAATAGTACTTTAGAATTAATACTAAAGAGTGATGCATTAAAAGAAAATAGCTTGATAAAATACGCAAAATTTGCACAACTCTTAGAAGTAATAAGCGAAAATGTTGAGGACCTTACTCAAGAATTAGTTACTTAGAATAGAAAATAGTTTAGCTTTTATTCGTAGTTCTAGTACGCATCATTCTATGATAGATATAGAAATATTAGAATCAATGGTCGAAAAATTAAAAATAATCTATAGTACAGAACAGATTTTTGATTTAGAGCTCAGAGAATACTACGATATTATAGAACCAGGATCGTACTATGTGGATAAACAGATAGTTTTTATTTTTAAATTTCCAATTTTTTCTAAAGCAAATTATGATTTATATAGATTATCAGTAGTACCTAACAAACACGGGCAGGCTCTTATCCCATCCTTCCCTTTCCTAGCAACTAACGAGATGTCATTCGTGTACATAGAGGCTGAATGCCCGAAGTTAAGAAACTGGTATCTCTGCGAAAAGGGAATCACCCATCAGATCCGCACCAAATCTGACTGCATCCAGGAGTTAATTACCAACCAAGTTATACAGGAATCCTGCCAGTTTACAACGGTCAACTTGTTGAGAGAAGCCATGGAGAAACTAGACGACCAACACTACGTCATATCCTTCCCAAGGCAAACAAAAGTACAACTCACCTGTAACC
Source organism: Habrosyne pyritoides (assembly GCA_907165245.1). Classification (NCBI taxonomy): domain Eukaryota; kingdom Metazoa; phylum Arthropoda; class Insecta; order Lepidoptera; family Drepanidae; genus Habrosyne; species Habrosyne pyritoides. The sequence continues at coordinate 1,103,304 of OU015608.1, forward strand.
AGAAGGATTATACATCGCTCCAAGGAAGTTTCCTCGCTACGATTCCCATTGGATGTCGCCTGAAATCGGAAGAATTCACCATCGCAAACGACTATAATGAAATCAATGGTCATCCCCTGAAACTTATGAAGATACCATATAACGCTGAGAAACAATCTATCACAGCGACACACATAAATCTGAACTCCGTTGATCTTCAAGGATTACACAGCATTCAAGATAAGCTGATGATGCAGTCTTCTCTAGAAATGCATAATGCGAAATCAGATACTTTCTATAATACTACAATTCCCTTTTATGCTATACTATTGTGTGCGGGCATACTCACTATCATCATAATGACCCGGCGATATCTATGCAAATGCAAGAATGCTTTGAAGAAGGATCAACCATCTACATCTGCAATCCTGAAAAGGAATGAAACACCTGACGACAATGTTCCGGCAACATTTTCACTCAACGTGCTAAAATAGTCGCCGTTCTAAGGGTGGAGGAATTACGTAGTGCAACTATAGGAAGACCGCCGACGTTGCAGTTGCATCGATGGATACCAACAGCAGATTGCCGACTCAGCATTGACGTCAAAACTAAAAGTTAAAACTAAAAATTTGAAGGCCGTAGAAATTATAGGCACATGAGAGTTAACAACCTCACGTCTCAGGGTCGACAACGCATTGGCGATGCCTCTAGTGTTGTAAATATCCATAGGTGGCAGTGACCACTTACCATCAAGTTGACCATCTGTCTGTCTTGATGAACTACTTGAATTTTTTACTCGTTTAAACGCGAAAAAGATGGCATAAAGTCCATGAGGATGGATCCTACTGAGAAAACTTTCAGGGGTATATTGTATACTAAACTTCTCACGTAATTAGTTAGCTATCGAGAGAGAGAGAGAGAACATTACAATTATGTGACTGAGGTAACTAAGCAGGATGGTTATTAAGTAATTTTTCTACGGTTTCGGGTCAGTTTGTGGTTTTGTTCTGTATGTTTTCATTTATTATAATGCCGCGTCGATGTGGCGTCTCTCGTTTAAAATTACATCATTCTTATATGTAAAATTTATTTAATATAATGTAAGTTTTTTATACATACCTTCATTTATTTTCAGTTTTTATTAAATCTTATTTAACTAGAACATAGAACACAGAACCATCCATGTTGGATAGAGCAAAAAAGACTTACTTTAAAATGTTTACAAGATATCATACTCGTATCTTAAATTAGTTAAAGCCTTATTGAATGACTGTCATCTTTTCAAATTGTATGTTGTATTAATCTATACATAAAAAATGAATGTTTGTAAATTTTTTTCATATTTTTTACCACATGAGCCGACAAAAAAGCTGTTCCACCTGACGGTAAATGGTCACCGCCGCCTTTTGACATTTGCAACACAGTGACGTGAAGTTGTTTAGTCTCATGTGCCTGTAATTTCACCGACTTCCTTACCTTTCTAACCGAAACACAGCAATACAATTGCACTACTGCTTCACGGCGGAAATGGGTAAGGTGGTAGTACTTCTCCGGACAAACTCTGCACTAAGAGCTCTACTACTCTATGTCTTGTCCTCTTTGCCTTGCCTTGACAGAAAAAAGGTCGCCGAGCAACACATGCCGGGAACGGTCAGTAGGTTATGTTTTTTATAATTTTGCAGTATAGTTTTTACAATATTTCTGTTTCTAAATAACTTATCACATATTTTTTAATATCGTGGTAAATTTTCTAGTAAAAGTTTTTTTATAAAAAGTTCCTTTTCAAAACTACTGGCAAAGCATTATTAAATTTAAATATTGTTGAACCTGTTTACAGCCGAGTAAAATCTACAACGGTAACTGATTAATTCTTTTCCCCTAACGTCCTTATTAAAATCACGCGCCATTTTGTTAGAAAACTCAATATTCGCAATTTCCTACCAGCCCTTCCTTCTTTCTTAATATTCCGCCTGACAGATCTACCTACTTGATTATTTCTCGTTATGAAGGAAAATAATTTCCCCTCTCGCAAAGGCAGAGTCTAACAACCGAGAGCGCCTTAGAATGACAGAATTAAAAATCTTTTTTCATCTCGATTCTTTCTGCTTCCGTTGCCTAATTAGTTGATTTGTTTCTGAGACTTTATCATGTGGTCCGTTATTGATGAATGTGCTGAAATAGCCAATAGCCCCGTTTTAATAGCAAGGGTGTCATAGAAAAGTTAAACCTATGATGTTATAATAAGGTATAGCTTATTAGATTAAAGCAATAAATATGATTTTTTTATGGCATGTTTAGTGCTCATAACAGGTCTTTTAGATCCCGAAAACATAAGTACCTAATTATTAAAATAATTTATTATCTAAACTATTCTAACCATATTCTCACAGAAACGGGAACCACGCGGGTGGAACCGCGGGCGCTGCAAGTATTATTTCAAGGACGATAGAATATATATCCTGTCACGATGTTTGTCCGCGATGGACTTCTAAACTACTTAACCGATTTTAAATTAAATTGGCACACCGTGAGCAGTCTGGTCCAACTTAAGAGAGAGGATAGCTTAGATCTTTAATTATAGTCGCAATTTTATTTTATTGCAAATTATTGGTCTATAAAATTAACTGAAAGTCACAAATCTGAATCTGCGAAATGTATGTACGCCCATAACTTCAGAACGGCTGGACCGATTTTGCTAATTCTTTTTTTGTTGTGTTCGGGAGAAGGTTCTTACGAAAGAAAAAAATAAGGAAGTTGCGCGAAGAATTTGAAAACTTGAGAAAACATAACGACCATTTTAAATTTTCTAATGTAACCGCTTTTGACATCGTAAACTCTTATAATGTTACCTTATGGTTTTTGACATAAATGTCAGTGTTTTGACAACATCGTTTATCGAGGCATGGGTCGGAATTATATTGATAAAATAATAAATTTATAATTACTCAGTGCATATTTCACAGCCTATTAAATCGAATATTTATGAACATTTTTACACTTAGTTTTAGAGAAGTGTGTGTTCATCACTGTTAGTTCAGAGCAATCACGCCTCATATTAAAAGTTCAATTGGACGTAGTTACGCAAACCAGAATGAAGACACAGAATGACAGTTTAGAGATAATTAAGATTTTTGTAAAAGACGAGTTTCGAGCCATAAGCTGCTGAATGTTTTCATTGAGCCTTTTCTTAGCGTGCTTAATAATACACTACCAGCTTCTCCTTCAACCCACACGTTAGAATGTGCAATTTTTTTTCAAGGGACGAAGGTGTTAGCTTCTGATAGCTCTTACACCCTTACGCGGACAATTCCGGCGAGCGCTGGGGGCTCTCAGACGAAAATACATTTAGATTTTAAGCAACAAGCACACTGAGGGTGTCCCCTGTGGGGCTCGGACCTCGGGATTAGGACGTTGCGTGGGGGGGTCAAAAGACTTTACATTATCTGATTTGTTATTAGTGGTTCTTTACTTCAATATATATATAACTATCGATAAATATAAAAAATGCCAGTATGACAGGCCAGTTGGCTTGGTGGTTAACGCTCTGACTGCCAAACCGAAGGTCGCGGGTTCGATTCCCACCCAGCACAAACATTTATGTGCATGAACATGTCTGTTTGTTCTGTGTCTGGGTGTTAATATCTATATAAGTATGTATTTAGAAAAAAAAGGAGTAGATGTAGTATATCAGTTATCTGGTTTCCATAGTACAAGCTCTGCTTAGTTTGGGACCAGATGGCCGTGTGTAAAGAATGTCGCATGATATTTATTTATTTATTTATTTATTATAAATAAAACATAAATAAGTATATAAAGTCTTTATCATCGGTGGACTGATGAGACCCACTCATTACTGATACCTCTGAGATATTGCGCGTGAAGATATGTTGGGTAAAGAAAGGTGAGGGGGCCGTTAAAATTACAGGCACATGAGACTTAACTACACGTCTTAGGGTCGACAACGCATTGGCGATGTCCCTGGTGTTTCAAATGTCAATTCCATGTCCATTTCCATCAAGTAGACCGTCAGCTTGTGTGTAGTATAAAAAAACCTGGCTTTCGCCCACCTGAACCCACGATACCACCAAAGTTATAGTATTCCGCAAGACATCTTACTTGACACCAACATCAGTAAAAGGTAGGGTGGCCAGTGATAAAATACCTGGGGTGTAAATATGTATATAAGTATATATTTACAATGTAGTAGTATTCCAGATAGAAGCCTAATTAATACTAAAAATGACATATAAATATATACAATAAAAATAGAAAGGTAAGAAAATTTAGATCAGCTGCTTATAGTAAAACAGCTGATCCAAATCGCTGCCGGGTGGGCAGCGTGCCCAGAACGCTGGTGGCATTGCCACGCTGTATCGCAATGCTAATCCTCTGGCCCAGGTATTCACCAGCACAGTTGCGGGCAGCGTCGATCAGGCACTTAGAAGAATCACGTAGGACGCGATGAGTTCAATGTCTCTACCCCAAATGGTTCAAATATTGATTGGGGAAAAAGTCTTTTCGCATTATAGTATGTATGAACTTGTAATAAAATCTCTTTGGCTATACTATTTGTATCTGGCTGGTTTTGGTATCATTGAAAGTTTAAATTCTAAAGAACATAATTCCAAATTCTAACTAGGAAAACGTGTGATTTGCATTTGTTTTTCGTACCGCCAAGATGAGTGAATCTAATGAACGCAAGCCGCGAAAAAAATTTGCGATGTTTATGCACCTAGTGCAGTGTCTGTGAGAGTAGCACAAATTTGGTTTAAGCGTTTTCAATCCGGAAATTTTGATGTCAAAGATGCACGTCGCTCTGGTCGCCCCATTACGGATAAAATGGATGCCATTTTTGAAAAAGTGGAGTAAGATCGGCATATCAGTAATTACGACGTAGCTGAAGAACTGGGAATTGACCACAAAACAGTTTTGGCGCATTTGAAAAATACTGGGTACACAAAATAGCTCGATATTTGGGTACCTCACGAGCTCACTGAAAGAAACCTAATGAACCGTGTACTCATTTGTGATTCTTTATTACGACGTAATGAAACCGAACCCGTTTTGAAGAAGCTGATAACTGGTGATGAAAAGTGGATCACGTACGACAAGAACGTGCGAAAAAAGTCGTGATCAAAGGCCGGTCAGGCTTCACAGACTGTGGCGAAACCCGGGTTAACTCGCAACAAGGTGATGCTGTGTGTGTGGTGGGATTGGAAGGACATTATTCATTATGAGCTGTTACTACCAGGCAGGACCATCGATTCTGAACTCTACTGCGAACAACTGATGAGATTAAAGCAGGAAGTTGAGAGAAAGCGGCCGGAATTAATCAACAGAAGGGGTGTGGTTTTTCATCATGATTACGCTAGACCTCACACATCTTTAGCCTCTCAGCAAAAATTAAGAGAGTTTGGCTGGGAGGTATTAATGCATCCGCCGTATAGTCCTGACCTTGCACCTTCAGATTTCCACCTGTTTCGGTCTCTTCAGAATTCTTTAGGCAGTGTCAGGTTAACATCACGAGAGGACTGTCAAAACCACTTGTCGCAGTATTTTGATCAGAAGTCCCAAAATTTCTAAAGCAATGGGATCATGTCCCTACCTACAAGATGGCAAAAATTTATCGAACGAAATGGTACCTATATACTTTAGTTAAATGTAAATAAACAATATTAAAAATATTTTGAATTTTCTTAAAATATGCGAAGGAACTTTTTCCCCAACCTATTATGTAGCCCACATTAAAGTTACTATATTACTATATATAGTAGTATTTTATAATATGTTTCATTTTTTTTTCTTTTCATATGAATGTATTAGTCAATTGTTACTACATCTTACCAAGAGGGCGAACCAGGAGACTCATAACACAGGGAAACCTAGTTTGGGCTCATGTCTCACGCAACAAAATATTCCTACCTGTTTATTATACACATTGGTTTTATTTTTTTGGATTGGGAGAAATTGAACGAAAATAAACAAACCTTTATTTCCTTTGCTTTGTTTAGAAAAAGAAATGTCCCAGAATGTTTATACAAAAAGTCTGTATATTTTTAACTATCCCAAAACAAATTTTGGTTAAAAAAACCGTAACCCTGACAAGGATTTCACTCCCGTCTGAAAACTTTTAGTACGTACACTTTCTCAGTCAGCCATAAAGATACCTAAGTCTGACTGATACGTAATCTGGTCCTTGATCTTCCCCGTCTACAGATACCCAGATAAGACAATAATCCCTGTCTAAGACAGGGTCTAGCTATTACTGAAAGGCTGTGGCTAAATGGAATTGAACGTCTGAATTGGTCTGAGAAATTGGCTACATTTAAAATGTCCAGTTTTTTGCTTCGGTTCCTGAAATAGCGAAATTAAGTTAAAAGTTATTTAATTTTGGGCTTTAAATGGTACGTGTTAAAGTTACATCTACTGTTCGTAAGCTAGGTTAGACAAAAGTATTTATTCCTTGAAGGATTATTATAATTATGTTCAATATTTTTGGATTTTAAATAAATAGCAATAGTAAATAAGTATCCTGGGACCTTTTTTACACATCTGGTCTCAAACTAAGCAGACCTTGCTACTATGGAAACCAGATAACTGATACACTACTAGATATTTACATTCAGACAGAGGCAAAACAAACAGCCATGCTCATGCACAGAAATATTTGTCCTGGGTGGGAATCCTACGACCTGCAACGTGGCAGTCAGGCTCTCTCACCACCAAGCCAACTAACCCGTCAAATAAATTACTTTTATACTTTACATTAGCTTTGTCTGTATCTATGTAACAGAATCCTTGCACGTGATTTTCACCCCTTTCAAAACGTCGAATTAATTTGATACTTTGCACACTTATCAAGAAATGACAATGCAATAATTTAAATATGTTGTCCCACTAACCTTACCAAGATCTTCAGGATTAGGTAATTACCAGAGAAATTACACGGAGAGGTAGATTCAATCTCAAAATATCATCAACTTGTATTACAGTTTCGGTTGGAAAGGTAAGGGGGCCGGTGAAATTACAGGCACATGAGACATAACATCTTCATGTCTCAGGGACGACGTTGGCGAGGCCCCTAGTGTTGCAAATGTCCATAGGCGGAGGTGAACACTTACCATCAGGCGGACCGTCTGCTTGTTTGTCAGCTCATGTGGTATAAAAAAAACTGACTTCTAACAAATAATGTTTTATAAAAATAAAGAATTACTAACTTAGGTTTTAACTGTAGCTATATCATCTCTTACTTAATCAAGACATTCACATCATAAAATACCGTTAAGTTATTCACAACCTATATAAAATCAGCTAAATAAAGATCTCTAGAATCACTTGAGATCTTTGGATCGCTTTTAACGAAAACATAGAAATTTGAATAAATTTCTATAGAAGTGGTATCCCTTGCAGTTAATTTTATTATCTTAGCTCAATTTTAAGATTTATGTTATGGTGGTATTCAATTTTTTATGTATTCTCAGAGTAGCTCTTCTAATGTCTATGTAAGAAAACTTAGGGTATTTTATTCAGTTTAGGCCGTAAAAAGATACATATGATGTTCGTACCATAAAGCTACTGTAGTTATCACCGATTTGAACGTCAGCCTAATGTATACCATAATATATAAAAAAACAGTCTTAAATTAACGATCGTAAGTATAGTCAGAGGCTATATTACAAGTGTAATATAGGAGTATAATAACATAAATGATTATTTTTAATAATTTTATAGGACACAATTATTATACATCGTATTAAATCTTAATTTGAAAAGAGTTCGTTATAGCTGAGTTTTTTGACAGCCGTTCTCAGCAAAAGCTGAACTGGTGTTACGAATCTGACTATTATCTTCTTATTTCTTCTATTTATTCATAAATGTGTGTAAAGTCATATTTGGTTCAAAAAGTTAAATTTGACAGCTTCTGTCATCCCGCTGTCAATCAAACTCCTTGCTTGCCTGGTTAGTCACCAGACATTTTAAAAATGTCTTTATAATACCAAATTGGCTGTGCAGTTATCATGACGCCGTCAACTGGAAATACGAGCACACAATAAGCTAGCTGCACTAGCTGCTACCCAAGCTGGATAAACGGTAGTTCTAAGTGTTTCCTTCAATTTCTATGATCATAGCGTATTCAAATTCTATTTCATCCCAGCGACGTAATTGCGTTCCGAGAACCATTTGCATTCAATTTATCCGCCGCCTTTAATTAGCTTTCCATAATGTGTTTGCTTATTATTTTTTATATTATTTACCTACCCTTAGGCGTTTGGTGATAAGATTTCTGTGTGAATAATGTTATTATTTTAATATAGTGACTTTAGAAGCCATAACTTTCATAAGTGGCTTTGAATTTACTCGAGGAATTAAACTGTTATTATTAACATATCATTACATTCACTAAATAAAGTTTGCGTTCACTGACCATTTTTAGGGATCCGTGCCGCGAAAGGAAAAAACGAAACCCTTACAGAATCAATTTGTTGTCCGTCCGCCCGTTTGTCTGTGTGTCAAGACCCTTAATCTCGGGAATGCGTGAAGGTATCGAGTTGAAATTAATACGATATACTTAAGTATACAGCCTCTTGAAGCTATAAAAGAATCGAACTTTTAAGTTAACGTTAAAGAAAGATACGGCTGTTTATGCCGCAAGAGACGTAGATCTCGACAAAATTTAGAGGGAATATTCCATTGATCTAGACTTTGAAATTTGGCAAGCAATACCGTCTTATACTACAAGTATAGCGAACAATCTGAAAACTATACATTAGTAGGCAAGTAACCACCAAGCCTGTGGTTAGCGACCCTGACTGCCAAGCCGAAGGTCGCGGGTTTGATTCCCACCCAGGACAAACATTTGTGTGCATGAACATGTCTGTTTGTTCTGTGTCTGGGTGTAAATATCTATGTAAGTATTTATTTAGAAAAAAATTGTACCTATATGTAGTATATCAGTTATCTGGTTTCCATAGTGCAAGCTCTGCTTAGTTTGGTATCAGATAGCCGTGTGTAAGAGAATATCCCAGGATATTTTTTTTATTTAGTAATGAAATGATTAAAAAAACAGGGTCTTTATGCAAGGAATGGCGGTCCAAATTTTGAATTGAGTTAACCGTGTGATGTGGGGTATCGTATGAAAGAGCTTCATTGGCACCAGCTTTTTTTTTAATAATTTTTATAGTTCTCGACTCGTAAATCATCGTCCTTACGAATAATACAAATTTGTACGCAGCCCTCGGTGGGCGAGTCCAACTGGCACTTGTTTGGTTTTAGAAATTATACTTTTAAGCTACTATTGTAACTAATTGACTCAGGCGTGACCTTGCGGAAATCGACACGTGTTTCGCTTCTACACGAATTATCTTTAGTACATCTACCATAGGTTGCTATCGGCACTTACTTTAGTCACTGGCGAGTAAACTACTATCGATGCAGTATTTCTCGATAGCAACTGTCAAATTTGTGACTCATGGTCCGAATTTCTATAGCAAAGGCTTAAAACGTTACTCGCTAGTGTTTACATTTCGATAGGTTTTTTTCCTATCAAGTCGTACTATCGATTTTAGTTCTTTAGGTGACCGCTAGTGGCGCTGTACACATTTGGCATAGAAATGTTTTACGCCGTCGCTAGCGAGTACGTACGTTAAAAACTCATGGTAAAGGCACTGGACGTATTAAACTCGCTGTCTCTGAGTCTACGCACTAGCACTAAATACATGTTACCTCGCCGACCGCCGGACAGAAAGTGAGCGGATCACTTAAACACCCCCGCGATACACGTATCGATTTCCTATTGAGTTTCTTTGTTTGGGACTTGACAGAGAAGGAGATCCAGCGGAATTAGTTACTAGATATTTGTTTCTGTATAAGCTACTATTGTATTATTTATGTATAATAGACTATATAGACTATGTATTATAGGGTACAAACATACACACATTCATTTTTGTATACACAGAAGATTAGCAATAAGTAATTGCTGATTTATTTTAAGTAAAGACGTTTACTGTATTCTACAACCAACATCAACCCCAAACATACAACCAATGAATATGACAACTTCCCAAAATGATTAAACTTAAACAATATATGGTTTGGTGAACCGCGTTGTTAGGGTCCGAAAATTTGCATGATCTAACCATTAGTAATTCACACGGCTGCGGCCGGGTTCTTGGGATATTGGCTTAGTTTGCCAGATAATAATTATTGTTCTGCATAAATTTGATACGATACCTCCCTGACTCATATCTGGTGTGTCGTGAGGCGACTAGAGAGTACAACGATGGCTATGTTCTGTTTATGTCTTACCTCCAGTGGACAACGAAATGATTTCTAGATTTTTCTAGAATAAAAGGGGTAGCAGACCTAAAAAAAGTAGCTCTTAGTGCTCAGTTGGTCTGGGAAAGTGGAACACTCCAAATACTGGATTCATCCATAGATTATCAAAACCAACAACCCTAGTAAGCTGTTATGTCAGGGAACCAGACTACTTAACAGAAAGGCCTACATGCCTATTTTACCTAATAATTGTCTATTTTAATATTTTTTCTATTTTTCATTAATAAAAATTAGTTTTTTTTTGGGTATGTTATACAGCGTTACTACGGTTCTTAAATATTGTGAATGGACTCGTTATAAGGCGTTTAACCTCCTTTCGGCTTTACGGGTAGTTTTGTAACAATCTGTATATCAGTTGTCTGGTTTCCATAGCACGTTCTGCTTAGTTCAGGATCAAACAACATGTGTGTAGAATATCCCAGGATATTTATATTTATTTATTTAACCTAATTCTTTTTGGGTTCGCTCTTTCTGCTGCCTGCTTGGTTCAAACGTAAGAAGGATAGCTAACGAATTATATAAATTAGTACAAATGATTTATGGTGTAATGTCATCTTTTAAATTATCATTTATATTTTGCATTTCGTCCTTTCCTAAATAAATATAGGTGTAGGTAAATAATTTAATGAGGCATTCGTAAAAAATTCAAAAAGTCTTCCTCGCAAAAGTCGCGGCTGTATATTTTCCTCATTAAAAAAAAGCTCCAACAGTTTCTTTCTCTTAGCACTTAATCGTGTGTAAGCGCCTTAATTCCCATCTCCAGCAAAGTGAACGAGACCGCTACGGTAGCCCACTGTTTCCGGTGGCTCATTTCCGCCGGATAAGGAAACCCGACCCACATCCGGTTTGGGGATTTCTTGAAATATCTCGCGAAAATGCCTTTTTGAGGAAAACTTTTATTTTTCAAAGACGTATTAGATTACTTTACTTTGGCACGATATTTTAATTCAAGCGTACCTATTACATTAAAGGTAAATGGGAAATTGTAAAATATTCTTCAAATCCCTCTTATATAACACTGGGCTGAGGTTTCAGGGTCAGACCTCCTGAGTTACACTTTCCATGCCTATCCCTAAAGAGGTAGGCAGAGGCCTTAGTACCGAGACCAAAATTCCAACGAAGATATTCTAAGTCAAGTGAAGTTTGAAAAATATAGGTTATCATTTCTAAACAGAGGACCGTTATTGTTCGGGATTCGAACCTCAGGTTGTGAAAAATCTATACTAATATTATAAAGAGGAAAGATTTGTATATAAGTATGTTTGTTACTCTTTCACGCAAAAACTACATAACGGATATGGATGAAATTTGGCACAAAGATAGAGCATATCCTGGAATAACATATAGGCTACTTTTTATCCCGTGAAAATGTGATATCCCTCGGGAACGCGGGTAAAACTGCGGGGGACAGCTAGTATCTAAGTAATAATTAACACTGCATCAAAATCTATTTCGTAGTTAGAGGCTGCGATAGTTTATAGCCTGAATTAACACATATAATACTTTTCGTTCGGGAAAATGTAATTTTCCCTCGGGAACGCAAGTGACAGCTAGTAAATTAAAACTAATTTGAGATTTGGAACAAACTACTCGTGAGTTTATTTTTAAATAACTAAACTAACACCTGTAAAAGTATGTTACAACATTTGTGAGTCTACATTTAAAGCGGCCATTTTTGCGAAGCTGAGTTTGTTAGCGTCGAAAAAACATTGAATACTCGTTAGCTGTGTTAGTTTTGCTTGTAATTTCAACCGCATTTTCGGAGGATATAATTAATCCCATTTTAAAATAACTTATGTCGTATATTATTATTTATTATTACATCGACGTAGTGTAGGATTCTATTAGTAAAGTTTTTAAAAGCTCTTAGTGCAGAGTTCGTCCGGGGAAGGACTACCACCTTACCCATTTCCGCCGTGAAGCAGTAAGGCACTTGTATTACTGTGTTTCGGTTAGAAAGCTGAAAGGGCCGGTGCAATCTCGGTGCTCTCTCTTCACGTCTCAGGGTCGACCACACATTGGTGATGTCTTGGTGTTGCAAATGTCCATAGGCGGCGGTGATCACTTACCATCAGGTTGACCATGTAATTGAGGGCTAGTGGGGTAGTGGTATAAAAATAAAGAAAAGAAAAATATATACGGACAATTGGGGCGCCCGCCGCGCTGCCACTATATCCGTGCTAAGCGTCAGACGTCAGATTCAGTAGCGTTACACGTATACAAATGTGCGCGCCGCAGCTACCTTCCTGCATTTTTTTACTTGACTTGATGAATTATGGATTGCCTATACACACTTTCAACCCCTATTTATCTAGACACAGAACAAATAGACATGCTCACATATATAATAAATGTGTATCCTGGGTGGGAATCGAACCCACGATCTGTAGCGTGACAGTCAGTCTTACACTAAGCCACTGCCTTGTCAAATTAAAATTATTTAACTTGTCTATGAGGTGATATCTGGTATTGTTCCGTCTATAATAGTTCAACTTTATATCTGTAAGACCTATAGTTAGAGTTGCTGACTGTCACGCCAAAGGTCGTGGGTTTGATTCCCACCCAGGACAAATATTTGTGTGCATGAACATGTCTGTTTGTTCTGTGTCTGGGTGTAAATATCTATATATGTATGTATTTAGAAAAATAAAAAGTAGTATATCAGTTATCTGGTTTCCATAGTACAAGCTCTGCTTAGTTTGTTTATTTATTTATTATTTATTTAACTTCGTGGTTTCCATTCAGACACCGTGCGCGCGCATTGTAAAAATGTACTCTCATAATTTCTGCTAACGTGCGAAGAGAACAAAACTTCAATAAATCGCCCGCGATGACAATTTGCGCTCTCCAGTAAGGTAATTAGTAAAAGTCTTAGTAAAAATAAGTAGTCAAGTACTACTTAGTTTGGAATTAGGCGGCCGTGTGTAAAGAATGTCCTAAGATATTTATTATTATTTTTGAGTAAAATATTACGGTCAATAAGGAAAATCAACGCCACAAAAATTAAGTAAGCTTTCTAAGCTGTGCCTAGCTAAGCCAAGCTAGCTTCTTCGATTCGATACAAAGCCTCAAAGGTACAGTCAGCAAAATTAAAATTTACAAAACACTTGAAATATACCCCTTTTGCAACTAAAACTGCGGTTGAAAAAAATACTCTATGGGGTTACGATACGGTTCATCATGCAATGTATCAATAATTAAACTTGATAAATGATTTGTTATTTATTCTACATTTAAGTCTATGGAGGAGCGAGGTATGAGACTCCTCCATTTAAAAGGGAAGATCTTCCGCCAGGCTAGGTGATCATGCCTGGGGACCGCGGTCCAACTGTTGATGTTGGATGCTTGTATATATTCGTATGTCAAATTCTGAGAGAATCTTGAAAGTGCGATGTAGGATTATCGCGTGTTTCTACTCGTTTATAGATGTCGCCACATCACTGTAGTGCGGGCGTAGAAGGATTGTAGGCGTGTTCATAGATGTCGCTTCAAGTCTGTTAAGCTACTTATTTTGCCAACTGTACGTACCAAAGGTACCGGTGTACAACTGAGAGGAAACGATTTCTGTTCATAGGATTAGATTCGCCTCACGATGCCTCTAGAGAGCTTTGTGGAACGCTCGCGAAAGATTCTGATTTCTTGACCATTTTACTGTTGTTGTGGAAGTGGCGGTAAGTAACAATGTCTTGGGACAATTTATTTTTTTAGTAGCTGTCCCCCGCGGATTTACCCGTGTTCCTGAGCGATACAAGACAAAGGGAGAAGTTAGTTGTTCCATACTTTAGACTAACTAAAGTTAACAAGTCATTTCTTGGTAATTGTGTTCGATTTTATAATAAAATACCGCTTTCAATAACCAAAATGTCTGATCATAAATTTAAAAATTATATTAGAAAAGTTTTGAATGAAAAAGCGTATTACAAGGTAGTTCATTATATTGAAGATAAAAATGTATGGAAATAGCTGCTCTCTGCACAGTGCACCTCTAAATCTCTTGTTTAAGTTGTAAGTACCTAATTATTGTTATTTTCTATTTCGTAGTCTTGTCATATATTTTTTTTTTTGTTTTGTTTTTTAATTTTACCTATAATAAGTATTTTGTAATAGTTAAATGTAAAATTGAAATTATAAAATAGCCAAAAAGTCAGAATAGATAAAGTTTTATATAACAAATAAAAAAGAATGTAACCTTGCTGAGTTTCTTGCCGGTTCTTCTCAGTTGAAGGCTGACTTCCAAACCGGTTGTAGCTTCAGTAACTTTAAATTTGACCTTCATAAGTGCCCTCCGAAGGCCTAAACTGAATAAATGGTTTTGAATTTTGAATTTTGATATTAGCATACATATAAATCTTCATCATGAATCATTCTGTCTAATAATATTAACCTTATCAAAATCCATTGCATAATTTAAAAGATCTAAGCGTAAAAACGGTGGAAGCGACTTTGTTTTATACTTATACCGGCGAGCTCCATCTTCGGCCTCATCTTCACTTACCATCAGGTGAGATTGAGGCCAATCGCAATCCCGTCTGATATAAAAAAAAAAAAAAAAAAAAACTAAGGATGTTAAGTTAGCCGACTAACAGGCATCTGATGGTAAGTGGTCAGCGCCGGCTATAGACATTTGCAACACTAGGGGCATCGCCGATGCGTTGTTAACCCTGAGTCATGAAGTTGTTAAGTCTTCTGTAATTTTACCTGCCCCCTTACCCTCCTTACTTATTTATTTATTTATTTATTTATTCATTGGATATGATACATCAACAGTACACATATTAAGCATTTGCATTTTATAATAGGGTAATGTTATAGTATTCAGGTACATACACCAATTAAAGATGTGTACAGCATTTACCACATTTGGAACGAATATAAAAGTTAATTGAAATAAGATAGGAAAAAATTTAAAACTAAAAGTTTAAATTAAAATCTTAAAACTAAACAACTTACTAAAACAAGTGCAAATTTATTCGATAACTAGCTGTCCCCCACGGTTTTCCCCGCGTTCCCGAGGGATGTAACATTTTCCCGGGATAAAAAGTAGCCTATATGTTATTCCAGGATATGCTCTATCTATGTGCCAAGTTTCATCCATATCCGTTTAGTCGTTTTTGAGTGAAAGAGTAACAAACATACTTACATACAAATCTTTCCTCTTTATATTAGTATAGAGAGTTACGGTATCTTTTTACTGCGGTCATGTCCATTAGACTGACACTGACGCTCTCAATCCATATGGCAATTAGTAAAATCTACAAAGAGGCTTTTGGATACGTATCCGAGTATGTCAAAATAATCTAGATCTACATAAAAACCGAAAAAATATTATTGAAGTTAAATGAAAAATTAAAATCAAAATATCACTTACTACTTTTTTCTATCCCTCACCAATCATTGTTTGTGGAGCGTGCTCGACGAGATAACAAGCCATCTCCGTCTTTAGCTATATTGTAAGAAAGGGACGGACTATGAGCCCTATCATTGGTCAGGATTAGTTAGGGTTGTAAAGACCGGGTGACCCTTGTAATCCCTTAGGACGCATGAGTTTGCTGTGGATATTTGGACCGGAGGATTTCTTTAAATCGCTCTCTAACAAATATTATGTATTGTTGTTAATATAATACCCGTAAATCTAAGTAAGTCGAAGCTTTTAAGAAACTTATGAGAAACGGTGTAAAGACTTACAGTAAGGGAAATTAAACTAGCTAAGAAGAAAATTCAAACGACAAATTTCAAAGCATGTATTCAGATTTGGCCCTAAAAGGGTAACAAAATAGGAAGGTTAGCCACTGAAATTTCCACTAGTTCAGATATCAAGTATCATCTGAGAAGAATTAGCAAGAAATCATCAAGATTACATTTTTTTATCACATTCTTTTTTAATAATTTCTGAACTGGTGTTAACTTCAGTAGTTTTGTACTCCGTTACTGCTTCTTAGCCTTTAATTTACTGAAAAGAATCAACAAGAAACACAGCAAGATTACATTTTTTCCGTAGTTTTAAATTCGGTTAGGCTTCTTCCTTCTAAGCTTTAAAATTACTGAGAAGAACCACCAGAAACAATTTTTTCATAGATTTTGTTCCAGTTTAGTAGCTCTGATCTTAATAACTGTCTCCTATGACTTAGTCGTCTACCTTCCTTGTTACAAATCTTTTGGGATTTGCGTAATATGTATACTTGGCCTTCACCAATCCATGCATAACATATTACATGACATGGTTGAAGGTGTAAAGTGCACGCAGTCTACGGTTTACTCTTTAGTGCCCTTTTACGACACCCGAGAGATGAGTTCGGGTGGTATTCGTTGCACACAGCTAGACTGAATAAATGATTTGATATGAGTAGAATATTATTTTCGAAGCGAAGACGAAAATATTCACACTGCAATGCTTGGGTGTGGCGCTCGCTCCAGCAGGACACATCTGTATGTACAAAATATTATTTTGAAAAGAGTAATTGCTGAGTTTATTGCCGGCTCTTCTCGGTAAAAGCAACCTTCCGAACCGGTGTTAGTCTGACCATTCATAAGTGCTTGTGAAGGCCTATTTGAATAAAATATTTTATTTCATTTGAGAATTTGAATCCGAGAACGAGTCTCATTATTTTAGTGTCTTCGATACAGGCTTGCGAGTGAGATTTTCTTAAGATATTCGAAAATCTAGATTTATAGTTTTCTGCCAAATAACCTATTTTATATTATGATATGTCTATGTCATATAACGCCATATCTGTAAACTTTGTATGGATCACGTTTTTATATGTTTGTTTTTCAGTAATAAATATTTTTCTTTTCTATTATATGGTTGCAATAAAATTTTATTAGCACGTGAAGATTAGGTACCAATAAGCAATGAACTGCGAGGTATATAGGCTTAAGAACAAGTCGGGTAAAGTAATAAGTGAAATAAATAAACAATGAAATGTAACAAAAGAAATTTCCCCTCAGCGTTATGATGGATTATCCGTTACAAAAACACTCCCTGCCTCGAGAAGGAATAAGTAATACAAAGTTTTGGACGAGATATTCTTTCAGCATGTGAATATGATTCTACTGTAACTGATAATTTATTTCTACTTAGTTCGAGCTTTAGCGGCTAGACTGTATACTGATTATTGGGTAGAATAAAAATATGAATAAAACATTATTTTCCTGCATTTTTTCCTGCAAATGGACGGATAATGAAGTAAAGACTAATGAAAAAAAGAATCATTAAAATCGCTTCGCCCAGTCAAAAGTTATGAGGCAAAAAACATAAAAAAAAAATATAGATGAATTGAGAACCTCCTCCTTTTTTTGAAGTCGGTTAAAAAATCACGTCAAATTGAGATTTTCGATCAGATATTTTTTAAGGTCAGTTTTTTTGCTTTGTAGGTATTCAAAATAAAAAATTAAATATTTATTTGGGAACAGCCCTCCTGCGTTATGATACTTACAATATTATATTGAGTTCTAAATAAATATTGAAAAGAAATACAAGTTAGAGGTAGAATCGACCCCCAAGGTCCTAAGACCCCAACAGACGTTTTGTGGTCTTAAGGGTTCAAGACCTAATATATGGCAAAAAATCAATGAAACAACAAAGTTTGGGATCCACAGTTTTACAACATCAGTGGTGGAAAATATCGTAACGTAATCATTTACACGGTAAACGCTTCATCTTAGTACAATGGCCTACCCTTTGAGCTTAAAATAAATGACTAAGCACTTAACGGTGTGTCGGTAGCTACTAAATACATTATCTTAGAAGTAGACGAGCTCTGAGAGAGGGTCTTGGTGTAGAGTTCGTCCGGGGAAGCACTACTTATTACTAACTTCACACAAGGGAGGATTCCTTCCAGGACGATCATTTGTGTTCTCAGTGTAAATATCTTTAAAAGTATGTACATATTTGGAATTCCAAAAGTAAGTTTTATGTAGTATATCAATTGTCTGGTTCTCATAGTTTCAGGGCCGTGTGTAAAGAAAATTCCAGAATATATATTTTTTGACAGGCCAGTTGGCTTGGTGGTTAACGCTCTGACTGCGAAACCGAAGGTCGCAGGTTCGATTTCCACCCAGTACAAACATTTATCTGCATGAACATGTCTGTTTTGTGTCTGGGTGTAAATATCTATATAAGTATGTATTCATAAAAAAGTAGTATATCAGTTATTGGTTTCCATAGTACAAGCTCTGCTTAGTTTCGGAACAGATGGCCGTATGTAAAGAATGTCCCAGGATATTTATTATTATTATTTATTTATTTGTTGGCGATGCCCCTGGCGTACCATAGTTGGTGAAGGCCACACACCATCAGTAGGGCCGCCTGCCAGTGTCTGCTTACTTAACAGCAAAAAATATTTAGTGAGCCAGTTCCTTTTGCATCAATTAATGACATTTGACAATGAAATTTCCTGACATCAATTAAGATTTATTTATTCGCTTTACGTGACATGAGCATAAACATCACTATATTTTCCAATATCATTCAAAATACAAAACGAAATGTTATTCGAAATTTAATTGAACACAAGAGATAAGCTTTTGTTCTGAGCAATTGAATATTAAAACCACGAAAAAACGTTCTGAAAGCCAAAATACGAAATCCTAAAATAACCGGGGATTTTCCTTGATCCCCTAAAATCTCTTATAATGGAGCATTTTCTAAGAAATGTATTTGTTTATACTTCTAAGAGGATATTGAATTGTAATCTGCGTGGTGCCAAAAATAACATGGATTATAGAGTTGGTATTTGATGATTAAAAATAAAATAGTCTGTCTAGCTCCTAGCTGTCTTTCGCGGCTTCTTGCGCGACTTTCTGTGCCTGGGTGTAAATATTAGGTTGGGGGAAAAAGTCTTTTCGCATTATAGTATGTATGAACTTGTAATAAAATCTCCTTGGCTATACTATTTGTATCTGGCTGGTTTTGGTATCATTGAAAGTTTAAATTTTAAAGAACATGTTTCCAAATTCAAATTAGGATTTTCTTAAAAAATGCGAAGAAACTTTTTCCCCAACCTATTATATACTTCAGTAGGTATTTAAAAAATAAAACTAATTCGCACTAAAAAGAAAAAAATAATTGCATTATTAGACACTTAAAAGTCAATCAAATTATTACGGTAATATAATGTCAATTATTGTTATTTTTGGAGTCGGTGTCAGCCAACGTGGGCTTGTAACTACATACATAGTTATAGGTTAGATGTGCTTGTGTCGCACGCGCGACTTTACCAGGCGAGAGGCGAGAGCGGGGCCGCGGCGGGAGGGGAGCTGTTAAATGCGGTTATTATTAAAGTATTCTCGTATTATTATTGCTAGGTATATTGTAGTGTTTCTTTGGCTGACACCGCCTCGAAAAATAACAATAATTGTAACTACATAATATTATCGTAATAATTTGATTGACTTTTAAGTAGTCTAATAAAGCAATTATTTTTTTCTTTTTAGTGCGTATTAGTTTGTTTTGGAATAGTTTCTTTTTGTGAAGTCGTTTTTTTTTTTGTTACAATTTTAGTTTACTTTTGATTTTTAGTGAATCTGAAGTACACTAACATTTTTTTCTGAATATGGGTAGACCTACTAAACGTGATTACTTAAGGTGTATTATGTATGCCTACACATTTAAGGATTTTCCTCAATTTTCTCAGGATTCCATCATCAGAACTGGACCAAATTGAAATGGGACCAATCGGGAAGCACCAGCTTTCAAATAAAAAAATAATCATTCAAATCGCTTCGCCTAGTCGTAAGTTATTAAAAGGAAAAGTTGGAAATGAGGTAACAAACATAAATAAAAAAAATACAGACGAATTGAGAACCTCCTCCTTTTTTGAAGTCGGTTAAAAAAGGAGTATAAGATGTAAATCAGTTTCCATTGTACAGCGCTGCTTAGTTTGGAACATTAGTAGAGAATATCGCAGGATATTTATACAAAATACAAAATGTTTTACATTTTTCAGTACAGTAATTCGATGCCTCCATTTAAGTATAGAATACCTTTATTAGGAGCCATTGCTCTTCCTTAACATACTTTAGATATTTTTACAAAAGACAAAACCATTACAATTTGATATTACTTTAAGAATAAAAAAATATAAAAAAATTACAAGAAATCAGGTAGGTAATAAATAAAATTACAACAACCGTTTACTATTTTAAAACAATTTGTTCTACCTTTAATCTAAAATTATCAATTTATTTGAGGGTAGGTTTACATAAACTTCACTAATGTGTTGATATATGGTGCAAGTTGTAAAATAGCTATTTATAATTCTTCCATTTGGCTATGCCGTTGTCGAATAAAAGAGCTTTGAAATAGAAAAGTTTATATAAATATATAGACATATTAATAAATTATAAATGGATAAAGGATGTTTTATATACTAGCTGTACACCATGGTTTCACCCGCGTTCCCGAGAGATGTTCCATTTTCAAAGTAGTGTATGTGATATTCCAGATTATAATCCATATCTGTGCCAAGTTTCATCCAGATCCGTTCAGCCATTCTGGCGTAATTGAGTAACAGAGATCCATCCAATCTTTCGAATTTAAAAAGTATAGTTCTCCACCGCGGTTTTACCCGCGTTCTCGAGGGATATCACATTTTTCCGGGATAAAAAGTAGCTTATATGTTATTCCAGGATATGTTTTATCTATATGCCAAGTTTCATCCATATCCGTTTAGTTTTTGCGTGAAAGAGTAACAAACATAGTTAAATACAAATCTTTCCCCTTTATAATATTACTAGCTGTCCCCCGCGGGTTTACCCGCGTTCCCGTGGGATGAAACATACAAACTTTCCTCTTTAATCACTCTATCTATTAAAAAAATCGCATCAAAATCCGTTGCGTAGTTTTAAAGATTTAAGCATACATAGGGATATAGGGTCAGAGAGGTTGTAGCTTCAGGAACTTTAAATTTGACCTTCATAAGTGCCCTCCGAAGGCCTAAACTGAATAAATGGTTTTGAATTTTGAATTTTAATTTTGAAAAAGTGACGTTGTTTTATACTATGTAGTGAAGTATAGAAAATTAGTTAATTCAGTAGTAGACTGGTGCCAAATTCGAGACAAAATAACAGCGGCCACAAAAAAGTATAATTCTATTATGAATTAGTTTTTTGTATCTGTCAAACTATTAATACTGACCGTGCTCTGAAAATTAATTTTGAACTTTAGCATGATTGTAAATAGGTTTAAATCCATATAATAAGTTTTAATGAATATTTAAAATTAAATTTGTTTGGAAACATAAATTAAACATGTATTTAAATTGAATATTGTAAATCCCTTTGATGTGCTATTGATAGATAATTAATCTGTGTAAATGTTTTTTATTTGGGGTTATTTTTAACTTAATTAAAAAATATGGAGGCATTATTCGTCATTAAATATCTTAATATAATAATTATTTTGTCTATTAGTGATGTTAGCGAACTCCTCCTAAACAGCTGAATCGATTTTGATGACTTTTTGTGTATGTTTAAGAGGATTTGAGAAAGGTTTAAATTTATTGCATTATTATTGCAAATATTTTGCATGAACTTATTTCAACAGGACAACGGTTGTTCGGGACTTTTTTTTTTTTTTTTTTATGCCACTTGAGCCGACACACAAGCAAACTGTCCACCTGATGGTAAGTGGTCACTGCCGTCTATGGATATATTTGCAACATTAGGAACATCGCCAATGCGTTGTCGACCCTGAGACGTGAAGTTGTTAAGTCTCATGTGCCTGTAATTTCACCGGCTCCCTTACCTTTCTAACCGAAACTCAGTAATACAATTGCACTACTGCTTCACGGCGGAAATGGGTAAGGTGGTAGTACTTCCCCAGACGAACTCCGCCCTAAGAGCTCTACTACTCGAAAAATTGTATTACATAAAATTTACTACTATTAGCATGGAAAACAAAGTTATAATTTGCGGTCATTTCACTGAAGTAAAAAATTGCATATTACTTTTATTTATTATACCATACTTTACTAAAATAATAATATGTACTTACTAATAAATTTAACACTAAATAAATATTTTGTAATAAATCTAAATGTTTTAAAAAGAGTTTTTGCTGAGTTTTTTGCCGGCTCTTTTCAGTAAAAAACGACCATCTGAACCGGTATTAGAGTCAGACTATTCATAAGTGCTTGTAATAATATTTTCATTTTTCATTTACTTTTACTTTTTGTACAGAATCCTATAACAATGTGACAAAAACAAGGGGATTTCGCGAAATCACATTTTCCCATACAATACAGCATTGAGATTATCATGTCAGTCACTCAGTGTAAGTTTAGATGGCTTTGACATGTTCATTGTACAAGAACACAGGGAAGCGTGTTTTGCAACCATCGCATTTTGTTATGGGAAATAAAGAGATAAAAGTGATTTTTTGTTGGAAAATAGACGTAGCAAAATGATTTATGTGCAAAACATTTACTTACTATTGTATTGGAATTAACAGTTTTTGTATTCTAATTCAAATAGCCTTTGTTTCTGATAGGACATAATCAATATTACATTTTTAACTTATATTTTTACATGATGCATGATTTTGCTTAATGGGGCATTTCACGTGAAGCGGACAGCGAAGTGACGTTCTGAAATTTGTTCATATTCGGTTTAAGTATACTTCTAGTAGGTACGAATGTGGACACACAATTTTTTTTTTCAAAAATGTTTATTTGTCAATAACTAAGCCTAAGCTTCTAAAGAATTGTCGTTATTGAAATTCGTATTTTTTGGAAATATTTTTTCGAATCAAACAACTTAATTTTAAAATACCTATGAAATATGGCGACTTAAATAGATTGAACTAATGTTAATTTAGTAATAACATTGACGAATTAAAATTTGAGTTTTGGTATTAAAAAAATTAAATTCTTTAGGATAAAATTAAATATTAAAATAGCCTAGTAGTCAGATTTGATAAATAAATAGAATATAACAATTGTAACATGATGATGATGATGATGATGATGATGATTTAGCACTACACTCAGCCAGTACAACGACCGACCCATGTCCTATACAACCATTCAAGCATCAGCCACGATATAACTGTTATAGTTTATAGCAACTGGTACCTAAATAATTGTATCGGAGTAGCCATGGATACACCGAGGAGCGCGTGGCCTAGGGGAGTGACACGCTCTGGGATGGGAAAGGACGGCCAGCCAACCGCAACCAGCTGACCACAATCGACCGACTGTTCAGCCTGTAGCCAATATTGGATAGTAGGGAAGACGGGTATCGCTGACAAGGATGAGCGTTGATGAATGTTGTTCGATGTTGAGTGGGCCTTCGATTTTCTTTTGGTTTTCCTTTACTTAGGTTGTTTTCATTCGTTCTTCGGTAGTCGTTGTTTTTCATTAATGTCCTATGCTAGATCTCAGCAAGTATGGTTCGTGCATTTGAGGGTGCCCCAGGTAATTTTCTGCTTCGCTGTCGGTCTCATCAATCGAGTAAATTCCTTGGGCTGCTTTAGTATATTCTGTTTTGGTTTCCGCGAGAGTACGCCAATCAGCGTGGCTTTTATTGTAGTATTCCATGTCGTGCGCCAATGAGTCTTTCCAGGTGAATATCGGTCTGCCCACTTTACGTTTCCTGGCGCTATATTGTAGGGCAGCTCGTAGGATGTGTGGTTGTGGTCGCCGTAAGATATGTCCGTAATAGCACATCCGCTGGCATTTGAGTATTTTTGTGATGGATTTTCCTTTCAGAATTTCCTTAACTTTTTTTGTGTTGTCGAAATTGCGAGCGTTTATAAGCATAGTCCGCACTATCATGCGCTCGTAACGTCTTAGCTTTGACCTATTTGCTTTGGTTAGTGCGGCTGCTTTCAGACCGTAGCTCATTGATGGTTCGATAACCATCTTGTATAATAGACGTGCCGTTTGCCATTCCATTTGGGTTTCTTTTATATAGTTGGTGAGGATTTTCGAGTTTTTCAACCCTTGTCTGCACCTGGTATGAACTGTATTGTTTCTGCTGAGGTTTGAAGTTATGATGGTGCCCAGGTATTTTATTTCATTGACTGGGACCATGTTCAAGCCTGCTAGGCATATGAAATTCCGTGATATTTTTTTGGTAGGATCGCGAATGAGTACTTTTGTCTTGGATTCATTTATATTCAGTCCCACTGTTTTCATTAACCCTATGATCATCGTAAATATTTCGTTTAGTTTTGTAACGCTGTTAGAAACTATAATGACGTCGTCCGCAAAGGATAAAATTACCGGTAGTTTAATTTTTTCATCCTGATTTAATTTAAGATATGGTATCTCGTCTTCTAGTGTTTTCAGAACCTCATCCATCAATATTGTAAATAAGCGCGGCGATAAGGGGCAACCTAGTTTTACTCCTTTTCCTTTTTTAATCCAGTCGGTTCGTTGGTTGTACCATTTTACGCATGTATATTCATTCAGACACGCTGTTATTACTCTATTTGTAAAAGCTTTGTTTGTTCTTATAAGTAATATATCCTTAAGTACCGAGATATCAACCGTATCAAATGCTTTTTCTATATCAAGAGCTAGAACGTAGATGGGAGATCCTGTTCTCCACATTTCATCCATTATTCTTCTAAGGGAGAACATATGGTCGTCTGTGGATCTGTTTTTCAGGAATGCCGCTTGGTAGTTTCCTAGTTCTTTCGTGATACTGTCCAGTTCAAGGAGCAGGTAGCTGGCGTATATGCGATATCCTACGTTGCACATTGTAATTCTTCTGTAATCATTTATGCTTTTCGGGTTTTTGGTTTTAGGTATTGGGACTTGGATGGTTTTTTTCCATGCTGTAGGTATTATATTTTCGGTCCAAGCCCGCTTCATGTGGCTAGTTAGTTCTTGCAGGAGTACCATTGGGGCAGCTTTGAAGAGTTCGACTACTGTTTGATCCTCTCCCGGTGCCGTTCCATTTCTCATACTTCTTATGATTTCCTTGATTTGGTCTACTGATGGTCCCTCGCCTAGGTTAAGCGGATTTTCATTGGTTACTAGATCGATATGCTGGCCTGACGACTTTCCTAGTTCTTCCTCCCATTTGGATATTGGAATAAAGTATTTCTTTATATTATATTTGACTGCCTGTTTATGTTTCCTGTAGAATTGATATGTGATTTTCATTCTCTGCGATGGATGAGCTTTGCTAAGGTCTTTGAAGAAGATCCTGGATGCTTCTTGTTCGTCTCTCTTAGTTATCTGCTGCAAAATGTTTCTGTATTTTTTTATTTGGGACCTTGCATAAGGGTCGTTCGGGATCCAGGACGCCCGAAATTTAGCCTGTTGTAGTTTTGCAAGAGCTAGCCGATGTTCTTTAGATCTAGTAGGGGTTGTGGTTGAGAGGGTATCGGTTGCGGACTGTTTCATAATATGTAGGAGGTCCTCCCAGGGAATTAAGTCATTTGTATCCTGTCGCTTTCTGGTAGAGATCATATCTAGAACCTTACATTGGTACTTTCTTTGGAGTGTTTGGCTTTCCAAGCGAGTATATTCTAGATTTTTGTAGTTAAATTCTTTAACTGTATTTGCATTTCCTTTAGTCGACGTATTGTTGTTGAGGAAGCTGGTTGGATTCTTGTTGCATTTTTTAAGTCTTATGGGATTAATTTCTCCCCAAATTAGTTTGTGGTCCGAAATGCTTATTAGAAATTCCCCTTTGATAAAAGAAAAAAAGTATGGGGTATTCATGGATGTCAGTATGTGATCCAGTTGAGATGTTGCGTTGCCGGATTCCCATGTTTTCTTGCAACTTGAGCGTCCGAAAGATGTATCTAGTCTTAATTTCTCCTTTCTTATGACGTCTGTTAGTATTTCTCCATTTGTATTACATTCTGAGTGGTATAGGTTCCGTAGCGATACTTGTTTACTACCGTGCAAGTCTTGTACGTAGGTTTTTCCAATATGAGCGTTAAAGTCGCCGAGAATTATCAGCGTTGAGTTTCTTGGTTGTTGCTTAATGAGACTGGATACTTCTGTAAATGACTTCACAGCTTTGGGTGTTTCATGAGGTATATGTGCTGTTATAATGTACCATTTGTTGTAGTTTCCGGTGGTGACTATTGAGGCGGTAATATTTGTGTCTTTGCTCTTGTTAGCGCTAGTCACTGCGAGACCATGATTTTATCTTATAAGTATTGCTATTCCACGACGTTTGTTACAACCACTAGTAAGAAACCATTTATAGTTTTTCGATTCATATGAACCGTTCTTCAAGCCAGTTTCTTGCAGACATCCTATATGTATTCGCCGTTTGTTTAATTCTGTATCTATTGCCTGCTTTGTTATGGGACTGCAGGCACCGCGAACATTCCATGTTGCAATTCTTATATTATCAATATGTGTTTGGATTTTATGTAGCGTTCCTCCCGTGTCGTCGGGGTAACTCATAGGGGAGTAATTGCTGGCTATACTGCTATTGGGTGTCAGTTCATTTGTGGATTGTGTTGGGTTGTGATATGACACTATGCTATCGTAATGGTTATTTCTGAGCAGTAGGTTCAACTCTCCCACGGCTTCAGCCGGGTTTTTGGTTTGGAACTTGAGCATATTTGCCTGTGGTTTCTCTTGATGTACTATGACGTTGACATGGTAGAAGTGTGCTGCTGCTAGGAGGATGTCAGTGCCTGCCCATTCTCCCGATCTGTATTGATTTCCTATATAGTTTTTATTTCCTGTTCTTGGTCGGTCTCAGTGAGAGCAAGGTTACTAATAATGGCGTTCCGAATTATCTGGTCGTTTTGGTTTTCTTCGATGTATTTTGCAAGGTCGTGTCTGATGGCATAGTGGTCAAAGGTAAGATGAAAAAGATTGTTGATTTGATGTGCTATTGCTCTAAAGAGGCAATTTCCGTCGGCCTTCATTCTTTCGATTTCCATTTGGTTCATGTTAACGTAATCTTGGTTATCTGTTGGGGTAAGCTTAGGTCTACTGTTATGTTAGTTATTATTATTACTATTACTTCTAATGGGCAAGTGAAATCACTTCCCGGTAGCCCCCCGATGGTATTTAATGGGCATTTAAGCTGTTAGAATTTTTGTTCTAAGAGGTCCGGCGCTTTATGGTGCAGAGACCAGATGTAGTTTCTCTTGCACAATGAAGCAATAGTATTTTATTGCCTACCTCGTCTTGCGCTAACTGGGAATGGGTTTGACCCGACTCATCGGGTGGTTCCTTTGTTTCGATGCAATCCTTACCCAAAGGCTATTTTTTAGTCAATAGTTTTGGCACACGTGTTGTGTCTTATTGTACCGAGACTTTACTTGTTTGTCTCTGCGTCTCTTTGGGAAGCGAAAGGAAACTATGGCCATCCAATTAAACCGATCCCATGAATTATAATAACTTTCTAGTTAAGAAATAAACTTCCTGTTTGGAATATTTCAGGGATGGCGTATTCGCTTAGCTTAACCTCCTCTAGGCGTAGCGTGTTCACATATGTAACCTAGTTATCTAAATCTAGTTCAGGCTTCAAGTTTTATAGAAATCGAGTTCAGTAGGGTTTTTGAAAAAACTTAACCAATTCTGTTAAATATTACCGTCTCCCGTGGAGTATATTATTGATTTAGGGAAGAACTTATCGTGATGGAATATGCACTCATGAACGTTATGTACCTGCTGAGAAATTTAGGGTCACTTTGTGACGTTTGTTTTTTGTCTCTGAGATATTAATTAATTAATGAGTAACAGATGTGGGCCGGGTTCGACTATTGGCATGATGCACTTATGTATGGCGTTATCGGGTTGTTTGTAGGGTTGGGGCGCAAAGGAATTTTTATTAGTATTTGTAGATTTGGTATATTGATAATATTTGCTGCTTGCCGTAGACGGATTCGGTTTATCTATTTTGCTGAAAGGGTAGTATTATAATTCTACTAGATGTGCTGTCAGCTGTTGATCATACCCCCTCGCCTAGCCGTAGGTATATTAACCTATTAATATTATAAATGAATTTGGATTGATCTCACCGGGTTCAGCCACCTGATCTGCTTTCTAGTCACATATACACTACCACACTTATGATTTATGATTTACAGTCTGTATCTCCATCGGCACGATGCACTATTCACTATTCACTAACACTGGTTGTAAATGCCAATGAATCACTACCGTTTAGGTTCGGGGCGCGCGGTCCTGACCAGATGTGCCGCACGACCGTTCTCGACGGCGGTCAAAACTGTTCTCCAGAATATAACAATTGTAACATGGTATTAAATTTATTTATTCTTTTCCATTATCTCCATTTCGCCCTTCTATGCGTTTTATTTTCCAAAATTCTGAAATACGTGTTTCTTATATATAAAGTAACTTTGACCAGGGGCTCGATTCTGTAAGGAAAATGACACTAACTCGAGGATGTTTCGTTGCGGACTCCGTGCTCTGTCCCTTTCGCTAACTACGCTAATACTACTAATCACGTAAGCGATAAGCTCTCCGAGGCCTCCGTGAAGCAGCTCGCCGACGAAGCTTGTATTAGTTGAATAAGGGGGCTGCATAAGTGCCCAACGTGGGCCTAAACTTAATAATTGGTTTTGAATTTTGAATAGAATTTTTCATTTTAAACAAACAAGTCTAAAGCACAATACCCACCACATATCGCAATGGGACTTTAAATATTTTCAGCAATATGTCAGTCTCAGCACTGTCAACACTGCTCATACCTTTGGGGACAATAGGGTTTCAATATTAATTATTATTATCTCCGTTATTCCAAATAGCAGCAGTAAAGCACCTTACCAATTTCCTTTTGCAACTGAACTACAATTCCTAAGCTTCTAAACAGTAAGTACTAAAACTGGACTGGAGCAACATAAACTGTGCAAAAGCACAAAATAGATAGCTACAGAAGGTCCAAACTAAAAGCATTGTAGCGACATCTACGAACGCCCACGCGAAAGTCCTACATCAACACAGTGATGTGACGACATCTATGAACAAGCAGAAAGCTTGCGTCGTGATATCGAATCATAAAATAACAGGCACATGAGACTTAATAACCTCTCGTCTCAGGGTCAACAATACATTGGCGATGGCCCTGGTGTTGCAAATGCACATAGACGGCGGTGACCACTTACCATCAGGTGGACCGTCAGCTTGTCTGTTTGAATAATTTGACTGGCCCTTACATATCTAACCGAAACACAGTAATACAATTACACTACTGCTTCACGGGAGACATCCTTCCCTGGACGAACTCTGCGCAAAGAATTCTACTACTAAAGTGTTCATTCTGTGTTGTATCTATTTCGTGGTAAACGTGAACATAGTACAAGTTTATGACAAGCAAGCCGCTTTGTCGCGAGCGGGGCGGATTAAAATGTCTGCACTCAGAGGACCAACAGAGTACATAGTGTTAAGGTTTGGTCCGTTTAATTACACTTTATGTTTGTTGTCTACACTAATATTGTAAAGATGGATTTTGTACGAGCTATCTTTCTAATATTATAAACGTGAAAGTTTGTGAACTATCACAAACTTATGCACTAGCATACATCCAGCATGTACGGATGTTTGTTACACTTTCACGCCTAAACTACTGATCGAATTTGGATGAAACTTGGCCCATAGATAGAGCATGCATTGAATTAACATATGCCATTTTTTATCTCAAGAAAATGTAACATTCCTCAGGAACGAATACGATTAATGAAAAATTCAAAAACTACCAATTATAATAATGAAATGAAATGAAATATTTATTCACACATTCACTTATGAATGGTCAGACTCTAACACCGGTTCGGAAGGTTGCTTTTACTGAGAAGAGCCGGCAATAAACTCAGCAATTGCAAAATAAGATTTTGTACATAAAAATATGTCCTGCTGGAGCGAGCG
This sequence comes from Habrosyne pyritoides, assembly GCA_907165245.1. Taxonomy (NCBI): domain Eukaryota; kingdom Metazoa; phylum Arthropoda; class Insecta; order Lepidoptera; family Drepanidae; genus Habrosyne; species Habrosyne pyritoides. Next base: position 1,133,438 of record OU015608.1, read on the forward strand.
CTGCAACTAAGCATTGTCGTCATTAAAATGAACATTTGTGTTGTAGAAAGGCTTTTGTACTAAAACAGTCTTAATTCTTTCTTAAGTTTTTGTAAAGGGAAATTTGATGATTTCACTGTTAGTAAATCATATTCTCCAAAAGTAACTGCTATGTTGAAATCTCAGAATATTTTAGATCCTTCGAAAACCCGGGTGGAACTGAGAGCTAAATATTTATTAATTAATGGTACTGATTCTGAAACACATCGCTATATTCAATTAAATCCATGAACAGCCGTTAACATAACTAAGTAGCTTAACAGATCCAAATTTACAGTACACCTGTACACTAAAACTAATGGATAATGTAGGAAGGTCTTCGTAACACACAACAAACTTATAAAACACTAGTAGTCCGCCGCGGTTTCACCCGTGTTCCCAAGGGATGTTACATTGTTTTGTTGTTTCTATCATCAACAGTTTTCGCAGCGCACGCGATGTAAGAAAGATTTTTGACATTTTTCACACCTTGTGTTACATTATTGGAGTTTTACTATGGATCCTTAACTTTTTTGAAAATTGAATATAGCCTATGTTCACCAGAGATAGCGTAGCTTCCCAACAGTGAAATAATTTTTCAAATCGGTCAAGTAGTTTCGGAGCCTATTCAATGCAAACAAACAAACAAAAAAACAATCAAATCTTTCCTCTTTATAATATTAGTGTAGACTAACAGTCTCCCGCGGTTTCACCCGCCTTTCCGAGAAATGTGACTCCCGGGATAAAAACTCAAATACCCTATTTGTTAATTCAGGTTATAAATGATCAATTTGCCAAGTTTCATCAAATTCCGTTGAGTCGTTTCTGCATGCAAGAATAACAAACATTCATATTTATTTCAGAAAGTCTCACAAACTTCGCATTTATAATATTAGTGGGAAATGATAGTACGATACTATGTTACCCCCTTAGGGGTAGGAAAAAATATCCCGGGACATTCTTTTCTCACGGCCATCTGATCCCAAACTAAGCAGAGCTTGTACTATGAAAACCAGGTAACTGATATACAATACTACCTTTTTATTCTAAACTAGCTGTCCCCCGCGGTTTTACCCGCGTTCCCGTGGGATGTTAAATGTATTATGCATAAAAACCTTCCTCTTCAATCACTCTATCTATTAAAAAAAACCGCATCGAAATCCGCAGTAATTGCGTAGTTTTAAAGATTTAAGCATACATAGGGATATAGGGACAGAGAAAGCGACTTCGTTTTACACTATGTAGTGATACATAGTTGTATAGATATTTACACCCAGTATAGATACTGAGGTGTAACTATTTTCCAGGTCATGATAGTATTGATAGACTATGGATAGTATATACCTATATACAGGGTGTTACAAAACTACCCGTAAAGCTGAAACGAGGTTAAATGGGGCCTTATAACTAGTCCATTCAAAATATTTAAGAACCGTAGTAACGCTGTATAACATACCCCAAAAAAACTGATTTTTATGAGTTGAAAAATAGAAAAACTATTAAACTAGACAATTATTAGGTAAAATAGGTACGTAGGCCTTTCTGTTAAATAATCTGGTTCCCTGACATGACAGCTTACTAGGGTTGTTGGCTTTGATAATTAATTATATTATTACGGGGTATTTTGTAACACGTTGTACATATGACACTAGCGGTAGTAAACAATGCGTAGTGTTTTATTGGCATACCTTTTACAATGAAGGTCAAAACTCCATGCTTACAATATGTATGAGAGATCAGTAGTGTGTGATATTATATTATTTTAAACACGCTTTTATTAGCTTTATACGTATGTATGTATGTATGTATGTATGTATGTATATATGTATGTATGTATGTATGTATGTATGTATGTATGTATGTATGTATGTATGTATGTATGTATGTATGTATGTATGTATGTAACGGAAACTTCGAACATGATTTTGAAACCACATAGAGTACTTTTATCTCGGGGAATTGCAACATTCCTCGGGAACGCAAGTGACAACAATTATGATATTCGCATAACAATTTCTTGTCAAGGAATTTACTTAGTTACCGCCTGTGGTTTTACCCGTGTACCTGAGGGATCCAATACTTTCCCGAGAAAAACATCGCACCCTCAGTACGATAAGGGCTTAACTCAAAATTTTGCGTAATGGAGTTACCATCATAGAGAGACTAAACAAAGTACGCTCTATTCGATGAATAGTAAAACATAGTCAATTTAATGATAGAATAAGCATACCGATACTTCAGCCTTTAACACCGGGACCCACCCTCCCCGCTCAGTGCGAAAGTGACCCAATCAGAGATGTGCCAAAAGCGATTTTTTGAGTTAAGACCCTATCGTTCTGAGGGTGCGATATGTTTGTCTCTTTTTTAATGTCGCTTAGTTTCATCGAGTTTCAAATCAGAATATTGCTAAAGAAGTTTTTCACTAATAAAAAAACAGCTTTCATTTTATCTCAGGACAGAAGTGAACAAGTATCTATATTAAAATAGTTACAATCAGTTAAAGACCGTTTTGACAGATATTGATGTCAAAGAAAAATGATCTTTATTGATTTCAAAATAAGGTTCGTCTATCATTCCTATATTAATTGTATAGTGATGCAGATGGACCTTATAGCAAAGAGATAAGGTTTATTTTTCTCTGACATTATTATTATCGATTTCAAAATAAGGTTCGTCTATAATTCCTATATGAATTGTATAGTGATGAAGATGGACCTTATGGTAACGAGATAAGATTCATTTTTCTCTGACATCGTTAGCTATCAAAACTAACCTATTAGATTGTCGACTTAAATGGAACAAGTCGCCTATAAAATGTCCTAGAGGGTGAATTGGATAGTAAAGATTAGTAACGTTATGTATCGATTCGGGCATTCCGTTTCGCCACTCGCCATTTTTCTTTACGCCAACATAAATATAGACTTAGTAGTTACTTCTGCGTAAAAATGATTTATTACTTCTGCTATAATCCAAGATATTTTATGCACTGACCCTAAAGATTTTATCGTTGTAGGTACATAATAGTAAAGTTGTTTCAACAAATATTGAGACATGAATCAGTGGTGTCGATTCTAAAAATATTATTGTTTATTAACATCGCTTTCGGTTTTGATGAGCTTGTACTATGGAAACCAGATAACTGCCCCCTTATTCAGCTAATACAAACTTCGTCGGCGAGCCGTTTCACGGAGGCCTCGGAGAGCTTACCTCTCACGTGATTTGTAGTATTAGTGTTGTTAGCGAAAGAGACAGAGCCGCAACGAAACATCCTCGAGTTAGTGTCATTTTCCTTACAGAATCGAGATATACTACATTTTTCTTTAGTACTGATAATCATTAATTTAAAACATTCATAACAGACTTGTTCAAGTCCACACATATTTTTTCTGGGTGGGAACTCTGGCTTCGTAGTCAGGGTCTCTAACCACCAAGCCAACCCTATCAAGTATGCAGCTGATTTACGCTTTCTTTCGTTTGGTTTTTTATTTTAACATTATTTATGTAATTTTGAGAACGTTATTTTAATATTCCTTATTAATTCATAACATAATTATGAATATTTTAGTGAATTTATCAGAACAATAAACAAGAATTATTTTATCTAACAAATATGTCTATTTTATTTATGTCTATCATCCGATCTATCATCATTTGAGTTCGTCCGGGGAAGTACTACCACCTTACCCATTTCCGCCGTGAAGTAGTAGTGCACTTGTATTACTGTGTTTCGGTTAGAAAGGTAAGGGGGCCGGTGAAATTACAGGCACATGACACTTAACAACTTCACGTCTCAGGGTCGACAACGCATTGGCGATGCTCCTAGTGTTGCAAATGTTCATAGGCGGCGGTGACCACTTACCATCAGGTGGACCGTCTGCTTGTTTGTCGGCCCAAGTGGCATAAAAAAAAAAGAAAAAAAAATCCTCGGAGAGGTAGGCAGAGGTCTGAGCATCGAGTGTGTTGGTGTGTGGGACACTTAACATATATCTTGGGTACATTACCAATCATGAGCTACCGGCAATCATTTCTAAACAAGGAAACGGTAATACTCACGTGTCTAACCCGGGAATTAAACCTTCTAATTTCTAACCAATCTTCATACTACTCGACCACTGTGGCAATTCATATAATTATTTTTTTATTTTTGAAAGTTACCTATATTAAGTATTTTGTAAATGTTTAATATAGAAATATGTAAAATTGGTATTATAAAATAGCCAAAAAGTCAGAATAGATAAAATTTATATAAAAATTATTTAATAAAAATAAAAAAAGAATGTAACCTTGCTGAGTTTCTTGCCGGTTCTTCTCAGTTGAAGGCTGACTTCCGAACCGGTTGTAGCTTCATTAGCTTTAAATTTGACCTTCATATATGCCTTCCGAGGGCCTAAACTGAATAAATGGTTTTGAATTTTGAGAGGTAGGTAAATAAGTTCTACTCCACATACCTCATTGAAACAACTAATATCCAAAAATTGGTAAAGTGAAAGCATATAGTAATAATGTAGTTGTACTAAGTAAGTTACTTCTATAACACTCTTTGATATCGAGCCGCGATCAATCAACGGCGACTGTCCAACGAGCAAATACATTACGTGTTAATTTGGTAGGTACGATGATGTATACTGTTTGTTTTGCTTAACTAGCTTTGCATGTGGGTTTCCTCGCTACTTGGGAATTAAAGCGTAAATATTGTAGTTTAAAATAAAAACCTTTTTGAGTAGTAGAGCTCTTAGTGCAGAATTCCGGGGAAGTACTAACAACTTTCCCTTTTCTGCAGCAGTAGTGAAGCAGTAGTGCATTTGTGTTACTGTGTTTTGGTTAGAAAGGTAAGGTGGCCGGTAAAATGACAGGCACATGAGACTTAACAACTTCACGTCTCAGAGTCGACTACGTATTGGCAATGCCTCTGGTGTTGCAAATATTCATAGGTGGCGGTGACCACTTACTATCAGGTGGACCGTCCGCTTGTTTGTCGGCGCATGTTGTTTTTACAAAAAAAAAACAAAGAAAGTCAGCTTGGAGGGGTTAACTTGTAGTCACTTCAGAGCTCTACCTATCCTTCCTTGCCTGCTCCGTCATCAGACCCTCGATAAATAAATATTTATATATTATATAAATAAATCTATCTTCTATATATATAAGGAAATAAAGGTTTTTATGTATAATATATGTGAGATCCCACGGAAACGCGGGTAAAACCGCGGGGGACAGCTAGTATAGTAAAAAACTAGTACTATATATATATAGGCAAAATATGTTTCCTTTGGTCCACCATCACCTCAAAGCTACTGAACATATTGGAATGGGACTGCTTCCATTCGAAGCGTAATTTTTCGTAGATGGCTGTTGGCTATATATAACATCGATAGACGCGGGTGAAACCGCGGGGGACAGTTAGCCTTATATATGTATATGGAAATATTTTTATTCAAATAGGCTTCCACAAGCACTTATGAATAGTTACTTTAATACCGGTTCGGAAGATTGTTTTTTTACCGAGAAGATGTAGCAATAAACTCAGAAATTACTCTTCTTACATTAATGAAAAAATACGAGGATAGAAACAAATGAGCCCAAACTCGAGGGGGTTACTGGTACCTAATCAAGTTCTATCTATTAATATCTGAAAACTTGTTTCTAATCGGTAAGTCCTTTAGAAGTAGATTAAATCGTATTTTAAGATTTAATTACATAGAAATATTCTTTATAATATTCATAAACTTTTAAATAAATAAAGGCTTACTTGAACAATTTTACAAAATAAATAGAGAGTGTATAATTCGATGTATAATACATATCATATAAAAAATATCATATAAAAAAACCCTTTCGATGCAAAGTTTTCTTTACTACCATTTTAAATGTATGCACGTGTAACTGATATATATATTTATTAGTTATATATATTTTGAATATATTTAAGAAGTTTATTAAAGAAATTTCCATATACAAAATTAGTAATATATGAATCTTATGAAAGCATGTAAAAATGCCGTTTCGAATCGAGAACACGCTTATTTGACATCACACCTAATAATATAATACTGTTAATGCAGGAAATTATAAATAACTAGATGTTTCCGCCTTTATTCTCGTAAAATATTTTCTAGCAGGAAGTAATTAGTTTACTAACATGTTTTGTTGATATCAGTAAAAAAAGAATCCTTTTTTATGAAAGTCTCTTTTAAAAAGTATAAATATTGATCAGTGTTATATTCTACCTGTACACCAAATTTCATAGAAAACCGTCCAGTAGATTTTAAGTTATAAGCAGACGTAAAGACATTCAGACAGACAAAGAAAGTATTTTAGCAAATGAATCTTTATCTATCTATGTATATATTTAAATAAAAAGGAGTAGTACAGTTATGTAGTATGTTAGTTATCTGGTTTCCATAGTACAGGCTCTGCTTAGTTTGGGATCAGATGGCCGTGTGTAAAGAATGTCCCAGGATATAATTATTAATCCCATTAACATTAAGGTTCTATGGCGAGGTTGTGGTAAAACGTAACTATATTTAATTAACAAAAATCTTATGGTGTACTTATGTACGCACGTAAAAAGAGTTATACCCGAAATTATAGGTGAGAAAAACTGCATTCAAAACATTTTTTACTATTCAGTCGGAAAATTGTAGTATCTAAACCCTTTGCACCTGTCTGTAGCAACGAATAACAATTTTTGACGTTGTTAGGTTATTATTGTCAATAACATAATTACTCACTCATTGACACTGACAGTTGCGATGTTAAAGAGAGACCGTTATCAGCTAACTTCATCCGTGAGAATTTTGTGTTACACTGATGCGCGCGGATCTTAAAATTTCACTCTCATCATTTTTTCATAACGCGTCTAAAGAACTATAACTTCAAAAAAGATTTCACAAAATAAAATTGACCAGTCTATACTTACGGCCATCACAACAAAGCGTAATAAAAATTCCACATTAAAACAATTTAATATAACCTTGAATAAGCATCAATACTTCGCAATTCAAATAGCTGTCATTATTTCAGTTTAAAAAAATACGAGAGTACAAAAAATGCATTTCAATTTCATTGACATGAAAAATACATTGGGAAATGCTTTCAATAAAACGAATTCGGGGAAGAGCAGGGCTTTTTTACTTTTTCTACATGACGATGCTGCATGTAGCGGAATTTCATTTCAATCCGAGCCGATTGGTTTTATGTACAAATAGTGATCAAACATAGAGAGTTAGTTCTCTAAGGTGAATCTAGCAAAAACATGGTAGAAAGCCAATGTGTAAATACAAAGCCAGTTAAGACCCTAGAGTTACTATGTATAGAGTAGTAGAAGTCTTAAAACAGAGTTCATCCGGGGAAGTACTACCTTACTCATTTTCGCCGTGAAGCAGTAGTGCACTTGTATTACTGTTTCGGTTACAAAGATAAGGTCGTAATATCATGAAGTATAACCTTCTTTAAAAAATTATGAAAATACTAGCTGTCCCCCGCGGTTTCACCCTCGTTTATCGCACTTCTCAGTAAAAAAACCACCTTCTGAGCTGGTGTTAGAGTAACTATTAATAAGTGCTTGGAAGCCTATTTGAATAAAAATATTTTCATATATTATATAAGACTAGCTGTCCCCCGCGGTTTTACCTGCGTTTATTGATATCATATATAGCAGTCCCATCCCGATATGTTTAGTAGTTCTGAGGTGATGGTGCGTAAGCATAATATAGAAATGATTGAGAAAGTATTGCATATATTTTCGAGTAGTAGAGCTCTCAGTGCAGAGTTCGTCCGGAGAAGTACTACCACCTTACCCATTTCTGCCGTGAAGCAGTAGTGCACTTGTGTTATTGTGTTTCGGTTAGAAAGGTAAGGGGGCCGGTGAAATTACAGGCACATGAGACTTAACAACTTCACGTCTCAGGGTCGACAACGCATTGGCGATGCCCTTAGTGTTGCAAATGTCCATATACGGCGGTAATCACTTACCATCAGGTGGACCGTTCGCTTGTTTGTCGGCCCATGTGGTATAAAAAATATATATATATGTAAAGAAATAATATTTCTTTAAGTTTGAATTTTGCCGCGCTTACTACATTACCAACGACATTGACAACTGACAAGTGCTAGAGTCTGTGGCATCCTTGGTCTGAGGTCAATGGTCAGTTGAGAGGTTATAAAAAAAATAGCATTGTAGAAGAAATTTATTGTGATAGATTTGTTAATTAAAATAGATAAATAAGAATAATTGGTGGAAGAATAGACTTTAATTGTCGTTTCTTCGTTTTCAGGTAAAGTTGTAATAATAGTGTAGTTAAATAAGTTATCGTATTTGTAAGAAACTAACGAAATAAATCTTCGTTTTCAGAAGCAACGCATGAGTTTATTTTTAACCTAAAATTGAGGGATAGCTATTATAAAACGACAATTTTGTTTATTGAAATACCAAGAAAGCATAAACGATGGAACAACTACGCTTCGAATTTGCATTATTACCGACGAGTGATGGGAAATCAAGCATATATTGTGTAACGTCAATAACAACAAAGGAACAAGAAGTGTTTGCTATACCAGAAGAACTACAATCGGTTGGCCTTCACAAGGAATTGATAAAGACCTCTGCATATAATAAAGTAAAAAATAGTTTAAAGAAAAGATACCAGAAACGAAAAGTTTGGATTAAAATGTCAGATGAACTGAGTAAAATCTATGTGGACGAAGATGGTAATTTACAATTCGGAGAACAATATCTTGAAGAAATTGAACAAAAAGTATCACCTGGAGGACAAGTAGCTGATACACAGTCATTGGAAAAAATATTTTCGAAACTAATTGAAAGCACACAAGAAATAAAAAAACAAAATTTAAAATATATTGCAGAGAAGTTTGTGATTGACAAATTTACAAGTAAAAACCCGAACGCAAGTCAATGGATTGAAATGTTTGAAAAGGAGTGTGCTCGTTTTGACATTACGGAAGATGAAAAAAAAATTGAGATCCTCCGACTATTCATGGACAAAAGTTGTGTTGATTGGTACAGTTCAATGAGTATCAAATTGACCCTAGATTCAGACTGGACAGAATGGAAGGGAAAGTTTTGTGACACATTTGTCAACCAAGGCTGGAATCAAGTGAGTTATGCACTGTCATTTAAACATCGGGAAGGTTCATTAGTGGACTATGCCATAAAAAAGGAGAAACTTATATTGGATATGAGGAGAACAATAGACACAGGTACACTAGTGGATCTTATTGCGGCAGGATTGCCAGCATCTGTACTAGAGAAGATAAATAGAGAAGAGATGAAGGATACAGTTGACTTATTCAATGAGGTGAAAAAGTATGAACAGTTGGTAAAAAAATATAAAAATGGACCCTATAGAAAATATGACAATCAGAAGATAAATACCAAAATTGAAGAGCGGACTCCATGTAAAACGTGTGAAAAATTTAATAAAGGCGTCCGCTATCATCCGGAATCTGCATGCTGGTTCAAGCTTAAGGAGGATGACGGGTTGAATAGAGAATTTACCAGACATGTAAATAATTCAGTGATTGAGGCAGAGTTAAATGAAACGGAACAAAAAAACTAATAGTGACACCATTAATTAAGATCAAACTACTATTAAATAAAGAAATGGAAATTGATGGAGTATATGATTCAGGTTCCAATGTTTCTCTCATCAATTCAAAATTACTAAAAATAAGATCAAAAAGAAATGGTCAAAACGAAGAGAATTTAGTAACAATTAATGGTGTCAAAAAGACAAGTGGTTCGACAAACCTAAAGATAAAGATTTTTGATATAGAAGAAAATGTAGATGTATATATCATGGATGAGCCAAATTTCAGATATGATTTCCTAATAGGACTGGATATAATAAAGAAATACAAGCTTATACAAAATGAGGACTTAAAAATAAGTCAAAAACAATACTTACTACAAAACAATATAAGGTCAACTGGGGAAAAAGAGGAAGAGATAAATGAAAACAAAAACGAAGATACCAGATTAGGAAAAGTATATGAAATTAATTTCAATGAACATATTAAGGAAGAAGACTTTAAAATAAAAGTTGACCACTTAGATGAAAATAAAAGGAACGAAATAAATAAACTTATACAACAGTATAAATCAGTATTTGCCAAAGACAAATATGATGTTGGAACAGTTAAGGGATATGAAGCAAGAATAGATTTATTGATGGATAAATACTGTTGCAAAAGGCCATACAGATGCACAATAGAAGACAAAAAAGAGATTGGGGAACAGATAGCAAGATTATTGGATAATGAGCTTATAGAAGAGTCTTACAGTCCATTTGCAGCACCAGTAACTCTAGCATTTAAAAAGGAGGAAAATAAAAAATCAAGACTATGTATAGATTTCAGAGATTTAAATAAGATAGTAGTACCACAGGCACAACCCTTTCCATTAATTGAAGACCTGATGATAAAAACAAGAAATTGTAATTATTTCACAAGCCTAGACATAAATTCCGCATTTTGGTCAATACCGCTACGAATAGAAGATAGGAAAAAGACAGGCTTCGTCACACAAGAAGGACACTTTCAGTGGACTTGTCTACCATTTGGTTTGAAGACATCTCCGGCGATATTCCAAAGAATATTGAGTAATATAATTAGAAAATATAAACTTACAGATTTTAGCGTAAACTATATAGATGACATTTTAATATTCTCCAAATCTTTTGATGAACACATAGGTCACTTAAAACAGTTACTAGAAGCAATCCTAACAGAAGGATTTCGATTGAAATTTACAAAATGTACGTTTGCATCAGCATATGTCAAATATCTAGGACATATTATACAGAACAATTCCGTCAAACCAGTGAAGGACAACCTAGTTTCGATAAGGAATTTCCCAGTACCAAAGACTCAGAAGAATGTTCGACAGTTTTTGGGTAAAATAAATTTTTACCATGAATACATTCCAAGAAGTGCAATAATACTAGACCCACTTCATAATTTATTAAGAAAAGACCAGAAATTTTATTGGTCAGAAGAATGTCAAATAGCATTTGACAAAATTAAGAGCCTGCTATGTTCACAACCAATACTAGAGATTTTTGACCAAGATTTACCTATACATATTTACACTGATGGATCGTTAGAAGGCGTTGGAGCAATTTTGAAGCAAGTACAACCAAATGGTAAAGAAAAACCAGTTGCATACTTTTCAAAGAAACTAAATGCAGCGCAAAAGAAAAGAAAGGCTATTTATATTGAATGTTTGGCTATCAAAGAAGCTCTGAGATATTGGCAGTACTGGTTGATTGGCAAATCATTTACAGTTTACTCAGACCACAAACCATTAGAGAATATGAACATAAAAGCAAGGACGGATGAAGAGTTAGGTGATTTGACTTATTACCTTTCACAATATGACTTTAAAATCAAATATTCTCCAGGAAAGAAAAATGTAGAAGCCGATAGTTTGAGTAGAAACCCTGTATTAGAACCAGAGGAAAATAAAGAAGAACAACTGAAAATAGTGAACTTAATTACATTAGAAGATATTATAATGGATCAGAATAAAAATACAGATATACAGACCAACAAAGACAAAATAATACAAAAACACAATGTATATTATAAAAAAGTAAGGAACAAAGAAAAAATAATAATAACAGAAAGATTCAGTATTAAACTTATACAACAAGTACATAAAGACCTGTGCCATATTGGAGTTGGACAAATGCTAAAGAGTATTAGTTCTCTGTATGTGACAAACAATTTAACGAAGAATATAAAAGATGTTTGTAGAAACTGTGAAGTTTGCATAAAGAATAAAACAAGAGGACAGCACAAATATGGATTAATGTCACACTTAGGACCGGCGAGAAAACCTTTTGAAATAGTATCAATAGACACAATTGGTGGTTTTGGTGGATCAAGATCAACGAAGAAATATCTACATCTTTTAGTCGATCACTTCACTAGATATGCATTTATTATTACATCTAAAACCCAGAGGCCACATGATTTTATAAAGCTGGTAAACAAGGTTACCGAATCAGATGAAATTGGGATACTCCTCACCGACCAGTACCCGGGTATAAACTCCACAGAATTTAAGAAATTTCTTAATGACAATCAAATAACCATAATATTTACAGCAGTTAATGCACCTTTTTCTAACGGTCTAAATGAAAGACTAAATCAAACACTTGTAAACAAGATAAGATGCAAAATTTATGAAGATGAACAAAAAAGAGCATGGACATCAATTGCACATGAATGTGTAGAGATATACAATCAGACCAATCATTCGGTAACTGGCTTCTCACCAGCCTACTTGTTATATGGAACAGATGTTACAATCTTACCAAAGGAACTACGTCAAGAACGCGGAAAAAGTGTCTGGATGAGAGATAAAGAAACAGCGTTTAATAATACTTTGAAATCACACGATTATAACAAAATGCGTTATGATAAAAATAGAAAAGATAGAGAATTTAATGAAGGAGATATGGTTTATGTTGAAAATGGGAATAAGCTAAATAGAAAGAAACTAGATCAACTAAGAATAGGACCATATAAAATAATAAATAAAAGAACAAATACTATTTACGAGATTGATACAGGACATAGAAAAACGGAGTCAAATCTATTTCATGTTTCAAAATTTATTCCAGTAAAGATAAAAGAAGAGGAAGAAACGAGTAATGAAGACATAAGAGAAGACATGGAAGAGACCTAGAGAAAATCCACGGGTGAATTTTCTTCCCCACGGGGGGGAGATGTAAAGAAATAATATTTCTTTAAGTTTGAATTTTGCCGCGCTTACTACATTACCAACGACATTGACAACTGACAAGTGCTAGAGTCTGTGGCATCCTTGGTCTGAGGTCAATGGTCAGTTGAGAGGTTATAAAAAAAATAGCATTGTAGAAGAAATTTATTGTGATAGATTTGTTAATTAAAATAGATAAATAAGAATAATTGGTGGAAGAATAGACTTTAATTGTCGTTTCTTCGTTTTCAGGTAAAGTTGTAATAATAGTGTAGTTAAATAAGTTATCGTATTTGTAAGAAACTAACGAAATAAATCTTCGTTTTCAGAAGCAACGCATGAGTTTATTTTTAACCTAAAATTGAGGGATAGCTATTATATATATATTTCCATTATATTAATACAAGACTAATAATAGGAGAGTGATTGTTCCATATTTTAGTCTTGCTAAAGATACATCTCGTTTTTGGGAATTGTGTTCGATTCTATGATATGATATTAATAAATATGCTGGGACATTCTTACGCACGGCCATCTGATCCTTAACCAAGCAGAGCTTGTACTATGTGAACCAGACAACTGAGAAACTATTTTAAATGAATACTTACCTATATAAATATAAATATCCCAAGACATTCTTCACACATGGTTACCTCATCCCAAGTTAAGCAGAGTGTACTGCTTGTAGTATGGCTACCAGGTAACTAATATACTACATACCATATACTACTTTTTAAATACATACTTATAAAGATATTTACACCCAGACACAGAACAAACACACATGTTCATGCACACAAATGTTTGTCTTGGGTGGGAATCGAACCCGCGACCTTCGATTTGGCAGTCAGGGTCTCTAATCACCAAGCCAACTGGCCCGTCATATCTATATATGTATATAAAAATGATTGTTTGTCTGTATGTCCTTTATATAATCGTGAACTATGCAACGGATTGTAATGCAGTTTTCAGCATAGATTAATCTTTATATAAATTCAAGAGAAAGGTTTATAACCAGGATTGAAAACGGGTAAAGCCGCAGGGCGCAGCTAGTATTATAATAAATATGTCCATTCAAACGAAACGACTATGTATATAATATATACATAATTATATGCTGTCATGTCTGGGAAGTAGATTATTTAACAGAGAGGCCTACGTACCTTTACGTTTACCCGTACCTTTACCTAGTAATTGTCTACTTTAATAGTGTTTATATTTTTCATTCATAAAAATCAGTTTTTTTTTATTTTTTTGGGGTATGTTATACAGCGTTACTACGGTTCTTAAATATTGTGAATGGACTCGTTATAAGGCTCCATTTAACCTCCTTTCGGCTTTACGGGTAGTTTTGTAACAGCATGTCTATGTATATTAATAAATAAATGTAAACAAGGGTATAAAATACATGACTGAAAAATAAAAACGTTTATCTAACGTACCTATATTCTTTAAAAAAAAGTTATTAATCGGTCTGAGTATTTGATATAAACTACTTCAAAGGGGAATGGCGCACATTTTGCTCTTACAATGTTATATTTATTTGTTTTATTTAGCTCTTTAGCCGGCAAAGGCAAGTAAAGGATAAATTAGATCAGATAGCTTAGTCCGGTTGTATAAAGACGCGCGTTTATTCTATGGCGGAAACACTTATTGTATTAATTAAATACCTTCTATAGAAAAATAATCATTTTGAAGAACAATTCTTTTGTTGATTCAATAGGCCGTCCTGGTTATCTTTTGTTCTGGTAAAAGTTGTACAAAATCAATTAGTTCTCTCGTGATTTATAAATATATGGGGCTCGCATTACACTAGCCCGCACCTCTAAATACCTCCTGGGGCATTGCTAGGTGGAGTGTTTTTCAAATTCAAATTCAAAACCATTTATTCAGTTTAGGCCTTCGGAGGGCACTTATGAAGGTCAAATTTAAAGTTACAAATAGCTCCCTGAGATTTATAGAAAAACAAATCTTTGAAAGATGCTTACTTATAAGAAGTGTTTCTATACATACCTACTAATAACTTGTTTATGATCAAATCCAAAAGCAGTTAATACACATAAAACAATTTTGTATACATTTTAAATTTCTTAAAAATATCAGCGTTTCCGCAGCTAACCTCTGGCGGCTGCTGTGTGCGAGAAGCATATATTTGTTCTCAACATAAAATGAGTAGTTTCAAAGCCAATGAAGAGTGTCTACAGGATTAGGATCGGCGCACACTAAGCGGATTTCGCTCTCGACTCTACCGTTGTATCGCTCAAAGTAATAAAGTGATCTGTAGAGAGAATTTAAGATATCAAGCTTAGTGAAATGCGATTTCAATTTATTTTTTAATACCTTTGGCCCTCTGGTACCTTCAGCAACTTTAAATTTGACGTTTTCGAATTTGAAATTTTAAGTGCCCTTCGCGAGCCTAAACTAAATAAATGGTTTTGAATTTTGGCCTTAAAATATTATCACTCACGGTTAAACAGGTGGTTAAGAGACTAACCATAGTAAAAAAAATGCAATACTAGTTTTCATCCCGCGGTTTTACCTAATTCTTTTTTATACCACAGGCTGACAAACCAGCGGACGGTCCATCTGATGGTAAGTGGTCACCGCCGCCTATGGACATTTGCAACACCAGGGGCATCGCCAATGCGTTGTCGACCCTGAGACGTGAAGTTGTTAAGTCTCATGTGCCTGTAATTTCACCGACCCCCTTACCTTTCTAATCGAAACACAAGTGCACTACTGCTTCACGGCAGTAATGGGTAAGGTGGTAGCACTTCCCCGGACGAGCTCTGCACTAAGAGCTCTACTACTTTTTCCAGGGGATTACTTTTTTCCGGAGTAACTACGTTTATTGCATACTAGCTGTCACCCGCAGATAAGCAGGCGCGTCAATCGATATCATATACAGCCTATAATTCGCAATAACATGTTCTAATTTAATACCAATTTTGATCAATATCGGTCAATTATTTTTGAGTTAAAAAAGTACTAGCTGTCCCCCGCGGTTATACCCGCCTTCCCGTGGTATGTCACATGTATTATACATAAAAACCTTCCTCTTTAATCACTCTATCTATTAAAAAAAACCGCATCAAAATCCGTTGCGTAGTTTCAAAGATTTAAGCGTACATAGGGATATAGGGACAGAGAAAGCGACTTTGTTTTACACTATGTAGTGATATATAAACAAAAAAAAAACTTTTTAAAATACATAGTAGAATTGACATTTATCCCAAATTTGTCAAAAATATTTTATATAAACAGATCCTACAGATAACATAATTACATACAGACAACAAATAGTAGAATAGATATCACTCGAGAATAGGGTATCTTTCTACAAGTGATTTTTTTTTAATCGGATAAATAGTGTTGGAGATCTACCTCCAAACTTACAACTATTATCTCTATAAAACATGTACATAAAACTCAAATTAAAAATTCAATATCTAACCGATATTCTACATACATAACACACTAGATTTCCTGTCATATAAGCTGAGTATACCTTGGGGATGGATTTAAATCGAATGTAAACATGAACTCGCATCACTGTTGATCAAGGTTGATGGGTATTTGTACAATATTATCGATTTCCAACCGCAAATGCAAAACTTTATACTCCGTCTTGACAATATGGGGTCGGAATATGGCGGGGGGTCAACTTAGGCCCGACTGAAAGTCAATTTATGCGTGAAACCCCCTTATTCAGCTAATACAAACTTCGTCGGCGAGCCGCTTCACGGAGGCCTCGGAGAGCTTATCTCTCACGTGATTAGTAGTATTAGCGTAGTTAGCGAAAGAGACAGAGCATGGAGGCCGTGACGAATCATCCTCGAGCTAGTGTCATTTTCCTTACAGAATCGAGCCCCAACTCGTAATTTTCGTTTTACAAATTTAGTGAACGTAGATATGGTTAAAACGAGTACAATTCTGATAGCCCGATTTTTGGGGTTTGGCTTTCTGAATGCGTTTTGGTACTTTATTAAATAGGTGAGGGGAAAACTTTGTGCCCTCCCTTTTTTAGCACATTGCGAGCACGGACGAGTTATTGTATAATTAAAGCTTTTAGGAAGAAGGATTGCTTTAAGCTAAAAAAAATACCAATTATTATACTCTTACACAACTACTGTAAATGTGAAACATTGGTTGGATGGAAGGACTACTCAATCATGCCAGAACGGCTGAATAAATCTGGATGAAATTTGGTACAGAGATAGCTTATATCTTGGAAATATGATACATCTTTCTTGAACGCGGGTGAAATAGTGGGACATAGCTAGTACTATAAAAATGTTAAAGTTCGTAAGAATGGATGTTAATTAACTTGGCACATAGATAAAACATGCCTTGGAATAAAAGCTACTTTTTATCCCGGGAAAAGTATCATCCCCCGGGAACGCAGGTCCAAACGCGAGAGACAGCTAGTTGTCAATACATTCACAGAAATACCGTTGTCAACAACACAATAAACAATCACGTGTACAACATACCACCGACTGATAAATCAAAAAGTAAACATACAGAACACGCGTAATGCGGCCGTGTTTCACAGCCCTTCATGGTTAATTGATTAATGAGGGCTGAAGGATAGGACACCTTCGGTACAGGACATACAATAACAGTAGACACATTAAACTTTTGAATGGTAGTATAATAATAAAATAATAAAAATGCGTTTATTTCATCTCCACAAATTACAACACTCGGTATACAAACATTGAGCAGAGTTTTACAATTGGTAGGTCTAGGTAGTAGGTACTTATTTTTAGCATTTCTGAAAACCATGACAAATTTGATCTGTAATTTGTGGGAGATCTGGAGTCTAAACTAAGCCTAGGCCTGTATTTTAGCACTCCAGGCCCCCCAAAACTCTAATGTCACAAATTGTCAAGTAAGTAGTTAGATAAATAGTAAATAAATGAATAATGTGTAATAATAGTAATAAGTGTTGTGTATTTGTGTCTATGTGTGTGTGTGTGTGTGTGTGTGTGTGTGAGTGTGTATGTGTGTGTGTATGTGTGTGTGTGTGTGGGTGCGTGTGGGTGCGCGCGACTGTTTTTATATTATGTTTCCTACTAAATTACGTGTTCAATGATTTTTTCAGTATCAGTATAGTCCAAGTCTAGTAACCATTCCTTGAGTTTCTCTTTACACTCGACTTTTAGGGAATCTGCAAAGGTGAGTATTTTATTTATCTTATTATAGAGCATGTTTCCTCGGTATAGAAAAAATCTTTGAGCGAAAGCAGTGTTTACGATAGTAGGCTCACAGACTGCGAAATTCCTTCTAGTATGGGTATGCGATTTTTTCTTGCTTCGGGAATATTACTATGTTTGAGGAGTACGGATAACATTATGTAAAGTTGGCGTACAGTTAACACTCGAGTTTCTTCATAAAGTTTTGAAGTGGGGTATATAAGTATACCTGGCATTTAATGTCCTGGGGCTCGATTCTGTAAGGAAAGTGACACCAACTCGAGTATGTTTCGTCGCGGCTTATATGCTGTCTCTGTCGCTTACTACGCTAATACTACTAACCACGTGAGAGATAAGCTCGCCGGCGAAGTTTGTATTAGCTGAATAAGGGGGCTGTATTCTAAACATGAAAATCAATATAAATCTGTATAACCTGTATCAATAAAACACAAAAAAAATAATGATTTAATTATGTTTATTTTGTACTTTCTATGGCCTGTTTATTGTCGAGTATAGACGACAATGGCGCACAGGGCACACTTGCGCATGTAGAGTATAGCTGAAACCGGGAAGTGAGCTAACTCTAATTTCCAATATTTAATTGCAGACAGTAATTTAATTGAATAATAAAGCTTTTAGTGCAGAGTTCGCCCGGGGAAATACCACCCTACCCATTTCCGTCGTGAAGCAGTAGTGCACTTGTATTTTGGTTTGAAAGGTAAGCACATGAGACTTACCAACTTCACGTCTCAGGGCCGGCAACGCATTGGCGATGCCCCTGTGTTGCAAATGTCCATAGGCGGTGGTGACCACTGACCATCAGGTGAACCGTCTGCTTGTTTGTCGGCCCATGTGTTATACAAACTAACGACAAAATTTATTTTATTGCGAGAAATGGATCGTGTTTTCGACACTTCACTGACCCGTCGATCAAACTGTTTTTTGGTTATATTATAATCAACAAATATTGTGATCACTTTGTGGTTATATTGTAGAAATAAATATGAACTGATATTGTTATCAACGTTATTGGAGCATTCCATTTAATTCCAATTACAAATTTCTTGTAAAATCTCTACTATCGAGCTTATAATTATAGTTCATAATACGATCAAATTAAATAGTAGTCTAAAAATTATGATGCAAAATTAAATAGTGTAAGTTTTATTAAGTCTATGTCTATACTAATATTATAAAGAGGAAAGATTTGTTTGTTTGTAATGAATAGGCTCCGAAACTACTGGACCGATTTCAAAAATTCTTTCACCTTTGGAAAGCTACATTATCCCCGAGTAACATAGGCTATATTATATTTTAAAAAAAAATAGGGATCCTTACTAAAACTCCAATAATGTAACATAAGGTGTAAAAAAATGACCTGAAAAATTCCTTACGTCGCGTGCGCTGCGAAAACTATTGATGATAGAATGAACAAAATAATAATGTAACATCCCTCGGCAACGCGGGTGAAACCGCGGGGGACAGCTAGTGTGAAATAAGACTTTTCTAAGCATACACTGAAAGGAATACGAAGACCGCATTATACAAAACGCAAATACCTTATTAATATTTTGTCTAACTCAAAAGTAAAGTCTGAGCAAAGTTTATGCAGGCTTTACAATCTCCTATAGATTTTAAGTTGGTGCAAAGTTTAAATACGCTTTATTAAGATCTTACTAAATACATAGTGCACAACTTCGCTATAAAGCGAGAGGTCCACTTTCAGAGGCCTTATAGACTCTTCGACGAGAATTATGTTAGAGTATGCGAGAGATGATTCGGTTGTGAAACTGAGTCAGTCTGGAGAGAGTCAGCATCAGAATCAAAGGCTTTTCTTGAAATGATTACTACAACAGGGTCAGCATAATTTTCATACGATAGTGATTGTAATTAGAACCGAGTAAGTCTGAATAGAGGGTAATTACTACTATTACTCTTACGAAACGAACTTCCGATTAGTTCCAATACTAAAGTAAGGAGAACTTGAACATTGGAGAAACCAGATAGCTGATGCATGGTATAATAATAAAGTTCTTACAAAAAAAATGTCAGAGGTGGGTGCCTTTTTGGATACAGTATCCGTGATTTTGATTTTATCAGTATACGAGTATAATAAAGCCTAAATCACTCTGACTATAATAATGAATCGATTGACACCTTATTTATCGAAATCGGCTCAGTAGTTTAGGCACTACGGTGAAACATACGTATACTACTAAAATCGTAACCCTTTTTTTTTGTCTTTGTCGATTGATTATTTGACGGAACCTTAATTGCTTAACTATTTAAGAAATATTTTCGCAATTCAACCCTTATTGGGTAAATAAGGGTGTTAGTAGAGCATATATAAAAAAAAACATTTATTCAGCTTAGACCCGCGAATGATTTATGAAGGTCAAAGTTATTGAAGCTACCAGTTTCTTCAACTGTAAATAATTAGCAAGAAACATAGCAACAATTTTTCCTTTTACAATAAATACACTACTCATCATAAGTATTTGTGAAGCATATTAAATATTTTTACTGCATTCAAAATTCAAAATTATTTATTCAGTTTAGGGCCGCGGAGGGCACTTATGAAGGTCAAATTCAAAGTTACTAAAGCCACTACTGGTTCGGAAGACAGCCTTCAATTGACAAAAACTGGCAAGAAACTCAGCAAGGTTACATTTTGAAACTGTGTATCATCTTGAGCCGCTGTCTCTATCTTTACTACGTCCACTCCAATGCACAGGGTTGACAATTATTGATGTTCGAGAGTGTATTGATTAAATATAACCGGTCTGCACATACATCAGGCGTACCGTGCCAACCATTGCATTTACATTTGAGTTGCGAATAAATACGTGAAGCACAAACATGGACTGATTGATTTATGCAGGGGAAGTTTTTATGGGAATTGGATCGGTTTTTAATATTCTAGTTGGAATACATCGCCTCTGTCGTGGAACTTTTACAGGGACGAAAAGGTTCGGTAGTTTTTTTATCAGTTATTTATCTGAGATACTTTGATAACCCTCCCTTCATGTCTCATTGGGGCCTAGATATTATAATCAGACTAAGGAGAACTTGTTCAACTACTTTTTAAATATAAACATTTATGACATATGACATGTTCACGCAAACTAACGTTTGTCCTGGGTGGAAATTGAACCCACAACCCACGGTAACACCATTGTAACTTGTAATAAGTTATAACGAAACAAAGAGAATTATATTACACGGCATCGGAACAAAGTACTAAAGCGCATTACCCAAAATTTTCCAAGGTAGTGATTCCGATACTAACTCGCCTATGAATCAACGCGGCCTCATCGCTTTCTCTCTTTCATTCTCCCGCGATTACGTGAGAGGTCCGCTCGCCGGCGCCGTATTGTGTCGTCCCTCCAACGAGGTTCGTATTAGATAATGCCAGGAAAGGAAAACTTTTAAGTAAGATAACGCAGAAACACTAAAACGCTTGGAAGTTTGTTGAGCGGTAGGAGCTCAAACTATGACACTTTACATCCCTCAGAGTTCTAACGTGCACCTCAATAATTTATTGGTGAAAGTTGAAGGAGGTGAGCGTATTGCTTATAATTATAATAAATTATTTATTCGAAAAATAACATTTTTAATCAGTTTTGGTAAAGTGCTGTTATTAAGGTTAATTTTACCGAAGCTGCCACCGGTTCGGAAGCCTTCAACTGAGAAGAACCGGCATGAAACGGCAAGGTTAAATTTTCTTTAATATGTAATCCAATCAAATGTTTGGCTTTTAGATTAATTCAAATTCATAAATTTTCATATAATAATATGTATATAATAAAAAAAATTATAAAATAAATAGGCATGCGAAAGGTGCACCTGTCCAGCGCAGAGTGAACCGCTATTCACAGACATCTCTATCTTTAATATAATGAGGTACCTTGTAATCTCTTTCTTTCAAATCTTGCTTACTTAATAATGACCACCGTACCCATTTCTGCCGTCAAGCAGTAGCACGCTGGAATTAATGTGTTTAGGTTAGAAAGGTCTGTGAAATACAGGCACATGAAAAAAAATAATTCAAAATTCATAACCATTTATTCAGTTTAGGCCCTCGGAGGGCACTTATGAAGGTCAAATTTAAAGTTAATAAATATTGATTCTATATCCGCTGCTGCTCCCCAAAATAAAATACCATAGGACAAGAGGCTATGAAAATATGCAAAACAAACTAATTAAAAAAAACACTAATAACACTTGACAACTTCACGTCTCAGGGTTGACAACGCATTGGCGATGCCCCTAGTGTTGCAAATGTCCATAGGCGGCGTTGACCACATACCATCAGGTGGACCGTCCGCTTGTTTGTCGGCCCAATCGGTATAAAAAATCGCAGAATTTGATACATTGAGGTGGACTTAAATAGGTAATTTGATATGAAAGCATTCATGTGAGATGTCCACTCTCCTTAGCACATAGACACTGAACAAACTGACATGGGTCACCAAGATACAGACTCTGCCTAGTTTTGGGCTCTGTCAAATTGATAGTCACTTTACGAAATGTTTCTTAAATATTTCCTTTTAAGTGTCAATTTTCATTACCTTCTTTACATGTCCAATTCAAATGCCTAACCTCGATCGAAGTATTTCAAACTAGTAAAAAGAAGAAAGAAAGCATATTATTTATGTTGAAAAATACAGTAAAATAAGCTCTTAGTGCAGAGTTAGTACTAGGAAGTGCTGCCACCATACTTTTTCACCGTGAAGGCGTAGTACACTTAGGTTTCCTTGCTTCAGTTAGAAAGGTAAGGGGGTGAAATTACAGGCACATTAGACTAACTTCACTTAGGGTCGACAATGGATTAGCAATCTTGCATTGTCTTTTAGTTTTTACATTGTTTTCGTTAAACGTGAAAAAATAACAAACATGCTTACATACACATATTTCCTCTTTATAATATTATTACTAAGTATAGATAAATATTAGAATCTAGATTAAATTTTTATTATTGCAAATCTTGAGAGGCGGGGTCCAGGAGATCCATAGTATAAGGTCTACTCCATTTATACTCCTATATATATATTTTTTAATACCACATGGGGCGACATACAAGCGGACGGTCCACCTGTTGGTAAGTGGCCACCGTCATCTATGGACATTTGCAACACTAGGGACATCAACAATGTGTTGTCGACCCTGAGACGTGAAGTTGTTAAGTCTCATGTGCCTGTAATTTCACCGGCCCCCTCACCTTTCTAACCTAAACACATTAACACAAGCGCGCTACTTCACGGCGGAAATGGGTAAGGTGGTAGTACTTCCCCGGACGAACTGAGCACTAAGTACTGTACTACTCAAAAATCCCGCTTAAAGAAATATGTCTCCCGCTACATATTTCAATTGTACTTAAGATTAGTTTATTTCTACTTATAATGGAAATAATATGTATTCTGGGACAAAATAAATAAATTTATTATTATTAAATATTTAATATTAAATATATATACATTGAAAATTACAAAAGCACTCAAAATTACATTAGTTACTATATTAAGTACACTAATAAAACGAAACCGAAATTTTTTCTAAAATAAATGCTCCATGGTACCCATACTACTAGCGGCGTTGCGCGTTGGAAGGTTAAGCTTAGTCTCTGCTTATTTATAATGTTATAGGTCTTGACAATGTTTTTAGGTGACAATGACCACTTCCAATCAGATTTGCCTCTTTGTCAACTTACTTCACCGACAGATTCATTTTTAATATTTGGACCAAACCCCAGGCTTCATGTCCATAACACACCACGCTGTAAAATGTAAAGTTTCTAAACTTCTGACCACTATACATACACGTGTAAACATATATTGAACATTATGCTTCCAGAACCGTGGTGCAGTGCAAATTGTTTGATACGAAGCCGGTGCTCCAATGGAACCTCTACAAATTGTTTGTAAATTGATCAAGATAGCTTTATATTGTACTCAGGCAGTATTTTGTTTATCCAATGGAAATTGCGATGCATAGTTTTGGATTTATGGAGGTTGATTTCTGGTTTTATTTCTGTAATGTTATTAATATTATAAATGTGTTTATTTGGATTTTTAATATCTTAACCGTTTCAGCGGAGTTGTTCAACGGATTTCAATGTGATTAGGCACACAGATAGAATATGTTCGGGAGATTTCGGGATCACGGGTTTTCAAGTTCTTAAACATATAGATAGGTATTGCGAAAATTAATCTGCTAATCTTTGTAGCATTTAATCTATCATCTTCTATTTGTATTATTATGAAACAGTAGAACCGTCGTATGAACAACATTTGCTAAAACAGGGGGGCATTTCCACTATTCCATTTTCTTAGAGTAGTAGAGCTCTTAGTGCAGAGTTTGTCCGGGGAAGTACTACCACCTTACCCATTTCCGCC
Organism: Habrosyne pyritoides; assembly: GCA_907165245.1. NCBI lineage: Eukaryota > Metazoa > Arthropoda > Insecta > Lepidoptera > Drepanidae > Habrosyne > Habrosyne pyritoides. The sequence continues at coordinate 1,157,791 of OU015608.1, forward strand.
GTGAAGCAGTAGTGCAATTGTATTACTGTGTTTCGGTTAGAAAGTTAAGGGGGCCGGTGAAATTACAGGCACATGAGACTTAACAACTGCTCCTAGTGTTGCAAATGTCCATAGGCGGCGGTGACCACTTACCATCAGGTGGACCGTCTGCTTGTTTGTCGGCCCAAGTGGCATAAAAAAAAAAAAAAAAAAAAAACATATTATGCACCGAACCATTACCATATCACAACCAAACGTCAAATTTTACGTTTAATTGTATTGTACTAAACACACCAACGATCGAACTGCGGTTGTGTTTCGGTAATAGTTCACATTCATTCGAAAGATTACGTCAAAATGTATGTTTGTTTCGGTTGTAGTGCGTAGGAATACCATATTTATGTAATGTCAAACTTCAATTTGACATTAATCGTAACCATACCATTGCCGAACCAAACGTGCTACTCAAATGTTGCATTTAGTAGAATTGGGCCCCTGATTGCTGTTAATATTAGGAGTGTAAAAAAATACAATAAGACAATTTTTAATTACTTTAAATATTTGTCTAATTCAACAGGCTAATATTCGATTTCATGTGCTAGGTACATGAATTCTAATGGATTTTTTACAAATTACTGGAATAAAGCTAGAGAAAACAGGCTATAGACTTTATTTCGAAATCAGGTCACGAAAAAAATATACATTACTTCAATTTTAACGAAGTCGCTGGCACCGCTATTAATTAATATGATTTCTCATTAAATTTGCAAATATTTGCAAAAATTGTTGAATATGTGCAGACTGAAATTTCTGAGTAATAATTACTGAGTCTATTTCCGATTCGTCTCAGCAAAAGTATCCAAACCCGTGTTTGAGTCAGACTATTCATTAGTATTTATAGTTTTAATAGAAATAGGTGGTAGTAGATGTCAGTATAGAGCTCTTAGTGCAGAGTTCGTCCGAGGAAGTACTACCACCTTACCCATTTCTGCCGTGAAGCAGTAGTGTACACGTATCGGTTAGAAAGGTAAGGGGGCCGGTGAAATTACAGGCACATGAGACTTAACAACTTCACGTCTCAAGGTCGACAACGCATTGGCGATGCCATTTGGAACACTGGTTGTGTTCCAAATGTCCATAGGCGGCGGTGACCACTTACCATCAGATGGACCGTCCGCTTGTTTGTCGGCCCTTGTGGTATAAAAAAAATTGTTTTAATAGTTTATGGTAAGTGATGATGCGGCTGAATAGTGAGAATTCTAAAAAATCTAATTTTAGAAGTAAACTGGGTTTTAAGTACAACTGCCAATAATTTCGTTTAGTTTTACATTTACATAATAAATATTTTTAAGATTTACACGTATAGTTTTCTTCACAGCAAATTATTACTTTTAATAATTAAAATAGAGTAAACAATTTCAAAGTAGGTACTTTGAGATAGAACTTACTGTTAGACAATTACAGAAATCGTGACACTTACAATCATTAATTGTAATCTTCAGCTAATACAGAATTCGCGGGTCGTGGCATAATGAGGCCTCCGAGAGCGCACCTCTCACGTGAAGGCGTAGTAAATAATTTTTTATCAAAATTTAAAGGTAAAAATTAAAAAAAACTTTGTTACCAAAGCAACAGCGCAAATGTCCTGTAATAAAATTATTCCTATACGATCAAAATGGCAACCGAGTAAAGTATTCGATGTCTTATATCTCCGTTTTGAAAGTTAAGTCATATAAAAATAAAGAACTATGATAAGGTTCATTAGCATCAACATACAATTAACCATTGCATTAATGAATTTTAACTCTATCGCCATAAAGATGATTCTTGTATGACATTCTTACCTGTCAAATCGGGCCTTGTAGATCTGGGGCTCGATTCTGTAAGGGAAATGACACTAGCTCGACGATGTTTCGTCGCGGCCTCTGTGCTCTGTCTCTTTCGCTTACTATACAATCACGTGAGGGGTAAGCCGAGCGGTTGTTCGCTGACGAAGTTTGTATTAGCAGAATAAGGGGCTGAATTCAACACATACATATAAAAAAGCTTTTTTGGAATGCACTATATCGATCATGAGCGAGTTCATACACAGACTAGCTCTTGGCCAATTTTCGGATGGCTGTGACCACAACCTTTTCTGTGACTTAGATCTACGCCTAGCTGAATTCCTGTTACAAAAAAGGGTATTAATCAAACTGCTTGTTAGCCAATAAAGTCAATAAAAAAATCATCAAAAGGCAGCAATAAATGTAACTACAGTAGTACAAAGTTATTAGAGTGCATGTCATTTATTGTTCGGCTGGCTGTGTTGTCGCAGCGCGGCGCCTCCCCCCTATTGTTCCGAATTCGTGCGGTTTAATTGCGAACCAGAAACGCCCCCAGGCTTTAGACTGGAAGCTAGGGAACTTACAAATTAGTCGGTTTTAAATTCAGGCATTCTTAAACATAATTTACATCTATGAAAATTCAAAATTATTAAGATAGCACTTGTAAAGGAAGAATCTACTAAGGAGAACCGGAAAGAAACTCAGCAAAATTTTCTTTTATTTATTATATTTTTCTAATACTTTTTTCACACGTCATTCCTTTACATTTATCAGTCTTTGGATATATACCCGCTGGATTGGGATGCTTTTACCTGGCCCTTTAATAGAATTCTTGCGTTCAACCTTTCACTAGAAATTCACTAGACTTTCGAGTAGTAGATCTCTTAGTGCAGAGTTCATCCGGGGAAGTACTACCACCTTACCCATTTCCGCCGTGAAGCAGTAGTGCAATTGTATTACTGTGTTTCGGTTAGAAAGGTAAGGGGGCCGGTGAAATTACAGGGCCGACAACGCATTGGCGATGCCCCTAGTGTTGCAAATGTCCATAGGCCTCGGTGGACCGTCTGCTTGTTTGTCGGCCCAAGTGGTTAAAAAAAAAGATTATACTAAATATATTTATTTTGTTAATTAATAATAATGAATATCCTGGGACATACTTTACACACGTCCATCTGATCCCTTTTTACTATGAAAACCAAACTATTGATACTTATACTACGTATACTACTTAAATACATACTTATAAATATATTTATACCCATATACAGAACAAACAGATATATTCATGTGCAAAGTTTGTACTGGGTGAGAGTCGAACCTACAACTTGCGGCATTGCAGTGAAGGACTATAACCACCAAGTCAACTTGATCGTTGTTCCTGTCTAGTGTAACTCAAACTCTTAACAAATCGAAACGTTTCAGGAGTGAGGAAATCATCATCCATTGTTTTGAACTCAAGCATGCAACTATTATAAGTAATTATTTCTGTTTGTACGCTCATATATTTTAAATTACGCAAAAGATTATGATGCAATTTAAAATATTAGTGAATATAAATATTCGTACTCCAGCTCCTATTCTACAATCGAGCGCGTGATCAGAACACCCAGGCGGATCAGATGCGGAATGGAAGCCATCAATAGCAGACGTCGATTTGTCGTCACCCCTGCTAATTAACTAATGGAATTTGTTTTGTTTTATGCCCATCGATTATTGGCGATTGGGAGCGATATTTTTATCATAATCACCCTGGGATAAGCTTAACTTGAAGTGATGGAGAGGCTTGTGTTAAGCCATAATCATTGTCAGTGATCGTTTGGCCAAAAGTGATGAGTTAGCGACCCTGAATACCTGAGTTTTCTCAGGCTCTCCGTACTCTTAACATTTAAATTTCAGCGAATTTTTGATAACTAAGTTAAGGGTATGTAGGTAAAAGCTACTGAAGTTACTGCCGTTTTTATTTTGTTTTTTTTTTTTTATATTTGAGAAAGCAGATTTCTGCCTGATGTAAAGTAGAACTCTAGTCCAAATGCGAGAACTGCTAGTGCCAGTACAGGAGTATAACACTAGCCGCCCTCACCCTGCTGGCCCGCAAGGTGCTTCTTCGGAAATCAGTATTCTACTTAAAAGAACTCTCACTCATAAGGCTCGAATTTTTCATATAAAATAGTAACAGAATTCTAGGTCATGTTCAGGTAAAAAAAAATTGATTTCACCTTCTGACTTTCTTACAATTATCGCTCTAAGGTACTAAGTAAACGTTAATGAGCGATAGAGAACAAGCAATTGCGAAAAGTGCGACAAAAATTCGTTCGTTTGATGTGTAACCGCCATAAAAGCCTTTAAATGTCCATAGAAATTAGTGACTAATAAAATATTCTCATCTTTGTTTACTGAATAGCTATAGAATGAAGCAGCAAGATATAATCAATGCAGGCTTTTAAAAAGTAGAAAGAGACTTAGAATATTATTAGCAGTCTTTTAGTAGAGCTCTTAGTGCAGAGTTCGACCAGGGAAGTATTACCACCTTACCCATTTCCGCCGTGATGCTTCACTCATATTACTGTGTTTCGGTTAGAAAGAAAGGGGAACATCACAGGCACAAGACATTTACGTCTCAGGGTCGACAACGCATTGGCGATGCCCCGGTGTTGCAAATGTCCATAGGCGGCGGTGACCACTTACCATGACGTGGACCATTTGCGTGTTTGCCGACCCAAATGGTAAATAAAAAAAAGGCTTACCAGTAAACATAGAACAAATAGACATGTTCATGCCCAATATGTTTGACCTGGGTAAGAAATTGACAACCAGCGGCGGCCATCTTGCTAGCCATTCCGTCAATTATAAAACAATAACACCCACTTAAAGTTCTCGGTATCTAATAACTCCGTTTTGTCAGTTTAAAGTGTTATAGAAAAATGTATCTTATTGCGTCATAAACAGCATCATTATAAAACTAACCATTGGAACTATAGATGGACCTTAACTTGCAAATAATAAAGATCATTTTTCAATTATATTCGTGCTGTCATTTAGATCTCAAAACTTTAAGACTATTTGTAAAAAGACGTCATACAATAGTTTTGTTTAACTTTAACATTAATATAATGTTAGTTTTCAACATATTTTATACAATTTACTAATTGTAGCTACAGGTGTTTTACGTCACGAAAAACAATAAAACGTATCACGTTTTGTTAAAACACATTACCACTTAAAAAAAAACAATTTATTTTAAACTACAACTTGTTGCTGTGTGAATAGTCACAAGCATCAATTTGTAACCTGATGGGCCAGTTGGCTTGATAGTTAGAGACCTGGCTGCCACGCCACAGGTTATGGGTTGTATTCTCGCCCAGGACAAACATTTATGTGAATGAACATGTCTGTTTGTTCTGTATCTGGGTATAAATATCTATATAAGTTTAAGTTATTAAAAAGTAAGTTGAAACTACATAACATTATTTATTTTTATTTTAGTTCTTAATAATGCCTTGAAACGTTGTTTTTTTTTCTTTTTTTTAACTTTATTTATAGTATTTTATTCACAAATAAATTCAAACAAAGTGTACATAATAAACTACTAAAAATAAGGTTAACATAGTATATCGTGGTATATCAGCTAGCTGGTTTACATTGTACAAGCTTTGCTTTGTTTGGGATCAGATTGGCGTGTGTTACTCACTTTAGAAACGATATTTCAGTGGTTGTCTGAGCGAGATGGATTTGTTGCTCGGCCAGACACTACGCTGTACACTACTCGCTTTGCTCAAACATGGCCGTTTCGATAAATTCAATCATCGAAAAGCCGATATTTAATCCATCTATAGGCTTAAATCTCAAAGGCACGGTCCAATTATTTGGACTAGGCAATATGGCTTGCCTTTGACTTTGGTATCAATGATAAGTCATTGTGCTAGAAAGTGAGCAACACGTATCGATTTAATGTTGAGTTTTCCTCTTTAGGACTTGACAGAGGAGGAGATCCAGCGGAATTAGTAACCAGAGATTTGTTCTTTGAATCTTATAATGGATTTCCGCAAGGCCACGCCTGGGTCAATTAGTTATACACAGAGATATAATACACTCTCAAATAATAACTAATAAATATCCTGGGATATTCTTTACACACGGCCATCTGATCCCAAACTAAGCAGTGCTTGTACTATGGAAACCTGATAACTGATATTCTACATATACTACAATTTTTTTCTAAATACATACTTCTATAGATATTTACACCCAATATTTGGCTTGCTCTGAAAAATAATACACTAGCATTGAACTTGGCCCATGTCACTTATCGACATGTTTGTCCCAACCCGACTGACCTACTAACATTACATGGCAAATGTCCAACCCTAGTACGATAGACGGATCCAATCCAACTTCACAGTACGCGGTCACTGTAGTTGCGAAGTACAATGGTCGGGTTGAAATAGGAAACTGACTTTTGGCTTAATCCTGACGAGGAAACCGGACGTTGCAAAAGCGATATTAAATCCCACTCGATATTTATCTAACATTGTTGTTTCTGGCATGTTTTGCGTGAGACATGGTTTGATTTCATACAGGGGTATGATTATAAACTTTGCCTTTTTTTAGTATATTCTGGACAGCCTTTTAATTTTTCATTCCCTAAAAACATTATTCGGACTTTATGCGAAAATTCAAAAGAGTCAAATCGGTCCAGCCATCCTCAAGTGCTAAGCTTACCAAGGAATATCATTGTTATTTATAACTGCTGACAAATCTATAGTTAGTAGGACTTAAAAAAAAACCGATTTTTCTCAATTATTCAGACAATAACGAACATTTATAAAAAGAGTTACACAAAATTATCTGGTGATACGCTTACAGTCGAACAGGGGCTCGATTCTGTAAGGAAAATGCTTACTCGAGGATGTTTCGTCGCGGCCTCCGTGCTCTGTCTCTTTCGCTAACTGCGCTAATACTACTAATCACGTGAGAGATAAGCTCTCTGAGGCCTCCGTGAAGCGGCTCGCCGGCGAAGTTTGTATTGGCTGAATTAGGGGGCTGTTTTAAATGTTTATTTATAATAGTCCATATATAGATTGAAACCTGTAAATATGTCTTCTTAATTTTTATATAACCTTATAACCATACCTATTAATATGATATTCTTAATTGCTCAGTAGTTTACAGAAATGCCGTAATAAAGGGCGGTGCTTTTGTGTGACTGGAATAATATTAGTAAACTTAAGCACAAACTCGTGGTACCTGTAACTCGTCTCACTAAAGTAAAAAAATCTTTTAAAGGGGATTGTATACGTTTCTTTAATAAACTGCCTGAAGACATACAAGAATTACCCGTGCATAAATTTAAAAAGGTGGTAAAGAATATTTTGTATCAAAAGGGGTTTTATAGTATATCTGTATATGTAAATAAAAAGGTTTTAATGTTTTTCATACAAATGTTTACAGCGCAAAATTGAGACAACCCCGGTAAGTTACAGGGATACTTGTGATGGGGTTACCACGCAACTACCCATGGGTTACAAATTACAACGTTGAGACATAAATAAACTAAAATGAAAATAACAAAAAATTAAATAAAATAAGCTAAATTTAGGTTACAAGATCATTACATAAATTGTTGTAGCAAGTTCAAATGTATATGTACATATATTTTAACAACTTTATTTGTAATATTTTTAAGAAACCACGTAAAGACGATTTATAAGAGCCTGTGAAAGGCTACATGAATAAACAAAATTTCTATTCTATTCTATTCTAAATCATTGAATTATGAATTGTTTGAATCTGATACAATTTTATTTAGAGTAGTAGAGCTCTTAGTGCAGAGTTCGTCCGGGGAAGAACTACCACCTTACCCATTTCCGCCGTGAAGCAGTAGTGCACTTGTGCTAGTGTGTTTCGGTTAGAAAGGTAAGGAGCCGGTGAAATTACAGACACAAGAGACTTAAAACTTCACGTCTCAGGGTCGACAACGCATTGGCGATGCCCCTAGTGTTGCAAATGTCCATAGGCGGCGGTCACCACTTACCATCAGGTGGACCGTCTGCTTATTTGTCGGCCCATGTGGCATAAAAAAAAATTGTTCTTTTTATTTTGGAGGCATTGGATTTAAAAATCATTTTGACACCATGAAGTTAATTAATCTAAGATTGGTAAAAAACATTTATAACGGAGTTTATTACCCACTCTTTTCAGCAAATGCTACCTTCCGAACCGGTGTTAGAGAAACAATTTTCTTATTTTATACTTTTTTTTTTTTTTTTATGCTACGGTCCACCTGATGGTAAGTGGTCACCGCCGCCTATGGACATTTGCAACACTAGGAGCATCGCCAATGCGTTGTCGACCCTGAGACGTGAAGTTGTTAAGTCTCATGTGCCGGTAATTTCACCGGCCCCCTTACCTTTCTAACCGAAACACTGTAATACAATAGCACTACTGCTTCACGGCGGAAATGGGTAAGGTGGTAGTACTTCCCCGGACGAACTCTGCACTAAGAGCTCTACTACTCTATACTTGCGAGGATGTTCATAAATATTTAATTTATTTTTCAGGTTGTTTTTTTTTAAGTAAATTTAACTAAACTACGAACCTAGTAGGCGTGCCGCTCTTTCGAGTAACCACAAAAGAGTGGGTATACAGATTATTTTAGATTAAATAAATTATTTATATGCGACATATACATTTTATTTTTGTGCTAATGGCTTCAGAAAATTTTGTTTTGTACTTCTATTTCAAAACGCAAAATACTTATTGCTCCGTTCTATTATTTCTAATTGACTGATTTATTTGACGGGAGATAATTTTTTTTTATTAATATGAAAGTTTCCGAAGCAGCAGGCAGATATGGTAAGCAGGATTGCCAATGTGGAACCAACCCTAACCTTTCTATCCGAAACACAGTAATACAATTGCGCTACTGCTTCATAGCAAAAAGGGTTATAGCGTATTACTAAAATTCTAATTGTTTCTGATTAAATCATCATACGTGAGAGCAATACAAAATTCTAAGTGTACATTAAAATAAACAATAAACAGACCGTGACGCAAAACAAATCACGTAATTAAACGCGTGAAGTCGCGACATCTAGACATCAACGTCAAAATTACGCCCGAACAACTCATTAGGAGCAGGTGTGGCCTCACATTTATGTTCCTTTGTCAAATAAAAAAAATAACTAAACGCACCCCGCGAATTCGCGATGCCCCGATTTCTACATCAGACGCGAGGATAAATTTCGCGCGTTTTTCAATGCGTTTCCCGCGCTTTTCTCTACGCCTAGCCCAGGCGAGCCAGTTGCTCGCGGGCTGTCATAGTGGGAGCACGTTTCGACGCCCGCCCGTTTTCTCGCCTACCGTGAAAAATTCGTAATACCCACTCATCGAATGACAGCTATTTTCGTCGCAGTGACAAAATTATAGACAATATTTTGTGAAGGATAAATTAATCCGAGTGTGACAGTGGAGATTGTATTTTTTTGTGCTGTGTGAAGTGGTTGTGGTGGAAAAGATATTTTTTTTCTGTGGCTCGTGTTCTCGCATGGAATAAAGGGTAAGTGAGAAATTTCTGTTTTGCGGGTATTTTTAAAATTACGGAATTAATTATGCAGTAGAATGGCGGTTAAAAAATGTTTCATAATTGATGCGTCGCAGGTTCTGAGTTAATACTTCAATTAGACAATGGACTCTCATGGTGTATTCGCTGCTATCTGCCTAATTTGAATTTTAAACTGATTTTAGAGTATTTTAACGGAACAAAGCACGTCTATTGAAACTAGAACTCATGTGTTTTGAACTCAAGAACAATAGTGTTTTATGACAGTATTAGTTTTGAATTTAAAAAACAAAATTTTATGCTGAGAACTCATCGCGTTTTTTTGATAAATTTGTCGTGAGAATATTTGATGGGTAGGTTTTTTTATGGTAATTCGTTTATTCGGAGAAAACATAAAAGCGTATCAATTTAGGAAATATGTATGAGGCTATTCATATTAAAATGTCTGAGGTGTCAAAAATATTGAATTAAGTAAAATTTATTATATTGATGTTTAAATAAGTTGCATAGTTTGAGGGAAGTAATTTGTGCTCGAAATACAAGATCTTTTGGAGACCAGACTGTTTTTCCATCCTGCGCATATAATATACCTATTTTTCAAATTATTTTTAATTATTCTTTAACATTGTACGTTTCCCGTGATTTTTGCATTTGATTTAAATTTAGAATATGTAAAATACGAGACTTAGAAATAATATTCAAATATATATAAAGAAAAATAGAACTCTGATTCATGAACGCCTCATTTTTGACATCGAGGATATCAAGATATGATTGTGATATAAAATTTATAATATTATGCAGCGATTTAATCATGTTGGTGGAACTGGTATCGCGTAATGGTGAAATAGTGGCTGTTGTTCTGTGATTTTAAAATTGAGCTCAAGTGATTTTTCTTATAACTTTGTATTGCTATAGCAAAACAATTAATAAATCTCCCGGGACATTATTTACAGTGATTTGAAATTAAAAATGAAATATTTATTCAAATAGGCCTTTACATGCACTTATGAATGGTCACACTCTAACACCAGTTCCGAAGGTCGCTTATAATCATAATGATCATAATCAACTTTATTTCCTAGAATATGGTGAAATGGTGATACATATAAATTGAGCAGCAATCATATTCAGCCAAGACCTGGCATGCAAAAAATTAACGATAGCATATTAGGCATGCATGTAAAAATTATGGAATTTACAATAGCTTTTGCCGAGAAGAGCCGGCATTAAACTCAGCGATCTCAAACTAAGAAAAGCTTGTACTATGGAAAAAAACCCAATGGCATAATTGTATAGATATTACATTGAGACACATAAAATATTTTACTATGACTAACTCTTCCAGTCATAGAGATTAGTGTCACTAAGCACGTTTTCCAGATGTTTTAATTAGAAACACCGCTTTCTTTCACTTACACGATAATACACATCTTCTTTGGCAAAGACTGAGTACAAATTTTTTCGCACGTCGGTCTTAAAGTCCTTAGTAAAATATTGGTGTTATTATGCATATAAATGTGTTTTTTATACCATATGGGTTGACAAACTAGCGGACCACCTAATGGTAAGTGGTCACCGCCGCCTATGGACATTTGCAACACTAGGAGCATCGCCAATGCGTTGTCGACCCTGAGACGTGAAGTTGTTAAGTCTCATGTGCCTGTAATTTCCGACTGTGTGTGTGACTGAAAGGGTTAAAATATTATTCGATAAGGTTATAGTCAAGCATTTAGTCTGTCTCAAAAAGGCACCGAGTAAAGTATTTCTGTAGCGCAATTCATTGAACTTTGCTCACATTTTCAAAAAAATTATTTAATTTACTTACTACCTTGTCCCTTGGGTTTACTGATGTGTTAATGGAATCTAATCTCTATTTCCCTCCTCCTCCAGCTATATCTCGAAAAAATGGTTTGATGAGTCAAAACTAACACACAGACGAACATGACTGGTACGTTCCTATTAAACGTTTTGACGTTTTTATTAAATTTAGATTTTCTTTTGATCTACAGATTTCGATGGAAAAATAATGTTGCTTCTAGATAAACTAAAAATTTAGCTTTTTTCTAAATTCGGATTTTTTCGGGTTCGCTCGGGATAATTCGAGTCATCAAGGTACATAATTGAACGACTTCCATTTTGTGATTTCTTATTTCCATTTCGTTAATAAAGACTACGCCTAAAGTTGTCGAGACTTAATAATCACGTATTGACAGCTAAATGTTATTGAAAAATGAACCCAATAATATGATTAATCAGGGTCATCATAGAACTATTAGATCAATAAATGATCCTTATATCACAAGCCATAAAGATAATTTTGGAATGGCAACCAAGTAGGTCTGAGTAAGGGGTTCAAAGAGAATCTTAATTCCTTTTAGTACACTGTTTGATACGAAACTCTTTAAATAGGAGATACAAAAAAAAATCTGGGGTCCGTCAAAGCCCATTTAAAAAAAAAGGTTACATTTACTGAAAGTGCATTTAAAAAAAACTACTGGGACAAAATGAGTAAACAACTTGAGCTATTCATGCTGACTATTATAATAATACCTATACTGTACCTACAAACCTTTCTCAACAAGGCCCTTGTGCCACTGGTTTACTGAGGACTCTGTTTATATTAAATTCTTCTACTAAAGATTGCAATGCCGTGTAAAATTGAAGGTATATGTGCCGTTTTGTGATGTCCTATTTTGATTTTGATGCTGTTAGCAATTTGGTGTAAAATCGCTTGTGAAGTGGGCGTGCGCGTTTTAATTTACGCTGTTCTATCATAATCCTCCATCATTATCTCCTCTAAGAGTTAGATTACGTGGAAGGTAGAAATAACCTAAATCTGGTGATTTTCCAAACATTAACAGCTGTTTAAGTTTTCTTTTTTTACAGGCTCAAAAATAACAATAAAAGTGTTCCCCGTTTCATTTATATTCCCAAAGGATCTTATGCTTACTTAGAATAAAAAGTATCCAAAAATATCAGTCTGCTATTTTTTGTATTGGTATAAAAAATAAGCGTTAAAAATGATGCTTAATGTAAGTGAACATTTAATCACTTATTGCTTTTTAATCACTATTTGATTAAAAAAAGAGGTAATAAGGGATTAACAATTGTGTTATCTATCTTGTTGCACGACTTCTACTTACTTTGCTGTTCATTGTCGTAAAATCAAGCTATGTAATTATGATAACCGCGTTTGAAAACAATAAATGGATTATTTAGAGCAAAATAGAATCAACGCGTAGTAAAACTATTAGTCGCTAGTTGTCCGCCGCGGTTTCACCCGCGTTTCCGAGGAATATGTCATATTCTCGGGATAAAAAGCCTATTTGCTATTCCAAAGTATGATCTATATCTGTGCCAAGTTTCATTCAAACCCGTTTTTTTTTTAATTTTGTAAGGTAAACAAAACAGGTAATCGTTAAATCTTGGCTTGACACATATAACATTAAGATTTAAAACTAGACAATAACCCTAAATATGTTTACACAGCATGCACACACATTATTGTTCGTATTAAAGTTAAGCTAACAAAAATAATACATGATATTAAAAATAAAAGTTAAAACAGAAACTAAATATTAAAAAAGAAAGAAAAACAAATTAAATATAACTCCAGTACAATTCCAGACAAAAAATTACTTAAGGACACTATGGATAAGCCTCTTGTACATAAGTTGTCGTTTGGTAGTTTTTGCGGGAAAGATTAACAAACATCTACACGTCCACCCTCACAAACATTCGCATTTATAATCTCATAGTTGAATGTAGGATTAAACCATGTCCTATTCCAAAGTATAATCTATCTCTGTGGCAAATTTCATCCAGATCCGTTTAGTAGTTTTGGCGTTATTGAGAAACAAACAGTCATGTTAAGTTTCGCACTTAAAATAGTACTAAAATAAGTACAAATAAAATATTCATTTTAATGCGTTGAAAAATTGATTAAAAAATATTATATAAATCTGACCGAGTTCAAAAATTTGTGCTATTCATAAAATCTTTTTCGTATAATAAAAGTTAAATTTGTTAATTTTATGTAAACTACCAACATTAACTTTTTGTTTAAATTTAAAGTAATTGCCGTTTTTTTTATTTTAAATGACGTTAAATGTTCAAACGGTTATTACCTAATTAAAAAAATTATATCATGACGCACTTAATTATTTTATTCGTTTTAAAGAATTTTATAACATTTTTCTTTTAATCAAAATGAGATGGGCTATTAACACCTAGTTTTTGTTGTATTTTTTTTATACCACGTGAGCCGACAAACAAGCACGGTCCACCTGATGGTAAATGGTCACCGCCGCCTATGGACATTTGCAACAACAGAGCATCGCCAATGCGTGGTCGATCCTGAGACATGAAGTTGTTAAGTCTCATGTGCCTGTCATTTCCTGGCCCTTAAACTGTATTTTCTGGGAACGTATTTTACTAAATAACTATAAATATTTAAGATAAGACTAGGTACTTACAGCTTATATAATATTATATTACTTATTACTCATATTAATGTCATAAAAAAAAGCAAAAATCTCTAATCATTTCATGATCCATGCATACAATATGTCAAAATTATCAATAAGTCATAAGTAAGCCTTCTCTTTTCAAATATACGTAAAATATTTCTTCGCGCCGAAGGTATTCGGAGCTTATTTTTTTTCTTTCTAATTATTAATATAAAAGTAGGTAGGTTAGGTACTCTTAAATCTTTTCGATTCAAATTATTTTCGCTGCACGACTACAAACTTTAGTACTGGAGTCGGTTGCGCCCGGTCGCGTGTGCTCTGTTCTACTCAGGAGTTACGCCACCGCTTTTCTGGAGCCAGTGCATCATCAGCATGGTTCCGTCCACTCTTATATCAAAGGACCGCAGACAATCGACCCCTCGTACAAAGGAAGAACGCGCCAGGTCGGCTCCAACACCGAGGTGAGTGGTTGTGCAGCCTTTTCATACCTAGGGTTAGATTTGTCCTCCCGCTAATTTCAAATATATTACCTATGGTGACACAGTTGACCAATATAATATCCACGCGTCAACAATATTACATAAAATAATCAAATAATTTTCCTCTTTATCCTACGAAAACTAAATAAAAAAAAATCACAAATAATTTACTCACCAGACCTTCTATGTGACAAAATGATCAATAAGTCTTGACGAAACCTTCTATTTTAAAAAAATACGTAAAATATTACATAAAATAATCAAAAACATTTGCTCTTAATCCTACGTAAACTAATTAAAAAAACAATTAAATCCCTGAATTATTTAACCGAGCAATGAGCAAATTAATTCGAGTCTCGAATCGTAAGTCGGCTAGATCACAAGGTCGCCAAAGGGCGTAGCGTCTATCTAATTAAATAGGCTCTAATTAGTAAATATTAATAAACTTTTTGCTTAATCACTACATTCGAGAATTACCCATGCTTAAATTTAAAAAGTAGTCAAGAAAACACTGGCTTTTATATTATACGAACTGTTCCTGACATGAGTTGGTATGCGACCTTTTTTATTCAGGAACCTTTGCAAACGTATGTAGAACAACTTTTTAAAGTTTCACTGCTATCTGATTAATAGTATAAGAATACATAGGGTATAAACATATTTTTTTTAAATATATCCTTACATAGTATAAAACTACGATGATTTCACCGTTTGTACGTATGTATCTTTAACTACGCAACGGATTCTGATGCGGTATCATCAAACGATTTAAGAGGAAGATTTATATGTATGCTTATATTCAGACAGCTATAGTATATAAGATAGTATTTTTTAGAAACATTTTTTTGCGAATTATTAAAAAAAAAAAAATCCTCAAGAGCTTTACCACAACGTTTTTATTGGTACCCAAGCTGACATACGATCCACCTGGTGGTAAGAAGTCACCAGCAAATATAGGTGTGGACTTGCCAATGTAGTACTGTTTCAAACCTTACCCATTAACGGCGTTGCCTCCTATCTTCTTGCTTCATCTTTGTTGCTAACAATCCATGTCATCTTCAGTCGTTTTTATCTCCTTTCTCTATTTGCCCTGCGTATTCAAAATCATTTAGTTATTTTTTAAGGGTGGTGCGAAATGATAGTGGCTTCAACTAACTGCTTCTGCTAACTTTGACCTTCATATGGGCCCTCCGTGGGCCGATACAAATAACTGGCTTAAATTTTGTTTATTTTAATTTTATTTGAGTGGTTTAAACCTTTTTTTGCACCAAATTATGGATGTAATTATAACTTTGTTTGAGGCATTTTGAGTTCACACAGCCATATGTTTGTGTTAAGAATGAGTAGAAAAAAAAAAACAAAAAAAAATATGCATAACTGAATCATACTTAACTTACTTAACACTTATTGTTGGTTTAACGAATGGAAACAAAAAAATGAAGATACTTTTATAAAATATTGTTATAGGCACTTAATATTTATATATATATTATTTAAAATAATAATGCTATGCTAAAAACTCAATGTAAGAAAAATAATGGTGTGAAACACTACCAGTTTTAAAATCTCCACTTCCATCATACATTTTTTTTCTTAGGTGGAAACATCTGGGAGTAAGTGGTCACCAACGCCTCTACACTTAGAATATCAGGGGCTATGTGTTGTCAACGCTGAGACATGAAATCGTTAAATTTCATGTGCCTCTCCACCGGCCTCCTTACATTTTAAACCTGAACACAATTACATATTACTATATCTACCACTACAAGGCGTTATTAAGTATAGTGGTAGTACTTCTAGGGGTAGCATGAACTCTTCACTAAGAGCTCTACTACTCCAAATTTATCAATAATCTATTAACTATTAAAGTACTGCTTCGCTTATACATTGTGCTTTTATTTTCTTAATAATTGGTGATTGATGTTAATGGGACATAAATTATAAATAATTTTATTTATTGATGCCGTCCTGCCTCCTATTATTCATCATTTTCCGTACAATATGACATCCCTGTACTCAAAATCTTATGTTATCCAAATATCAAGTAATAATCAAATAAAACTACAAACATCATGCACAAAAACGATAACAAAACAAACCCGACAAACAATAATACTAAAAACGAATATAAAACAAACAACGAAACGTGAAACTGACGTCAGAGACACTAACCGAACGATTTCAATGGTCAACTTTGTAAAACGAACAAAAGAGTGGAAATAAGATAATTCCAATCGCAATGTAGCACATAAAAATGCTGTAAATATCTCGGAATGGTGAGATAAAGTAACTTTGTCGTAAGAACGCCATTCATACTCCACAGTTCGTGTTCGCGGTGACAAGTAAACTACAGAACTATATATTATTGTGTTGATAGACGTTAATGAAGTTTGTGAGAACTATTGAATATCTTTGGAAAGGTACTTAGGAGCGTTTACTTAGTTTCGTTCACACAATGTAGAGTTTAGTCGGCACTGGATAGATAAATATACTGGGATGTTATTTACACACGGCAATCTGGTCCCAAACTAAGCAGAGCTTGTACTATGGAAACTAGGTAACTGATACTACATTTTTATTTTTCTAAATATATACATATTCGCTGTCCCCTGCGGTTTACCCGCGTTCCCGTGGGATATCATACATAAAACCTTCCTCTTCAATCACTCTATCTATTAAAAAAAACCGTATCAAAACCCGTTGCGTAGTTTTAAAGATTTAAGCATACATAGGGATATAGGGACAAAGAAAACGACTGTTTTTTATACTATGTAGTGATATTGATATTTACACACAACTCAAATAGATATATTCCTGCACACGAATGTTTGTCCTGGGTGGGAATCGAACAAGCGACCTGTGAGTCCGGGTCTCTAACTAACAAGCCAACTGGCCTATCAAAATGTTTAGTAGTTACTAGATAAATAATAGTACTGGGACATTATTTACACACGGCAATCTGATTTCATACTAAGCAGAGCTTGTACTGTGGAAACTAGATAACTGGTAAACTACTATTTTTCTTCTAAATAAATACTTGTATAATTTACACTCAGACACAGAACAAACAGACATATTCATGCACATACATGTTTTGTATGGGAATCGAATCCATGACTGTGAACCCTGATATGAGACTACTAGAGTATTCATGCAATTTATCCTCGCAAAACAATCGAAAGAGATTATTTTTAAGGATAAAATGTGCAGTGAGGTCATCCGATAAACGATTCATTAAAACTACATGGTAACAAGGCACAACCAAGCTGAAGTAAAGGTGGGCACCGCTGCCTGTGGATATTTGGAACACTAGGGCCATCGGCAATGCATTTTAAGTCTCATATGCCTGTATTTTCACCGGCCCCCTTTCTAACCGAAACACAGTAATACAAGTAATAATATGGGTGGATTGTACCTAATTAGATAGTTTTCGAACCAAATTTTCAACTACTGTATACAATTATAACTGCTAACTACAATTTTAAAACTGACGTTCAAAACTCTGTCACTAAATGTCTTCAACTGTTCGACAACAAAACATATTAGTTTAAGTTAAACAAAACGTAAACGAGGTATTCTAAGTACATTATGTATTAGCATATGACTAAGTGTGGATGTATAGAACGATGACGTGTTTATTGCTAGACTGGAATCTAAAGTGACCGGATCCAATGGAACATGTCTTGGAATTGACGGAGATGATTAAGAATTGGCTCAGACTTAGGATATTTTTGGGACGTTCAGAATTTTTTATTATGGATTAATATTATAACCATTTTTGGTCGCATTTTATAAATAAAACTAATAAATAAATATTGGGTGTAAATCCCTACTAATATTATAAATGTGAATGTAAGTTAGTTTGTTACGCTTCCACGCGAAAATTATTTAACCGATCATCATGAAACTTTGTACACATATTCTTGGAGGTATAAGTAGTAACATAGGATACTTTTTGTGTCGGAAAAATGTAACATCCTTCGGGAACGCGGGTGAAACCGCGGGGGACTGCTAGTATCTATATAAGTATTCATTTAAAAAGAAAAATGAAGTATGTGTAGCATATCAGTTAATTGATTCCCACAGTACAAGCTCTGCTTGGTTTGGGATCAGATGGCCGTGAGTAAATTTCTCAGGATATTTTTTTGACACGTATCCGAGTTCGTGACAGGTTTTCAACTTAAGGGTAGTAGATAGGCAAGTGGATACTACAAAATACCACCGTGCTCACCGTGCTATGTATTCCAGCTAACTATAGATAATTCCAAGATTTGAATGCCTGTTACATAAAGGTTATTTTAAAAACTAAATTTTACATAAAAATTAAATAAATATCATGGGTATTATATATTAATGTAATATGGAATTATCCAGCTAACACTTTTCTAGCTATCATTACCAAAACTATAAAAAAACCTATCGTTTTTTGATCGATTGACAGTGGGCCATAGCGCCACCTTCAAAAAAATATAAATAATATTATTAGGCTCTGGGCCCGCGGGCCCGAAAAAATGGGCCATTGGACCTAAGCACCCATTTTTACACACGACCATCTCCCAAATTAAGCAGAGCTTGTAAATGTGAAAGTTGATTACTAATATGCGTATACTACTCTCAACGCTTACTTCTATACTATGTAGATATTTACAGAACAGATATATGTGGACTGGCAGTTAGGGTCTCTAACAATCAAGCTATATATCAATATACAACGTGTTACAAAATACCCCGTAAAAATATAATTAATTATCAAAGCCAACAACCCTAGTAAGCTGTCATGTCAGGGAACCAGATTATTTAACAGAAAGGCCTACGTACCTATTTTACCTAATAATTGTCCACTTTAATAGTTTTTCTATTTTAAATTCATAAAAATCGTCTTTTTTTTTTTGGGTATATTATACAGCTTTGCTACGGTTCTTAAATATTATGAATAGACTCGTTATCAGGCCCCATTTAATCTCCTTTCGGCTTTACGGGTAGTTTTGTAACATTATGTATATATTATGTGTGCCTGTTAGCTTACAATTGTTAACCGAAGACCAAAATGAGGTAAAAGATTTCACCCCACTCTTTATTGAACCCATAAAATGCATGTCTCTGTCTCTTTTTGCATTAGGTACTATTTTCGTCCTACTGTCGAAAACAAGGATTACGGTGCCGGGCCAGTAGGCTTGGTGGTTAGAGACCCTGACTGCCAAACCGAAGGTTGCGGGTTCGATTCCCACCCAGGACAAACATTTGTGTGCATGAACATGTCTGTTTGTTCTGTGTCTGGGTGTAAATATCTATATAAGTATGTATTTAAAAAAAAAGTAGTATATCATTTACCTGGTAGCTATACTACAAGCAGTATACTCTGCTTAACTAGGGATCAAGTAACTATTTGAGAAGAATGTCTTGGGATATTTATTGATTATTATTTATTAATCAAAGGTTTGCCAAAAAATATGTAAATTTATGTACGTAAAATGTGGAAACGTAGTCAGATAGTCAAAAGTTTCATTTATATTTTTTTATCAGACAAAATACTGTTCGAATGGTTTAAAAACCGCAATTAACACTCTACAGTAATTAGAAAATTTTGTACAGCGTTTTAAAACTCCAGTACTTTTAGGTGGACAATGTAAAAACAATGTACACCATTAAAAATTCTAAATTCTTTTTATTTGCAATAACAGCAACTTTATGTAATCGTATTTTAATGACCATATTTTCGAAGTTATCGCGTTTTCACTTGCTAGGTATAACTGCTTAAACGCAAAAACGGTCTAACGTAGGAACACTGGGAGTTACATAATTTGTTGCTTATATTAAACAACCAGCTGTCCCCCGCGGTATAACCCGCGTTCCCAAGGGATATCACATTTTCCTAGGATAAAAAGTAGCCTATATTTTATTCCACGATATGCTCTATCTATGTACTTGGTACATACCAGGTTTCATCCATATCCGTTAAGTGGTTTTGGCGTGAAAGTGTAACTACATACTTACAAATCTGCAAATATTATTAGTATTAGAATAGATGACATGTCCCCTGTGACCCTCCCCCTCGGAGCGCTCCTGTGCGTACATTACACGAACATGCACATTATAACAGAAACAGGATAATTTCAAGCACCCTGAGTACTTCTCGACGACATGCCAAGAAAGAGTTATTTATCATACTCATGTCACAATAAATCTCTTCCGGACTCATAAATATAGCTTAAGTAAAGGGCATAAGGACCACTTTCGTACTTGTAGAGTTATTGAAAAACATTATAATTATATAATAATAATAAATATGCAAATGCAATTGTTCTTCGTTTGCTTATTATTATTGCGTATTTGTTCTTTGCAAGTGTGTATGTTTATTAATTAAAAACTTCTTAATATCGGGCTACGTTAATAAATAAAAATAGCCTATTTTCTTCCAAAACACACAAATCCTACATGGTTGTTTGTTACTCTTGGATAAAACCTGGCACATATGGAAAATACTCTAGAATAGCGCATAGGATACATTTTGTGCCGGGAAAATGTTACATCCCTCAGGAAAGCTGGGGACAGGTGGTAAATAATGGATACAATATAGCCAAATAATGATTCTGAATCTGTGTGTCATGAAAAGAAAAAAACTCTCAGCCTAATGTTGAGGTTTTACCTACAACTATATACTTATATTCTGTCGTCGCCTGAAAACTTTATTAGTTTTTCTTCTTAAAAACTAATATAAATATCCTGGGACATTCTTTTACACACGGTCATCTGGTCCCAAACTAAGCAGAGCTTGTACTATAGAAACCAGATAACTGATATACTACATATACTATTTTTTTTTCTAAATACATAGAGGAAAGTGACCAAATATGGAATAGTATCCCTAATATGGAATACCGTAATATCTCGTAAGCAAACACCTCTAGACGCAATAAGCAGTGATTATCTGCATCTTTCCAACATTACACGCAAGTACAGATTTCAACTTATCAGTCGAGCGAATACTATAGGCGCGGTGAGACTGTTTTGTTTTGTCGCCGTCAAAAAACTTTTTAAGGTAGGTAAAAAAGTAATATTATTCGTGGTATAGTTAGAAATCGAGCTATGTTTACTGCATGTATGAATTGTTTAAATATTTGTTTGAAAGTACTAAAGGTTTTTATTTGTATTTTTTTGTTTAATTTTTATAAATATATAAGTGTAAATTGGTTAGATATGCCAAATATGGACAGTTGGTGGTGTCCAAATATGGACTATTCCATATTTAGGTGCCAAAATATCACTTCGAAAAACAATTAGTAAGTATAAATAGAAAATAAAAAAAAAATAAAAAGAAAATAAATTGATGAAGGCAAAGAATAAAAATCAGAACGAAAAGAAAGCCATAGGTAAACAACCAAAACAAAAAACCAAGACTAAGCTGATTCAGATGATGACGAGATGGTACAGTTTGACACAGACAGTGAACCAAATGCCTTGATAGGAAATGAAACTCCGAACTCAGAAGATGCAGAGTGTATGTTCTGTCATAGGCTGTTTTCTGACGATACTCGAGGAGAAACCTGGGTCAAATGTCTTATGTCTGGACTCTGGGCACATAATGATTGCGCTGGTGCAGAATTCGACCCCTAGATTTGCGATTATTGCAAGTAGTTTAAGTTTCATTTTTTATTTGACCAAAGTTCCTAAAGTATATCATAGAATTAAGGTTGATCTTTGATAGTTTGATAGTATTCCATATATGGGGTACCTATTCCATAATTAGTTACCTTTATGTAGATTTTGTTATAGCCAAATTATAGTACTTATAATTGATAAATATAGTACAAGACTGTTACTATGTTAAGCGAAAATATATCTGTGAATATAATTATAATTAAAAGTTTTTGATTTTAAAAAATTTATTGTTTTATGCATAAAAAACGAAACGGTATTCCATATTTGGTTACTTTCTTCTACTTATATAGATATTTACACCCAGACACAGAATAAACAGACATATTCATGAACACAAATGTTTTTCCTAGGTGGGAATCGAACCCGTGACCTTAGGTTGGGCAGTCAGAGCATTAACCACCAAGCCAACTGGCCTGTAAAATATAAACCGATATAATTTTTTTAAATACTTAGAATAGCCAAAATGGTTCATTTCATGTGGCCATTTTCAAGTGAGGTGCTTACCAACGAACAGCATTTCGTTTTTATTTATATATATTAGATAGATAATACTATGTTGAATATTTAAATGCGATTGCTTTATTAGTTCAAGAATTAATAAGAAAACTATGATTGTTTATGTTGCATCTTATTTCCTACTATAAGATTATAAATGCGAATGTTTATGACGTTGGAAGTATAGATGTTTTTTTTTATACTATGTAGTGAAGATAACCCTTGCAAATTTCAAAGGATAGGCTTTTTCTATGATATTTTTTCAATGCCAGTAACGCGCCGTGTGCCAGCTAGTAATATACAAAAGGTACCTTATATATACACTAGATCGGGCACGTGGACAAAACCGCAAGGCGTAGTCTAACATAAATAGAAGGGGAAAAGTTAAAGCCACAATTTCTCATTTTCAATCATGGATACTTCAACCTAAATCAGCTTTGAAATGATTTTGCCAAAGTAATAGGAAAAATACATTGAAATCTCAAAGTGAAATAAGGAAAACGTTACCTTTGAATATATATAGATGTATCTTGTTTTTAGATATTGATGGGCTTGTGTTTGCCATAAATTTATTGTCTGTGGATATATCTGTACAAGTAACTATTTGAAAAGTAGTTTAAGTAGTACAAGTAGTAGTTTACGCGTTCCCGAAGGAAGTGACCTTTTCCCGGAATAAAAATTGTTTTATCCGTTAATCCGGGTTAAAACTATATATATATATATATATATATATATATATTTGTGTGTTATATTTTATTTTTATATATGTATATAGCTGTACCCTGCCACGCTTCGCTGTGGCACATTGTGATTGAATGGTTGAGAAATGAGAAACAAAACAAAGACGGTCGCGGATATGTGACTGATGCAAAAAATAGATAAAAACAATCCTTGATGCGGATTATATATCATGCTAAAATTTCAGCTCGATCGGTGCAGAACTTTTTGAGTTTTCGAAGCGTACACAAACCAACATAACATTTATATATATATATATATTTTTTTTTTTTTATGATGGTACCTGATGGTAAGTGGTCACCGCCGCCTATGAACATTTGCAACACTAGGAGCATGGCCAATGCGTTGTCGACCCTGAGACGTGAAGTTGTTAAGTCTCATGTGCCTGTAATTTCACCGGCCCCCTTACCTTTCTTACCGAAACACAGTAATACAATTGCATTACTGCTTCACGGCGGAAATGGGTAAGGTGGAAATATATATATATATAGATGTATGTTATTTTTTAAGATCATATAGATGAACCACCGTCAATTATCGTCCCTACATTTCTCTCCATCCTAAGGTTGTCTGGAAGAAATCGCTTTTTAGCGATAAGATCGCCTATTGTCCATAGATTTAAGGTTTATTATTGTTTATTTTCTTCATTTTCTTGTTTGGTGTACAATAAAGAGTTATCTATTTATCTATGTACCAAGTGTAATTAAAATATATTACGTAGTTCTTGCGTGAAAGTGTATCGAACAGCCACCCCTTGTTACGAACTTTTGCATTTATGATATTTGGGATATGGGTATTCTGGTTGCCATTGTACAAGCTCTGCTTAGATTAGTATCAAATAACAGTGTGAATGACCTTTAATGTTTTTTTATACAATAAAATGCAAATGGCTGTGATAATATTTGAATATTAGGTGCTATAACTCTTGCTTTACTTAAAAAAAAATTATAAAATATAATTGTATACTACTAATGGGTTGTAGAATGTTCATTACACTTTCATGCAAATGCGGCTAAATGGATATAGATGAAACTTTGCACATAAGGCAGTTTATAACCTGGATTAACATATAGGAGACATTTTAGTCCGGGAAAATGATGTTTTCAGAACGCGGGAAAACCTCGGGGGACAGCTATAGTTGTATATATTTGCAGCATTTTTTATTATTAAGGCAACGTGGTGCAGAGGAAGCAAAATATATTTTAGTAAAATAATCCTGTAATCTGACGGACCTGGTGTAGCAAATATTTCTGTTTCTTTTTTATTTTGTTCGAAAGTAAGCTGAGGGGATTTTGGGAATCGAACCGAGGGATCAATTTACGACTAGATTGGCAATATAGAATCTAAAAATGACGTGTTTGATAGAAAAAAGCATCAGCTGACTAGGCGTATTACTTTTTAAACATCAGATAATGATACTTTTCATATTACGGAACATATTTACATGCCCATTATCTTCGAAGGGGTAGCAGAAGTCTCAGTGTTGAGACCTATATTCCACTAAAGGTATTTACACTGTCAAGAGACATTTGATGACCTCTGTCATCTCTCGGGAACTTTAGCAGTCCTAGACGAAAGAAAATGATTTCTAAACAAAGAAACGTATATTACCTAACCACTAACCAGCCCCCTTATTTAGCTAATACAAACTTCGTCGGCGAGCCGCTTCACAGAGGCCTCGGAGAGCTTACCTCTCACGTGATTGGTAGTATAAGCGTAGTAAGCGACAGGGACAGACCATAGAGGCCGCGACGAAACATCCTCGAGTTAGTGTCATTTTCCTTACTGAATCGAGCCCCTGATTTGGGATTTGAATCCAGCTTCTAGTCTATGGGTATACTTTATATGACTGGACTACCGAGAATAATAACATTATTAACAAAAAACAACTCCACCCAAATTCAACTCTCGTGTAAACGGGGTAGATACTTGTATACAGAGGTGTCGGTAACGGTAACAGTGTCGCGAGTTCAATTGTTTTTTCCAATCTCAAAAAATGCTCAACGCTCCTAAAGTAGTTTTCAATAAATAAGAAATGTCTGTTGCTTAGTTTTAATTACCATTTTTTGTGTTTTATTGAAAGCCTACTATATAAAATAAAATACATATTTTTTATTGTATTAATTATAAATACTTTTTTCCCTTCATCATCATCATCAGCCTATCTCCGTCCAATGCTGGACATAGGCCTCACCTATGGCACGCTACTGAGCTCGATCATCAGCTCTTTGTTTCCAACCGCTGCCAGCCAGCTTGCGTATATCATCGCTCCATCTAGCTGGAGGGCGCCCTACACTACGTTTACCGAGCCGTGGTCTCCACTCTAGAACACGTCTACCCCAACGGTTATCGGTTCTTTTTTTCCTTAGCTCACCTTAATATTTTATTCATGAGTACAACAAAAAGAATTTACTTACTCTTACATAAACTCTCACTTATCAAGATTTAGAGAATTCAAATCTGTAAAAATACAAGGGAGGGAACACTTTACTGTTGGCAGGGATTTTGACATTGTGTTTTTACGATAACTCTGCGTACTTTAGGGTAAAAGGTTTAGGAACTCTTTGTCGTGAGCAACAACTTATTAGGCATTACGTCAAAACTGTCTCTCAGACTTTTATCAGCTTGTGCACGAAAAATAATAGGATTTGTTAAAAATATTTGTTACTAGAATATATATGCTAAGTACCTAATATGATTTATGTTTATTGAAAATATAATTTTAAGATTATACAATGTAATATAGTCAACTTGAGAGGCCAGTTGGCTTGGTGGTTAGCGACTCTGACTGCCAAGCCGAAGGTCGCGGGTTCGATTCCCACTCAGGACAAACTTGTGTGCATGAACATGTCTGTTTGTTCTGTGTCTGGGTGTAAATATCTATATAAGTATGTATTTAGAAAAAAAAAAAGTAGTATATGTAGTATATCAGTTGTCTGGTTTCCATAGTACAAGCTCTGCTTAGTTTGGGAACAGGGTCGTGTGTAAAGAACGCCCCGGGATATTTATTTATTTAACTGCTTATCACAGTTCATGTTCTGATTATAATTTGGTTATTTATATCCCAAACTATTCTTCACACTTAGTAATATGTCCCATGATATTGTAAAGATGACAAGGTCCCATTACTGAGTTTCCTGCTGGGTCTTCTCAGTAGAAGGCTGGCTTCCGAACCGGCGGTATCAGTAACGTTGACCTTCTTTCGACATTATATTGTTGGTTGAATATAAAATAAATATCCCGGGACATTCTTTATACCTGGCCACCTGATCCCAAACTAAGCAGAGCTTGTACTATAGAAACCAGATAACTGATATACTACATATATTACTTTTTTTTTTCTAAATAGGTAGGTACGTACTTATATAGATATTTACATCCAGACACAGAACACACAAATGTTTGTCCTAGGTGGGAATCGTACCTGCGACCTTCAGCTTGGCAGTCAGAGTCGCTAACCACCAAACCAACTGGCCTGTCAAAAATATTTGTCTTAAATTGATCATTTATTATTTTAAATCAAATATAATAAATGATGATGTAAAATTAAAAATAAACAGTATATTTTTTACATAAATAATACTACAGATTGAAAAAAATGACCCAGACGTGGCCTTGCGGAAATTCATTATAAGATATACATATAGATATATCTAGTAACTAATTATTTGCCATATATTCAGCAGAATTAGTTACTACATACTAGTTTTTTTGTATAATCTATTATTGTTAAATATGCAAAATAATAATAATAATTTATTAATTAACAAACAAGGTTACAGATTTTACATAATAAATAATAATAAATAAATAAATATCCTGGGACATTATTTACACACGGCCATCTGGTCCCAAACTAAGCAGAGCTTGTACTATGGAAACCAGATAACTGATATACTACATATACTACTTTTTTTTTTTTCTAAATACATACTTATATAGATATTGACACCCAGACACAGAACAAACAGACATGTTCATGCACACAAATGTTTGTCCTGGGTGGGAATCGAACCCGCGACCTTCGGTTTGGCAGTCAGAGCGTTAACCACCAAGCCAACTGGCCTGTCATAATATGTTACATTTAACAATAAGTATATATATAAGGGTAGAAAACAATGATAGAATGTTGTATTAAATAACAATATGCTGCAGAAATCTGTAAACAGAAAATGACAACCCTGCCTCTTAAACTAGGGTAACCTGTATCTTAAGAGACAGTGTTCGGCTATGTGGTATTACTTATCTAGATTTATACATCGAGCAAACTGTGTCAATCTACCATTTAAATTAAAGAATAAAAGAAAATGATAATAATAAAAATAAATCGCCAGCATTTAATAAGTTAAATCTTTCTTAAACAGACCTCCTTTAAAGTCACTAAAGTTGACGTATCAATTTCAAAACCACAGACTAAAATGACTTGCCTGTTTCAGAAATCTTTAGTTTCAGACGTAGAAAAAAATAATCTTTAATTAAATGCCAGTTTGAGACCTCGAGTGCCTTTAAGAAGTTAATAAGACTTATTAAAATATAAAGTGTGGAAATTTGTTTGAAATATGAATTCTTTTCTATTTGATCTGTTTGAAAATTTGGTGTTCTCGGGTTTATGAGTTGCAATGAGTTTTCAAATCGTGAGGTATGTAAAATGTTTTTTATTTTTTTATTTATTTATTAGCATACGTAGTAGTGGACGTGTTCTAGAGTGGAGACCACGGCACGGTAAACGTAGTGTAGGGCGCCCTCCAGCTAGATGGAGCGATGATATACGCAAGCTGGCTGGCAGCGGTTGGAAACAGAGAGCTGAAGATCGAGCTCAGTGGCGTGCCATAGGTGAGGCCTATGTCCAGCAGTGGACGGAGATAGGCTGATGATGATGATTAGCATACTAACAGTTGTTACACAAATTTCATGCCAAAAATTACAATTATTTTTTAAAGCCTAATCTATTATGTACAACTAATTAAAAGTAAGCATAACATGCAAATATTAAAAACTATTTTAAAAAGACTTGAGATTATAAAATAATGGCATAGAAAAGCGCTTATTTCTTATTTATTGCACTATTTTCCAATTTACTTTTAAATAATCTACTATTATAATTGCGAATGTTTATACGGATCTGGATGAAACTTGGCACAAAGTTGGGTCATAAGCTGAAATAGTACAGAGGCATATTTTTATCCTGGTATATTGTAAATTAGGGAACCCGGCTAAAACCACGGGGGAGAGCTAGTATATCATAATTTTACATCAAAACAGAGCGACATGACATCTAACATGTACACAATCGTTAAATTGAAGATTAGATAAGGCAGCAGTCAGGGAGCTAACCACTACACGATACAGCCCGCCAAAGTGTATTTATATTTTCAAAGCGATTAACTTTAAAGGCATTATTGAAAACTAATGAGCCGTGAACATGAGCGGCGGTTCACGTCTGAAGTGAAATTATGAGGTGTGGCTGGAAAACGGTGGTAAGTACTTAAATTATACACGTAAATTCATGTTTGATTTTATTTATAAGCTCTGCTGCAATGGATTGATAGTACAAAAGTATTAGAGATTTAGAGTTTTTTTTTTAATATCACTAGCTGTCGACCCATGATTTCCCACGCCTTATAAACGATGGGAAATATTTCTTTAGTCTATGGCCTTCCCAAAAATATAATCTATCGCCATACAAAATTTCATTAAGATCCATTTAGCCGTTTAGATGTTACAGCGTAACATACAAACAAACAGACTGAGTGAGGCACTTCGAATATATTGATATTAGTATAGATATATGGATGTACTGTCAGGCCTCACTCTTCCGTTGGGCACTCTAGGCAAATGCCCAGAGACAGTGGGTGAGGCCCTGTAGTTCCTGCCAGATCACCAACTAATAATCAATATTACTAAAGGAAAATAAGGCTTGCGTAGACGGCTACAGGTAACGAATGTGACTGGTCGGATCGGTGTATCGAGCCTTGCTCTGTGATTTCACATATCTAAGGGGTCCGTTACTCTAAAGCCCACAGGACCTCAAATACGTTAAAGACGGTCCTGGTGCACGATTCTGTAAGAAAAATTGCTCTAGCTCGAGGATATTTCGTCGCGACCTTTATGCTCTGTTTTTTTTGCTAACGATGCAATCATGTGAGAGGTAAGCTCTCCGAGTCTTCCGTCCGCCGGCTCGCCGACGAAGTTTGTATTGGCTGGATAAGGAGAATGTATACCTACTGTGTTAAATATATATATTTTTTTATACCACCTGAGCCGACAAACAAGCTTACAGTCTACCTGATGGTAAGTGGTCACCGCAGCCTATGGACATTTGCAAAACCATGGGCATCGCAAATAGTTTGTCGACCTTGAGACGTGAATTTAAGTCTCATTTGCCTGTAATTTCACCGGTCCCCTTACCTTTCTAACCGAAATACAAGTGCACTACGGCTTCACGGCGGAAATGAGTAAGGTGTTACTTCCCCGGACGAACTCTGCACTAAGAGCTTTACTACTTCATAAATGAAGTATATACATTGTAAAAGGTATTTATATTCGAAACCAATCAAATGTTGATGAATAATTAAATTAGAGTGCAGCCAATCATGCTAACAACAAAACAATAATCATTTACGACGAAATCAATGACCAAACCGCATTGATATTTAATTCAATCGGTTAATAAATTTACTTAAATCAATCGTGATTGTTGAAATGAAATGAAATGAAATTTTTATTCAAATAGGCCTTCACAGGCACTTATGAATGATCAGATTCTAACACCGGTTCGGAAGGTTGCTTTTACTGAGAAGAGCCGGCAATAAACTCAGCAATTACTCTTTTCAAAATAAGATTTTGTACATAAAGATGTGTCCTGCTGGAGCGAGCGCTACACCCAAGCATTGTCCCCATTAAAATAATCATCTGTGTTGTAGAAAGCCTTTTGTACTAAAACAGTCTTAATTCTTTCCTTAAATTTTTGTAAAGGCAAATTTAAAATGTAAGCAGGGGTTTTATTATAGATGCACGCACTAAGTCCTAAAAATGAGCATTGCACTTTTTGCAGTCTATATGCAGAAGTGACAAGTTTATCCTTATTTCTAGTATTGATGGAGTGCATATCACTCTTTTTGACATAAAGACTAATATTTTGATGTACAAATATTATGTTTGCATAAATATACTGCGATGCAACTGTGAGGATATCAATTTGTTTAAACTTTTCTCTGAGGGAAGCTCGAGAACTTAAATTATAAATTGCTCGAACAGCTCTTTTTTGCATTATAAAAATGGTTTCTATATCAGCAGCTTTACCCCAAAGCAAATTGCCGTAGGTCATAACACTATGAAAGTAGCTAAAATAAACTAATCTAGCCGTATCGACATCTGTAATCTGCCTGATTTATCTAACTGCGTAAGCAGCTGAACTAAGTTTTCCCGCAAGACATGATATTTGTTTCCCCCATTGAAGTTTTGAGTCTAAAGTAATTCTTAAGAAAACTGTTGACTCAACAAGGCTAAGAGCTTCGTTGTCTAACATTAAACTACAGCCTAGTTTTTTAACACCGGGTAATGCAAATTTATTACATTTAGTTTTTCTTGCATTTAAAACAAGATTATTAACCATAAACCAATTTAATACCTGGACTAATGCACCGTTTACATAGTCATAATTGTATTTCAGCCTATCAACACCAAAAATCAGTGAGTAAAATTAACAATATTATTATTATTGACAGGCCAGTTGGCTTGGTGGTTAGCGACTCTGACTGCCAAGCCGAAGGATTCGATGCCGACCCAGGACGAACATTTGTGTGCATGAACATGTCTGTTTATTCTGTGTCTGGGTGTCAATATCTATATAAGTATATATTTAGAAAAACAACAGTAGTATATGTAGTATATCAGTTGTCTGGTTTCCATAGTACAAGCTCTGCTTAGTTTGGGATCAGATGTCCGCGTGTAAAGAATGTCCCAGGATATTTATTTATTTACTTATAGACTTACTTTATATATTATAATTAGACGTACTTGTATAAGATCAAGTTAAAGCCTAATTAAGTTTCGATCATAAATGGTGAAGAAGGTTTAGATACTCTAATCAACAAAAGTCAGTCTTTAAAGAGAAGAATCGGCAAGATTTCACTTATTTTATAATTAAAAGAACATGAAAATTATAAGTTACAATGAAATATGTCAAAACAAATTATAATTAAAAAGTTAATGAACGAATTTACCAATGGCTAACCCTGATTAGAACATCATATCAGGGATAATAATATACTAGACCTTATCCTAATCTATAAAAAAGATATTATTGGATTAGCTGATATAAAAGTACGTAATCAAATCTTTAGGCCTATACCCAGGAGCTCGATTTTGTAAGGAAAATGACACTAACTCGAGGATGTTTCATCGCAGCCTCCGTGCTCTGTCTCTTTCGCTAACTACGCTAATACTACTAATGACGTGAGAGATAAGCTCTCCGAGGCCTCCGTCAAGCGGCTCGCCGACGAAGTTTGTATTAGCTGAATAAGGGAGCAATATATATATATTATATTATATACTATTTATAATTTACTGTTTCAGTTACTGATATTACATTTTCTAGGAATTGTAAATGGAAAATAGAAGGTAACGATTTTTGTTTTCTAGGTTATCATTTGGTATTAGTCCCATAAAATCCTTAAAAGTGATTATTGTCCTTTCCGATTTTTTTTTATCCCACTTGGGCCGACAAACAAGTAGACGGTCCACCTGATGGTAAGTGGTCACCGCCGCCTAGGGACATTGGCAACACTAGGGGCATCGCCAATGCGTTGTCGACCCTGAGACGTGAAGTTGTTAAGTCTCATGTGCCTGCAATTTCACCGGCCCCCTTACCTTTCTAACCGAAACACAGTAATACAAGTGCACTACAGCTTCACGGCTGAAATGGGTAAGGTACTTCCCCGGACGAACTCTGCACTAAGAGCTCTATTACTCTTAAACTATTATTCGTAACTTATATCTGTTTGGCGATTGCGTGTTGCTCTCGGAATCAAAGTTGAGGCGGATTTGCTACTAGATTGACCGTGTGGTGATTGCTATCTCATGTACACACGCGCAAAGAGAGATAACAATAGTATGGCCGTCAAAGTATCGGGAAATTGGCATCAATTTCGATTGCGAGAGTATTATACCATCACCCGGCTGATTCGGTTATTGGTGTCGGATATATTTTTATTTCGGATATCCGATGGTTCTCCAATAACATCCCTGATATTGACATGGGTTATTATAATAAATATTACTCACAATATTCCTCATCTTAGATTTATAATCCTCTGTGAGAAGAATTTGAAAAGGGTCGAATAGAATTCCCCTTCCTCACTATCAACTTTATTTCATCATGTTCAAGCAAATCCAATCCAATAATTGATTTACCCCAAATAGAGTCCCGGAAAAAGTGTCTCAAAGAGTCAAAGATACGGATGGTTAGGATCAATGGAAGGACAATATTAAGCTTATTCGGACCCAAATCGAAAGGGATAGTCAAACTTGGACATCTGATTTTTTCTTGTAGAAGTCACATCGATGTCGTAGTTTCTAGACACGCGAATATGTCACGTATAAATATCAAATCAAGGTATCGATTTGGTTCACATCGTTTAATGGTAATGTATTCTTGTGATTTGCATATCAAGGTATCAGCCCTATTTTTAGTCCAATATTGAACATATTTCTTGCTCATATCGTATTTTATTATGAACAGCTATAATGTCAAATATATTTTGTGCTCATAATAATGAAAAAAAGCTATATTGATCACATTTGAAGGGAATGGTTATAAGATTATTACCAATCATAATTAAAAGTAAGAGAGCCGATGAAATTATAAGGATATAAGACTAAAAGATTCATGTCTCAGAGTCTATTACGCATTGATGATGCCCCTGGTATTGCAAATGTCATCAGACAGCGGTAACTGAGAAACAAGTTGGGGTATTAGTCTGTTCCCACTATGCACTGTGTATCAAATTCTACATGCCTTTGAATGCGACAATTCTGAATAGCAGATTTCTATAAAAATAAAATCATTTAAATCCCATGGGAAATTCATACGTACATTTTTAAAGGAACGAATGATTTTAGCCTGCTTCTTTATGTCGACACACAGTCGTGCATCACTGAGATACCATGGCTACCTGTGGCCCAATTCCACTAAATGCAACGTTTGAGTAGCACGTTTGGTTCGGCAATGGTATGGTTACGATTAATGTCAAATTGAAGTTTGACATTACATAAATATGGTATTCCTACGCACTACAACCGAAACAAACATACATTTTGAGCTAATCTTTGGAACGAATGTGAACCATTACCGAAACACAACCGCAGTTCGATCGTTGGTGTGTTTAGTACAATACGATTAAACGTCAAATTTGACGTTTGGTTGTGATATGGTAATGGTTCGGTGCGTAATATGTTAGTGGAATTGCCCTCCTGAGCCTTTACCAAATTACGTAATACTAGCCACTCCCGTGGTTTTTCCTGCATTCATGATGAATCTTGACAGGCTTTGTCACTCGAGAATAGTGGAATTTTCTATCAGTGAAATATTTTTATAAAACAAGAGCTATATCTGAGTTTACCTCCTAAAACCAAACTTTATCTCTTATTATAATAATATAGATGTTGTCAAAATAATTTCATCACTTTTCATGAGCACCGCTACAATTTTGGAAAGGTGAGCGCATATATATTATATAAAAAAAATATATCAATGGACGATATTATATCCAATCTGTCACATAAATGTAACCACCAATAACTCAATGTCTGATGGATCTATTTATGGAAATATAAATATATGATTACAATATAAATATTATTTTATCATTAGACTCATAACAGGTGGTGCCTTGTCAACCAAAAAAGGTCACCACATGACATTTGAGCACAACCAATACTTATTTTGTGGTTTATTTATCATCTCATGTTACCTATGTCCATATCAGTTCGATTTTAGTCATTTACTTTTAAATAATTTGGTTTATCTTTATATGAATTGTATTTTCACCACAAAGCTGGTCCATGGAATGGTCCAATCAGATACGAATCTTGGCCTCAATTCTGTCAATTTTAAGACGCTAGCTCGACGTTTTGTTGCGGGTTGTCTGCTCTGTCTCTTTTGTTAACAAAGTAGTCATGTGAGAGGTCTGCTCTCCGATACCTTGTTGGATTGGCTAGCCGATGAAGTTTGAATTAGCTGAAGAACAACTGAAGTATCGATGATAGATCACACGATAGATGTGAATCTAAACAGTTTTATTTATTTATCAATCACATTTGATTAGCATAGTTTGTGTTTGTCATTCATTCATTTTTCGTCTCTCAAAATGGTAGGATCAGTATTTCAAAGCCCTGCCATAAGAAGTAACACTTAAAAAGACCTCCTCCTTTCTTGAGGTGGGTTAAAAGTCACAACTACGGAGTACAAATGAAAACGACTTACATGATAAAGATGCCAACTCTCGTGTTAAAGAGATGCGATTAAATTACTCTTGCAACTATGCCAAAAATATTTTATGTAAAGTACCTAAGGAAATAACAGTGATCGAAAGCATTTCTATTATCAAAACAAGTCGACTATTTTGACATTAGCTGTCATAGAACGTAAACAATTTATGACGTGAGACGTCAAATTGAAATCTGCGATATTTTTTTAAACGCAAACTTTGCTGCACTCTGTAGCTATCGTTACCCGTCAATGTGTCAGTTTTCAGATTAGGAACGTGTTAGGATGAGCGAGAGGTAGAAATTCGTATTGCACGTTCTATATTGAAAAGCTTTATACGTCAAAAAGGTAAGGCTTTTTTTATAGTGTAACTTCTAGTATTTCTTTTCCAAAATACTTGGCCGTCTGCAAATAAAATACTTGATTGTATGATTCATATTTTAAAATACAATTATATTATAGTACAAGTAGTACACTCTGCTTAACTTGGGACCAGGTAACCATGCGCGAAGAATTTTCTGTGGTTATTTATTTTGGAGTCTCGGATGACCCTCACTTTACCATCTACTATTCACTCAGCGTTCAATAAACTTCATATAAATCAAATATAACCACTATAAATACAATATACGTCTATTTGCACAGATGCTTCCATTATTTCCAGTTGAGCCATTCCACTTCCCAGTTTGTAAAGAAACTATCACAAGAAAATATATTAAATAGGGCAAATACGTCAATGAACAGTAAAGCATTATTTGTTTTACCTGCTTGATTTATTTACAAAGGGTTTGCATTGAATTTGATATTGTATAAAGAACAAGTGGAAAAAATATTTCATCAACATATTATTAGAAATATTTATCGTTATATTATTATACATAAAATGCCTTTAAGAATTGTTGGAAGTTAGTATTAACACTAATCATATCTTCTTATCGTATTAATACTATCATCATCACTTACTAGGTACCTATTTCTACCATAGCGGGTCAAATGTGACTTTGTTTCCTGATTGAATGTATGAAATATGGTTAGGAAGGGAAATAAATAGTATAACTGTATATTAATTGGTAATAAAAGTCATGAAGTCAAATGTGTCCAGAGTTCGTCCGGGGAAGAACTACCACCTTACCCATTTCTGCCGTGAAGCAGTAGTGCGCTTTTATTACTGTGTTTCGGTTAGAAAGGTAAGGGGGCCGGTGAAATTACTGGCACATGAGACTTAACAACTTTACGTCTCAGGGTCGACAACGCATTGGCGATGCCCCTAGTCTTGCAAATGTTCATAGGCGGCGGTAACCACTTACCATCAGGTGGACTGTCTGCTTGTTTGTCGGCCAAAGTGGTATAAAAAAAAAATGTGATACGTGCATTTTCAATGAAATGTTCATAATGGGTCATTTGACCCGGTTACACATACCGTTTAGTTTTAATTATAATGACGGCAAAGAACGTATTTTTGTGACATTTAATTTGTATTTTTGATTGATATCTTTCTAGTGTTCATTTAGGCGAAGTGGTGTCGAGTTTGCCCAACTGATGAGAAGGGGGACGGCCCACGTTCAATTTATTTTAAGCAATATATATTTTGGAAATAAAATATACTCTATTACTATAACCTTCCTTATAATTCTCAAATTTATTAAATATAGGGGAGTTGATTTCATTGATATGACTTTATTCACAATCGCAGGAAACTGCGGTTTCCCTAGATATATGTAATTTTGAGGCATTTTTATTATTTTACCTTATAGTTATTGAAATTTTAAAGTATAATTAAAATTGCACAATCTAATTTTTTAAATTATATTATTAAGGTGTCCTCCGGGGTTTCACCCACCTTTATCGATATCATATCTAGGAAAAAATCCGCGTCGAATAGCAGCAGTCACATCCTGATATGTTCAGTAGTTTAGAGGTGATGGTGCGTCAAAGGAAACCATTCTTCCTTATATATGTAAGTCTATCTATAGGTAATCTATTATATATTATACATATACGTATAAAAGGTAAAGATAGTATTATCTTCTAATCAGTTGGTATAGTTAATATTAATAAACAATACAAAAAACATTGTATGCACAGTATTTAAAGTAAACGCCAGTTTACGTGTAGTGAGAATACTTTGAAACACCTGCTTCGGGTCCCATTTCGCTTTAAATATTACAAACAGCTTAAACAAACGCTGTCCTTAAAATTTGGAATAGCTCCAACTTTATCTATACTAATATTATAATCTATACTAATAATAATATTATAAAAAGGAAATATTTGTATGTAAGTATGTTTGTTACTCTTTCACGCAAAAACTACTGAACAGATATGGATGAAAATTAGCACATAGATAGAGCATATCCTGGCATAATATATAGGTTACTTTTTATCCCGGGAAAATGTGATATTCCTCGGGAACGCGGGTAAAACCGCGGAGGACAGGTATTATTAATAAGGACCCAATGTTCAATGAACACCTAAAATAAAGAATACTAACCTAAATAGTATATCTTGAGTAACTATTTCACTTAAGGATATCTGATCCCAAATAAAATAATCTCTGAATTATCTAATACAAAACTCGTCGCTGAGGACTTCTCATCTGATTTTGTAGTGAACAAGAGAGACAGCGCAGGGAGGCCACAATGATTCATCTTGGAACTATCGATATTAACTAACGTTATGATTATTTAGTGTAGGGATCCAAATAAAGAAAGCAGAATAAAATATATACACAAAGACAGAGAGCAGCGCAAACGCTTATTCCAGATAGGAATTGAACCAACTATCAGTAAGGTGAGAGTCATTGTATCTCACTAACCCACAGCAATAGTACTTCAATACAAAAAAGGTTTAATTTAATTTAAATGCTCTAAAAAAACACACCGATACATTTGACACCACCTCAAAAAAGATCCACAGCTTAAAAACAAATTAACAAATTTTAAATACATCCAGCAAATGAGTTTCCAATTAATAATGAGCGTCACTAGTAGGCCATTTAACTTGGCAACATTTACCAATGTCCGCAGCCTTTCATTATTGGGATTCTCTACTAATTAATCGAAATTGCATGAACATAAACTGGGCTCCAATAACTCATATCGTAAATGTGGAAGTGGGTTTGTTTGTGACATTTTACATTTCCAGTTATCCACTTAACCAATTGACATGCTGAAATTCTTGATGCTTTACGCACCCGCCCACAATCTTTATAATACTGATTCGATAGTTCGGGCATTCGATTCGGGTAAACGAAGAGAACTACTGTTTCTCTCTCTATCTCCAATTTGCTTCTTTTCTGGAGACTGACGACGGGAGTAAAGATTCTGGTTCGAAGTCGTCTCGAGCGGTCGAACAAAGAAACTTCATTATTTGATTTCTTTATGTTAGGCCATCAACTTGATTGAGGATCGACCTCTCGCTTGTTAACCTTCTTTTTCTATCATCAGTGTTTGAGACTATTGTCTTCGCAATACATTATCAAGGTTTAAGTATTATAGAATACAATTATACAGGGACATTCTTTACACATTACCATCTGATAGACCAAACTAAACAGAACTTGAGAATGCACAACGTTTTTCTGTACATTTTACACCCAGACACAGAACAAACACAATATGTTGATGCACATAAATGTTTCTCCTGATTGAGATGGAACCCATTGGCTGTTGCGTGGCAGCAAACTGGCCCATTAAATTATGAAGTTCTTACTGTGAG
The DNA here is from genome assembly GCA_907165245.1 of Habrosyne pyritoides. Classification (NCBI taxonomy): domain Eukaryota; kingdom Metazoa; phylum Arthropoda; class Insecta; order Lepidoptera; family Drepanidae; genus Habrosyne; species Habrosyne pyritoides. Next base: position 1,196,202 of record OU015608.1, read on the forward strand.
ATTCCATAATGAGGGTACGAAGTCTTGAGCAGGAGGACCCGGGATGAAAGGTCGTGTTGAATATTCCATTCAGCCAGCAAAGCTTTCAGTTCGGCCGCTAAAACCATTATTGGTAATGAGGCTTTGCATAATATCGAACTGCCTAATGGCATCGCGGTTCGTTTGGTAAATTATTAATTAATGCTGTGAAATACTGACCACGTATTTATAGTGCTACTCTGTCCTTTGATTGTGTTCCTTAATATCAAAATTTATTACCACATTCGACTATATATCGCACTAGCTTTCCCCGCGGTTTCCGAGAATATTGTTTAGCTTTTTCCAGCAGTGTGTTCCGCTAACCAGGTGGATGTAATTATTTTCTGGGATTATAATTTTGTTTCCAGTGATCCTTTCTTTTTTACACGTATATCACATGTGTACATTTATTAGAGTCAGACTATTCATAGGTGCTTGTAAAGGTCTATTTAAATAAAAATATTTTGATGCGGAACGCAATGGATGCGGCTTTTTTAATAGATAGAGTGATTGAAGAGGAAGTTTTTTATGTATAATACATGTGACATCCCACGGGAACGCGGGTAAAAGTTGTAATATAAGTAGGTATGGGTAATATACATTAGGATACTTCAGTAACTGTTATCTTGAGTTAAGATTTTGTCTTCCACCTTATTTGACTTTTTATCATACTTTTACGAGTGCTCTTTCTCAAATTATGTTTGTCCCAAATTTCTTCAGATGGTATCTCCTTTGACCATTTAAGAAAAGGCTTTGTTTGTGGTTTGATCTTTTGAGACTTTAGACTAAATAATTTTAAGATACTTACTTTTTTTTATCAAAAGAATTACGTAAATCTTACTAATGTAAATATCCTGGGACATTCTTTAGACACGGCCATCTGATCGCAAACTAAGCAGAGCTTGTACTATGGATACCAGATAACTGATATACTACATATAATACTTTTTTCTCTTTATATATACTTATATAGATATTTACACCCAGACACAGAACAAACAGACATGTTCATGCACACAAATGTTTGTCCTGGGTGGGAATCGAACCCGCGACCATCGGCTTGGCAGTCAGAGTCGCTAACCACCAAGCGAACTGCAAGGACTATGGCAGCTAACTGATTTAGGATTATTATTTATATACTACAATACTATTTTTTTTACTTAGATATTTACACCCAGAAAAAAAAACATTACATTCTTCAGAAACGCGGGTGAAACCGTACGGGATAGTTGGTTATATTAATGTAGTTAATATCTAACTGGACCACTCTGACATATCATTGAAAAATGGACCATAGGGCCCATTTACATAGGTAACATTATCAATAAACAATTTGATCCGTACGTGAATCTTATTTATACCAGCAATAAAGTTAATTGTTCCATGACAAACTTAGCTGTCAAATAGCGCCGTTTTGGTAGAAAGCACATCAAGCATCAAAAGGGAACTCAAGTGCAGCTGTGAACTATTTGCCAGTGGACTTTCAACCTAAGCGTAATTAGAAATCCGACAGTAGTAGGCCAGCTCTCCATACGTACCTACTATATAATAAAATGTAATATGGTATTCTTAGACTTCAAATCTTAGTATTTCGCTAAAAATGAGAGCAATTCGTGCAATTTACAGCATGGGTCCTCGTGAATCACTAAGATATTTATTTGGGTATAAATAAATATAACGAAGTTACCGTCACTATACATTTATCAAAATATAATGTTAAATTTGACCTTCATAAGTGCGGGCCTAAACTGAATAAATCGTTTCAAATACAGATTTTATTCTTTGAAATTTCGTAAATTTCTTAACGTCAGAATCACTAAACTATTAATGCCTTAATCTCACTTATATTAATGGTGTAGAAGCTTGAAAGTCTATAATTCAAAACACTGTCAAAATCACATAATATTAGCTACGCAATTTTTATAACTGCAATTTGGCCATGCTAGTTTAGACTATTACTTACATTTTTCCTTGATTTAGATTTTTAAAAAAATATGCCAATTTGTAAAAAAAAGTACCCTTTCAGAATTTCTGGCCGGTTCTTCTCAGTTGAAGTCTGATTTCTGAATCGGTCGTAATGTCAGTAACTTTACCTTTCATATTATATATACTCCGCGAATTGATACAGGAACAATTTTGTATTCCTCGGAAATGCATGCAAACAATAGGCTTAGCAGCATTTTGGCGAGGAACCCTAAAAAATACAGGCATTTCAGAATCTAGGTCGAACGTTATTATCTAGAATTTTCCCATACAACCACGGATGCAACATATCTCACTTGACATTTATTGATTGAAAGCTATTACGCAGTAGTAGGTATTGAATTCCATCGTTCATAATGAATGAATTGTTATGACTAAGCATCGTTGAATGGCGTAGGGTTGCCAGCCGTTCAAAATTAAATAGTACTGTACTATATCTTGACGATGTAATAAAAAAACTACTTTTAAAAAATTCGGTTTGAAATTCAAAACCTTTATCTATACTCAGTTAAGGACCACGATTTTGGAAGTTTTTTAGTTTTCAACTGAGAAAAAGCGGTAAGAAACAGCAAAGAAAGCTTTTCACAAATCATTAACATTTTTACTCTGTTGTGTTGTAGGTGTCCAAAATGGAAAAGCATTACAGCAAGCATGATTGAAATTGGACTTACAGATAGATTTTGTTCTGTATTAAAAATTGTTTCATCCGAGGGACTGGAAAATTGGAAAAACCACTTGCCGGGAGCTAAAAACTAGCATAAGCACTAAGCATTCTAACACTTTATTTTTTACATTTTGACCTGAATTTTCCTTCTAGCATAAATTGGCAACCCTAGCCCCGCATCACCGATGATATTAGATAGACATCATATACTTTGCCTATCAATAAATCAATGATTGTAATGGTAGTGACACTTATTTTTATAGATATCTAGCTTCCTCTCCGTGGTTTTCGAATCGGGGATCGAATATTTGCTGACATAAATAAATTAATAAATTTCCTGGGACATTCTTTTACACACGGCCATCTGATCACACAAAATAGTATAGCTCAGTGGCGTGCCATAGGTGAGGCCTATGTGCAGCAGTGGACGGAGATAGGCTGATGATGATGATGACAGAACAAACAGACATGTTCATGCACACAAATGTTTGTCCTGGGTGGGAATCGAACCCACAACCTTCGACTTGGCAGTCAGAGTCGCTAACCACCAAGCCAATTGGCCTGTCAAAAATCTACTGTGCTACTGTGTACACTGTACATACTCTATATGTCCGCTAAACTTCATCTAAATCCATTAGCATTAGTATTAGTAAAAATAAACCAAAATATGAATTAAAATTATTTCTAACATATTAAGCTGGGTGTCCACTAGGAAGCGGAAATGAGCCGAATCGAATCGCAATATTTAACTACCTATTTTATATTTGTAATTACTATCTCTATCATTTTCTTTTCCTGACAGAACACGCAACTAACAATTGTGTGCATTACCATGGTTGTTTATTATATGTCGAGGTTTAAACTAACTTTATAAATATGACATTTTTAACCGACTTCAAAAAAAGGAGGAGGTTCTCAATTCGGCTGTATTAGCATTTTTTTTATCTCATTCTTTACCTTTCGACTGGTCGAAGCGATTTGAATGATCCTTTTTTTTAAATGGAATTTACGTAATATATTAGTTATCTGGTTAATTTAGAGTCAAACAATATAAGTGTGTGTAAAATATTATGTATTTATTCATTCCAGAATATAATTTATCATTGCGCAAGTTTTAATGTACAGTTTCATTAAAATTCTTTGTCATGACGGCGTGATTGAGTAACCCACATCTACACAAACAAACATACTTATCAATAAATTTTCGCATTTATAGTATTAGTAGGATAACTATTTAAAATAACTTATTAGCATAGCTGAGGCACACCGAGTAGAATCGTCCGCATCAATCGTATTTTATTGATGCCGTTGGTGATGCGATTCGATTCAACTTAGTGAGTTTTCCCTCAATGGTCCCTGGGCTTTATACCTATTTTTTTTACAAAACAAATTCTGCTTTTATTAAAGTTGATCTGCCAAATGATAACATTAATGTTGAAGTAACTAAATATGTATGTACATTCATTTATTGTCAAGGTTTTAGTTTTTCAACGTCTTAAAACCTTACCACAAAATATACAGCATTTTGTTAAGCTGTCAATCTGAAAATTGAGCAAAGAATGAAAATATCCATTGTGTTCCGGCATCACGCAAAAACAATTGGATTGCGTCCAATAAATTCTATACGTAGGTACCCGAGTATCTTAAATTGATATATTTGGCCTATAAATCTTCCCAAAACTCAATTAAATCCGTGAAATAAATCCAAAAACTTGTCTCCGTCCTTTTAATTCTAGCGCTAAATTTGCGTACCGGCAAATCAGCTACGACATTTTTGTTGAGGTACCTATAGATAGAGTTTTATCTGGGATACATTTATTTTTTTACCGTAACTTTCCATCTTTGCTTTCTCGAATACCAACTTCGAGACGGGGCCTTGGAGAGAGGACTTCTCACGTGATTGCGTAGTTAGCGAAAGAGACGGAGCATAGAGGCCGCGATGAAACTTTTAACTTACAGAATCAATATTTCGTTCGTTCAGTTTCGAAGTTCGTCCGGGGAACCATCTTACCCATTTTCGCCGTAAAGCGGTAGTGCACTTGTATTACTATGTTTCGGTTAGAATGGCGATGTCCACTTACCATTAAGTGGACAGTCTGGTTGTCGGTTGCTCAAACCGGTATAGAAAAAAAAACAAGCTGCAGCTCATTCACCTGATAAAAAATTTATCAGTGAAACGATGCAACAAATCTTCGGAAAACGGACGAAATTCTTACCACCTTCTACCATCATCCCTTACTTCTACCTTCACGGACAGATTGTGGTCAAATACATCCTGAGCTAAATCGAGTCGAAAATGGACAAGATAATGTTGTTTACAAAAACAAATATGTAAACGACCTGGTAATGGCACTTGAGACATTAAGTTCACCTTAACAATCTCAAACGCTCTCAGAAAATATTGTTATATTTTCAGACAATGTAGTTAGTTGAATTTATCATTAATAATGAATTTGCATTTTGTGGCGTTTTTGAGACTGGCCAATTGTGAGTGTTCCACACGTTGTGTAAAGTTCCGTAGTTTATTTTTATTTATAATGATTTCTATCTTTTTCAGATCAGACTATAACTTATAAAGTCGATTTTGCTCTTAAAGTGAAAGGCCTTATTTACCAACGATACATTAAAATTTAAAGGCATTATGTTGATTTATAAATTGTGAATATTTTTAGATTTTTAGTGCAACAGTTTACCACTTTAACAGAAATAAAGACTTGCAGCTTGATCTTATTAAACGAGTATCTACATGAAAACTAGTAATAGAACAGCCTCTACATTTAAGAAGATATTCGTCAATAGTCCACACGAAGTGGCGAAAGTGAATTGAAAAAATCTACCTCCAATGTCCATGGCAGATAGACAAAGTCATCTGTAATTTTTATTACTAGTATGACAATTTTTTGTGAGATCGGAAGTTGATTACTGAATCCTAAACAATTGACGTCACAACACATGGGATTTTTTTAAGTAATTATTTAGCAAAACAAACAAAAACCTTTGGTTTTGTGGTTACATACCCTGATTGCCACCATAGATTGCACTTACAAATTAACAGTATTATATTTTTATTTATGTGTGGTGACATCTATGTAAACGCCTACAAATCCTTCACCGCCCGCACTACAGTGATGTGGTGACATCTACGAACGAGTAGAAACACGCGAGAATCCTACATCGCACTATCAAGATTCTCTCAGGATTTGACATGTATACAAGCTTCCAACATCAACAGTTGGACCGCGGTCCCCAAGCATGATCTCCTAGCGGCGGAAGATCTTCACTTTTAAGTGGAGGAGTCTCATACTTCGCTCCTTCATAATATTATTTGGGGTTAAGAAGATTTTTAATACTATAGATGATTTTCGACTCAAAAAATTACATTAGAATTTGTTAATCGAGTAAATAAAATGGCCTTAAACGTTTTTACAAGCTCAATTTAATCTTTCATCAGAGTTATTATTACACTTAAAATATCTCAACTCAAACAAACCCTAAAGTCAGCCAATTAGCGATGAAATGAAATAGTCTATCTCGTTCCACGAGACAGGCCGTTCGCAATCAACTTTGAAATATAAATAATGTTAACAAGGTGCAATTTTAAATAAAAAAGTTAATTAAAACGTGCATCTTTTCATCGGCATTGCGGTCTTACTGAAGTACTGTGACGCTTGTTTACAATTATAAAGAGGTTTTGATTTTGAAACACTTCAGATTTTAAGTGCCAACGTGATTTCGATGTGTTTTGATATTTCTCGGGTACATTACCAATCTAACTACAGTTACTAGTTCTAAACAAAGAAATATCAACTGTATGTATTTAAATTCAGGGTTCAAAATTTTGACAGAACCCATTGCGGACTCATTTTGTAATGAGATGCCACAACATTATCTAGATCATTATCATTTTTTAGAGTAGTAGAACTCTTAGTGCAGAGTTCGTCCGGGGAAGTACCACCTTACCCATTTCTGCCGTGAAGCAGTAGTGCACTTGTATTACTGTGTTTCGGTTAGAATGGTAAGGGGGTCGGTGAAATTACAGGCACATGAGACTTGACAACTTCACGTCTCAGGGCCGACAACGCATTTGCAATGCCCCTAGTGTTGCAAATGTTCATAGGCGGCGGTGACCACTTACCATCAGGTGGACCGTCTGCTTGTTTGTCGGCCCAAGTGGTTTAAAAAATAAATGCTTTTGGAGATAGATACTTCATAATGTTAAGAAAACCTGTGTATGAAAGATCTGCCTGATTCGTGAAGGTTAGGTATTGAAATTCTATTATACTTATAAGACGGTTGGCTTGGTTGTTAGAAGCCCTAACTCCTACGCCGCAGGTCGTGGGTTCGATTCCCACCCAGGACAAATATTTTTGTGGTCAAACATGTATGTTTGTTCTGTTTGGATGTAAATAGTTATATATGCATGTATTTAAAAATGTAGTATATCAGTTAACTGGTTTCAATCAAGTTCTGCTTAGTTTGGGATCAGATGGCCCTGTGCAAAGAATGTCCTGGGATAATTATTTATTCCCATACTAATAATTATATAATTAATGCACATTATTACACTACCATGTTTAATAAAGTCAACTTCCTATACTTAAGTTAATCTTTTCAGTTAAAAATTTCTTAACAAATTATTATTGAACCGCGAAAATCAAATAGTTTAAATTTCATTAATATATTTCATCATCATCAGTCCACTACTTGACATAGGCCTCACCTAAGTCACGCCACTGAGCTCGATTTTCAGCTCTTTGTTACCAACCGCTGCCAGCCAGCTTGCGTACACTCCACCTAGCTGGAGGGCGCCGTACACTACCTTTACCGACCTACCCCAACGGTTATCGGTTCTACGGCAGATGTGACCAGCCCACTGCCACTTCAGCTTGCTAATCATTTGAGCTATGTCGATAATAAATATATTTACTTTCATGAATATCTTACGGTTCATATTTTTATTTAGCCCTTTTAAATTGAAACAGGCTTTTTTTTCAAATCGAATTTCCCTTCTGGCTAGCATTAACTCACTACCAATAATTCTAAAAGCATATTTAATTGTAGCTATCCAAAGCAAAGCGTAGAAACGTAAACGTAGTACGTTAAAACTTAGTGACCAAAGTAAAAACTGTCACAGATAATTTGCATTGCGCAAGTCACAGATGTGAAGGCCAAAATTCGCTGCCTGCTTCTTTCGCTACGCTTAGAACGCTTAACTCATTTGCATCTGTAAACTTCACTACTATGTCCACACTGTGATCGATTCGTAAGAATATATTATCCTTAATTTTTGAGCAGTAGAGTTCTTACTCGTCCGGAGAAGTACGACCTTACCCATTTCCACCGTGACGCAGTAGTGCACTTGTATTACTGTGTTTCGGCTAGAAAGGTAAGCCGTGTAGCCGGTGAAATTATAGGCACATGAGACTTAACAACTTCACGTCTCAGGGTCGATAACGCATTGTGCTCTGGTGTTGCAAATGCCCATGCGCGGCGGTGACCACTTACTATCAGGTGGACGGTCCACCTGATCTTGTGTGCTTGTTTGTCGGCGTTAATTTATTCCTATAATTGATAATAAATATAATTTATTTTATTGACACTTTCAGAGAAAGTACAAGCAATAATAAAATAGTTATAAATTGAACAACATAAAAAAAAGGATTCCAATATTTTGTTGTTTCAACTCCAAATAGACATAAGCGCCAATATTACGTCATTTGTACGACTATAACAAGTGTAAGTGCGAGACAATGCGCTATCTTACACACGTATAACACTTAACCGTCAAAGTGACGTTATTTCACGTTTAGTATTTTGAATGATAGTGGTTCTTCTAAGATCATTCTATCAGTAGACGAGATATAATATAATCTATTTACCTGAATGTTTATTTTCGTTATAATCAGCCTAATATATACTAATATTATAAAGAGGAAAGATTTGTACGTAAGTATGTATGTTACTCTTTCACGCAAAAACACCTTAACGGTTATGGATGAAACTTGGCATATAGATAGAGCATATCCTGGAATAACATATAGGTTACTTTTTATCCTGGGAAAATGTGATATCCCTCGGGAATGGGGGTAAAACCGCGGGGACAGCTAGTAACACTAGAAATCGAATCACTTGCTTCACAATCTGATATGGCTGAATTGATTTGGATGAAGCTTTATGTAATTACTTTTTTTACATAATTTTCATCGCGGGAAAACTGTAAAACCCCGCAAACAGGCTCATTAAATCGCCAGACTGAATCTGTATTAGTAGTCTTGCTATCCCCCGCGGTTTCACCCGGGTTCCCGAGGGATGTAAGATTTTCACGGCACAAATATCTTATGTGTAATTTCAGGGTATTTTCTATAAATGTGCCAAGTTTCATTTAAATCACTTTGGTAGTTTTTGCGTGAAAGAGGAACAAACATCCATACATACAAACTTTCGCATTTATAAAATTGCTAGCTGTCCCCCGCGGATTCACCCGCGTTTCCTAGGGATGTAACATTTTCCCGGGATAAAATATAGCCTATATGTTATTCCAATATATGTCCTATCTATGTGCCAAGTTTCATCCAAATATGTTAAGTAGTTTTTGCTTGAAAGAGGAACAAACATCCATACATACAATCTCTCGCATTTATAATATTGGTAGGATTTATCTAGTCCAAGTTAATATAAATTAACGAACCACCATATATTCGAATTTCTAAGAGTATTAATAATATTTCTGTAGATACAGTTTAACAATAACACGATAAATACTGAAATTACCCCAGATTTTAACCAAAACATGGCGGTTCCCTTCGGATTTGTGCCAAAATCCATTAGTTGTATTTGTTATTGCTGTTTTATGCTCAGAACAGTAATTATTGGTGTATCTTGTGTACATTATGCGTTTATATTATGTACGTAGGTACTCCTATATATGAATTGTAATTCTGTTGTTCCCATTGCAATTTTAACCTTATTGCAATGCAGTTACATTGTAGTTTTAATGAAATAGCCTTTGTCCTAGGGCTACCTATGTGTGTTCTTTTTATTGTAATTTTATAGACTCCGAAGGATGTTTTTTTTTTTTATTTATAAGTCATACTGTTATGTAAAGAACGCATATTACAGTATTTATTGATTTGAGGGTTGAGTAGTAGAGCTTAGTTCAGAGTTCGTCCGGGAAAGTACTACCATCGTACCCATTTCCACCGAGAAGCAGTAGTGCACTTGTATTACTGTGTTTCGGTTAGAAAGGTAAGGGGGCCGGTGAAATTACAGGCACATGAAACTTCACGTCTCAGGGTTGCAAATGTCCATAGGCGATGGCGACCACTTACCATCAGGTGGACCGTCCGTTTGGTCACTGGCCAAAGTGGTAGAAAAAAATAGATAAAACATATACAATTTGACTGACATGGCTAGATTTTGGTATCGACCTACGATGCAAATTGTACTTGGATATAATTCTGATTGTTTTGCTAAAATTTAGTTTAATACCTATTTAAATGCAGTCCAGGTCATTTTTACAATACCAGTCCTTTGCTTGGAATATGATCTAGTGTGAAGAATGTATCTCTAATTTAAGTAATATAAACTTCGTAGGCAAGTATTCGTAGCAAGGAGGCCATAGAAAACGGTCCTCTCATATGATTGCGTAGTTAGCAAAAGAGACAGGGCATAAGTGAAAACGTATTTTTAATAAATTCAATCTATGGAGGAGCGGGGTATGAGACTCCTCCATTTAAAAGGGAAGATCTTCCGCCAGGCTCGGTGATCATGCCTGGGGACCGCGGTCCAACTGTTGATGTTGGAAGCTTGTATATATGTCAAATCCTGAGAGAATCTTGATAGTGCGATGTAGGATTCTCGCGTGTTTCTACTGGTTCATATTTTTTTTTTTTTTTTTTTTTTTTTTTTTTTTATTGCTACCGCCCAAATTGACTCCATGCTGCCTGATGGTAAGCAGTCAATGAAGTCCCCTAGTGATGGCCATCATCCCAGTAGCCAGCGTAGCATTGTGGCATGATGGCCCTCACCTTGACGGCCTTGTGAGAAGCTTTTTCACGCCCCGCTTAAAGGACCCAGGATCATAAGAGAAGGGAAACACGTGGGCTGGTAGCGAGTTCCACGTCTTAATGGTACGGCAGAGATAAGAGGCGCCGAACCGTTTGGTGCGTGACGGAATCTGTTCCACCGTGTAAGAGTGGCACCTTAACCCAGCACGTGTCGTTCGGGATAGGAAAGGAGAGGATGGGATTAGTTGAAATAGCTCTTCGGAGCACTCACCGTGATAAATGCGGTAGAAGACAGCCAATGAGGCCACGTCTCTGCGTAATTGCAGTGACTCAAGAGTCTTTGTGGCCTCAGGATCCCCAATGATACGGACAGCACGCCGCTGCAACCTATCGAGGGCGTCCAATAAGTACTGGGCGGAGCCATTCCAAAGGTGAGAGCAGTATTCCACGCAGGAGCGAACCTGAGTTTTATATAACAGACACAACTGCTCCGGCGCGAAAAACCTCCTCACCCTGTTCATGACTCCGAGTTTCCGGGATGCGGATTTGATGACACCCTCAATGTAGTTTTTCTGGTTGAGATTGCGGCGTATGTCCATACCTAGGATATTGAGGCTGTCTTGAATCGGTAGTGGAGTGTCCAGAAGAGAGGGATAGGGAAGGAATGGAGATAATTTAGCTGAAAATGCACACACCTGTGTTTTCTTGGCGTTGAACTCGACCAGGTTCACATCACCCCAACGCGAGATGCAATTCAGAACCCGATCAAGCTCAGCAACAAGTGTTCGCCTATCCTCCTCAGTATCGGCTTGCTTAGCCGCAGGGTGTCCGAGATATCGCCCATGTACAGTGCTGTCATCTGCATAGCAATGAATGCTCCCAAAAGTGAGCATATCATTGATATGCAGAAGAAAAAGCGTGGGCGATAATACGGACCCCTGAGGCACACCAGCATTCACCTCGAGAAACATAGATGAGTGACCGTCACAGAGAACTCGAATACGGCGCTCATGCAGGAAGCTGGCAACCCAGTTGCACAGTCGAGGTGGCAAGCCGTAGGCTGGAAGCTTGGAAAGAAGCGCACGATGCCAGACTCTATCGAAGGCTTTGGAGATGTCGAGACTAATAGCCAACGACTCCCCATGCCTGTCCATCGCCTCACCCCAGAGGTGAGTGACATACGCTAGAAGATCACCCGTAGACCGTTTCGGTCTGAAGCCATATTGACGATCGCTGATGAGGGAGTGATCTTCTAGGTAGCGAACGAGTTGGTTGTTTATTATTCGCTCAAACACCTTGCAGAGGATAGGGGTGATAGCAATGGGTCGATAATTGCCTGGATCAGAACGATCCCCTTTTTTGGGAATCGGTTGCACGTTCGCCTCTCTCCAAGCCTGCGGCACTATGCCTGAGGCATAAGATAGGCGATACAGGCGTGTTAGCATTGGAGACAACTCGGCTGCGCATTTCCTAAGCACAACCGCTGGAATTCCGTCAGGTCCACTGGCTTTCCGGACATCGAGAGATCGCAGTGTCGCGCGTACATCGCATTGCCTGATTTTGACATCAGGCATGGACTGGCCGGAGTAAGAAATCGAAGGCGGTTGCGCACTACGATCATCGATTCGGGAGTTAGCCGCAAAGAGATTGACAAGCAGGTCAGCTTTCTCTTGCGGCCCATGGGCGAGTGATCCATCAGGGCATCGCAACGGCGGCAATGAAGGCTGGCAGAAATTAGATTGCACGGCTTTGGCCAATCGCCAGTATCCCCGGCTGCCCGTGGGGTGCGACAAAAGTTCTTGACCAAACCGTGCAATGCGCTGGGCATCCGCTCTGATGTATGCCCTCTTGCAGGCCCTGGTGGCTCTATTATAGGCTGCCTTGATGAGATGGACATTCGGATCGCGACGGGACCGAGCCCTGATCCAAGCGCGGTAAGCCGACTGTTTTTGATTAACAGCAGCGGCGCACTCGCGATCGAACCAAGGCCGTACCCTGCTGCTGCTGGTGACGTCAGTGGATGGAATATAATATTCCATACCCAACAAGATTTCCCCAGCAACAGCAGATGCACTCTCCGACACATCCCTCCCACCAAAGCAGCGTTGAGGCCACGGGATGGACGCATAATAGTCTCGCAGGCCATCCCAATCGGCTGACGAGTAGTGCCACAAGCGACGCCTTGCCTTCACTGATTGTGGAGGTGAAGCGAATGGCACTGTAGTGCGAACCAGACAGTGGTCGGAGGAACCCAAAGGGGCTTGTACCGTCACACTGTACTGGGCCGGGTTACTCGTCAGTACAAGGTCTAACAACGAGGGCGCTTGATCCGATATGTCTGGTATCCTGGTGGGCTGGAGTACCAGTTGAGTAAGGTCGTGCGTGAGAGCGAATGCGTGAGCAGCTCGTCCCGCGTGATCCGTTCTGGAAGAGCCCAGCCAGGTCTCATGGTGGGCATTGAAATCTCCCAAAAAGACCAACTCGGCGGTCGGAAACTGCTCCTGCGCATTATCTGCTGCCTGACTCAGGTAGTCAAACAGTCGAGTTGTCTCTGCATCTCCGGTATGGGAACGGTAAAGGCACACGTAAATCCGGGCCGATGAACCCAGACTTAAGTGTACCCATAGAATAGAAAAGGAAGGGTCCTCCAGGCAGCGTAGACGTCGACAGCAAATATCCGCCCTGACGAACAAGCATACCCCGGCTTTTGCGTGGAAGTTTTCTTCTAGTGCATAACCGGGATAATGCAGATAGGTCGTGTCGTCAGGACGGCGTATTTGAGTCTCGGTCAAGAAAAGCATGGCCGGTCGGGCCGTCTCGAGATGGTGGTGGACGGCGTTGAGGTTTGAATGGAGTCCGCGGATGTTAGCGGACTCCACCTCAAAAAGCGAGTTGGTGGGGAACGATGACGCCGCTGTATGACCGGAACCATTTTTTGAAGCTGCCATATTTTAATAAAAGGGGGCGTGAAAAAGAGGAGGCAGTCACCGCAGCAGCGCGTGACAAAGCGCAGAGTATTGTATTGTCACTATACTGTGAGGTGTAGGGGTGGTCGACCCGCCGGACGGAAGGGCTCCCGTACCCTCCCGGAAATGGTCGCCGGGTCCCACCGTCCGGTCACCAACCGGCACGACGAGCCACTTCGAGATTATGCGCGACCTGGTGGGGCAGCCTTCCAAGATGGTTAGTCCCAGTTGGGCCCCTGTACTATGCCGCGGGCGGCCAGCGGCACCACCGTTTCTACAGGTCTCCCTGGCCGGCGGGTCGACCCACACTACCCCCACAATGACTCCACAGATACACTACTGGTCCCACGTATGCTGCGATAACCTCCCCCTCAGCTTATCCTCCACATCCTCTCTTCCCTTCCCATATGGGAAATGACGAGAGGATATAGAGGGTATGGTTGGGCCTCCGGCTCTCCCACTCACTGAACGAAACACATCAGTACAGAACATACTGATATTTGACGACGGTTTTCTGTGGGAGGGTGGTACTACCCCGGTCGTGCCGGCCCATTCATGCTGTAAACAGCTTGGCACTACCACCTAAGATACCATCATAGATGTCGCCACATCACTGTAGTGCGGTCGGTGCGTGTTCACTACAAATGTGTGTCGCTACAAATCTGCCTAAAAGTGTGGTGAAATCGAGATGATTTATTGGTTCTTGTAAAATGTTGTGTCATTAAATATTGCTGTTTGCCAGCAAGTCATGATATATTAACCTAAAAATAAATAGGTTCGGAAATAAAAATATTCTTGAGCTCTTATAAATCGTGTTAACATGTGCTTTTTTATGTTACAAACAATTAGTGTCCCAAGGTTGATTTTGGCCGAAGTCGAAGGCCTTATAACTCTGAGACATGCAGTTAAAGATTCTTCAAAAAATAAAATAACGATTGTTTACTAGTGCATATTGACTTTTGATTGATTGCAATTATATTAAAAAAATATATTTATACATAATTTTAATTATAATATTTATTTACTTTTAAGTAAAGGTGATTTCACAATCACTACTTCTTGGTAAATTTTGACACTTGCCAGAAACCTTTGTTTTCGGCCAAAGCTTCGGTCTATTTTGGCTGAAGCCGAAAGTGCCCGAAGCCGAAGCCAAAGGTTCGGTCAGATACAATAAACAAATAATAAGAGTTTTAATAATAAACAATTGTTTAATAAATAGCTTCTTCATCTAAAAAAAGAAGACGTAGCGTAAAGACGCACGAAAGAAGCGAAAATGTAGTATTAGAGGGAACGTTTTAAATATTCATTAATCACTTTTGAATATTGTGCTTATCGCTCATTTATTTTTTGTCATACAAAAAGGTTGTTGATCTGAAATTCAAAGCCCTCCCATAAGGAGTTTTGCTTCCATATAAAAAAATTGTTTATTAAATATTTTTTTCTGCAAAGTCTGTTGTTTTGCTAAATCATGGTCCCCATACACGTTTTCGCTCGGTGACAAGGCGTTAGCCATTATTGGGCCCAAGACAATGATTACATACAAATGTCTACACGCTGAACAATTTGCCATTCCGAAACTTACCCATGACATCCATGGTGATGGAAATTTAAAAGGCGGTTATGTTACGATATAAGATACACACAACGAAAAAAGTTAACGTTAACTTGGAATAACTGATTAATTATTTGTTCTTTGTTTAAAAATCCAGCGGATACCAGCGACTCTGACCAGCCCCCTTATTCAGCTAATACAACCTTCGACGGCGAGCCGCTTCACGGAGGCCTCGGAGAGCTTATCTCTCACGTGATTAGTAGTATTATTATTAGTAAATACAGCAATTATAACATAGCATAACATCTATCCAGATTAATGTAACTTTCAAATAGTTATAGATAAATAAACTAAACTTAAAATATTAGCTTACAAAATGCACTTTCTCTCTATATAATGCTTATACTAAATAATACAATAAATGCGAAATTGAGTTTGTTTATATACCACGGTTTTACATCTAAAGCACTGAACTGATCATGCTGAAATTTTAAGCATACATAGCCTATAGTACGGAGAGATATAGTTTTAAATGTGAATGGTACTATGTTTTATTTTCTTTATATATTTTCTGTGTTCTTATTGAACAATAAAAAAAAAAAAAAAAAAAAGATAGTTCAGGTTAGCTATTTGCAGTAGTTATTAAAATTACCACAGTCGAACAAGGGTTCGGTGACAAATTTCGTTAAAACCCCTTAATAGCAATTCTACGGAATCTCGGCCGGATACGTCCACCCATATCATCCAGCCAGTTAGTAAAACGTCAATTCTTTGTCCCTTATGTTCTGGAGTAGTGGCGTCACGAACTTCCCGTGTTCTTGATACTATCAAAGTGATCGACTTCTGTTTAGATCATTTTGAATGTCAAGAGTTTCACGTTTGATCTTTGATGTTGGGTGATTTAAGTGTTTTCATTCGTTTGCGCATAGGTTTCATATCGTTGAGATTTTTTTTTGTGGCTGCATGTCAAATTTACACGCTTTTTATTTATTTATTTATTTATTTATTACGGTACACCAACAACATATATACGTAGCACATTAAAGGATACAGACATAAAGTTACACAATCAAGTACATACATAAATAACAGGTGTACACAGCTTACACAGGGACACATTAACAATGTAGGTAGGGCATGAAAAAAAACATAGAGAGCACACAAATAATAAAAAAGAAAATCTAAGCTACTAAAACAATGAATTAAAAACGAAAACACATCAAGTTAAAGTTAAATGATATTATATACTAATTATGATATTTATAATTATACATAAAACAAAGTACTAAAAAAAAAAATCTTAAAAAAAGCAAAAATGTCCCAAAGTTCCTAATCCAAAGCAACTAGTTGCGCAACCTTGTTTTTGAAAATCCCGAAACTGTCGAAAAACACGTCCAAATGCTGATCTGGATAGTTTTTACACAAATCATTATAATCTTTTTATTAGCTTCACCTGTATGTTTTGTAACCGACTTCTTTGGGCACGATTTTAATCCACTTTAAACGGTCAGATTTCATTCAAACTTTGTAGATTTATTGAGGATCGATGACATTTAATTTTTTTAAGCAGTTTGACCCGTTATTCATACTAGAACAATTAGGATTAGCGATTTAACTAAAAAGTAATTTATTTATTATATTAATTCTACATGTTCTCAGCAGGTGGTACAATACTTCTGTTTTTCAAGAAACCGACGCGGTTTTAAAATCTGGACCCGAACAAGAAATGTGATTTTTTTGTTTGTTAAAACTATACCATTGTAATCTGCGTGAATTGAAAAGATAATGCGTTTTTTTTAAACTTATCGGTTGCACAACATCTCCCTATTTCATCGCGGTCACACACATACATATACATAGTTGCAAAAGGTAGCTGTTCTTGGCATGCGTTGAAATGCAATTTTTTTCTTCCGAAAAATTGCGAGAGCTCCCGTTACAACTTTTTAGTTTCATCGCAATCGGATAAATTATATCAGAATGCATATAAATCGAACATATATTCGATTTTATATACCCGAGGAATCTGATGGTAATTTTAAAATACTGAAAGAACTTTTTCAAACAGGTGCTTTGGGGCCCAATTCCACTAAATGCAACGTTCGACTAGCACGTTTGGTTCGGCAATGGTATGGCGATTAATGTCAAATTGAAGTTTGACATTTCATAAATATGGTATTCCTAAGCACTACAACCAAAACAAACATACATTTTGAGCTAATCTTTGGAACGAATGTGAACCATTACCAAAACACAACCGCAGTTCGATCGTTGGTGTGTTTAGTACAATACGATTAAACGTCAAATTTGACGTTTGGTTGCGATATGGTAATGGTTCGGTGCATAATATGTTAGTGGAATTGCCCCCTTGGTTAAAGATTACCTTTTACATACAAACAAACTTACAAAATCCTCTCTCTATACATATAATATTAGTTAAGTAATATATAAATCAAAGTCATTCATATTCGAGTTGGTAGCCTCCAATGGCACAGGCCTCCTGTATTCAGCCCCTCACCATACCGTAATGAAAATCATATAAAGAATCCTGACTACATAAGCCAAATATTAATATAAACAACATTATGGTTATTTGTACAGGCAAAGTACATAGGATACAAGTGACTTTTATATAGTTAATATAGGACTACAGGAATATCCCTCATTCACGTATCAAATCTGTGCCCTGTTATATTGTTGCCAAGGTCCCATAGTTTATTTATCTAACCCTTTTCAGATTGTCACAGCAATAGGGTCGAAAGGTCCTTCGGTTCGTAAAAATATACTTATTTATGTCTCTTCTTTTCCTTACTAACGCAATCTTTTATTTCATATCCGTAAATATAAATAACTTGGGACATTCTTTACATACGGCTTTCTGATCCCAAACTAAGCAGAGCATATACTGGATCCAAATAGTATACTTCATATTCATTTAAATACAAACTGATATCTATATATAATATAACAGTTCGTCCGGGAAGTACTACCACCATACCCATTTCAGCATTCACCCGTGAAGCAGTAGTGCACTTGTATTACTGTGTTTTGGTTAGAAAGGTAAGGGGGCCGGTGAAATTACAGGCACATGAGACTTAACAACTTCATGTCTGTGGGTCGACAACGCATTGGCGGTGACCACTTACCACTAGGTGAACCGTCTACCTCTTTGTCTGCATACATAAATAATTTAGAGAAATAAAAAAAAATATCAGAATACCGGATAGACCTTTACTAAACAACACATCTGACTCACACATACACAAAACGTTCAGTTAAAATACCAAACAAAACAAAGCGTTTCAATATACGTACCTACATGTAATTAAAAATACAGATGGTATAATCATGTACATTTGTAGAGGTAAAATAAAAAAAAGAACAGCAAAATCTTCAAGCATTTTAGGCAGTTATTTACAATATCTATTACCTACACATAACTATACCCCAACCGTTTATAATCTTTGAAGATCCTCAATTGTTTAATATTGGATAATAATGGGAAAAAAGACCCTGAAATATGATATTGAAAATTTAAGTGATTTCCTCGCAATAAAAACTATTATCTGATACAATATTCTTTTATTCAAATACATTGTATACCACATTAGGGCTCCCGTCGCCACAAGGCCTCGGAGAGCGGACCTTTCATTTGCTCGCGTAGTTAACGAAAGAGAGACCGGACCGTAACAATACCTAGTTGAGCTAGTGACATTTACCATACGGAATAACACTCCAATGCTCATTTGTCGCATTTATGACATACCACTGATGCAGCAGTGCGTTAAAATTACGACAAATGAGCAGCACGAGTCACTCATTGCATCTGTATAGTAACTTTATAGAGATCATTTAGCCAATGCTACAAACAAGTCCACCTGATGGTCAGTGTTCACCGCTGCCTATGGACATTTGTATTATTCAGTTCTTCTCGTTGAAGAGTGACTTTCGAGGTATCCTTTATATTTTCCCTTCTCGAACATAAACTAAATCAATTGATTTGAATACAAATGCATGTCATGTGGGCCAAGAAACAGCCAGACAGTCCACGTGATGGCTATGGACAACTACCTCACCAGGGGCATCGCCAATGCGTTGTCGTCCCTGAGACGCCCCCTGACCCTTCCAACCGAAAGACATACAAGAGTACAGCTTCGTGGCAGAAGAATAGTGGTAGTCTTCCTCTGAAATCTGCACTAAGAACTCTACTTCTAGAATCATCATCATTTTCATTGTCGAGTAGTTCACAGCAGATCCTATCATGATTATTGTCCTTACATTTATGTCACTGAGAACATCAACCTCGAGGCATGTCCTTCCAATGACATTTCGTATTTTGAGATTGTAAACATTTGAAGATTAAAAAAAAAAACTAAAAAATTATACCTTGCTGAGTTTCTTGCCAGTTCCTAATTGAGGGCTGTCTTCCGAACCAATAGTAACTTCAGTAGTTCTGATCATCACTAGTATTTGGGCCTACAAATACCTACCGCTATTAGCCATAGGCCTACAGCACAAAGTCTTTTAAAATGTCATAACGCAAAAAAAATAAAATGACGTGAGTGTTTTTCAACTACTTCAGATAATTTTCGGGTAATACCAGAGTTGGCACTTGACAATGTTAATTCTCTACAGAATCACCGCTGCCACGAATCTTCACGCTTGTCCATTATGTTTCCATTCACAATTGTGTGATTGTGTTGTCCGCGTGTTCCGTAACGAGCCCACTCAATGATTCTGACCCTGACTGGCCGACGATCTAATGATATACTTCGTTTTGTATGTTTGATGCTGTTTTGCTTGATTGTGATTTATCAGAGGTCCCACGATGCGTTCCATAGATAATGACCTCTATTCTCTACCTATTACGACTTCTAATCCTAGTTAGAATAAACGTAGATTATTTTTTTGTCAATTAAGCTGACAAACAGAGAGATGGTTTACTGATGGTAAGTGGTCACTACCGTATATGGACACTTTAGACATTTGCTATAACAGCGTCATCGCCAATGCAATTTCGACGTTAAAGTACAGAGTTGTTAATGAACCGAAATATAAGTGCACTACTCTATCACATGGTGTACTAGAATTAGATTATTTAAGTGCTCGAAAATGCCTATTTGAATAAATAATATTTTCATTTCATGGCAGAATTAGGAATGGTGGTTGTATTTCCCCGAAAGATCGCGATACTTGGCTACTCATTGTTATTAATGAAACAAATTTAACTTTAACCATATTTATATATACTTTAGTTTTTATATCTTTCCCAAATTATAAATAAATATCCGGACATTATTTACACACGGCTATCTGGTCTCAAACTAAGCAGAGCTTGTCATAGTACAAGAAACCAGATAACTGTTATACCACTTTTTTTTTAAATATATAGATATTTACAGCCAGACACAGAACAAACAGACATGTTCATGCACACAAATCTTTGTTCTGGGTGGGAATCAAACCCGCGACCTTCGGTTTGGGATTCAGTAACCACCAAGCCAACTGGCCTTGTCTTATAAATGACTCCTACTTTGTAGTTGACTGTTTGTAACAAAATAACTTGTGGAATTTTTTTTTTTGTTACTGATATGCCGTCTCTTTTCGATCTTTATATGATCACCCGTGGCCACATCATCACTACTAAAGGTAAGATTTTGGATGTCACGTTATCCTGGGATAAAGAGTAAGAAACATCATCCATACATACAATTTTTCGCATTTATAATATAAGTAGGATGTAAATATCTATACACGTTTAATACAACGGATATGGGTAAGATGGTAGTACGACGGACGAACTCTGCTCTAAGAGCACTACTACTCACAGTTTAGTTTAGTCCTAGGTAAACTATATAATATTACGTTGTAAATGGAACTCGCCGTATTATGCTTTCATTTAACCACAATATCAGCAAACAGTTGACTACGATGTGGCTAAAGTTGGTAACTGACGGTAGCTAGTTAGTTGTACTCTACAATTTTTATTTTTCCATATTTTTTTTTTGACCACTTGGGCCGACAAACAAGCATACGGTCCACCTGATGGTAAGTCGTCACCACCGTCTATAGACATTTGCAACACTAGGAGCATCGCCAATGCATTGTCGACCCTGAGACGTGAAGTTGTTAAGTCTCATGTACCTGTAACTTCACCGGCCCCCTTACCTTTCTAACCGAAACAGTAATACAAGTGCACTACTGCTTTACGGCAGAAATGGGCAAGGGTAGTAAAAGTACTACCCAGTATTTCCCCGGACGAACTCTGAACTACGAGCTCTACTACCCTTATATTTTTTTTCCTGTAAATTGTTACAGGATTATGTTAATGGATAGATTATTTAAACCATAAACATCTTTTTAAATACAGACTTATATATATAATATGTATTTACACTCAGACACAGAACAAACAGATATTTCTATGCACACAAATACTAAACTTGTCACGAGTGGGAATTTAACCCACGACCTGTAGCATGGCAGTCAGGGTCTAACCACCAAGCCAACAGGCCCGTAATAATATAGAATTGATTGTTAGCGATCATATTAAGTACTGATTCCCCTCAGCTTTATTCAGGATACACAATGTCAACAAAGCAATAAAAACAAGCGCGCCAATATGCGAAGCGCCTGTTTTATATGAAAATATTTACAACCAACAAACATACAGAAATTAAGTATATTTATTTTGAAACAACATTATTAATATGCTTGTCTTGTAATGTAATTTTTTTTTTTTTTTTTTTTTTTATTTGTCCAAAATTTGTTAAACACTAAAATTATGCATGAAATAAGCTGTGCTATTAAAGCATTCTAGTATGTACAATAGTCTACTAATATCCCAATAATAATCTTTATCTATATATCACTACATAGTATAAAACAAAGTCGGTTTCTCTGTCCCTATATCCCTATATCCCTATATCCCTATGTATGCTTAAATCTTTAAAACTACACAACGGATTTTCATGCGGTTTTTTTAATAGATAGAGTGATTGAAGAGAAAGGTTTTTATGTATATTATATGTGACATCCCACGGGAATGCGGGTAAAACGAGGAGGACAGCTAGTATAGTAAAAAACTAGTACTATATATATATAAGAAAATGGTTCCTTTGACGCACCATCACCTCAAAACTACTGAACATATCGGGATGGCACTGCTACCATTCGACGCGGAATTTCTCGGAGATGGTTATAAGCTATATATTATATCGATAAACGCAGGCGAAACCGCGAGGGACAGCTAGCAATAAATTTAAAAGAATGACACATGAGACTTAACAACTTCACGTCTCAGGGTCGACATCGCAGTGGTGATGCACCTAGTGCCGCAAATGTCCATAGGCTGTGACCACCTAGCATCAGGTGGACCATCTGCATATTTACGGGCCCATGTGGGAAATGAAAAAAAAAATCATCACGTAGCAACTCACCTCAGTAAGCCTGAGTAGGATGAAAGTACTAGTTTTCACCCCGTAATATTATCCGAATCCCCGAGGGAACTTCCATTTTCCCGGGATATTTATTTTATTATGTATTATAATCTCACTTAAACCTTCCAGAAAATAATCTTTAACGACAATTAAAACCGCATCAAAATCTACTGTAAACGGGCAGACTGACAGTCTTTAATACTATTTAGAGTTATGTTTCTAAATACCAAGTCAAAAAAAATACGTGCCTATACCTAGATTCCATATTGGGATATAAAAAGTACACTCAATAAAGCGTTATGAGTTATTCAGAGGCGTTATGTGGGGCATTCTGCACATAATGCCAGTCGCATGGCATGACAATGTGGTTAGGTTAGGTAAGGCGTACACGTTCGCCGTCGCATCGCCACCTAGTGGGCAATTGTGTAGTTTGCTCTGCAGTATTGTTGTGGGTAAAAGCTGTTTGTTTAAATTTAAAATGGACTGTGGAACTCTATCATTGATAACTAGTTTCTGCCCCGCAGTTTCACATGGCTTCTGTAAAGCTTTTGACGGTTGTACACACTTATCCCTACCTACTGATAAGTGCACTTTTTGTAGATTTATTTCTACCGGTAGGGATAGGTGCACTGCACATTACCGAGTGGTACGGATAAGTGTACCACCCGGGTTTTGATCAGAATCCGTTGATTAGATTCACGGTAAAAAGCAACAATCATTGGTATATCCTCGCAAACTATCGCGTTAACAATATTACATAGCGACCCGATTCAGCTACACCCGATGGAATAATTATTTCCAAACAAATCCTTACTAATATTATAAACTTGAATGTAAGTTTGTTTGTTACGCTTTCACGCGAAAACTAACTTAACCGACCATCATGAAACTTTGTACACATATTATTGGAGGTATTAGAAGTAATATAGGATACTTTTTGTCCCCAAAAAAGTTACATCCCTCGGGAACGCGAGTGAAACCGCGGGAGGCAGCTAGTAATTATATTAACTTAAACCTTCCAAAAAATTAACTTCAAATGACTTTAAAGACTGCATCAATATATACTTAATAGTTGAAAAGATATAATATAAAACGAAAAACACTGACAGACAATAATAGTGTTTTGTTTTGTTTTTGCCCAGAGAAGATAAGAAGATTTTAATAATGCATTTTGCATCGGATTGATATCGCTGAGCGACAATGCTGTGGTGACATGAGACACTCACATCATGCTGGGACTTAATACTATCTTCGGTAGAATGTGGGTCACATCACTGAGACCTCCAACAAAAGATACACACAAACAGTTCATCATTATAACACAGACGAGACCAGAGATACAAAAATAAAATTAAATGTAATAATATAAAATTGGAATTGAATTTAGATGGTCATAAATCCAAATATAGATTCAATCAAGCTAGACACAAACAAAATCAAATAATGACAAAACCAATAACAAGACACTTTAAAATAATGAGATAGCATTGAAGTAGAATTAATGAATAAGAAATAGATGAAAAAATAAGTGAAATTGATTCGATGTTTACCGTCACCTCTTTCCTATTTAACTATTTCAGTGATTTTAGTTTAATATCAAACCCCAGTTTATTTTAAATCTGACGGTTTCAAAAATTTTCAAAAAATTATCAGATCGATCTGGGTTAAAACACATCGGAATTCAACAATTCAATGACTAAATTTTGGAGCAGACCAAAATTATGTAGATCACCAATTCTATCTAAACACTCAACTAACATAACGTGTTCCAAATACAAAACAAGTTTAAATGTAGCATTTAAAAGTCGCAGAATACAGCATATCTAGAGCGTTATATGACACACTTTCATCACAAAAAACTCGGCAAAACTCGTCACATGAAAGAGGAAGCGACGTTTTCGCGTGCAGCTTGAATACGCATTTTTTTCTCATTTGAAACTTCATGTCATATGGCTTAAGGTTGTGTCACACTACGTTGACGTGACCGTGATGGAACGTGACGTTGACACATGATTTGTAATATAATAATAATGTTTTACTTTGCTTGGTATTTGAGAAGATTTTGCTGAATAAGAAACTGAATATGCTTTGTTTCTTCACGTGTGACGTGTTAGTTGATATTTTTGTAAGTTTAAAAGAATAATTAAAAAACATACAATTTATTTATCACAAATTATTAAACAAATGCTTAATATATTTATTAAAAGTACACATGATTAATTAAATATAAATATTTTTAGAAAGGAATTTACAAATACGTACCCCACGTATAATGGTATAATAATATTAATTGCTTAGCCTATAGTAGACACCTAACATATTATAATATTTAAATATGCTTAAGCTAATATGACTACACAATTATACGTGCTGAAAAGAACAAATTTTACGATCTCTTACTAAATAATTATTTACGTTAATCTGACTTAATATTTTAAAAAGGTTTTAAAAAAATTAAATTTATTTTATTCAGACAACAAAGGATCCATTTATTAAAACTAACAAGACAAGTAAGAGTTATAAAATAAATAAATTTAATACATACACAAAATTATTAATTCATATAAAAAAAATTGCTGGGCATGGGGGTTTATCAAGGTTGACATCCAGTGCTTCTGCAGAACACTATCCCATCTGCCAGCCAGAGCTTTCAACACCTTATTAGAGCTACCCAGCATTCTCAGTTTAATAGATGCTTAAATATGCCCAAGTCTATTTAAAATCATTTTCATTATTAAAAATAGAGCCTCAATTATACCTATAGTGTTTCACAGTCCAACACTTAGTAATTTCCCAGGTATTTCTAAAACATATTCCTATTCCTCTGTGACATCATATTTTCGGACATAAAATAATAAATCAACATTATTTCTCCAGTACCAAACCACATTATCGCATAACGGAATCATGTCACGTCAACGTGACAGTGAGTGTCACTGCAATGTAACTGAAGCCTTATTTCTGTGCAGGGTAGCGCTTGTAGGCAATTTATGGAGGTAATATACTCCCTACCGCACTATGATTACTTGCACGATTAACTTATTTCCTTTTCTGTATTATATCATTTATGACCCACTACAAAGTCATTATGGGAGATTAGCTGCTGCCCCGTGGTTTCACTCGCGCTAGAAAGCGTAATATATTAATTTCGAGCCCAACTGTAGCCTATTTCCTTTCCTAAGATACAAATCTCTCCTTACCAAACTTCATCAAGATCCGTTCATAGTGTAAAGCTTCGATTTTGTAAGGAAATGACAATCGAGGATGTTTCGTCGCGGCCTCTATGCTCTGTCTCTTACGCAATTTGTGAGAGGATGGCTCTAGGCCTCCGTACGCCGGCTCGCCGACGAAGTTTGTATTAACTGAATAAACGGGGCTGTGCGTATGTAAATACACACAACATGCCAACAGGCTTGGTGGTTAGCGCTCTGACTGCCAAACCGAAGGTCGCGGGTTCGATTCCCACCCAGGACAATCATTTGTGTGCCTGAACATGTCTGTTTGTTCTGTCATCATCATCATCAGCCTATCTCCGTCCACTGCTGGACATAGGCCTCACCTATGGCACGCCACTGAGCTCGATCTTCAGCTCTTTGTTTCCAGCCGCTGCCAGCCAGCTTGCGTATATCATCGCTCCATCTAGTTTGTTCTGTGTCTGGGTGTAAATATCTATATAAGTATGTATTTAGAAAAAAAAGTATTATATGTAGTATATCAGTTATCTGGTTTCCATAGTACAAGCTCTGCTTAGTTTGGGACCAGATGGCCGTGTGTAAAGAATGTCCCGGGATATTTATTTATTTATTTTATTTATTAAATATCAAACACCCTAAACCTCAAGATTTGTCATATATCTAAGGTTAAGTTTGTCCTCAGATGTTGAGTTTATTGCTGGCTCATCGCAGTAAAAGCAACCTTCCGAACCGGCGTTAGAGTATGAGGTCAAAAGTGTCTATTTGAATAAATATTTTTCATTTCATATTTAATTAAATTTCACATTTAATTAAATTTAATATCTAACATTAAGGTAAAGCTTTCGAAGCATCAAAACGACCGATATAATAATCAATACCGCCTTTATTTTAAAACGAAAGGGTTGGTTTTAACTTAAGAAGTAATTCTGTGGGAAAATTGCTTTCATTACAAAAGGTTTATTATTAGTTTTAGACTAAGCCGCCTTTATTAAGTCAGTTTTAGGTTGAATGGGTTAATGAGCAGATATTTCGAGCGGTTATCCAATTACAAAACTTGCGTAATTTTGTAATAAGGATCAAGTTTCCGTGATGAACGAAATATTTATTTTTTGAGTAAATTTTTGGGCGTGCTATTTTGTGGAGCAACTATGCACTTGTATTACTGTGCTTCGATTGGAAGCGTAAGGGGTCCAGTTATACGCACTTGAGACTTAACAACTTACTACCGCCCGCAGCGTCTGTTTGTTTGTCGCCGACGAACAGTCTGTCAAACCTACTTGACATATAATATTTTGTCTAGTAACTTGACCATTGTGGGCATATTACCCTTCCATGAGGCATGTGTTAGAAACTTTTTTTTTATGGAAGGGACGAAGGTGTTAGCCTCAGATGGCTCTTACACCCTTACGCGAACAATTCCGGCGAGCGCTAGGGGCTCTCAGCCGAAAATGTAAGAAACCATTCTTATTTCCCATTATCTATAAGAAAAAAGATACAAGTATAGTATGAAAGTGTTATGTATTTTTGAAGTTATGATACTTATTGTCATGTTTTCTTTTGAAGGCTGTTAATCAGGCAGACGTTCTTCCTGATGGTAAGTGGTCACCGTCATCTATAGACAGTTGACGACAGAAGCTCAGGCTGCTCAAATACGAACTCCTAGAAACACTATTGATTTTCATTATTTTTAATTTTTATCTAGACTACAGCTATTTTGAATTCTGTGGATTGTGATAACACCAGATCATTTGTACAATTTGGTGGGCGTTGTAGGGTTTCATCCAAGGGTACGTTAAGCAACCACGCTAAGGCCCCCCTGCGCGGCTCGGATGTCGGCTCAGGGCGTTACTGTGGGCGTGGGAATCATGAGAAATGATTATATGCCTTATAGTAATTACTCGCAGCTTTAACGGATTTTATTTCAGACAGGTTTCGAATCATGGTTTTTCTTTTAATGGCGATGCTTGAGGAAATTGTAGTTTATCCTTAACCAATATATTTCAAAACGTAGGTAACGTAAAGTGTTGGTTCTCATAAAATAGTGATGTCCTATTTATTGGCATTGCATTTCTACCTTAAAGTTAATGAGACAAAATAGATTAGATATGCATTGGAAAGGAAAGTATTAAATAATTATGCATGTTCTATGCGGGCTGGAATATATTGTCAAGTTTCTTAGACAGTGTAAAGTATTTCTGCGGTATACTATGAATGAAAATGAAGTTTTTTAACAGCTGCTTTCATTTCTCTAACTTCAAATCTATGGGTACCTACAAATCATTTGGACGAGGCCTTATTATTTTTTAAATATTTTGAGATGATTTTCTTTGTTCAATAATTCTGTAAAAGGATAAGCATGTAATTAGCATCAAAAGCACATTACTTCAGAACGGCTGGACATATCTGGCACCTTTTTTTTAACATTTTTTTATAGCCTTACAAAAGTTTTTAGGAAAAATTTTGAAACAATTTAAAGTGCTTTCTTCTGTCGGATTTTTACACTGTTAAATTTTCCACAACTTTTCAAGTTTTTCTTTACCTTAAAACCTTAATCTTACTATTATTACCAACATAAAAAAAAAGAATTGCCAAATGGTCCAGTCGTTTTAAAGTGCGTTTACCAACGAACAGCATCACATTTTTAATTACATAGAATACAAATATGAAAAGCCTGTTGTTGCTCCTTTAAAATATTTAGTTTTTTGATGTTGGCAAAAATAATTCGTAAATATTTTCCGCTTCGTAATATTTCGGAAACGACTCGCGAAACAGAGAATGTATACCCATTCAAAATTACTTTTATGTTGATCAATCAGCCTCGATATTTTATTATTTAATGTAGATTTATATGCCTACTAGCTGACCCTGCGGTTTCACCCGCGTTCACGAGGGATTTCAGCGTGCGAGCCTTTTGTTAATTTTTAATTATCAAAAAACTATGCATCCAAATTGTATGATGTAAACGGCAAATATTATCTACCTACATCAAATTTATTTATGTATGGGTCCATATAGAGAGTTCATCTTAATAATACCTCATAGTTTTACCCCTTACTTCACCTTCTTTAGAGATGATTTAAAAAAAAGTTGCGGCACTTATTTCTTTATTCCTTACCAAAAGTCTAAATATGAATTTTCACATCCCTGTTTTGAGGAATTATGGATTCACATAAACTTTCATCCCCTATTTCCTCCCCCAGGATATATTCAACTTTTTATATCAGGAATATGTAACATCCCTAGGAAACGGGATGAAACTACAGGGAATAGCTAGTGAAGAATAACATTTTGGAGTATGTCAAAGATGGTTTTTTTTGTACAGAATTGTAATTGAGGAAATAAACGTATTTCATACATCCTATATACAACCTGTCTGTCAAATCTGTCCATTAATTTGCAAAATACGAAATCATTTTGTAAATAAATGGGAGATATAATGAAATATCTTTTTATCATGTAATTAAATACGTTTATCTCAGAGTACTTTCATATAATGTAATAATGATGAATAAATAGCATAATATTACTTTTACCAAACCATAATTGAAGCTATGAGTTCCAATTTCGATTTATTAATTTGTTATTTGGATCGGATATTTTTGGGATCATTTTCTATAGCGTATCACTACATAGTATAAACCAAAGTCGCTTTCTCTGTCCCTATATCCCTATGTATGCTTAAATCTTTAAAACTACGCAACGGATTTTGATGCGGTTTTTTTAGAATAGATAGAGTGATTGAAGAGGAAGGTTTATATGTATTAGTATCTACATTGCACCTGCGCGAAGCCGGGGCGGGTCGCTAGCTATAGAGTAAATTATTATAAAAGATTTAGTTTCGAATAATCTCTATCTAACGGATGTAAGTAAGTCAGTGTCTGGTTTTGTGTATCAAATCAAATTTATTAAAATTGTAATAGTTTGTGAGGATGTATGGATGTTTGTTACTCTTTCACGCAAAAGTTACTTAACGGATTTGGATAAAATTTGGCACATACACAGTTTAATAAATAAACATCCCGGGACATTCTTTTACACACGGCCATCTGATCTCAAACTAAGCAGAGCTTGTACTATGGAAACCAGATAACTGATATACTACATATACTATTTTTTATTTTTCTAAATACATACATATATAGATATTTACACCCAGACAAAGAACAAACAGACATGTTCATGCACACAAATGTTTGTCCTGGGTGGGAATCGAACCCACGACCTTCGACTTGGCAGTCAGGGTCGCTAACCACCAAGCCAATTGGCCTGTCAGTTTATAGCCTGGATTAATTCATAGGATACTTTTTATGCCGGGAAAATGTAACTTTCCACTAACGAGGGTGAAACAGCGGGGGACAGTTAGTAAACCAATAAACAAAAATGTTCATTCTACATTTTTTATCATATACGTACTATATTTCATCATCTATCATTTATGCACAGCACAGCAGAAGCACATTTCGACGCGTCGACTGAATAGAACGATCAAATGTTCTAATCTGAGTAGTATTTTGAAATGTCATACAATAGGGTTTTCTAGTTTTTCTAGTTTGTAGAAGCCATGAGAACATCTTTATAATTAATATTTAAAGGGTGCTAACTAAAAACTGTGTGTGTATACACACATAAAATATGTATTACAGGGAAACATTTTAATTAGCCATCAATCACTTTTGAATACCATAGATTGTGTTTATTATTCATTATTTTTCGTCACACAAGTAGGTTGCGAATCAAAATGTCAAAGCCGTTATGAAGATTCACTTCAAAACTCCTTTCAGCCCCCTTATTCAACTAATACACTAATAACTTCGTAGGCGAGCCGGTCCACGGAGGCCTCGGTGCTTACCTCTCACGTGATTAGTAGTATTTGCGTAGTTAGCGACAGAGATGGAGCATAGAGGCTGCGACGAATAATCATCGAGTTAGTGTCACTTTCCTTACAGAATCGAGTCCCTGAATCGAGTAGTTTTAGTAGTAGAGCTCTAAGTGCAGAGTTCGTCCGGGGAAATACTACCACCTTACCCATTTCTGTCGTGAAGCAGTACTGCACTTGTATTACTGTGTTTCGGATAGAAAGGTAAGGGGGCCGGTGAAATTACAGGCACATGACTCTTAACACGCATTGGCGTAAATCTGTAGGAACAGCCTGTAATTTTGTTTGTAAAATTTTGGGATAAATATTCATTACGACTCACAGACGCCAATTCTAAAATTTTTCATTGTTTTTGTATTTCTGTATATTGTGTGTATTTTATAACTCTAGAACGATTATGCCGATCTTAACAAAAATTGTCTGTATATAGTCAGGACATGTGATTGTGTGAAAGGTATATGTTATGGATAATCGCGTGTGATACCGCGGGAGACAGCTAGTTTAGATTAGGTTTGATGGGCCAGATGGCCAAAGGAACGTTACACCCAGGCACGGAACAAACAGACATGTTCATGTACTCTAATATTTGTCCTGGGTGAGAATCAAAACCAGAGCCTATGGCATGGCAGTTAAGGTCTATAATTATTAAGCTAACTCCCCTGTCAACTCTAGACAAGACAATTCCCCACAGAAACACGAAGATCCCTAAATCAATTCGCAAATGGCTACAAATGAAATTTATTATCAAATTACTTTTACCTTTGTGAGTATTCATTAAAATAAAAGGGATTTGCTTGAGATTTATAGCCTCAGTTTAAGCATGCAAAGTGAGAAATATATTTTACTTAATACAGCAAACTTCCAGCTCGGAGCATTGTTGTACGTTTGAAATTTTCATTTTATATGCTTAACTTGATCCGTACCATGAGTTCTCGAAAGTCCCTCGAAAGTTTCCAGCTGATCCCAAATTAAGCAGAGATGGTACACTGCTTGTATTATGGATACCATCCGATATACTACATATTTTTTTCCTAAATACATATAAATAGATACAGGTAAACACACATCCATGTCCTGGGTGAAAATCATTCCAATGATCTGTGACGTGGCAGTCAGGGTGTCTAACTACCATACCAATTGGCTCGTCTTATTTATCTGAATGCAAAACATATGGTTTGATTTAAGTGAACATCATTTTCAATTTAGATCCATCATTTTAATTTTTGAATTTAAAATCATGTAACAATTTCTTCTCACTTTTGCATACAATTCTACAGTAGAAATATGAAAATTATGTGAGTTTCCGTAGTAAGGTCGACATAGTGGACTTCAGAATTTATGCCTATACTGTAATGAGAAAAATCTTGGAATGCGATTAAGTTCCTTTTTGTTTCATCTTTTCTTCTATAAGACCAGTGAATTTCATTTTTTCGTATCAAATTACTTAGAACTTGATATTATTTTTGTTTGTCTTAAGTTTTTAAGAGGTATGTATAGGCTGACTTTCAAACCGGTGGATACCTCCAGTGGGTTTGACCGTCATAAGTGTGGCCTATGCTGAACAGGTACCTAAATCATTTATGTATAAACTTCTTTTTTTTTTGTTTTGTTAACAAGAGTGGTGGCTCCAGGTGCACCCACCTCCAACACGACACGTAGTGAAAATTTTTCAGTATTTAGCGAAAATCGTCCACCTTTTCCGAATCGGGATTTGAACTGAGAACCTCTAGTTTCTAGCCAAACTTCAATCCGCTTAACATTCAGTCAAACATACTAAAAACGGTGATTTATGTCATAGCATCGTACCAACAGCAATTTCACATTTTTTTTCCAAAATTCACATTTTTTTTCCAAAAGCGATCACAAAAAGATTTAAAACAATTCAATTACAGTCCAATTTCACGGCAATCGAAAACACAGAAAACAAAGAAAGCGTAAAAATTTAATTTTAATTGATGTAATGGTAAAGCTATTCACCGGTCGGACGACAAAGGAACTCATTAACATTTAGCAACTCAGAGATTTATCAAGTATTGATTGATTGTTGCTCAAACAATCGTTTCTACTGTATTGGAACTTTGCTGATTAATCTGAAAGGCTTATTTTAATAAACGTCTGGTTTGTAAAGGGTAGGAAGGTATTGTTTTATCTTTTGTATCTATTTATAAATAATGAATAATAGTATTTGAATAAAAAATTTTATTTATTGTAAACTGAAGAGGAATAAATAAAGTAAACATATACCTACTACATAACATATTTGTAGTTATATATTTTTTTTTTATAATATGTTGGATTATTAAGTGGATAATAAATAATAACGTTTACCAATGAATTGCATGAGTTTGTTTTGCTTCTACTATGGCAAACAAATAACTGGCATATTACATATACTTCTTTTTAAATAATCACATATACCCAGTTACTTACTTAGATATTAACACAGGCACAGAAATGTAGATCCAAAGGTGTAATTCTATTAGGTAAAATGACACTAGCTCGAGGATGTTTCATCGAGGCCTCTATACTATGTTTCTTTTGCTAACTACGCAGACAGGTGAGAGGTACCCTGTCGAAGGCCTCGCCGGCTAGCCTAGCCTAGCAGCTAGTTTGTATTAACTGAATTAGGGGGCTGGAGTCATGGCAGTCACGGACGAACTGCACAAGAAAGTCAACCAAATGCTAAAAACATAGCCTCACGCCTTTTTTATACCACAGGGGACAAACAGACACACGGTTCACCTGATGGTAATGCGTGGTCGATCATCTCATACTCAAACTCTCGCCAATGAGAAGTAGTAGAGCTCTTAGTGCAGAGTTCATCCAGATAAGTACTACCGCCTTACCCATTTCTGCCGTGAAGCAGTACAGTACCTGTATTACTGTTTTTCGGGTAGATAGGTAAGGTAGATGAAATTACAGGCACATGAGACTTAACAACTTCACGTCTGATGATCGACCACGCATTACCATCAGGTGAACCGTGTGTCTGTTTGTCCCCTGTGGTATAAAAAAGGCGTGAGGCTATGTTTTAAACATGCCTACAAAAGTCACTTCAGTTTATTTCACGTATCGTAACGAGCACACAACCCACAAGCTGACGTGGTAATATTAATGATATACACAGTGTTAACTTAATTATATACTGCCATTTAAGAGGGATCGTCAATTAATACCGTAGAATGCTTTAGATGTTGTCTGGGATAACCTTTATGTTACATGTAATTGGGATTACGATCTTAATTAAGGTGTAAGATTATATCAATGATGTATCTATAGCTTCCTTAGAAGGATTTTTCGTAAAAATGGGTTTTTATACGGAAAATAACAAAGCATCTATTTTGCCGTTATATATTTTTTAGTAGCTGTCCCCCGCGGTTTTACCCGCGTTCCCGTGGAATGTTACAAATATTATACATAAAAACCTTCCTCTTCAATCATTATATCTATTAAAAAAAACATCAAAGTCCGTTGCGTAGTTTTAAAGATTTAAACATACATAGGGATATAGGGACAGAGAAAGCGACTTTGATTTATACTATGTAGTGATGCCACATTGGCCGAAAAGTATACCTGTGGAAGTAGTCACCGCCGCTTATGGACATTTGCAACACTAAGGGCATCGCCAATGTGTTTTTGTCCCTGAGACGTGAAGTTATTAAATCGCATGTACCTATTATTTCACCGGCCCTTACCTTACTAACCGAAGCACAGTAATACAAGTGCACAAATGCTTCACGGCAGAAATGGGTAAGGTGGTGGTCCTTCACTAGATGAACTCTGCACTAAGAGTTCTACTTATATTATAAAGGTTAGGGATATATCTGTACCAGGCGTGAATAGGTTGATAACTTGTCGAAAATGCACACTTTTCACAGATTGGTGGTACACCCTGACTCCAATAGGGGTTGCCCGTACCTCAAGGGCCAGTCTCTTGTCCCTTTTTAAAATACTTACAATTTGAACAAAAAAAACTTGTAACAAAAAAACATACAAAAAAAATGTTTACGTTCACTTGGAAAATTTAAAATATATGAATTTAATTTTTAAGCATTTATGCTTTGTTTAAAAATACACGATAAAAGAAATTATTTTGTAGTTCAAATTATATGCTCCTAAACAAGACATCACTATTAAAAAGTTTCTTTATACATTTTATGATAACCATGTAGTATTCTAAGTGAGCGCAAATATTTTCAATAACAATTATAGAATAATTATCATAACTAGTATTCGCCCACTGGTCGAAATTTGTTCATATTCCTTATTTATCTTTTTGACAACATTAAACCTCATCAAAGCCTACAACCCAAAAGAATAAAATGATTCACAAACAAGAGCAAAATGGTGCTAAACTATATTGTCTTTGTCTATTTATACATAGACAATGTATAATGCTATTTTCTTAGAATTTCGAGTGTGTTATTTGGTCATATAGCGGTAGGTGTGTATATCTATGGATATTAATGTGCGTAAATATTTATATAGTCACATACTTAAAAAGATTTTGAAAGAAGAACTTGTCTTGAGTGGGATTCAACCCACGATCAATTACATAGTAGTCAGGGTATCTACCACCAAGCCACCCGGCTCATACATCTACTAATTAAAAGCTAATTAACATATTAATAAGTTTCCAGTCAGTTCTTCCTTTCACTATTATAATGAATGTAGTTATTCGTTGGATCCCTTCAGAAATACTGCCTATCTCATTACTTCGGTTTCCAATGTGTGGCCACGACTCTTGCGGGAGAATAAAAAATAAGGGCCTTTTCAATCCTTACTTCTCAGTTGTGCTTCTTTAAAATCCTCTAGACCTTTCTGGAGGACTTTAACCTAAGACTATTGCTAAGAAATGACCATATTTAGCCCTTATGTGTATTGTCTTCTAAGTGACAAGGCTTAGTAAGTGTCAGGTAAAACAAAAAAATAGATATTTTTAAATTTTTGTACCTAGCATAAGTCTTG
This sequence comes from Habrosyne pyritoides, assembly GCA_907165245.1. Taxonomy (NCBI): domain Eukaryota; kingdom Metazoa; phylum Arthropoda; class Insecta; order Lepidoptera; family Drepanidae; genus Habrosyne; species Habrosyne pyritoides. The sequence goes on from OU015608.1 coordinate 1,231,865, forward strand.
TCATTATGAGGAGAAATAAATAAATATTATTATTATTATTGTTATTAGTAGCCTGGACTGCTTTCTTCTGTTTTAATATTTTTAAAGACCAATCTCATATCATGTCATCTCGCTATCTTAACTTTTTGGGGAATATATGTTTCATCTGCATACCCTAATCTTACCTACCAAAGTACCTAGTAAAATACCAACGTATAAATTACCAAGCGGGTTTGGATGAAACTTGGCACATAGATAGAGAATACCATAGAATAACATATAGGATACTTTTTATATTGGAAAAATGTAACATCACTCGGAACGGGGGAGAAACCACAAGGACCTAGTTGGTGCTAGTGTCAAAGTGACAGTCGGCGCAAGGTGTATATGTTTATTTCCGCTCTCACTATAACAAAGCTCTTCAACCGCTATCAAAGTGGCCTTATAGATACTGCTTGTTAGTTTTTGTGACATAAGACGGGCGACGTCGAGTGCCACCCTGAGAATATTTTCTTGTTATCCGATATGAAGTTGTCTTATTATATATCCGACTTTGACTTTGATGTGGATATAGATTCAGAAGTAATTTAATGAGCTCCCGAATTCGTATTAGTATTTTCAGGTCTTATGGCGTAAAAATCCGTGATGAAGTTTTTTTTACTATTTTAGTACAGAAGGCTACTCACGACAATGCTTGGGCATAGCGCTGCCTAATTTATTTATTATTATTAGTATTCTTGTTTTAAAAAAAGTTATTGCTAAGTCTATTTATATTTATATTCACCCCAGGCCACCACCCCCCCACCCCCGCTACCGACCGCAACGATAACAAGTCGTGTGTTTTTGTGCTCTGTTAGTAAATTCAGTATCGGTGCTAAAAAGTTAACTATGTTCAACAGTTTTTATACCAAATAAGCAGAATTGAATGCTAGATCAAGTGTTTTAAACAAAGTGAAAAAGTCCTATAAAAAAACTATATAAATTAGCATAAACAAATCTCACTTCTCAGTTATTCATAAAAAAATCAACTACCGGGCACTTATAAATTCAAACCGATATAACAACTATCATCACGAATATTTAGGTATCGATAAATCTACAGTACCAAAATTTCGCCATATTCAATCAGTGAGCAAGCTCAGTGACTTTTGACGTCAACTTATCAACATTGAAGACGCCGGTTCGTGCCTCAGTACGATCCAAACACGACCAAACAATTTTATATATTTTTAGAAGCTCAAGTAAAGACATGACAGATTAGAAGTACACTACGTATATCCCGCAGTTACGTATAGAGGGCACTTGTTTATTTGAGTGACATTAACTGATTACACAAGGCGACACTGTACGGATAACAGAGATCCGCATTAAGAACAATTATGATTGTATCGTGAAACATATTAATCTATCAGATATGTCATTGAGACGCACCCCACCAAAGTCGTATGACTCCAAACCGGATATTCCGAAGAGAGGAAAGGCTAACATTACCTTTCGATCAAAGCGCAAAATTGGAGATGAATACATCTGTAAGGACGAGATAAAAAATTTCATGGAAGAAATAAAAAGTATGCTTTCTGATAGTGTAACACAACAAGAAAATAAATTAAGCGCTCTTGAAGCATCATTAAGGGTATTGTTCACAACAAGTACATCGCAACAGGAGTCTAAATTACGCTCGATGGAGGGCACAATGAAAAAAATTAAGGAGCAGAATAAGGATATGTGTAAGTCTTTAGATTTCATGTCCAGTAAGTATGAGGAAATGAAGGTTAGAATTGAGACAATGGAACATGCCCGTAAAAATACTCATAGCTATGTAAAATCTTTCTAATGCTAGATCTGCGAGTATTGAGATGCGAAATATTCCTAAAAAGCATACTGAAACAAAAGATGATTTAAAGAAAATATTTAGGGGGATAGGTGATGCTTTGAATGTTTCTATTGAACCATAAGAAATAAGGGATGTATTCAGGGCTAAAACTAAGGTTACACCAGCCACAAAGTGTCCAATAATAGTCGAATTCTCCTCGACCGACAAAAAAGAGAATTTTATGAACTCTTTGAAAAAATATAAAAAAGAAAAAAGACTATCACAACAGAAAATTTTACATCATGGGCCCTCCTATTCCGGTATATATTTCTGATAACCTGACAAGGTTGACCTGAAAAGGTTGTTCTATCTAGCTCGAGGCTTTGCCCGCAGCAACGACTTCAAATACTGTTGGACAAACTATGGGAACGTATATCTTCGTAAAACAGACAGCAGTCCAGCAACTCGAGTAAGAAATAAAGAACATCTTACAAACCTTATAGCGCTTAAGTGACTAGATTCCTTTTACTTGGGTAGTATTATATTTCTTGTTAGTTTATACCATTTCGTTTATAGTATTCTAGGTTTTTATACATTTTGTTATTATTTAATTAATCTTCCAACAAGTTGCACCACAGATAACATATGCCAACAATTAAACACTTTCACAGCTACACTCACAAATATACACAATAATAAATACATTATATCTGTTTGTTTATCCCATTAACTTCTATTACTGTATAATTATGCTAAAATATGGTCTTCGCTGGTATTCTATATGTATTGTCAAAATCCACGCAAGTGTATGCATGTTTCCCTAATATGCAACACTAAAGGCACATCACCTCCTCTTGTCACCTAATATTCTCTGGAAGAGTCCCTTGGACGGTATAATTATGAAATTCTAAACGATAAATAATACTATAACAGAAGAAGTTGACGAATCGGGGGATGTTAAATGTACAAAAATAGGCAGCCCGATTGAATACTCAAATTTGATACAATCATCAAACACAATAAATAATAAATTCACAGTCTTAACAGTTAATATTCGTAGTATCAAATCCAATATGGATAGCCTTCTCATATTTCTTGCCCAATTCAACTATCTGATCGATGTTGTGGTTTTGACGGTATGCTGGTCAAATAATAAATTAACCCCCCCAAACAGACAAAATTATAATATGTTTAAATCTAAAATTAATCTAAATCAAAATGACGGGGTAATTGTCTATGTTAGGTATATAATCGACGTCGTTGGATATGAACCCGTATGTTCGAAGGATAATTGTAATGTGATCGATATCAAGGATGAATTTTCTATTATCTGCACGTATCGACCGCCATCCTTCAGAAATCCGATAAACTACATAAATTCTTTAGATATACTAAATACTTGTAAATCAAATATAATATAATCCTAACGGGCGATCTTAATTTAGATACTATACCAGAAAACATAAGTACTTATGCCATTACCTATTTAAACCTGATGGCTACCCACGGTCTCCGGCAAGGTATTATCTGTCCAACCCAATGTACATCATGCTTGGACCATTTTATGGTTGTATCGTCATGTAGTTTTCAAACGTTCGTTTTTGACGAACTCACGGATCACTCACAGATTCTTTAACAACTAGATAATAAACTTATATATAGAAAAGCAATACAATATAACAAAAGTAATGTCAACATGGATGGCATAAAGACAAATTTGTCTGAGGAATCACGGAGTGATCTCTACTCTTCTGATGATGTGAATAGGGTTGCCCCGATTTTGACAACAAAGCTAGAAAAGGCAATAAAAGAAAATACAGTAGTAAGTAAAGTTTCGAAAAGAAAACTACCCCTTAAGCCATGGATCTCTCCTGGGGTTGTTAAGTCCATTAGAAAAAGGGATAAAATGCATAAGAAAATCAGAAAAATTACCAATATCGAAGAAATTAATAGCGAAAAAATAAATACATAGCCTATAGAAATACATTAAAGAAAATTGTAAAAGCATTAAAGAGACAATATTATAAAAATAAGTTAGAAGAAAACAAGGAAAATATAAAAAATACGTGGAATATAATAAAGGAACTATGTAACTTGAATAAAAACAGAACATTGTCATGTGAACTAACTATAAAACCAACTGTCATGGAGTTTTTAGATGAAGTCAATTTATTTTTTACATCTGTGGGATCTATTCTAGCCAACAAAATACTTAACCTTCTTAACACTGATGATCATACACTGTCACGTAAAGCAAAATCTGACAAATCGCCTATAAACTCAATGTCACTGTATTTGATTGAACCATCAGAGGTAGTGGATGTTATATCCAGCATGAAATTAAATACTGCTCCTGGCAGTGATAAAATAACTTCCACAATTCTTAAAGTTTGTCATGAATATCTTGCCGAACCAATTGCATATTTAATCAATCTGAGCTTTGTATATGGAGTGTTTCCTATAATATATAAAACTCCATTTATTATTTGCCCCATTCATAAAACTGGAAATAAGAAACTTTCTACAAATTATAGGCCTATATCACTGCTGAGTTCTCTTTCTAAAGGGATGGGAAAGATAACAAAAAAAGATTAATGAGTTATCTCGAAAGAAATATTTTTTTAGGTTCAAACCAATATGGATTTCGTTCCAATAGATCCACAGATGATGCTGTATTACAACTAACGACTAATATTACCGCCTACCTTGATAGGAATGAGAAGTTTCTAGGTGTATTTCTCGATCTACAGAAGGCATTTGACACTGTATCCGTTCCAATACTTCTGGCTCGTCTGGAGAACGTAGGAATAAGGGGAAATGCTCTTCTGTAGTTCCGGGACTATTTATCACATAGAAGGCAATGTGTCAGAGTCGATAATAACTTCAGCAATTATAGTTTTGGTACATACGGGGTGCCGCAGGGTAGTACGCTAGGGCCAACACTGTTTTTAATCTATATTCAAATTCAAATTCAAATATTTTTAATCAAATAGGCCTTTACAAGCACTTATGAATAGTCAGACTCTAATACCGGTTCGGAAGGTTGTTTTTTACTGAGAAGAGCCGGCAATAAACTCAGCAATTACTCTTTTTACCCGACTACGGCGAAGCCAAAGGAGGGTTATGATTTTGACCGGTATGTATGTGTGTATGTATGTTCATCTGTTCCCTCATAACTTTTAAACTACTTATCGTAATTTGGCAAACGAGGTATCGTTCGAAGCGTCTTGATCGTCTGCTGGATATAGGAAATGTGACGTCACAATAAATTAGATATGGCGCTCTCTACAGGACATAAAGGCATTAACTATAAAAATTCTTATAAGTGACACGATAATGTTTATTTATTGTTATAATTTGGCCATCAAACTATTGATTACTTATTAATATTATCAATTTTGTTATTGTTAACTGTAGTGACACTACAATATAACCTAAAAATCTAAGCTTTGTACGTGAATACATCAAATAAGCTTTGTAAGTAAAATTATATATAATTCAATAAAATCTAAATAAAAAAATGTTAACCGAATCTGCAAATACTTTATTACGAAATTATAACCCCAAAATAATTGAAATAAAAAAAATAAGTTCAAAAACTAAAACTCGACTACGAAAAATTACGCTTTAAAAAGTAAAGTATTTAATACCTGTTCATAGTGATGTTCAGAGGATAGCCGTGGTTGTATGCCACCTCATATATGGTCATATGACTTATACGACCACGGCTATCCTCTGAACATCACTATGAACAGGTATTAAATACTTTAAAATATATTATGTGTGAGTTTTTTATTTAATAGACAATAAATATTGGATAGTTTGTATATAACAATTTCACATGAGAATATTTTCTTGTTTCATACTTTTTAAAGCGTAATTTTTCGTAGTCGGGTTTTATTAGTGTTAATTCTATGAGTGTCGCTAATTTTGGAAAATAAGTTTATATTTTTACGAACATACATTAAATTCTCATAAATGAATTGTGATGGCACTGTCAGACTATTAATGTTCTTAAATTTATCTCTAAGAGAGTCTCTAGGACTCATATTGTAGATTGCGCGAACAGCCCTCTTCTGCAGAATACATTTTTATTCTGCAGAATAGAGCTGTTCTCTATTTAGAATTGATATCGGTACTACTACCCCAAAGGAGGATGCCGAAGGACATCAAGCTGTGAAAATAACTAAAATAAACTAATCTAGCTGTATCGAATATATTATATATATATAAATATAAATATATTAACGATGTATGCAAATATGAACTACAAGGTGTTAATATACAGAGGTTTGCTGACGATAAAGTTTTGTTGTTTCACAGCTCCACGTGGGATAATGTTTGTGAACCAGCTGAGAATGGCCTATGTTCAGTGACAGCTTGGCTTGAAGATAGCTTACTTACTCTCAATACAGATAAAACAAAATACCTTTGCTTTAGTAAAACTAGCGTTGGTTTACCTAGAGATTTTCAGCTGAGAATTCACTCTTTCCCATGTAACCCTCTGCTGAACTTAACTAAGGTGTGTACTTGTCCGTTGCTGGATCGAGTAACGGTAATTAAATATTTGGGTGTCCTAATTGATGACAGATTAAATTGGAAAAAAACACATATCTCTGGTGTATATATGTTTTTAAGGATCTTCGATTAGTTTCACAACCAACTCTTTTGATACAGATATACAAAGCTTTAGCTAAGTGCATAATCACTTATTGTATCTGTTCATGGGATGCTGCTGCTAAGAGTAATATATTAGAGCTTGAGAGATCTCAAAGAACGGTACTCAAGGTGTTGCTGTATCTACCATTTCGTCATCCAACGCATAAACTGTACGTAATGGCTAATGTACTTACAGTTCGTAAATTTTTTATTTACCAGTGTGTTCGTAGATACCATGAAAATTTACCGTTGTTGGAACATCCAAATAAGCGACGGAAGCGGTTTCCTACCCCAAAGGTAGATTTCGACAAATGCAATATAACTCACTCGCACCCAGACTATATAATATAATAAATGATAATTACGATGTAAGTAATATGTCCAGATATAAACTAAAAGATAAAATAAAACTATGGCTACAACAACTAGATTATGTAAGTACAGAAAACCTATTCCTTATTGTAAACTAATTATTCAAACAGAAAAAACCATACAAATAGATACGCACACGCGCCCACAAGCACATGCAAATAAACACACACTCACAAACACATACACGCACACGTATACACACGAAATGGTAATTGATATTGTATTTTAATTATATTGATTTTTTTTAGTTTTTTTTTTGTTAAATCAATTAGAATAAGGCAAGCGTTGGGTGGGAACTGTCTTCTGACACACAGCTCGCGCTAGTTCTGGAGACAGGGCTGCATATGATTATGTAATAAAAAAACATTTTTATTTTATTTTTTTATTGACAGCTCTTCTCAGCAAAAGCTACCAACCGGTTCGGCGTTAGAGTCTAATTTATAAGTGTCTGTTTGTTTTAAATATATCATATATAGACTGTGATCTGAAGGTTTTGGGTTTTAATCCCGAGTAGGGAAAGTTAGTTAATGTGACATACGGCACGATGGCACTTAAAATATCCTCTGAAATGTTGGTTTCAGTGCTAAGACTGCCTCTTTGAGGATAATGGGCGATATTATAGAAATAGTTCAGATATTTTTATTGCTATGTACAGTTAATCTATATTAGAAAAGTCAATGTGTGTTTCTGATAGACTCCGATACGGCTGGACCGATTTCGATGAAATTTTCAGAAACCCTTCAGATTGGCCTAGTGATATGTGAAGTTTGATAGCGATCAGATAAACAGAACAATTTTTTGCATCATTGACAGTTCTACTGTCGATCTGCCATTGTTTTCATCGGCCGGACAAAAAGAAGCATACCGAGAACAGCTATCAATAATAAATATGGTTTAGTATTTAATATAAAGATAATATAAAATGTTTTCTACGACTAGTACATGACACGACAGAGCTAAAACAAAACTCATTAAATACCCCATAAAATATTGTCCAAGTAAAATACAGGTCCTCAAACAAGTGCAGTGAAAACTTGATTCAGCGGATCTCAAAGTTTCCCTCAAGAAATTAATAATCTCAAGATTTATGTACATTAGTTCGGGAGACGGCGGCTGTTCTTTATTAGTTTAATTTCGCTAAAGTTATCTTACTCAGCTACTTTATGCTTGATTCAGCGTTTTGCAACGTCCGTACTTTGGCGCCAGATGGACATCTCATTTTGTAGATGCTTTGGATTTTTGAAGTGAAATCTTCTTTAGGCGCGTTGGGCATTCTTAACCGAAACACTGTTATCGTTACCGATACATCTGTATCTACATATATTGGCTGAGTTGAGTAGTGAAAACTTCTATAGGCGCGTTGGGCTTTTTTTAGATGGGAAAATACAATTAAACTTCTATAGGCGCGTTGGGCTTTTTTTAGATGGGAAAATACAATTAAACTTCTATAGGCGCGTTGGGCTTTTTTTAGATGGGAAAATACAATTAAACTCGCGATACTGTTACCGTTACCGACACCTCTCTATATAAGTATTTACATAGATATATTGGTTGAATTAAAATATTTTTTCAAATTTGATATATCAGTTATCTGGTTACCATTGTAAAAGTTTGCTTAGCTTCAGATTAAGTGGCATCTAAAAGAAATGTCTCAGAATATAATTGTTTAACACACACAGTCTAAACGAGCCCTTAAAAAGAATATATAAAAAGAAAATAATAAGTATTATACTATGAGACCATTTTGATTTTTCCAATTACCAAAGCAAACGGCTCGTAATAATTTAACGAAGGCAATTGCTCGGGTATGACTAACTACATGGCGTGTCATGTGACTTTGTCTGACGTATTTTTCGAAAGTAATCTATTGGTGACAAGTGAAATGAAAGGCCCCCAAATAGGCATTTCAAGCATTTATGAATAAATCTGACTTGACGTGAGTGGCAGAGGCAGAGCATAGAGGCCGCGACGAAACATCCTCGAGTTAGTGTAATTTTCCTTACAGAATCGCTATACACTATATTACATTTTTATACTTAAAAATAACTTACATATATTTACACCCAGACTCATTTATGTTTATCCAAGCTGGGGATCGAATTCAGGACCTGTGGCTTAGTATTCAGGATGTCTAGCCACCACGCCAACTGACCTATCATTAGTAAGATTACCATAGTATATGAATATCTATATTATTTTCTCCAATCTCATATAATGTCATTTAGTTAAGACAAATTTCTATTATTCACATATTTTTATTCATAGAAATATGACATGAAAAATATAATAATGCTAGGTGTTATCTGTCTCCCTTGGTTTCAGTTGGGTTCCCGAGGAATGTCACATTCTCCCAGGATAAAATGTATGTGTTATTCGAGGATTTCGGTTTAAAGATATTTTATTTCTCAAAGAACAAAACAGTTCAGTTAGAGAGAAACTTAAACAAAACGGTTATGCTAAACTTATGTCATAGTATCTAATATGTAATTCCTTAGGCCTTTTTTAAATGTTGGTATGCTTGTGCACTCCCTGACGTTTTAGGTAATTTATTGTATAGCCGAACACCCTCATTCTGTATAGTTTTAATGCCGTACAGCGTTCTCACTCTTGGCACTTCTAACTCGTCTTGATTGCGTGTATTATATCTATGGGTCTTTTGTGTAAACGAAATATTTGTGTGTATGTTGGTCTTAAGGATCTTTCTTTTATTTCAAGGTTATAATCTACTTCTGTTCCAAATTTCATTCAGATCCATTCAGCCCTTCTGACGTGAATAGAATAGAAATTTTGATTTTTCATGTTCTTCACAGGCTCTTATAAATCGTTTTTACATGGTTTCTTATAAATATTACTTTATAAATTCACAATAAAGTTACTTAAATGGGTAGCTTCTCAGGCGAGCAATTCACTGCCAAAGATTATCAGCCCCTAAATAATCAGATATACTATAAAATCCCTTTTGATGTATAGTATTATTAGCAACCTTTTTAAATTTATGCACGGGTAATTCTTGTATTTTTTAGGTAGTTTATTAAAGAAACGTTTACATTGCCATTTAAAAGATTTTTTTACTTTACAGGTTCTACGAGCTTGTGCTTGTTTCTAGTGTTAATTTTATTGAGTAAGAAACAAACTTTCGCATTTATAATAGTGGTGAGGTTGTTATTATTTTATAACTTAACTAGCTGTCCCCCGCTGTTTACCCCGCGTTTCCGTGGGATATCACATGTATTATACATAAAAACCTTTCTCTTTAATCACTCTATCTATTCTAATCCGGATCAAAATCCGTTGCGTAGTTTTCATGATTTAAGCATACATAGGGATATACATAGGGATATAGGGACAGAGAAAGTGACATTGTTTTATGTTGGTGTTGATATAAGTGTTTTTTTTTTCAGGTAATTTTATATTACAGGCAGTCTGCGTTTAAGGATAATTGGTAAGTGAAACTTTTTGTTAATAGGACACTTTTTATTTTAGATATTTTGCATACATTTGTAAAATATATTATTATACAGATAAATAGGAGAGATATTATTATACGGAGATAGGCTGATGATGATGATGATGATGATACAGATAACAAAAATTGCCTCGATAAATAATTATTTATGTAATGTTAAGGGCATGGCTAATTTTAACTGAGTCTCAAAATTAGGGTTCTTCTTCATAACACTTATAATTCTCTCCATTTAAGTAATAATAATCTGAAATGTAATAAAATAAATAAATAAAAACAAATATTACGAATAATGAATATAATAAAACTGGGACATTCTTTACACATAGCCATGTGATCCCTGTCTAATCAGAGGTACTATGGAAACCAGATAACTGATGTATTAGGTTGGGGAAAAAGTCTTTTCGCATTATAGTATGTATGAACTTGTAATAAAATCTCTTTGGCTATACTATTTGTATCTGGTTGTTTTTGGTATCACTGAAAGTTTCAATTTTAAAGAACATAATTCCAAATTCAGATTAGGAAAATGTGTGATTTGCATTTGTTTTTCGTACCGCCAAGATGAGTGAATCTAATGAAGAAATTCGATTCATTTTAAAATTTTACTACAAAAAAGGTAAAAATGCAACGGAAGCCGCGAAAAAAATTTGCGATATTTATAGACCTAGTGCAGTGTCTGGGAGAGTAGCACAAATTTGGTTTAAGCGTTTTCAATCCGGAAATTTTGATGTCAAAGATGCACGTCGCTCTGGTCGCCCCATTACGGATAAAATGGATGCCATTTTTGAAAAAGTGGAGCAAGATCTGCATATCAGTAGTTACGACGTAGTGCAGAACTGGGAATTGACCACAAAACAGTTTTGGCACATTTGAAAAAAACTGGGTACACAAAAAAGCTATATATTTGGGTACCTCACGAGCTCACTGAAAGAAACCTAATGAACCGTGTACTCATTTGTGATTCTTTATTATAACGTAATGAAACCGAACCATTTTTGAAGAAGCTGATAACTGGTGATGAAAAGTGGATCCCGTACGACAAGAACGTGCCAAAAAGGTCGTGGTCAAAGGCCGGTCAGGCTTCACAGACTGTGGCGAAACCCGGGTTAACTCGCAACACGGTGATGCTGTGTGTGTGGTGGGATTGGAAGGGCATTATTCATTATGAGCTGTTACCACCAGGCAGGGCCATCGGTTCTGAACTCTACTGCGAACAACTGATGAGATAAAAGCAAGAAGTTGAAAGAAAGCGGCCGGAATTAATCAACAGAAGGGGTGTGGTTTTTCATCATGATAACGCTAGACCTCACACATCTTTAGCCTCTCAGCAAAAATTAAGAGAGTTTAGCTGGGAGGTATTAATGCATCCGCCGTATAGTCCTGACCTTGCACCTTCAGATTTCCACCTGTTTCGCTCTCTTCAGAATTATTTAGGCAGTGTCAGGTTAACATCACGAGAGGACTGTCAAAACCACTTCTCGCAGTATTTTGATCAGAAGTCCCAAAATTTCTATAGCAATGGGATCATATCCCTACCTACAAGATAGCAAAAAGTTATCGAACAAAATGGTACCTACATACTTTAGTTAAATGTAAATAAACTATATTAAAAATGTTTTAAATTTTCTTAAAAAATGCGAAGGAACTTTTTCCCCAACCTATTATTATAGATATTTAGACACAGATACAGAACAAACAGAGATGTTCAGTTAATGCATACAACTGTTTGTCCTGGTTGGAAATCGAACCAACGACCTGTGGCGTGGTGGTCAAGGTAACTATCCAAATGCCAACTGGCCTGTCAAGACTGAAATAAATCAACAATTTTGAACGTTACGAATCCGTGGTGTTGAGTCAATTGGTGGCGTCGAAAATCATATGGTAAAGTTCGTTTTATGGGTCCTTCATTCCTCGTGAGGTATGTAACTCTAAAAATTATAAATTTACTCACCATTCCCGAAATGTTTGCCTTTAATGTCTTTGCCTCTGTTCACTCGATTCAAACAATTTTGCACTACAATCTCGCATGGACTGTAAAATGTTTCCATGTATGTTTCAAAATGAGTATAACCGCAAACTCTGAATAAATGGGTGCTGAAATAATACGCCACAGTTTATTTCCATTAAGCACAATGTAGATTTTAATCGAATGAAAAGAAAGAGGATAAAAAATAGGCACTCAAAACTCAAAACTTTGGAATGATTACACTGGTCAACACTAGTTTTGGTGCCAAGAAACTGTATTTTTTTATCAACTTAGGACCGTATTCTGATTACATTTTGATTCAAAATTATGAGATCCTACGTGTAGTAGTCTAAATATTGACATGTTTAGAAAAAACAAACAGCATTTATTAAGTTATTATGGACATAAAAACGATATTTTATCGCGACTTTCGTGAATAGAGTGCATTGGGACAATCACGTTGCATACCCCAGCAGTAGTCAGCCATCATATGCCGATTCCATCGACCTTGGTACCTCTCCTCCATCGTTTTTAGGTCTTGGTGAAACCGTTCGCCTGGTTCTTCGCTATAGGATCCTATAGAAGCTATAGAAGATTTTTTGGACTTAGCGGTAGTGCACTTTGATGGACATATTACATCCAAAGTTTTTGAAACTTTGTAGCATGTCATTTACAATTTGTGAGTAGTTATTTGACATGTGATTTCCGAGAATTTTTTTTGTAACATCAACAAACGAAGCCCACGCAACTTGTTCCATTTCATTCATTGATCTTAAGAAATCAGTATCTTTTATTAATTTTCTTATCTGTGGGCCATTCGAAAATCCCTGCCTTTATCTTCTCTAAGCTAAGACCAGGAATTTTTCTAAAAACATTGTCCATTTTTATCTAGCGCTTTAACAAATTGTTTCATTAGGCCTAGTTTTATGTGCAAGGGGGGCAATATAATTCTATCTCTTGAAACTAAAGGTGGGTTAATGACATTCTGCTTTCCTACCTCCATCGTTTCACGTAGGGGCCAATCTCTCTTTTCCTAGTGTTGATGCTTGGCACGACTATCCCACAGACAATAAAAACATGGGTATTTAGTGTATCCACTCTGCTGTCCTAATAAAAAGTTGACCATTTTTAGATCAACACAAATACTCCATTGGTGTTCATTATATTTGATTTTGTCTAACACAAGTGCGATATTTTGATACTCTTCCTTCAATTTTGTTGAACGAGCAATGGGTACTGAACCATATTTATTGCCATTGTGCAAAAGAACACATTTAAGGTCTCTTTTAGAGCTGTCTATAAAGAGACGCCATTCACTTGCCTGATATTCAAATTCAAATTCAAAACCATTTATTCAGTTTAGGCCTTCGGAGGGCACTTATGAAGGTCAAATTTAAAGTTACTGAAGCTACAACCGGTTCGGAAGTCAGCCTTCAACTGAGAAGAACCGGCAAGACACTCAGCAAGGTTACATTCTTTTTTATTTGTTATATAAATTTATATCTATTCTGACTTTTTGGCTATTTTATAATTTCAATTTTACATAATTTTATATTTAACAATTACAAAATACTTATTATAGGTAACATTAAAAAATAAAACAAAAAAAAATATGACTAGACTACAAAATAGAAAATAACAATAATTAGGTACTTACAACTTAAAAAAGAGATTTAGAGGTGCACTATGCAGAGAGCAGCTATTTCCATACATTTTTATCTTCAATATAATGAACTACCTTGTAATACGCTTTCTCTTTCAAAACTTTCCTAATATAATTTTTAAATTTATGATCAGACATTTTGGTAACTGACAGCGGTATCTTATTATAAAATCTAACACAATTACCAAGAAATGACTTGTTTACTTTAGTTAATCTAAAGTATGAAACAACTAACTTCTCCCTTTGTCTTGTATTTATACTATGAGTATCTAATTTTGACTCAAATATTCCTATGTTTCTACGTATAAACATTATATTTTCATAAATATATAGTGAAGGTAATGTCATTATATTTATTTCCCTAAATAAATCTCTTAATGAATTCTGAAAGACTTATACTTAGAATAAAGCCTTGCACCTCATTACAAAAAACAATATCATTTTCAGAATGAAAAAAAGATAGCAGGTCTTGCTCCCTTGTACGATAAAACGTCACTTCTGTTTGAGTGAAAGGTTTTCGTTCTGTAGACTCTATACCTTCGAAATCACTGCCGCTACTCACTTTATTAACGATTTCTTCAAATGACGGTTCACGGGTAGCACAAAATGTTGGAACAGGTACTTCCTCTGAATGTGGCAAAGGTCTTCGAGCCGATTTTAAGTCTGGGTAAATCATTTCTTTAACGTTAACGCCACGCAAATTAACACAGCAGAAGTAACAGTCATCGAAGTGATTTTTTTGTTCTTTTCACTGCATAGGCACTCCGAATCTCATATGGCTTCTTTGACCTTTAACACACTGTCTCAAATGTTCACAGCACACTTTACAAACAATTTGAGGTATCCACGGCTTGTATTCATCCAAAATTTTTAACTTAAAGTAAGAAAAATAGGCACTTTTTATAAAATCTGTTATAGATTTTCAATATTTTTTAACTGTGAATTCACTACAAATGTAACAAAACACATTTGGTTTATTGAGACAACTTCTTTGCGATGAAAACATGATGATAAAATCAATTTATTTATAAAAATAAATGTACCGATGAGTTAGCAAACCGAGCGCACGAAACTATTCACTGGTCTGCAACGAAATCCTCCTTTAAAAAACTATGTGATAAATATGAAGATTTTGATGCTCTGAATCTGTTCCTGATGGCCGATTTTTTTTATCACGTCAAAATTTTTCGATATGAACTTTTTTTCGAAATATAAATTTCGGTTTTTTTTTAATTCGTTTTATGCGTTAACATTATAAACAATGTATTTATATTACGAAATAGGTTTTTGCTAGTCGTAAGAGAAAGAAGGAAAGTACCGAAAGTGATTTCTATGGTAGTACATATGCGCCTACGCAGTATTCACTGTGACTTTACAACAGTTAGTTGGAAACTTGTATTTTGATTGTTTGCGTTCTATATCAAATACTTCAGTAAGTTTAAGCCAACATTCATATTATATATATATATTTTAAGTATTTTATTTTGTTTGTATTTTTTTATAAACCAAGATATTGAATATAAAATAGAAAATTTTATTTTTTTTAATGAATTTCATTCAATTTTAGGTTATAAAATGCCGCGCACTTGCAAGAATTCTACAGACTGTTTTTGTCACATTTGTGGTGAGTTTACTCTAAAAACACAGCAGTTTGGAGTAAACCTCAGAATCATGAAAATTACTGTTATTTCTGCATGACATCAACACGAGGATTCTCGAAAAAAAATAAAAACAAGATTGTATATCCAAAAATCTCATCTGCGAAGACACCACTTCCTCGTGGTGAAGGCAGTTCACCTCCAGTACCTCAAAAAATAGCGAGAAGATGGAAAATAAAAATACTTCTGGTCTACAGCCACAATCGAGTTTCATTTCTACCTGTACATCTTCATCATCATACACTTTATCTGGATCTTCAAGCCCATCAAAAGAACCTTATCTTCTTAAACAGCCTGATTTAAATGATCTCGTTAGAGACTTGGGGCGATAAAAATCGAAGGCTCAATTACTCGGATCAAGATTGAAACAGTGGAATTTGTTGAATAAAAGTACGCTCATACGGGTCTCATATTTTTAGACAAGACAAGAAGATTTTACGAGTTACTTTGCCAAAAAAAATGATTTAGGATATTGTAATGATGCTGCAGGGCTTCTTGAAGAATTGAGTTTTCCAGAAAATTCTGATGAATGGAGACTTTTTATTCATGCGTCGAAGATAAGTTTGAAAGCCTCTAGCACATGCAACAAACATGAAAGAAAATTATGCAAATCTGGAGGTATTACTTGAAAAAATAAAATATTCTCAATACCTACGGAATATTTGTGCTGTCTTGAAAGTTGTCGCTATACTTACTGGATTGCAAGGAGGATACACCAAGTTTTGCTGTTTTTTATGTGAGTGGGACAGTCGCGCGAGGGACAAACATTACAAAGTGAAAATTTGGCCACAAAGAAAAAGCTTGACACCTGGATTAAAAATGTATCTCAAGAACCTCTAGTCCCAAGTCACAAATTTTTTCTGCCACCACTTCATATAAAGTTGGGACTCATGAAAAATCTATGAACAAGGATGTTGCAGGCTTTCAATATCTAAAAACAAAATTTCCTCGAATCAGTGACGCGAAATTGAAAGAAGGGATTTTTATAGGTCCGCAAATACGAGAGCTTATGACAGATGAAGTTTTCAATTCGAACTTAAACAAAGCTGAAAAAAAAACTTGGATTGCTTTTGTAAAAGTGTGTCAAATTTTCTTGGTAATATAAAAGCTGACAACTACCGACAAATCCTTCGAGAGCTTCATTCTGCTTATAAAGCTTTAGGATGCAATATGTCACTCAAAATTATTTTTTTGGACTCGCATGTAGATTTCTTTCCGGAAAATCTCGGAGCCGTATCAGATGAGCGTGGTGAAAGGTTTCATCAGGATATTATGCATATTGAAAGACGCTACAATGGAAAATGGTCAGCAGCAATGCTTGCTGATTTTTGTTGGTCGATTCGCCGAGAAACTTAGATGGAAACGATGAAAAGAAAAAAAAATCAAAATAACTTGAATTATATTACCATAATGAGATAAATAATAATATTTTGATAATTTGTGACTGCAAAATTAGCATTTTTCACTAGTAAACTTAGACCGTAGTCTTTTCTCACTTTTTTGTAATTATTGTTATTTTGATAATATCGATTTTTAAATAAATAGACATTGTATTTAAAATCTATGTGCAGTATTTATTTTCATGTTGAATTGCTTATTTAGAGCACAAAATATTATGTTATCATGCATGAAAACAATGAGGACGAAAAAAAATATTGAATCGACTGTGAAATTTGCACTTAATCACTTATCAATATAATTCCGACCCATGCCTCTATTTTAAACAATATTTGCAACGCGCATTCTATCAATCGACTGACAATAATGTCAAACAGGTTACATTAAAAAAGTTTATATTGTCAAAGCGCTAGTAAAGTCGTTAACGTTATATTAAACTATCTAAATTTCCGCGCAACTATCTAATATTTTCTTTTCGTAAGAACCTTCTACTGACAATAGCAAACACAACAAAAAAAGAATTAGCGAAATCGGTCCGTGATGCCGTGACCAAGGGAAATAGGGATTCATTTTTATATAAAGACAGAACAAAAATAAAATTTGATTTTAATTTAAATTAAATCGGACTAAACAAAGGTAAAATAAAAATAGAAGCATTACAAAACTGTCACCTAAAAATACGGAAGAATTTACGGACAATCAGTTTTAAGAGTGTTTCTCTCGTGTGTAAAATTTTTTTTTCTATACCACATGGACCGACAAACAAGCAGACGGTCCACCTGATGGTAAGTGGTCCCGCCGCCTATTTGACTTTCGCAACACTTGGGGCAACGCCAATGCGTTGTCGACCCTGAGACGTGAAGTTGTTAAGTCTCATGTGCCTGTAATTTCACCGGCCCCCTTACCTTTCTAACCGAAACACAGTAATAAAAATGCACTACTGCTTCACGGCAGAAATGGTAATTGGTGGTGGTAGTACTTCTCCGGACGAACTCTGCACTAAGAGCTCTACTACTTACTTACAAAATAACTCTGTACTCTCATTTTAACTACTTGGAATTATTCTGTATATTGCTCTAAACTATTAGCCAAGTTTCAACCACCCACTGTTTGCCAGCCGCTTATATAATATTCCTATAATCCTATTTTACTACTTGAGTAGTAGAGCTCTTAGTACAGAGTTCGTCAAGGGAAGTACTACCACCATACCCATATCCGCCATTAAGCAGTAGTGCACTATTATTACTGTATATTGGTTAGAATGGTAAGGGGACCGGAGAAATGACAGGCACATGAGACTTAACAACTTCACGTTTCAGGCTCGACAACACATTGGTGGTGTTGCAAATGTTCATAGACGGCGGTGACCACTTACCATCAGATGAATGTATATCTCTTTCATTGATATTCGTAACGCATACTCACAGTCGGCATAATATCAGCGTTGTAGGTAAAATCTCAACATTAGTCGTAGCCTTTTTTCTTTTCATGACACATAGATACAGAATCATAATTTGGTTATATTGTATTCATAAATATTTTTATTTGTGTGTTTTTGGAGAGAATTAACTTTTATTATTATTATAGATGAACCATAATTCTGTTAGTCTACACTAATATTATAAAGAGGAAAGATTTTCAATTTTTGTATGTAAGGAATAAACATAGAAACTACTGGACCGATTTGAATAATTCTTTCACCGTTGGGAAGCTACACTATCCCCGGGTGACATAGGCTATATTAAATTTTAAAAAAAATGGGTCCCTTGTAAAACTCCAATAATGTAACCCAAGGTGTAAAAAAAATCCTTACATCGCGTGCGCTGCGAAATCTTTTGATGATAGAAAGCTAACCAAATATAAAAAAAAGAATCTTACTAGAATCGCACACACTTCAAATGGACTCCATAACAATCGTTGTGGTTGTCTTTCAGCTCTTTGGGCAGTGCATCGTAATCTACCCCATCGAACTCAAAAACTCCTATAGTGGACCGATCATTCATCCATGCTGGCCGTTCACAATGAACACACGTGAGATGAGCTGAAAAAAAAGAAAGTTCAGCCTGTATCACATTTCACTGAAGATATTGTAAATCCAGGCGTATTTATAGTGATTATTGGAGTCGTTTCTCAGTCATCATTCATCATCATATCAGCCTAAGGATTTCCACTGCTGAACATAGGCCTCCCCTTTGGATTTCCACCTCGAGCGGTCCTGAGCCGCCAGCATCCAGCGGCTTTCAGTGACTTTGACCAGGCCTGAACCTGTCGTCGGTCTACCTGGTGAGAGGTCATCCCACTCGGCAGTTTCCTGTAATTCGCCACTAGAGAATCTTTCTTCCCCATCGTCATAACAGATTTTCGTTGTCTCTTGGTGCCATTACTAAAAGAAGCTACATAATATTTTAAAAAAAGTACAGTAGCACATTAACATAGTGGGACCCTGGAATTGAACTAAGTCTGAAGTCTCTAGTTTGAGTTTTGAGGTAAAAGTATAGGAAAATGGAAAAGTAATTACAGATTACTAATTTCTCGGATTTTTTACCATATCTTTTATATTTTGATATACGAGTATGTTTGAATGTTTAAAAAAAATGTTTTGATATATACCCGGCTTTTTTTAGGGATTTGTTTTGTTTTAAATAAATGGCAATCATTATATATATGGATATTTTATAAATATTCGATGATTTAACGGAAACATACTACCTAAGCATCGCTTCCCTTTTCTCTTAAAATGAATACTGAAAAAGGTATTTGTTTTTTTATCATGACATGTTATTAAAATATATCAGATAATAATAAAAAAAAAATTATATTATATGTATTCTCTTTTTTTTTTTAAAAGAGATTGTAGCATTCTTCCCTTTTCATAATGGCCACAAAAATCAATCCGTATAAAAAATATTACCTAAGAAAACAAAAAACAACACTGCACTAATTTTACTCATTTCTCTTCAACAAGTCCGATCTTTGTAAAAATATTTAATGATATAACCTTCTGAAGAATATCATAATCGCTTCTTAATCAACGTTGTTAATTAACTTAAAATGAACTTCAGAATTAAGTGGTAAGTTTTAATGAGATTGTGTTAATGATCTTACGATAACTTTGGAGGCTGGGTCCTGGCAAACTTGTAAAAGATTGGATCTTGAATTATGAATCATTAAATGTGCCATTTAAAGTTCAAATTAGAATAATTGAATAATAATAAATATCCCGAGGCATTCATTACACGCAGCCATCTTTTCCCAAACGAAGCAGAGCTTGTACTTTGAGACTATATAACCCTTTTACATAAACATAAATGAACATGATTGAGAACCAGAGCTCTTAGTGCAGAGTTTGTCCGGGGAAGTACTACCACCTTACTCATTTCTGCCGTGAAGCAGTAGTGCACTTGTATTACTGTGTTACGGTTAGAAAGGTAAGAAGGCCAGTGAAATTACAGGCACACGAGACTTAACAACTTCACGTCTTCAGGTCTCACAACGCATTGGCGATGCACATTTTAGTATTGCAAATGTCCATAGGCGGCGATGACCACTTACCATCAGGTGGACCGTCTGCTTGTTTGTCGGCCCAAGTGGTATAAAAAAAAACTAGCTTTCCGCCCCGGTATTACTCGTGTTCTCGAGGGATGGTACATTTTCGTAGGATGTATGGTATATATAATATATCTTATATGCCACAGCATCTATCTATGTGCCTAGTTTTACTCAAATCTTTTATTGGTAGTTTTTGCGTGCATCCATATTTCCATGCATATATTCTCAAAATCTTTCGCATTTATAATATTAGTAAGAATTGGATACATGCCTACATAACAGTATATTTGTAGCTTTGTATTTTTTAAACTGATATCAACCTTATGTTTGTGGCTATAAATATTAAATTTCAATAATAAAGTACCTATTCCTCGACAGCATTTATTTTATTCAATTCAATACATAATAACTGAAATGAGGAACTCTATATTTAAATTGTTAATATCAATTGATTTATTGACTCTTGTTAATTTTCACATAACCCTAACGAGCGAAATCAACTGTGAGCGGAAGAATTGTAATTGCCAATCTGCGTAGTGGTCGATGGAACCATAAACTATAAAGTACAAACAGTTGTGGAGGAGGTATATATTTATTACACGCTTTTTATTAGCTTCACCTGTATGTTTGTACACTTTGGGCGCGATTTTGACCCACTTTAAACGGTCAAACGGTATTTCATTCAAGCTTCGTAGATTTATCGATGACCGATGACAATTCCATATTTTCAAACAGTCTAACTGTTATCCTTACGATAATCAGGATTAGCGACTTAACTAAAAAAATGAAAAATAAATAATATTAGGTTGGGGAAAAAGTCTTTTCGCATTATAGTATGTATGAACTTGTAATAAAATCTCTTTGGCTATACTAAACAAGTGAACTCTTCCTAAACGGCTAAAATGATTTTCATGAATATTTTTGTGTGCTCTAGTGGATTCTTAAATGGTTTAGATTCACAATTGGACTGAGTAGTTAGCACTGCGATCGAAATTCTGCATTGCTTTTTTTAATGGATTTTGTATGGACTTATTTCTACAGAACAACGTCTGTCGGGACCGCTAGTGTTGTATAATACTTACTTACTACTTTTTATTAATAAATATTTAGCCCTGAGTTTTGAATTCGAGACGTAGACATGTGTCTACTGTGAACTTAAAAAATATACTCCTGCAACGCTTTCACCACTTACAACTACATTCAAGTGCTTGGGCGCACATAATAGTAAATCAATAATAATAAAGCAATGAAGACTTACCTTACCCATTTCTGCCGTGAACTAGTGCACTTGTATTACTGTGTTTCTGTTAGAAAGGTAAGGCGTTGAAATTACAGGCACATGAGACTTAACAACTTCACGTCTCAGAGTCGATGACGCATAGGCGATGCCCCTAGTGTTGTAAATGTGGTATAAAAAAATTGTTATTATGAGACTGTCCATAATTGGCCATTCACAGTCTATCTAGTATGTTGGAGGTTTATTGGTAACTACATGATTGATATTTCTGATGTTTTCACCAGGGTGGGGTATTAAATATAAGTACTTATTGAAAGTAGTAAAAACTTATATGTGCCAAGATCTTTTTTTACTGTATTTTCAAGTAAGAGAGAAAGGTTAACAGTCGCTTCCGAACGAAATTATAAAACTCTAGCAATACAAAACTCATAAAAAAACAAGTAAAATAAAAAAAAAATACAAAAAAACATCAACCAATCCAATAAAAAATAAGACACCATTAAACCTTGTCATATGAACAACATTAACTTTACTTTTTTTCTCTTTTCTCTAGCATAATTATAAGAAAAATACATTTGTCTCATATTATATATAATTTAAAATATCTGTGCTATTAGTTCCCTTTTAAAACAAAATAAAATAAAACATTATCCAAAATATCTCTGGAATATAGAGTCCAATTATTACTGCCACATCCACTCCCCGATCTTCCCACTTCCAGAACGAAGCTATTGTAGTGACTACGCTTTGCTGTGACCCACATTCCCGCTAGTGATTGTGCATTCAACCTGATGCATCAATTGTGAATGATCCTATTCTCTTATCTAACACATTTGATATTGAATGATATTAGATCCGTCAGCCTTACTGGGTATTACCCTTCTCGACTGAAGACTGGATACTCCATAGTTTATAGCCATCATACACCTATATATATATATATTTGTGTGCACATCTTGAAATTGATACATTATGTATCTTATTGTAAGTATATAAGTAACAATACATAAGACCCTGTTGGGCTCTGCAAAGCAGTACCCTCGTACTGAGATTGACATCAAAATTTTCTAAATTAAATAATAGTTTATTTCTTTTAGAAAAGAGCTAGTGCTCTGCTTAGTTTGGGATCAGAGGTCCGTGTGTAAAGAATGTCCCGAGATATTCATTTATTATTCAATATACACTATTATTTATTATTATTCATATATTCATTATCATTTAGTATTATTTATATATTCATTTACGTTATAATAAGATTTTGTGATCAATATTTGTTTTATCAGTTTATAAATATTTTGTTATTTGTTTTTGTTTTATATTCGTAGAAATATCTTAAGTATGATAAGGGTAGAAGATGTAGGAGACCTGATAAAATGACAAACAAGCTGATGGTACACGGTCACCGCAGTCTATCGCGGGTGAAACCACAGCAGACAGCTGGAACAAAAAATCTTTACATCCAATAAGAGGCGTGTAACTTCAAGTAAATTTTTTTTTTATGCCACTTTGGGCCGACAAACAAGCAGATGGTCCACCTGATGGTAAGTGGTCACCGCCGCCTATGGACATTTGCAACACTAGGAGCATCGCCAATGCGTTGTTGACCCTGAGACGTGAAGTTGTTAAGTCTCATGTGCCTGTAATTTCACCGGCCCCCTTACCCTTCTAACCGAAACACAGTAATACAATTGCACTACTGCTTCACGGCGGAAATGGGTAAGGTGGTAGTACTTCCCCTGACGAACTCTGCGCTAAGAGCTCTACTACTCTAAAATATTATATTTTTCGTTGGAAATATCTTCATTATTTACATGTTATCAAAACCAGGGTAATTATTTATTGGTAGAAACTCCATGAGCCAACTAGCTCATGTGCATCAGTGCGATAGATTTTCAACATGAGGGCAGAAGCCAAGACACGTTCCTTTAATTAAACGTATGTGTTATAAATGGAATACTCATCCAGTTCACTGAATCAATTGTTCCTTTGATGTATTTCCTTCATATCTTGACTGTATATATGCGTTGTACCGACGCCATTGTGCAGAAACTGTGTAATCGTAGCTGGGAGTAACACTGCGTATTTTAGTTTTGATATTGTCTCTGATCAAAAGTGTGGTTGCAGTGTTACTACATTGCAACCGTACTGCACAGTATGCTACCACGTAAGGTGGCTTAAGACTATACCGATGACCACATGATAGTAAGTGATCACCGCCACCAATGGACATTTACAAGGGGCATTGGCAATGCGTTGTCGTACCTGACACGTCAAGTTATTAATTCTCATGTGCCTGTAATTTCACCGGTGACTCAATCACTAATCATAGTGATATTGTAGTCAAACACAGGACAAGAAAACTAATATATATTTTCGTAAGCAAACGATTAACCTTTCAACTCAGATACTTATATAAGGCGAACTCAATTCCACTGGATTCAGCTACGCTCCTTCAATAATTCGAATTCAGGTATAGATCTTAACAAACCATGAGTGGATAGAGTCCGTATTTCCAGCGAAGCATCTTTTAAGCTCTATTTCCTTAATAAGTCGAACAAAAGACCAGGTGAGCCATGCTAGCTTGAGTTTTACATTTATTTACTGATCTGTATGTAGGTATATAAGAATACTATGTTTTATCGGTTGGATCGATTTCTGAGTCCGCCAAGGTATAGAAATGAACCTTTTTAGCTCAAGGTCGGCGACACTGCTTACGGATACCTCAGCACCTCTGCCTACTTCTTCTAGTATAACGGGCATGCATATATGTTTATGTCTTTCTTTAATAAATACTGTAGCTTAGTTTAGATAATTTTTAATAATAGTATCTAAGCGAAATTAATTACATCAATATATTACTATTCGAACAGGCCTTTACAAGTACATGTTGAATCTAAATCGAATACCGGTTCGGAAGGTTGCTTTCTCTATGAAGGACGTGCAATAAACTCGGAAATTACTCTTTTTAAAAAATAATATTGATATCAATGAATTTTCACCCTTAAGGTGTCATACGAGAATAATTTTCATCCTGGTGAAAACTAGTACCTATCACAGTATTAAGGAGCTATTCCAAATGTTCAAACAAGGTAGAAAACCTGAATCCTAATTAAAATAAATATCCAGCGGGTGCTAAGTCAACAGATACTCCAAATGAATAGAGGAGTATGTATCTCTCATATAGGACAGAATGAGGATGAAGTAAAACCGTGGCTTGTTACAGAAATCATCGTGCAAACGAATTTAGTGATGCGACAACGTTGTTGACACAATTTCTTCGTTATCGATAAAATAAAAATTTTCGATTTATTTACTCACATTTCGCGAAGCTGTCGCTTCAGTATTGTAATGGGCTTTGATTTAATCATCATTTTGATGTTAGAATTTCAGTAGCGTTTTAGATAAATTGAAAATTATTCGATAGAATTAAACATAAAAATCGTGTATTCAGAATATGAAAATGTGCGTTTACACAGTTCAACATTTTTTTTATTTCGCTATTTAGTAAGTGATAATAACACTGTAATTTTGTTGTAGGTTTGATCCCACATATTATGATGTAGCAGTCGGCATCGAACTTCTACATCACCCGAGCCAGCAAACAAATGAAAAAATATCTATATATTAATGAAAAAACAAGACCAACGGTAAATCTAAGATTTTCCAGTAAAACCTAAGTTTAACCTTGTAATAGCGGTAAAAGTCAGACCAACTCTGTAATAACTTCTCTCAAGGCCGTCAAGGTGAGGGTCATCATGCCACAATGCTATGCTGGCTGCTGGGATGATGGCCATCACTAGGGGACTTCATTGCCTGCTTAATATCAGGCAGCCTGGAGTAAATTTGTGCGGTAGTAATAAAAAAAAATCCTAATTTTCGGATGTTTATTCACTCCATGTTTAAGGTTAGGCTACCATGAGGATTAAGTAAATCATTACATTTACTAAATCAGAATGTGAAAAGCCCCGTTATTCAGCTAATACAAACTTCAGCGAGCCGGCACACCAAGGCCTCGGAGAACTTACCTCTCACGTTATTGCGTAGTTAGCGAAAAAGCCTAGGCGCGGCGAAACATCCACGAGCTAGTGTCATTTTCCTTAGAGAATTAAAGCCCTGCCCCCTTATTCTGTTAATACAAACTTCGTCGGCGAGCCGCTTCACGGAGGCCTCGGAGAGCTTATCACTCACGTGATTAGTAGTATTAGCGCAGTTAGCGACAGAGACAGAGCACGGAGGCCGCGACGAAACATCCTCAAGTTAGTGTCATTTTCCTTACAGAATTAAAGCCTTGTTCTGTTGCATAGTGGTTTATGTTTTATTTATGTTAGAAAGGAGATATTAATAGATGGTAATCCGTTTTTAATTAAAATAAAAAACAATCACATGAAGAAATGATATTTAAAAGAAAAACACAATGTTATTTATATCAAATATATTCAGAAATACAAAATACACTTTGTTGAAATATCGATATCCACTTCAATAATAAAAATGTTATACTTATAAAAAATAATTTCCTTTAAACTTTTTTATAATATTAAAAACTGACCCAAAATATCTATTTCACGTATTGAAGAAAGGGTAAGTGAGAGATATGATAATAGATAAATTCTAAATAACAATGGAATGCGGAAATAGACTACCGCAAACGTACGGTCAGCATATAAGTGGACAAATTTAAATTTATAAACCACAATCCATAACGTTGAAATTTAATAGCGCACGTCCTATCGCATAAATTGCATTGTATTTCCAAAATAAAACATAATTTAGGCATTCAGGTTTCAAAGATATTAAAGTTACCACCGGAGAAGATCTGGTAACTAATATAATATCCAGCCGAAAAAAAAATGTTTTGAAAATAATAAATTATTTTGTTTTATTTGATTTTTTTCATATTTATTTCAAATAAGTCTGATTCAAAATAATATCCATAACGTGTAGTAATTTTTAGTATATTTTTTATAATATACCTATGTCTAGCAATTTGTTTTTTATATTTTTGAATTAGCTACAGAATAAATTACAATAAGAGTCATATCTTTAAATGTGTGCAAAAAGTGACATTTGATAGGAGTTAAGTCAAAGCAAAAATTGCTGTATAAGATGGTGGAAATGCCACCTCTTAACTCTATCTTTTCATTTTATAGATAGTTGCTATGTACAGGTGTTCTACAAAATTTATTTATTCAGTTGCTTAAACTGCTCTCTGTACCAGAGAACAACAGAAGTCGTATATATTATCTAAATCATCTGCTATCATGATTGTCCTCTATAACAAGCTTCATTACATGAAATGGATTCTGGGTAATTTATACAATACAGTGGGCTGTTTATTATGGAAATATTCTGCAGAGAACAGGACACAGCTGGATTATATGTATAAATAAATTAAAATCCTTGGACATTCTTTACACACGCTTATCTGATTATAAACTAAGCAGAGCTTGTACTCTGGCAGCCAGTTTATTTTATACTTGCTGTCCCCCGCGTTCCCGAGAGATGTTACGTTTTCCCGGAATAAAAAGTAGCTAATATGTTATTCTTGGATATGTCCTATCTATGTGCCAAGTTGCATCTAAATCCGTTTGGTAGTTTTTGCGTGAAAGAGTAACAAACTCCATATACTCATAAACTTTCGCATTTATAATATTAGGTTGGGGAAAAAGTCTTTTCGCATTATACAAGTAGTATATATGAACTTGTAATAAAATCTCTTTGGCTATACTATTTGTATCTGGCTGGTTTTGGTATCATTGAAAGTTTAAATTTTAAAGAACATAATTCCAAATTCAAATTAGGAAAATGTGTGATTTGCATTTGTTTTTCGTACCGCCAAGATGAGTGAATCTAATGAAGAAATTCGATTTATTTTAAAATTTTACTATAAAAAAGGTAAAAATGCAACGCAAGCCGCGAAAAAAATTTGCGATGTTTATGGACCTAGTGCACTGTCTGTGAGAGTAGCACGAATTTGGCTTAAGCGTTTTCAATCCGGAAATTTTGATGTCATAGATG